>CM064869.1:70466204-71066204 GCA_032719365.1 Prinsepia uniflora
TTTGTATAACACGTGTTAGCATGCAAATTGATGAGCATTTGTCCCACATCGAAACTATGGAAATTGAACATCTCACTCACCCCTATATAAGAGGTAAATTGATGAGCATTTGTCCCACATCGAAACTATGGAAATTGAACATCTCACTCACCCCTATATAAGAGGTAAATTGATGAGCATTTGTCCCACATCGAAACTATGGAAATTGAACATTTCATTCACCCCTATAAATAGCAAGGCACATTTCATTTCCAAGTTAAGTTGATTCTTCGCTTCGAAGTATATCCTTTTCCTCTCTCAAAGCTAACTTAGGCATCGGAGTGTTCTTGGTCGAACAACCCCCCGGGTAAATCGATCGAGACAACGATAGCTAATTGTTTGCTGTTTGCAGGAATTGTGAGAACTTTTCGCGGCGGGTTCAATTTCTGCTTCAACACACACTAAACAAATTCACCTAAACCACTTGTTCACGAATTCTTCCCAGATTTTTAGAATAAATCAGAATGTTTTAGCACATGGTTTGATTCATCTGTGTGGCTCCTATAGTCCTATATTGCATATGATTATGTCAAACCCACTGTGATTAATTATAGAATTTAATTAATTCTAAAAACAATTATAGAATTTAATTATAGTCATAAAATTTCCACGAAAAATATTGGTTTGCTTTGCATGTGGTAGCACATGAAAAGAAAAATACGTACTAATTACTAAAGTAGAAAACGAAATCAGAAGCTCTTTATTTTTTTTTTTTGCATAAATATTAGCATGTTACTGTCTTTGGTCATAGTCAAATATGAATAATGAAAATAATGTGAAAAAGAAGAGTCAAATAATTTGTTGCTTTTAAAAAGGTATGGGGCATTAATAATGCCAAATTAAATTTGTAAAATGATTAAAGTGCGTATATATACCTAACGTGTGTTTTACCTATGCTTTTGATTTGAGATTGTAATTATTATTACGTCACTTGATTTAATTATTTCAATAGGGCTTTTGGATTTATTCAACCACTTCTGTCTCATAATCTAATTTCCTTAATCAATTACAAATGCTTATAAGAATCTAAAGACGCCTCGGATTATTCTACAAAATGTGACATTGGCAAAGTTTCAAGACTAGAAGGGCCAAAGACTAAATTTATGTCCGTGTATGACTCAATTTTTATTTGACGAAACATTCTAAATTTAATTACATGTGGAAGTGACTACATTTAGTGATTAAGTTCTTTTAAAAAAAAAAAGAATAATGTCATTTGGACCACTAATGAAAATATCGTCGATTTCGCCGATATATCGCTCGATATATCGGTGCATTTGGCTGGCGACACGTAAGAGAGGGGGAAAGAAATTAAGCGAAATATCGATCGTTTTCGTTGTTTTAAGTTCGTCGATCTCTTTATTTCATTAAAACGATCGAGATAGGAACAAATTTCATGAAAATCGGACGTAAAACCAGTGAGTTACAACCGGGTCATGTCGTCGGGTCAAAAAAACCCGAATAGCAGATCCGCGAAAGGTAGGGGATGACTGTTTTTAACTCAATAAATTTACTTTATATATTATTTGGTGTGATAATTATTCAATTGGGCTGGATAGTGGAGTTGGTTTGGCTTGTGTTTATTGCTCCTTGCACTTGGGTTCGACATCCCATGCTTGCAATTTGCTTCCTTCGTTTTTTTTTTCGTTTTTTTTTCGTTTTTTTTCTTCAGTTTATTCCCTTTCTTTTCATTTATTCCCTTTCTTTTCATTTATTTCTTACATTTTTCATTTATTCCTTATTTTGAACTATATTTATCATTTTTTCCAATTTTAAATATATCAATCCTTTCCAATTTTAAATATATCAATCCTTTCCAATTTTAAATATATCAATCATTTCCAATTTTAAATACATCAATACTTTCCAATTTTTGAATAAAGATTGGCTCTATTTTTTTTCAATTTTAAATATATTTACTCATTTTATTATTTTTCTTCCATTCAAAATTTTTTATGCTTATTGTTATATTTTTAATTATATTAACATTCAATTATAGTAATTCACTTCAATTTATATTTATATTTAAATTTTTATATTACTAGTCATCGACAGAACTTTATTATATCATATTATTCATCATATATTTATTATATCAAGTTCATTTTATAGTTTTTATTAGTCATATATAACCATCATTGGGTACTTAAGTTTTTTCCAAAATTTCATTTCAAATTTCCAACTTTTAGATCGAATTTCCGTCATTTTTGTTGACCGTAAACGATATCGATATCGATATGTAACGACCCATCCCAAATTCCATGATTAGATTAGTGACTAATCACGATTAGTGAGGCTAATCCATGATTAGTAGAGCGAAATCGAACGAACGATGCAAAATGACCGTTTTGCCCTTGGGCGTGGGCAAAACGTTGACTTTTCGTTCGGGCGGTCAAACGGACTTTGACCGATGACCGTGACGTAGTTCATGACGTCACAAGTTCATAGACAGGTGGCACGTCGAATTTGGACATTCGACGGAGAAGTTACGGTTCACGGAAGTACGAAAGTACTATTGCACGAATTACGAAACGAGTTAACTTTTGGACTCTAGTGGGCCCAGATATTTTATGGAGGCTCAATGGATGAGTGACACTTGTCACCCATCCATTTCCCAGCCAAACATATTCATGCATCTCACCTTCCATTTGCATCGATCATCTTCATTTCCTTTGTTTTTCTCCCTACTACCCGATCTCACCCAACCATCCAAAACCCATCCAACCCCTCCCATGCGGCTAGGACTGAGGACAGAGTGAAGTGAGGATGGTGAGGACGTGGTGGCCGGCCCAGGACGGCGCCATCGTGCACGGCCGAGGCCCAAACCCGAACAGGTAACCCGGTTACCCATTTTCTCCCTTTTAATTCGATTTTAATGTTGTAATTGTTTTTGGATGATTAGGAAGTGGTTATTAGGTTGCTAGGGATATTTTAGGATGGTTTGGAGGGTGGTTCACGGTGGAGGAAGGCTGGAGGGTGGCCGGGAAAAACGGAGGCCGTGGGGGGATGATTTTTAGGGATCGATTTAGGAAGTTTTGGTCGGTTTTGTTAATTGGGTTAGATAGGAAATGAGAAAATAGGAATTTAGGAATTGAAATGGGAGAAAACGGACCGAAAATGAGGGAGGAGGAGCACTGAACCGGTTCCGCCGGTTCAGCACAGTACCCGGACCGGTTCAAACCGGTTTTCCTGAGGTTGATGGTGATGAACAGTAACCAGGGCCTTCTAGGAGCGCGTGAGGGCGCGTGGGCCATAATTTGGGAAAGTGTTCAACACGGGAAATCTTCCATTCGATGTAACAAACATTTTGGGACTGATTTCGTGTCAATCGGACACCGTCTCGATATGTTTCGGGGCATCGGAAGGTTTAGGGTCGGCTTAAAAATAGTTAAAAGTTCGGAAAAATTACGGGGCTTTGATGAGAGGTTAATTAAGTAGTTATTAACCTTCTATTAAAATTTGGACAGGTTTGGGAGTCCCGGTGATGGTGATCGGCTCGGGGAGCCGTATGGCACGCAAATCAAGGCGGCAGCTCGGACGGTCTGTGAGTGGACCTTGTTTTCTAAATTTTTGCATGCATAAATGTTTATTATATGTTTTATTACATGTTTGATGATGCCATGGGTGCATTTGTATGTGGTTACGTATAAGCACGTATTTCGAGGTTTCGGCCTTATATGATGCTTATACGGGTCTGTATTTCTTTATTGATTTAAATGATTTGATTTTGAATTTCTAAAAGGATAAACTCGGGTATAAGACCCATTTGGTTTTGTCTCTGGCATATGACGCTATTTACGACTTTCGGGTCTAAATCGTGGTCGCGGCGGGTGCTATGTGCACGACGATCAACGATACGACGCTCGCCTCCGGATTGGGATGTGTTCCTTCTGGAGAGGTCACGATGCACGATTCGTGGTCGGGCAGCCTGGGGAGGCTCGACTTCAGAGTGCTGACGGTTCAGGATATCGATCGGTGATGAGTGCACCATGATCTTGTGGTGGTCGCGTCGGTTGATACGTTCACGACGACATACCAGGATTGAGGGCGGTCCTGGATGGATGGTTGCACACATCATTATGATCGGAGTCATGACTGACCCTTAGATATCGGGCCCGGTGCCCAGTTGAGTCATATGTTCGGGCACGAGACCCAGTTATTTTACACTGATGATTTCGGGTCAGGGACCCTAGATGGATTTCCAAGTTCATGGCGGTTTATGGGAACCGACATGAACTCTAGAAAGGTCATTGTGGTTCATGACGGTTTATAGGAACCGGCATGAACCTTTGTCAGGTCATTGTGGTGCATGACGGTTTATGGGAACCTGGCATGGATGTTATGGATCATGACGGTTCAAAGGAACCGGGCATGAACGTTTATGTTATGTATATATATGTATTCATATACCTTCCTTTACTTCTATTATCTCCTCCGGGGAGGGTCGTTGGCCTGGGTGGACCCCGGAGTAGTCACGGAGCACCGACTGAGTGGAGTCACCCCCCAGTTGGGTTCCTTACTCTCAGGAAGGCTATGATTACTATTACCTCGGATTGAGACCTGGGTAGCACGCGCGTAGCTTTGGAAACCGTGACAGGATTGGTTGTGTGAATTATATGTGTATATGATATAAATATGATATATGATATGTGATGTGTGGTTACACAGGATTTGGGCAGTGGCCCGTACGGTCGTTTTCATTATGGTTTTGGGCTTAGTTCCCACATATGGTTCTTTCGGTTAAATGATTTTCGAATGCATGCATGCTTTTTAGTGAATGGTACAAATGTCTTATAAAATGTTTTTATAAACTCTTGTTTTGTCCACTCACAGCTTTTAATGTTTTGACTGCCCTTCAGGTTGACATCGGATGTGGACTGTAGTAGAGACCGAGATATCACATACCTCCTTCGGATCCTGGCGTACTCTGATAGCCCGGGAGGGTAAAAGTCGGAAATATCCCTTGTCTGACACTTCGTGTCAGATGGGAGCAGGGTCATCCCGCACTAATCCCGGGAGGATTGGGATGGGTCCTGTCACGATATCGATATTTGGGGCGAGATATCCTTAAATTTGACTAGCGATATATCCGTCGATATCGATATTTTCATCCTTGATTTGGACACACTAAATTGACTACATTTAGTGATCATGTTGATATGACAATTAATTAATAATGTTATTTTAATAATTTTAAATTTATATTAGACCATTCATTGAGGCTACGTTTGGTACGCCGTATATGACAGAACCTATCCCAACTGAACTTTGATAACCGTGTCCGGTCCTACTCCCGTCTGACAAGTCAACCGAAGCCCTGAAATTACTTCTCAGCACCTGTCAGACAAGGGATGACTGGATCGACTTCTGCTCATGCCTCAACCTCTCGATTTTCCCCGAGTCTCGTGTCACGGCCTGGAGGGTCATCAAAACAAGAAAGGTGTGAGTAGACAAAAATAATATCATTTAAAAATACATTTCAAAACACATCATTTACGCTCTAGTTTATCAAACTATGCATGCATAGAATCAAACATATGAATCATTTCATAAAACCATTTTATCATAACATAAAGCACATAACTCGGGAATTACACATTCAGCCTCACCGGGAATTACACATCTAGTCCCTCCAGGAATTACACATCCGGAGTCCCTCCGGGAATTACACATCTGAAGTCTACCAAGGAATTACACATCTAGGGGCACTGAACATCAATACAAAATCAAAATCTTTATTTCAAAATCATCGTTAACCGCAACCTAAGTTGCCGTTTTCATATAAATCCATGAAATATCCAAAAAACATAACAAATCCATCAAATCAATTTTCCATCTCATAACCTGAGTCAAAACCAATCTCAAATTCCGAGCCTTTGCCTAAAATAACAGTTTCATAGTTGTCTCAAAAAACGTGCCCAAAACACTGATTCAAATAATCATTAAAGCTAGAAATAATCATGTCAAATCATTGCAATTCAAATCATTCCATAAATTATGTAAAACATTTAACTATGCATGCATATCAGTTTATAAAACAAACGTCCACTCACACACCGTCCAACCACTCGCTTTCCGAGCTGCACGCTTTTCCGTAATTTCTGGTACCTTCCAGGAATTCCAAGTCCTGCCCAAATTCATCATTAAGGGTCACTAGTGACTTAATTAACATCATATTAATTTCTCATAATTTTCCAGAAATTAATTACGAATTAAGCACGTAACATAAACCTTCGAACCCTCGAAACGGTGTCCGATTAACTCGAAACCAACGCCAAAATGTTCGTTACATTGCATAGAACAAAAGTCATGTTGAACTCACCACGGAAATCGAGCCCACGCGCAGCCGTGAGTGGCTGCGCGTGAAGCCCACGTACAACCGTGAGTGGCTGCGGGTGAAGCCCACGCGCCTGCACAGTGACTGCTACAGTGCATCGTCCTTACCCGATTTTCCTGCAAATGGGTCCTTCAACCCGCGACACAACCTGACAGGACCTGTCCCAACTGGACTTTGATAATCGTGTCCAGTCCTGCTCCCGTCTAACAAGTCAACTGAAGTCCCGAAAGTACTCTTCAGCACTTGTCAGACAAGGGGTAACTGCACTGATTTCCGCTCATGCCTCCGCCTCTCGATCAGCCCCGAACGTCGTGCCACGACTGGAGGGTCATCAAAACAGGAAAGGTGTGAGTGGAAAAAAATAATATCATTTAAAACATATTTATCAAAATACATCAGTTACCCTCCAGTTTATCAAACCATGCATGCATATATCAACATATGAAAAACATCACCGGCCTTCCAGCCCCATATCATGAAAACATAAAATCCCGGCTCTCAAGCCCAACATGTGAAAACATTTAAATCATTTCATAAAACCAGTTCATCACATAATAAAGCATATAACTCAGGAATTACACATCCAGAGTCGTCATCCATGCTGGGAATTACACATCCAACCTCACCGGGAATTACACATCCAGTCCCTCCGGGAATTACGCATCCGGAGTCCCTCTAGGAATTACACATCTGGAGTCATCAAATATCAATACACAATCAAAATCATCATTAAAACCATGTTAAAACCATTTATCACAGGGCCACATGCCCAAATCTCATTTCTCGTAAATCCGTAAAATCATTAAATAATTCAATGCACGTAAATCCGTAAAATCATATCCGAAAAACATCACAAATCCATTTAATCAATTTTCCAACTCATAATCTAAGTCAAAACTAATCACAAATCCTGAGCTTTTGCCCAAAACAGTCATTTCACATTTTCTCGAAAAACTTGTCTGAAACACCGATTAAACTAATCATTAAATCCCGAAATAATCATATCAAATCATTGCAATTCAAATCATGTAAAACATTTAACTATGCATGCACGTCAATTTATAAGACAAACGTCCACTTACACACCGTCCAAACCGCTCGCTTTCCGAGCTGCACGCGTTTCCGTAATTTCCGACAATTTCCAGAAATCTCGAATCCTGTCCAAAATCATTATTCATGGTCACTAACAACTCAATTCACTTTAACACAACACTAATACAGCTGAATCAGCCAAGGTTAGGTCAGTTACCATTTTACCCTTGCCATCACAAATTACCAAAATGCCCCTCACCTTCACAGACCCATAACTTTCACGTCCGACCTCCGATTGACGCATGCCACCTGTCTATGGATTCAGCGTCCCGATACCTATCCAACGGTCCTTCCGAAAAGTCCAAACAAGATCTCGATCAAAAAGTCAACTTTCAGCCCTTATATATAACCAGGGGCAAAATCATCATTTCCTTCGATTTTTCTTTTTTCGAATTTCCGGGGAGTCATACAATCCGGTTAGTTTTCCTTCAATTCGACCTTGTTTCTTTCAATTATTTCATTGGATCTCTTATAATACATCTTAATTGAAGTTCTGCATAAGGTAATTGACACGATTCACACTAAAACTTAAGGGTGGGCATATCGTCCCGAAATACCGAAACCGTCTCGTCCCGTATTATACCAAACCGGAAGAAAACTGAATAGTAAAACCGAATGTATGATCGGTACGGTACCGATACCGTACCTGTTCCAACCGGTACGGGATCGGTTTCGATTTTGGGAATACCGTCCCGTACCGAAACCGAACCAGTTTAATTTTTTTAATTAATTAAATAATTAAATTAAATCTAAAAATGATAAATGGTGCTAAGTTTTTTTGATATATACTCGTATATATGTCTGGTATGTTTCTATGTTCTTTGGCACATGAATTATATGAATGAATTTTTGTTGTTTGATTATCATATATAAACATATATCAAGCTGTGGGGATAAGCCATTAGCTCACAACTTATTACAATCCTCTCATCATTCCATAAACATGAAACCTATATCTACATAAATTAAATAAGATGATGGACATGTGGTTGCTGCTTGGAATGCATTGCACACTTGTGAGCATAGACACCACTAAATCATCAAGCTAATATAATGCTTATCAACTTATCATTTCTTAATAGTGTTCCCATTTTGTTGGTTAGACTTTGAAATATGAATTTGTTATGCATTATAGATTATTTTATCAATTCATATACAAATTCTCTAATCACATGTACGAGGCTTTGGTACAAATGTTTTAGTACAAAATAGTTTCGTATGAATAGATTATTTTTATTTTTTTTTTGCATAAATTTTGGCTCAATTTTTTGTTGAGTAATTTTGGCTCAAAACCGAAACCGTACCGAAGTCAATTGGTATGATACGGTACGGTATCAATTTCATATTTTAGAATACCATACCGTACCGAACCGGTTAAAATTACTTGGTACGGTTCCGGTATCACCTTCATACCGTACCGTACCGAACCATGCCATGGCTACTAAAACTCATAATTCTCCAAGTCTATCCCGTCGAATTCGAATTCCTAATTCATCCAATTCGACCCTAATTGTCCTTTCCAATTAACCATAAAGTATCATTAGATTAACAAACACATAAATCAAATATCAATTTGGGAATTCCTCACCTTCAATTACACGAATTGAATTCGAGTTTCTCAGAAATTTCGCAGGGCCTGTTCTTGATGGTTTCTGCGTCAATTCCCTTCATTTTTGATGTGTTTCGACTCGAAATGGTCCGAGAAGACTAATTCTGACCTTAATTCGACTTGGGTTAGGCTAAAACTTGGAGATTGAATCTCAATTTCTCCAAGCACGAATTCAGGTTTTCCTCTCGGGACTGAATAAGATAATATAGTATGGAATCAGTGTTTGGAACCACTCGTATTAATTAGCTATCGTATAAATTAATATGATTAAGTACTTTTATACGGTGCAGACACGCTAAAATAATAGTTTTCAAATTGTCCGTATTAAATAGTCGGATAACTAACAATCTTGTCAAGTATAATAACAATAATATTATTATTATTAATAATAAAAAGCAGTAATAATAAATATATAAATAAATAAAATTTTAAAAAATATAAATAATTAATTAAAATAAATAATAAAATAATAATGTACATAATTAATATTTATGATATAAATATTTTTTATCAACTACTGTAATATAATCCGTCTAGTATAATATAGTCGGCATTTTAATTCGGTTGAGCATCAAACGTCCGACTAAATAATTAATCAATTCGATAGATATATTAGTCTATCTAGCTAAAATAGTCAATCAAATTAAATGAGATCTAATTGTCATATAAATATAATTATTAAATATGATTAATTTAATTGATCTACATAGTGGAGACTTAAAAAAAAATGAAAATGTGGTTCATCAAACGGTCATTTGCTTGGAATTTCAAAAGTCAAAGCAACATGCGCAAGAATAAATTGATAAGGGGAATAAAAGAAGACCAAATCATAAGTGAAGAGAGAAAAAGAAATTAAAAGAGAAAAATAAATGATGGAGACTTAAGCATCTTTAACCGTGGCACATGGTAAAGAGGCTTTTTTTTTTTTATGTTTTTTATCAGGACATGGAAAAGAGGCTAGAAAGTAAAAAAAGACGATGTTTGTGTCACGTGTTCTTTGGAGAAAAAGAGAAACACCATCATGATCTGCGGTGGGCTATGTTTACGTATTTCGTGACCCCATCAAAAATTGGTTGCACCAGTAAACCTCAACCATTGGATTCACCTACAAGAATTTGGACCAGTTAAATTAAAGGATGTGGACCCAACAGCTAAGATTGCAACTTTTACAGCATTCTAGTAACTATCAATATTTTTTTTTTTTTACGTCAATGGGTAGATCTGATTCCCATTTGATGTGTAATTTATTTTTAGTCACAAATTTTTTTCAATAATATCGATTTCTTGCTAGTTTGGTATTAAAAAAATTCGTCTTATAAAAATGATAATTTGCCAATTTTATAAAGTTTTATAATAGTTACTAATTTATCTATAATCACAAATTGTGTTAATGTTAATTTCGTATGTAATTTGTGACATTGATTTAATTGACGATGATTGTGAGCTTTGTGACATTATAATTAACTTGTATTATAGTTGTGCGTTTTTCTTCAGGTTAGCATATAGAAATTACAAATGATGGATGATTAGGTTAATTGTACTGTTTTACTTTTACACCAACTATGTAAGAATATAAACATCAAAGCTTTCGTCTCCACAACAAAATCAAGTCACACGTTCATTAGGTGAAACAAGGACAATCATACAACGAATTTGTGCATTCGAGATCAAGACTTCAACTTCAGTCCACATCATTATGTGAAAAAAAATGGGTTCCTGGTTGAATTACTTCCATGGTAATAAACCTTGCCGAAGGAAATAAAAAGATTTAATTTTGATTTAATTAATTAAAAATCAAATTTTAATTTTAAAAAAATAAAACAAGGACAATCAAATTTTAATTTTGACACGCATTTTTGCGAGAACTATTGCACCTAATTCTAAAAGACTTCTCTATCTTTCTCAAGAATCCTATTGACATTTTATTTTTTCTACTTATTGAAAAGAAATTACCAACAAATAAAGGAACTATGATAAAGAAAAGGAGAGAGAAATGAAAATTGGTCCCATAAAATAAACTTCCCACCAAAAAACCCAGGAGAGAGAAACAAAAGAAAACAAATGGCGGTAGTTTCCACTCGTATCCATCAGCTACCGCCACGTGTACGTCTATTTGATGATAGCTCTAATGGTCCCCCAAAAACCAAAAGCCCCAAAAACCCCCAGAACCCACGGCCCTCGCTTTTCAAAGTTGGTGAAACATTTGACACAACCACCCCCTCTCTCTCTCTCTCTCTCTCTCTCTCTCTCTCTCCTTCCCTTAGCTTGAGATTTACAGAAGAGACGTAGAGAGAGAGAGAGTGAAGTAATCTCTCTCCCCCTCTTTGTATTACAAGCATGCAAACCCTGAACCATGTCATAGTTTCCACTTTTGCCCCTTCCACTTCTCTTTATTCACCTGCTGAACTGACCGCTTCCCTCCCCAATTCCCTTGCTCTCAGTTTCCACGCCCATGGCGATTCCAGCAGACGTCTCCGCCGTACTCGAATTCCTGAGGAAAAACGGCTTGTCAGAGGCCGAATCGGCTCTCAAAGAGGACGTGATTGAAAAAGGCGATCTGGGTTCTTTTGATTACGAGAAATTTTTATTCCCGATGGTTCCTCCGCCGCCTCCGGTTAGAATTACGGCGAATTCCCGGCGACTTGAAGTTGCCGGCGGCGGCGGTGAATGCTCGAAATCGAGCTCCGATGAGGATGACGAGTTCGTGAGCTTGGGGTCCTCTACTTCTAACAAGTACTCTTCCTCTTCAGGTAGTGTAAAGTTATTCACTTTCATCAATATTCAGCCTCTGCATTGATTTCTATAAGCTCAAAATTATCATTTTAGCTTGTTCTTTCTGTTCTAAGATTTTAAATTGAATTGTAACTTCAACTGTCTTTCATGTCTTTCAATCTGTATTATAATTTTTCGAATTGAACTTTAAACTAATTTAAATTGTGAACTGAGGATTCGAACTCAGGTGCATAATTTATACTGCGGTGGGGCATTCGAACTCAGGTGCATGAAGGGCATCTACTTTAGTCAATGTGTCTACGCGAATCTGTTAATAGAATTAAGCCTGAATTTATTGGAAGATCTTCTAGTGATTTTATTGCCATTGATTGTTTCTGTTAGTGGATAGTGAACGAGAGAAGTCAGACATTTGTGTTTTGCAGAATTTACAAATCCTTATGGAATTCGATCCACGTCTCCAAGCAGTTCCAAAGCTTCATCTGATAGGTTCTCTCAGTTTGGCACAGCCCGGGATTACCCTGATTTCGATATGCAGAATGGCCTGTTCTGGCACGATGAGAAAGACGATGGAGACTCCTTCATGACTCCTTGCTTTGAAGGGCCGGACTTCTTTGCCTGTCCCACTGAGGATAAGTTTATTATGACTTCGAATTCAGATAAGCAAACCGAGAATCTGCCTGGTCTGAACCATAAATCTGAAGTGTTTCGGTCAGAAATAAGCCTAGATTGCTTGGACAAGAGTTGCCTTACTAATATTTCTCCCATGGATGGTCAAACTGAGGTTTATATGACGGATTATTATAATTTTCATAAGAAAATTGAGGTCGAGGGAGATGCTCATCATGCTTCTTCAACCACACTCTGTAATTGCTGTGTTGGAGCTGATGGCGAACATTCTTCAGATTGCTTGAGCCGCAGCTCAAAAAACACTGATTTGGATAATTTCCAATTAAACCTTTTGGTGGGCATTCCTCCAATCGATGTTGGTTCTGCTCCAACTCATAAAACAAGCAAGAGTTCTAACTACTCTCCTAAAAAGAATTCGAAAAATAACAGGGTTGAAATTTTTTACGGTTCCTCTGGTTTAGAGGGTAAGGTTGCAATGTCAAAAGGAATTAATGGCTGTGGAGTTGGAGACAGCGAAGTAAATGAAGAGTCTTATGGGCCTGAGACTGTTGCTGATGGAGATGGGGTTGATATTGATGAGGTTTTGCTGCACAATGCAGACGAGGATGAATATGAAGTTTTTGACTTAAGAATCGTACACAGAAAGAACAGGTTTGATAGAGATTTGAGTTCATGTATTTTTGTATCTGTGTTTCACTGTTTCGATAGACGTTCGAGCTAATGTATGTGTATATTGATAGGTAGCTATAAGTTGTACTCATATTTTGTGCCGCTTACAGGACTGGATTTGAAGAAAGCAAGGATTTTCCAATTGTGCTAAAGACCGTAATTGCAAGCAGATACTACGTGACAGAATATCTTGGTTCAGCAGCTTTCAGTAGGGTTATACAGGCTCATGATCTTCACACTGGAGTGGATGTTTGCCTCAAGATCATAAAAAACGATAAGGAGTTTTTCGATCAGAGTTTGGATGAGATAAAACTTCTAAAGTTTGTCAATAAAAATGACCCCGCAGATGAACGCCACATTCTGCGACTCTATGACTACTTCTATCATCAGGTTTGCTTCCAATGCAATATGAAAAGAAGTTCGAAATTGTTTAATTTGCTCCATTTAGCTGGACATGTTAGTGGTCATTCCGAGGTTTAACTTTAATAACCCTATGATTGTCAAAATTCTTTCTTGAAAAACAGGAGCATCTGTTTATTGTTTGTGAACTCCTTCGGGCAAACTTGTACGAATTTCAGAAATTTAGTCAAGAATCTGGCGGAGAAGTTTACTTCACAATAAGAAGATTGCAGGTACGTTTTGCATTGACCAATTAACATGGATTTTCAGCTGCTTTAAAGATTAATTAGGTTTACCACAGCTGGAATTGAACTTAATGGTGCTCCCTTGCCAGGCCATAACCCGTCAATGTTTAGAGGCATTAGAGTACTTGCATCACTTGGGAATTATCCACTGCGATCTGAAGCCTGAAAACATCCTTATAAAAAGTTACAGTAGATGTGAAATAAAGATCATTGATCTCGGAAGTAGCTGTTTTCGTACAGACAACTTGTGCCTATATGTACAATCTCGATCCTATAGAGCTCCTGAAGTCATTCTCGGCCTCCCTTATGATGAGAAGATTGACATGTGGTCTCTGGGCTGTATTTTGGCTGAGTTATGCTCCGGGGAAGTAAGTCTCTACTTGGCTTGGTCTTATTCGTTATGTTTGAATCAGCTTTATCAGATAGAGATGCGTTCATATTTTCTATGTTTTGATTAGGTGCTGTTTCCAAATGACGCTATTGTAATGATCCTTGCACGTATGATTGGAATGCTGGGTCCTATTGATCTGGATATGTTGGTGAGAGGTCAGGAGACTGACAAGTTCTTCACTAATGAGCTAGATCTTTACCACATAAATGAGGTACATACACCAATATTTCTCTGTTAGTGTAGAGTTGTCTTTTTTCAGTTTCTCTTGATGAAAATGCATTTGTGCTAATTCTTGTTATCCTATATGCAGGAGACAAGCCAACTGGAATACATAATCCCTGAGGAGACCTCAGTTGAGAATCATTTGCAAGTAAACGACATTGGGTTTATTGACTTTGTTAAAACCTTGCTGGAGGTCAATCCCCAAAGGCGCCCGACAGCAAGCGAGGCGCTGGAGCATCCATGGCTTTCCTACTCGTACGAATCAAGTTCCACCTAAACTAATGAGTTATGGACTATTTGGTTCCCTCCCTGGCTTTGTTTGTAAATTCAGTTTTGTGAGCAGAATTTCAGTTTTGGTTTTGTGTACATGCCTTGTTTTGCATCGTTTATGTTATATACATGTTCATACTTTTCTTGTACGAACAATTCTCCCATGAGCCTTAGGTCATTGAAATGTAATAAAAATCGTTGTGGCATTCAAATTTGGTTCTTTCATATTGGCAATGAGTAATGAGGTTCTATAATTTATTGCATTATTATGATTGCCGTTTCAAATTTGTTCGTTAATCTTTCTTATCAAGTTATCATGTGACTGTAATTGTGATTGTGTTATTCTTGTATGTTCCTAAGAATCTTTTAACAAATTGTTCTTGTCGCTATTTAGTAATATGATGCAACGATATTTTTTTTATATATATTATACATAGAGGAGGTTTAGGATTTGATTCTTAAAAATGACGTGGAGATTTGATTCTTGTAAATGATATCAATACTGAATGTGTATATTGTAATCTCTTTCTCTTTCTTATTGTAATTTCTTTCCCCTCCCTTAGTACCACTGAGCTAGGTAGGGGCCAGGGTCCAGGGTGCTTGGGTCTCCACTCAATTTCTTTTATTTTCTATATAAAATTAAAGTATTTTTTGATTGTTTATAAACCAAGCATAATTTTGTTACTTTATTTTGTAACTTTGTACTAAATTTTTATGTATTATGTTATATATAATACTATACCAATTTATCATATCCATATAAAATTTCGAAATTTTTAACCGTTCTTTATCTTACTTGCCTATTTTGTTAATTTTCTTTTTTTCTTTCTTAATTACAAATGTTTCTAAAATGTATTTACTTTATATTTCTAAAGAGTTCTGTTCTTAATTTCTATTTTCCTACTTATTTTTATCTTTTCATTTATCAATGTTAACTAAAATGATAGTGGAGCTTATGAAGTTTTTTAAGTTATTATTTTATTAGATTTAAGAGTATGAATATATGAATCATAGCGTTTATACAAATAAATAAAACAAAAATAATGTCGTAAACTTTTTTTTTTGAAAAACCACCAAAAATGGTTCTTGATAATTTATTAAAATGTGAAATTTTATATAACATACTTTAAAATGTGTGATACTAACTAGGTTTTTGTATTTGACAACCTCAAGAGCATTACTAGCTATCAAAGGATGAATTACTCACGTAATCACCCCTTTTTTTAACCAATATATACAAACCTAGTTAATGGTGCACAATTCAAGAGTCACGACCGAAAATAATTATGTCTCATCTGATATTAAATTTTAACTACGCTATTGTATTATTGTATTAAAAAATTTGTTCTATGAGATCACTTTCTCTCATTATCATTGTTCAAAAGATTGTACCAATGATGTAGAACAAATGGCGGAATGGATTGAGGAAGAGATGGAGCGAAAACTGCAAAAAGGATGTAAGTGGAATTTACAGATTTGGCGTCCGAGCTCAGAATGGGACTTATGATACCTTTCCGGAAAGGGAACGACGAGACAAATCAAACTCACAGCTTATGCTGTGACATATGGGTCTTTTTAGCCGAATATCGTCGTCTAGGGCCTCAAAAAGTAGTTTTAAAGTTTTCCTAGTATTTTCGGAATTTTAATTAATTAGAGTTTTCTTTTCCTTTTTGATTTAGGTTTCACTTTAGGGTTTCCTAGGTATTTAAACAACCTTTAAGTGTTGTATTTGTTATCATCATATATTTTTATTCAACCAAATTCGAGAGTTTTCTCGGTTATCTTCTGGTGGATTCCAGTGTTTGTTCTTCAGGGTTTTACGCTTGTTTACCCTATTTTACTTCGTGCTGCGTCAAGTGGTATCAGAGCGGGTTTCTCCCCTCTAGTTATCGTTGATTTTTATCCATGGCTGATCGTGTAGACGATGTCTCTGTTACTCGAGCGGATTTGGATGCCCAAACCCGTCGTATCGATGCCCAAAATCGTAGTCTCACTGAATTAACTACTCAATTTGGGGAATTAACTGCTCAATTTGGGGAGCTGCGAGCGTTGTTGCTGGAGAATAATCGAAGAGGCAACCAAGGCAACAATCGGGCGGGTAATGATAGGGGAAACCCTAGGAGATTTCGTGAGGAAGAAGGTGGTTCCGATTCTGAAGAGGAACTCGAAGAGCCACGTCACAATAACCATAACCGCAACCATTATGATGATTATCGGATTAAAGCTGATATTCCCAACTTTTCGGGAAATTTAAAAATTGAAGATTTCTTAGATTGGTTGGTGGACGTAGAGAGATTTTTCGAGCTCATGGAGATTCCCGAGGCCAAGATGGTAAAGATGATTGCTTTCCGTTTGAAAAGTACAGGGGCTGTTTGGTGGGATCAACTCCAGAATGCCCGACAAAGGCAAGGGAAAAATAGGGTTCGGACATGGCGAAAGATGAAACAACTTATGATGGAGAGATTTTTACCAGCTGACCACGAGCAAATTTTGTATCGGATGTTCATGGGATGTGTTCAAGGCATCAAAACAGTGACTGAATATACTGATGAGTTCATGCGATTGGCTGAACAAAATAACCTAAGAGAGACCGAGAATCAGAAGGTGGCGAGGTATATGAACGGGCTGAAACCTGCCATTCAAGAGAAGATTGGCTTGCAGAATTTGTGGTCCTTGCAAGAGGCAATTAACATGGCGATGAAGGCCGAGTTGATGGAAAAAGAAAAACGCACATTGCCTTACCGGAGGAATATGCCGGATTTATCTGAAAATAATTCAGTTTTCCCTACTGATAAGGGAAAGTCCGTGCAGCAAGGCACTTCAAAACCTTCAAATTTCCAGCCGAGAGGAGGTAATGAGGGGAGTAGCCGAAATTTTGATAGGGGGTAGATTCGAAATCAGCCCCAGAAGCAGAATCTGAATCCGTCTGCTAGACCCACGGGGGATATTTGTTATCGTTGTGGCAAACAAGGGCATCGTTCTAATGTTTGCCCTGACCGGAGACAGGCCAATTTAGTAGACGTGGATGATGATGGTCAAGAAGAAGGGGGAGAAAGTTTTGAGGATGACTATGAAGGAGCCGAGTTTGCAATTGAAGAGGGCTTAGAACGAGTTACTTTGGTGATGCAACGAGTTCTTTTAGCTCCAAAAGAGGAAGGCCAGCGTAATAGTATATTTCGTTCTCACTGTTCCATTAAAAACAAAATATGTGATGTGATTGTAGATAATGGCAACTGTGAGAATTTTGTGTCGAAGAAACTGGTGGAGCATTTGCTGACAGGACCCGTCCCAACTGGACGTCAAAACCCGTGCCCGGTCTTGCTCCCGTCTGACAAGTCAACTAAAAGTCCGAAACTCCCCTTCAGTGCTTGCCAGACAAGGGATGTTTGCGCGGATTTCTGCTGCTGTCACTGCCTCACGATCAGTCCCGAACGTCGTACCACGGCCTGGAGGGTCATAAAACAGAAAAGGTGTGAGTGGACAAAAATGACCTCTGATAAAAACATTTATCAAATACAATCTTACCCTCCAGTTTTCACAAACTTGCATGCATATCGTAAAACATGAGTGACCGATAAAATCAAAACATATTTTCGCATGGTCCATAAAACTCATGATCACCAATTCAGTTCATGTTATAAAACATCAAATCCCGGCTCTCAGGCCAAAACATGTGAAAACATAATCACCTGGCCACAAGGACCAAAAACCCGTACTCAATACCAGTACATCAACACAATCAATACCAATCAGCATTACTTACCAGTGCACAATAAATATATCAATCCAATCAATCCGCACTACTCACGAGTGCATAAAATATCACCAATCACATCTGCACTACTCACAAGTGCTCAATCAATCAAACTGCACTACTCACAAGTGCTGCACTACGCGTAGGCCAATATCCAGTCACTCTCTCGGGAATAAACACCTCTGGGCTCAACCCCCTCGGGCTCAGTCACCTTTGGGCGAACACATCCCCAGGTTCAGACACCTCCGAGTGGTACATCCAGGCTCAGTATCATCCGAGAAGCTGACTACCATAGGATCAACTCCCGATCCTACAATCACATCCCCCAAGCTCCGGTCGTCTGGGTAATCCCCCCAAGCACCGACCGTCTGGGAATATCACAATCACAATGAAAACCATCCCGGGAATTACATCCCAAAACATTTCAATCAAATCTTGACTTCATACCAAGTCAAGATCATTCTCAACTGGGTCTCAAGCCCAAAATACCTTTTACCCATAAACCGTTAAAATCACATTTAAATCAATAGAATAATCCGGAAATCATCATTGACTCACCAACCAAGTCAAAACATCATTTTAGAAATCATTTAGACTCCGGGCCTAGCCCAAAACATCATTTGCATGTTCCTCGTAAAACGTGCCCGAAAGACTGATTAAAATAATCATAAAATCCCAATAAACCATTAATTTCACAAATTCACAAGTAACTCCAAATCCGAGTCAAAATCACTATTCATTTGGGTTCTCATGCCCACAAGATCATTATCACGCAAATCCATGCGTTGCAACCTCCGTTGCCATTTTCACATAAATTTACAAAATCAATCACTGACTCATAACCCGAGTCCAAATATCATTTTCAATCCATGACTCAATAATCCGAGTCCAACCATTATTTTCAATCAATTTCAATCCCGGACTCATAAACCAAGTCCAAACATCATTTTTACCAAATTTCGTAATTTCTTGAAAATCACCCAATAATAATAATATAATAATCATAAAACCGAGAAATTACCGGATTGAAACATAAATCATGCCCAAGCATATAGAATCATATAATAAGGCATAAAAATCATATATGCATGCATCACAGTTAGAAAACAAAGTCCACTCACACACACACCGTCCAAAACGGTCCGTTTCCGAGCTGCACGTTTTTCCGTAAAATCTGGAAATCACAACTCCTGTCCAAAATCATTATAGAGGGTTACTAACATCTCAAAATACATCATATAATTTTCCCCAATTTTTCCGGGATTTAAATACGTATTTTTAACGTAATACAAAACTTCGGATACGCGGAACATTAACGAAACAATATCCGATTTCATCGAAATCAACGTCAAAATGTTCGTTACACTGAGAGGATCAAAAGTCATGTTGACCTCACCTTGAGACTAGGCCGGACGCGCCCCCCACGCGCCGCCGTGAGTGGCTGCGCGTGAAACCCACGCGCCAGCTACAGTAACCAGCACAGTCGTCCCCTTTGCCCGTTTGTCTGGTAAACGGGTTGAAAAACCCGCGAACAGACCCGGTTCAAACTCACCCAATTCGACACCAATTAAATCCGTTCTTTCAAATGATCCCTTCTACTCCATCTCTAATTGAGTTCTGTAAGTTCAATTACTCGAATCATGGTCTAAATCCTCACGACTCTCGATCGATCCTTGACGGGTTTCCAATTCGGGTTCACCAATTCCGTCCCTGATTTCCAAATTAATTCATAGGGTAAGCATCGTGAGAGTGTATTGAATGTTTTTGCAAGATCAATTCGAAGAATTCTTACCTCTAACCCGTCGAACCCAAGCTCGAATTGAAGCTGCCATGGAAGCTCAGTTCATCCTCAATCCGACACCGTTTCACTTCGTTTTTGTTGCAGAAAGGTTCGTATGGATCCCAGAAGTCGAATTGAATCATCAATTTCGATCCTCACGGATCACAATCCCGAATTCGAAAGTCCCCCAAATTCTCTGAATTTTCGAACCAAAATTCCCCCAGAGACCTCACTGTCACTCGAATCTCTCTCTCAATTCGGCTTCCTCAGTCTCCCAATTGCACAATGAGGCTGAGACACGGGTTAATTAGCTGCTAATTGATAATGATTAAGACAACCCATAATTTAGGGAATTTGTGTCTAAAGTGGTATAATTGTGTTTCCCATGATTCCCGTTTCAATGTTAGCAGCTGGGGTATGGAAGGTGACAAAGTGACAAATGTCACAATCTGGTAGCAAGAATCAATGTTAAAAGACCATTTTGCCCTCCGTTCGACAATTTACCATTTTACCCCTAGACATCCGTGACCCGTAACTTGGTCACCCGAACTCCGTTTTCGACGTGCCGCCTGTCGTTGGATTCGTATCGACGAGACCTACGTAACGGTCCTTGGCCCTCGTCCATCGGACCTCCCGATCAAAAAGTCGACATTTGGCCCCTACTATGCCAAATTACCAAAATACCCCTCATCTTCCGATCATCATAACTTTCACTACGAATGTCGGAATCGAACGTGCCACCTGTCTATGAACTCGTGACGTCCCGAACTACGTCACAGTCATCGGTCAAAGTCCATTTGACCGCCCGAACTAAAAGTCAACATTTTGCCCACACTAGGGGCAAAACGGTCATTTTGCACGTTTCGTCCGATTTCACTCAACTAATCCCCGATTAGTCATTCTAAACCATAATTAATTAATATTCAATCCCGATATTCGGGACGGGTCCTTACATTTGCAGCTACCAACGGAGCCACATAGCACTCCTTATTCGTTGGGTTGGGTGAAGAAAGGACCTTCAGTTCGAGTCTCTGAAACATGTCGTGTACCACTCTCCATTGGTAAGCACTACAGTAATGAAATATTATGTGACATAATTGATATGGATGCTTGTCATATTTTATTGGGACAACCTTAGCAGTTTGATGTGGATACTACCTTTAAGGGTCGAGACAATGTTATCTTGTTTACTTGGAATAATCACAAAATTGCTATGGTTCCTATTACATATTCGGGAAAGATGAGTGTCCCAAGAAAGGAGAGTTCGAGTTTCCTGACTTTGACTAGCAATGAGCGGGAGATAAATGAGGCAATCAAAGAAGCAGATTCTTTTTATCCCGTGGTGCTGAAGGGATTAATGACCACAAGCAAAGAAAAGGTCGAAATTCCCACTGATGTGAAGCAGATGTTGAGGGAATTCAAGGAGCTCGTGGCTGAGGAATTGCCTAACGAACTGCCACCTATGCGGGACATCCAGCATCAAATTGATTTAGTACCTGGAGCTAGCCTACCAAATCTGCCTCATTACCGTATGAGTCCTAAGGAGAATGAGATTTTGAGGGAGCAGATTGAGGAGTTGATGAAGAAGGGATTTATCAGAGAGAGTTTGAGTCCGTGTGCGGTTCCTGTCCTTCTAGTTCCTAAGAAGGAGAATGCTTGGCGTATGTGTGTTGACAGCCGAGCAATCAACAAAATAACAGTAAAATACAGATTTCCCATACCACGATTGGAAGACATGTTGGATGAACTTGAGGGTTCTAAGGTGTTCACGAAGTTAGACTTGCGGAGTGGCTACCACCAGATTCGAATCAGACCGGGTGATGAGTGGAAGACGGCTTTTAAAAGCAAGGATGGATTATACGAATGGTTGGTCATGCCTTTCGGGTTGTCAAACGCACCTAGCACTTTCATGAGACTTATGAATCAGGTTCTTCGTCCATTCCTTGGCTCTTTCGTTGTGGTTTACTTTGATGATATTTTAATTTATAGTCAAACAAAAGAAGAACATATGGTGCATTTGAGGCAAGTTTTAGGGGTTCTGCAAGAAAATAAGTTGTATGTGAACCTGAAAAAATGTACTTTATGTACAAATAAGTTGTTGTTTTTGGGATTTGTGGTTTGTGAGGATGGCATTCAGGTGGATGATGAGAAAATTAGGGCAATCCGTGATTGGCCGGCTCCAAGGTCGGTGACTGAAGTGAGAAGTTTCCACGGGTTGGCCACATTCTACAGGAGGTTTGTAAGGAACTTTAGCACCATTACGGCACCTATCACCGAATGTTTGAAAAAGGGAAAATTCCAGTGGGGGGATGAGCAAGAGAAGAGCTTTGCCCTCATCAAAGAAAAGCTTTGCACCGCCCCAGTTCTCGCTCTTCCGAACTTTGAGAGAGTATTCGAGGTCGAATGTGATGCTAGTGGAGTAGGAGTGGGGGCTGTATTGTCACAAGAAAAGAAACCAATAGTGTTCTTTTCGGAAAAGTTGAGTGAAGCACGGCAGAAGTGGAGTACTTATGACCAGGAATTTTATGCGGTCGTGAGGGCTTTGAAACAATGGGAGCACTACCTCGTTCAAAAGGAGTTCGTACTGTTTACCGACCACCAAGCCTTGAAGTTCATTAATAGCCAAAAACACGTTGATAAGATGCATGTCAGGTGGGTGAATTTTCTGCAAAAGTTTCCATTTGTTATCAAACATAAATCAGGGACCCTAAATCGTGTGGCTGATGCTCTAAGTAGACGAGCTATCTTGCTGGTTACACTTTCTCAAGAAATTGTGGGGTTCGAATTTATGAAGGAGTTGTATGAAAATGACGAGGACTTCAAAGAATTATGGCGAAAGTGTGTTAATCTTGAACCAACAGCGGATTACTTTCTTAATGAGGGGTATTTGTTCAAGGGTAACCAGTTGTGTATCCCTATCTCATCCTTGCGGGAGAAGCTGATTCGGGATTTACATGGAGGAGGATTGAGTGGCCATTTGGGTCGAGATAAAACCATTGCAAGCTTGGAGGAGAGATACTATTGGCCACAGTTGAAACGGGATGTTGGAGCTATCGTGTCAAAGTGTTATACGTGCCAAACTTCAAAGGGTCAAGTTCAAAATACTGGGTTGTATATGCCTTTACCTGTTCCTAAAGATATTTGGCAGGATGTAGCTATGGATTTTGTGCTCGGATTACCTAGAACACAAAGAGGAGTGGATTCTGTCTTTGTTGTGGTTGATAGATTCTCCAAGATGGCGCACTTCATAGCTTGTAAGAAGACAGCGGATGCGTCCAACATAGCCAAACTATATTTCAGGGAGGTTGTTCGACTGCATGGGGTGCCTAAGTCTATAACTTCTGATCGTGACACCAAGTTCCTTAGCCATTTCTGGATTACTTTGTGGCGGATGTTCGGGACTGTTTTGAATCGTAGTAGCACTGCCCATCCTCAAACTGATGGTCAGACTGAGGTGACAAACAGAACTTTGGGAAACATGGTGCGTAGCATTTGTGGTGATAAGCCAAAGCAGTGGGACTATGCCATTCCACAGGTGGAGTTCGCTTACAATAGTGCAGTTCATAGTGCCACGGGGAAGTCGCCGTTTGCCATTGTTTATACTGCTGTACCTAGTCATGTGGTGGACCTCGTGAAGTTGCCTAATGGTCATGGAGTAAGTGTTGCTGCAGAAAATATGGCTGAAGGCGTAGTGGCTGTTAGGGATAAAGTTAGACAGAAGTTGGAGCAGACCAATGCCAAGTATAAAGCAGCAGCCGACAAACATAGGCGAGTTAAGGTGTTCCAAGAGGGTGATTCTGTTATGGTGTTTTTGAGGAAAGAAAGAGTTCCTGCGGGTACCTACAGTAAGTTGAAACAGAAAAAGTATGGGCCATTCAAAGTGCTGAAGAGAATCAACGACAATGCTTATGTGTTAGACTTGCCGGAATCCATGGG
Source organism: Prinsepia uniflora (assembly GCA_032719365.1). Classification (NCBI taxonomy): domain Eukaryota; kingdom Viridiplantae; phylum Streptophyta; class Magnoliopsida; order Rosales; family Rosaceae; genus Prinsepia; species Prinsepia uniflora. The sequence continues at coordinate 70,490,308 of CM064869.1, forward strand.
AATTTCTAATACTTTCAATGTGGCTGACATGTATGAGTTCCGTGAAGATGTAGCTCTCTATCCTGATGATAACTCGGGGTCGAGTTCTTCTGAAGTGGAGGGGACTGATGTAGAACAAATGGCGGAATGGATTGAGGAAGAGATGGAGCGAAAACTGCAAAAAGGACGTAAGCGGAATTTACAGATTTGGCGTCCGAGCTCAGAATGAGGCTTATGATACCTTTCCGGAAAGGGAACGACGAGACAAATCAAACTCACCGCTTATGCCATGACATATGAGTCTTTTTAGCCGAATATCGTCGTCTAGGGCCTCAAAAAGTAGTTTTAAAGTTTTCCTAGTATTTTCGGAATTTTAATTAATTAGAGTTTTCTTTTCCTTTTTGATTTAGGTTTCACTTTAGGGTTTCCTAGGTATTTAAACAACCTTTAAGTGTTGTATTTGTTATCATCATATATTTTTATTCAACCAAATTCGAGAGTTTTTTCGGTTATCTTCTGGTGGATTCCAGTGTTTGTTTTTCAGGGTTTTACGCTTGTTTACTCTATTTTACTTCGTGCTACGTCAACCAAATACACTACCTAATATGTATACTGTAATTTGCTTTATTTTTCCCAATATTATTGTATCAAAACACTATTCATACCAATTCCTGGTTCAATTAACTCTAGAAATGTTTGTTCTGGATAAATTCAACAAACTCCACAAATATTTAATCTTTCGTGATGAGATAAAATAAGTAAAAATATTGAGAAAGGCCCATCGAAATTTTCATTGGCCGAATTTTTTATTTAAAGTGACACTAATTAAGAAAATAATAAGAAATTTTTTTGTTCTACCTTTAATCATAAAATTCAGCGGTGATGTTCATCGAAAGACAGCAACATGGTCTTAAAAGAAGAAAAGATTGTCTCTTCTGGTTGGCGGGACTCGGATTCACTTTCCCTCTTCTGTCTACGACCCACGCTCTTCTCACGCACGTGTAGACCCAACAGTAGCTGATTACCCCCATTGAGTTCAATTTCACCGCCCTCAATCGCTCTCACTCGCCGCCAAAGCGCGTACTACTTGTCGCACTCGGACCCTGTCTCTCTAGGCTTCGTCGAAAGCAGCATCGCCGAGAAAGCAAGGAACAAGAGAGAGACAGAGAGACAGATTTTGATTGGTTGATGAGAGTTGAGAGAGAAGAGGGAGAATCACAGTTAACGAACGAAGGAACAGAAGGCCCAATCAATCAGGTCCCGAGTCTCTGACAACCAATAATGGCTGAGTTGACTCAGGGCGACGTGGTGTACTCGCCCAAGACTCTCCAGGTCTGGCGAGCCCTTCTCAACTGGCTCGGCTTCTTCTTCCAGATCTTCCTTCAAATCCTCAGAACCCTCGGCCACCACCCCCTCCTCTCTTCCTCCTCCGCCTCTTCCTCCTCCTTCAAATCCTTGCCGGACATCGAGTTGCCGGACCACGACCACGAATGCCAATACCCCGCCGCCTCCGCCGTCGAAATTGCCGACACCCCATATTCCGACTCCGGCGAAATCCTCGAAAAACTTACGGTACGGCTTTCAATTTCAGAAAGTCTCTTCTTTTTCTGAACCCTCTGTATAATTTCACCATTTCTGGAAATTTAATTTACTGGAATTATCTTTTTCATGAATCTATGAAATTTATATCTTTAATTTCGACTTGATCGAAGGAAAAAAAGTACCACACAAATTGAACTAAAGCTACTTATTCAAACACTCAAATTCTAGCACAATTAGTTTACTGAAATTGGAATGATGGATGGATAGAGATATTAGTTCTATTTATAATCTGTTTGTTTTCTGTTACAGCAGCTCTCTTGTGGAAGTTAGTTTTGCTGCAGGTGAAAATAGTTGTGTTTTGAATTAACGAGAATCAGTTTTCCATCGTGGATGAGGAAATTCAGTAGAGATTTATAAAATTCTGATGGTAAAGGCCTGGTGCAGGTAGTTCTTGACCTGGATGAAACTCTCGTTTGTGCATATGAGACATCTAGCCTACCGGCGGTGGTTCGAAATCAAGCAACAGAAGGTGGGTTGAAGTGGTTTGAGCTCGAATGTGTATCGTCAGACAAGGTGCCTTGCCTTCGCATATATAAGTAGCAATCAGTATCATTTCTTACTCAACTCTTTATCTATTGCTTGTTGTTTACATGAGTGTATTGTTGGAGTTTGAAGGAAGTCGATGGAAAGCCCAAGGTCAATTACGTCACAGTCTTCGAGCGTCCCGGGCTGCAGGACTTCTTAAAGCAAGTTAGTCAGTTTGCGGAGCTTGTGCTGTTCACTGCTGGTCTTGAAGGTTTGTTCATGACTTCAAATTTTAAATTCCTTTTTGGTCCTTCTCTTTTATCTGCCTTTTTTTTTGGGGGGATGTTTATGTTTTTGAATGATTACACAGGTTATGCAAGACCTCTTGTTGATAGAATAGACGTGGATAAATTATTCAGTTTCCGACTCTATCGTCCTTCAACAACCAGCACGTAAGTCCTGTGGTATTTTTGTCCCAATTTCTTGCCTATGTAAATTGTCGTTTTGAAATTGCTATTTGGTACTTGGGTTGGAGATGGTCCTGTTTAATGACTCCTTGTTCTTTGTCACTTTATATTGTTAGCAACTGCAATATTCTATGCATATGCCTGCATGAGTGTTGGTATGAGCATCTTAAGGTCGTTGGTTCTTTCTAGGTGAAGATTAAGTTGATTCCCTTGGTAAAGCATCTAATGCTGGATGAATGAATACAGGGAATACCGGGAGCATGTGAAGAATCTGTCCGGCCTATCAAAGGATATGCACCGAATAGTGATAGTCGACAACAACCCTTTCAGTTTCTTGTTGCAACCCTTGAATGGAATTCCATGCATTCCATTTTCTGCTGGCCAAATACACGACACTCAGGTAAAAAACAAAAAAACCAAAACAATGGAAACTCAGCATCTCTTGATCACTTTAGATCGCGGTTTTACCTCTTTGATCCCTTCCTCATTAATTTCATCCTAATCTGGTCGTTCAGCTTTTGGATGTTCTTCTTCCCCTCCTCAAGCACCTCTCGCAGCAGAAAGACGTGAGACCTGTGCTTTATGAAAGGTTTCACATGCCTGAATGGTTTCAAAAGCAAGGGATTCCATCAACGACTTGGAAATAGTAGGGTTATTTGCTGTAAGTATATACAACCCAAGAAAAAACAAACAAAATCTTGTTTTGCGCAATTTGTTCAAGCCTCAAGGGCAGTTTCCAGTCATCAGAATCCCAGGTTTTTTCTGTACAGCATCAGTGCACTCTTCACTGCAATTTATTGATAGAATGCTGCGTTTCGCCAGAGCTCAAATCGATCGAAACCCACTCTGACAATATATGTAGATTTGTTAAGAACAAACAGTCTGATAATTTTTGTGTAACTTTTTGTCTATAGGCTTGCAGTTCTATATGTATTTTATTAGAATTTCGTGAAATTGTTGCCAATAATTCGTAGCAGTTTATACCTTCCTCACAGCCTCTTGTCAATCAATCATCTTTCTGTTTTCTACAAAAACATGATCCGTGCTTGTCCCAAAAAAATAAAGGAACATGATCCGTTCCTCGGATTGGATTGAGTAACTCAATAGTTCACAGATATGTCAAAGGCTGACTCGTTTCCAAATTGATGGAGCTAGATGGATTATTCATGGAGGAAACATATTTCTTCTAATCGCTACAAATCATAGGGTTGGTAGGGATCAGTTTCCTTCGTGACTAAAGTAGCCTATCTTCTTCTACCTTCTGTTTCGATAATTTGAAGGTTGCCCTCCGTTTCATCTTGATATGGATCGTCGTTCAAACTCTCTTTGATATTTTGATTGTCAAACTACGACTTCGGCTGCAAGTTAAGAGAAACTTCCAAATAACGAGTTCATGCCTCTTTCTCTCGTTGAGCTGCAGCAACTTGCAGAATTAAATTGGACCCAAAATATCCTCTGCATATCTCCAGCTTGCCCTACATTTGATCTTTGTGCCTCTAAATGATCTGGCACTCCCCTGTAATGGGGCACAACAACAAGAACAGCCTTCATGAGTCATGACAGTTAATTAATGAGCTTCTTTAAATTTGCTCCTTGTTAATGATGTCTTGTTAACTGTGATTAGGCAGCAATCCGACATCATGTTTAATTCTGATTAACACTCATCATGTTACCCTAAACAGAAAGCAACACCATGAGGGGCACCCTTCTTTCAATTTCTTTTAATCTCATGTGCTTATTTTATATTTATTTCAGCTAATTAAAGATATGAAAACTTTTTGATAAGATCATTTTTTGATTTTTTTTTAGTTGTTTTTTTTTTCTCTTTCTCAAAGAGGGCATTTTTGTAAAGTAAAGTCACAACATTGACCTCATTTTTATCAAATAAATTCACTCTCACTTAAATTTTGTGTGAGACAATAAGACATGGGGAATTTTGATAACATGCCTATATGCCGAGAGAATTGTTGACTTACTTTGTTTTGAGTTTCATCATCAACATTTCTCATCATCATCATCCACCATCCTCGTATTTCGAGGATTCATTCATCATCATTTTGTTCATGAATTAATAAAGAAGGAATATACACCTCAAAAAGGCCAAATTGTGTAATATTATTTTCGCATGATTATGCTCGACATCTTACTATATTTCCATCTGTTGCCGGTCAACGTTAGATTGAATATAGATGCCAATTTTTATCCACGCAATGTCTGTTTCTAGGTCAATATTACATATGTACTAATTGAGTATCATTACAATGCCAGTTTATAATTAGTGAGAATTTGATTGATCGATTTGCAAGTTTACACTTCCGTCTCAGATTTGTCCTACCATGTGTGCACCACCACTAATTAACTCCCAAAAAATTTACCCTTCTAGAATTGCAGAGAATCGGAATTAGATCAATAAAATTATAACATTTCCAAATAGTCAAACTTTATTACAACCCCTTTAGTTTAGGTTTGCATAGTGCACAAGAAAAATGAAAAATTTTAAATTAAAAAAGGGTACATGGATCCATATATTAATTAGCATTGGCCTAATCTTGCACCACAGGCTTACAGCCATCATGAGCGTACACACTAGACACTAATAACATAAAGATTGGGTCCCAAATGCTTATTTGTTGTTCAATTATTTTGTTGTTAGCCACCTTTATTATAATTTTTATCGACTCTCTTAGACAATTATTGGACTCTCTAATCACACTTAACTTTCCTTCACAGTTCACATTGTTTTTTTTTTTTTTTGGTGGCCTTTCCTTTTGTCTCCTTCATTTTGCTAAATGAAGCTATTAGTTGTTTTTCCATTTGAGTTTTTAATCATTGAAGCCTCGTTTGGTGCTCTTTGCAAAAGATACCTTAAATATATCTAATAATAAACAAAAGATTCAGTCAAAACTGAAAAAGCCCCTTTTTACCACCTGGTTTTCATTAGTTTAGGAAATTTTTGATAATCTAATCCTTTATTCTCAAAGCAAAAGCTAGAAGAAGCTTTAGAACCTTCTAAGAGGAGTAGTTGTATCTTATTTTAATGCATTCTACTAGGGAGATTATATAAACAAAAATTCTCGTGGATCGAGAATATTAAACACTAATATTTATTGTTAATAAAATAAATAGATAGGTTAATACTATGAGTGAATGTATATTATGTTTTCGATAATAACTTATCATATTAATTCATCAATTGACCATAGGTTATTATTGTCGCTCTATCGCCTCTTAGTAGAAATGAAATTTCTATTTCAATATATTAACGATACAATAGACTAATACTAGTACACTTATTGCAATTGCATGAGCGACTTTCATGTATATCATGATTTATTAGTCAGTCTCCTTATCTCGTTTCATTGCGTGAGGGTGAGACTTAAAAGGACTTGGTCGATCTTTTTGGCACGTCAAAAGTGGAAAATTGATTAAGACATCAAAAGTAGAAGGTTCGATATCTTCATCTTCAATGGTTATATGGTTTGTCAAAGATTCAAAAGAACAAGGCAACTAATTAATTAGAACATCATTGCTTTTAATTTTATTCTGTATATAAGGAAGACCAATATAATTAAGCATGCACTTATATATATTATTAGCACTCCTTTCACACGCCAGGAAGACATCTGTATGTACACACCACACAAATAAATAATGGACTTAATAATTTTTCCATTAGGTACCCTTTCTCGCATGATTTGAACACTAATCATCTATTTTTGTCAATGTGGTGACCTTTTTATCTGGTCAATTAATAATATTTTCTCCATTCAATATATAGGGTGTGTTTTTGGATTGGATAAACGCAGAAGATTGTTTACGTTAACATTAACGTCTTAATGCATAATAAAATCAAATCACTCATTTTTTTTGGTTGAAAAAAATAACCTTAAATATTTATCTATATAAAATGCCTCTCCTCACGTAAATTCATGGCTATGCTATTGAATGTAACTCCCTTCCCTCCATATTATTGTATGAAAAAAAAAAATATCGCCTATTTTTATCACAATGTTATAAATTAATAATATCAAAACTCAATAATGAAGTTTCTCAACCACCAAGATCCGATGAAGATATTTGCATAGAAAAAACCAATAAAATCATATATTGAGATGCTCTTTTCAAATCAAACATGTCAAATTTGGGTAAAAACAATAAAGTGGATTACACGTAATGAATTATGACTATAACTTCATATGCAAAAATGAGAAAGAAAATACAAACTTTATAATGGAAAAAAATAAATTCGTAAATTCGTACACCGAAAAACGACACCCGCATTTTCTTTCCAATGTGACAGGCCAAACCTTTATTCCACACCAAATGTGTTTGACTATATGCTACCCTCAACAAACCTGCAAATTAATATGCCAAATATACCAAATCACCTCTCTTTCGAATGTTTTTTTTTTTATTTTTTCTTCTTGAAAATTAAATTCCCCCTAACCCCAAAAATTAATCTCTTTGACAATATTATTATTATGAATTATTGATTATGCTTTTAACTTGAATTTTGAATTCGGAAAATTTAAGTATTTTTAGTTTCCAAGATAATAAGTAGGATCTATAAAATACAAACTTGATTTTACATTTCTTTTTTTCTCAGCATTTTACGTCAGGAAATCACAACATATTGGTTTAGTAACTAAGGTATTCTTAGAGCCGATACAAAACCTACAACACGTTACGGATTCAATATTTTGCTATTGTATCTTTTATTTGTTATGAGGGATGTGCTAAAATACGTTTGTGAATCCTCTAACTTCTAAAAGAGTGGAATACCTTAGTTGGTAATTGATTAGTCCCCAAATTTCATTTGGAAATTAAAAACAATTGTATATATATATATATATTCTTTACGGATATTTTGTTAAAAAGAATCCTTAGCTGTCACTTGTCACTAGGGGTGGGCACAGTTCGGTATGGTACAAAATTGATCGATACCAGAACCATACCATTTAATTTTAATCGGTATGGTACGGTTCGGTATTCAATATTTTGAAAGTGAAACCAGATCGTACCGTACCAATTAAGTTCGGTACGGTTTCGGTATGGTTTCGGTTTTGAGCCAAAATTTTGTTTGTGATTATAAAGTAAGGAAAATGCTAAAGAAAAAACAAAACTACATTATGAAGGACTTAAGTTTTCAAATATGTATTGAAAAAGTTGCACTAAGTTGAAGATATCAACTCTTAGAAGCTAAATTAAGACATGTATGGTCATATCAACTCTTGAAGAAGGCCTAATAAACCAATAAGAAATAAATTTAATTATTAAAAAAAATATTCTAATTCGGTACGGTATCGGTACGGGACGGTTTTTTAAAATATCGATACCGAAACCGTACCGAATTATATCGGTACGGTTTCGGTACCGTACCAATCATACAACGGTTTTACTATTCGGTTTTTTTTCGGTATGGTTTGATCTGAAACGGTACGATTTCGGTATTTTGGTTCCATGTGCCCAGCCCTACTTGTCACCCCCCACTGCCTCATAAATCTCTTCATTTTGTAAAAATATCTTATTTTATTTTTTTGCATGATGCATGCATAATGCACGTGGTTCGCCTCTCAGGCGCGCTACTCAGATTTATTTTGCCACACGGGCGAATGTTTTTTCACCTGCTACTTCTAACGTAAGGCTGATTTATTTCACTAGTTTCATAAAAAAAAAAAAACTTCAAAATTTTATTTATTTATTATTTTTTAAAGAGATATTTTATGGAAACATTTTAAGATAGTACAAATGGTACCAAAATTTAAAAATAAGGAATGTAAAGTACGAAATTTAAACTTGTACTAGATAACTATAAATTCCAATAAAAAAAAGATTGCTATTTATATAAAAAAATTATAAATTGGTAAGATAATTTCATCTCCCCAATGCCTTTTGTATCAAAACATTTGTTTAAGATTAATAATGATTATATTGTGTGTGAATAAAATTTTAATATATTGTGTGAAGCCTCCAAATTTCGAGTATTATCCTTATAAAGAACGGGATCTAATATATATATATATATATATATTCATATGTATCATCTATACAAAAAATATTATTTAAAATGATTATATTTTATATTTTTTTGCACCATTAATTACCTTTTTTTTTTCTTTTCCTAGAATAATAAACATTCTATTAGAAAAAAACGGTAAGCTTATATGCACCACAATTCATAACATTTCCAAAAAAATTATCTTCACAAAAAAAGTTGTACCAAAACTCTTCATCAAGTACATTCAAGAAGAAGAAAAAAAAATCTTTTAACTGGTTTTATTTTATTATTGTTGTTTTACGATGGTAGATATGATATATGGTTAGGTTAAGAAAACATATAAAATTTCTAAAAAGGGCTAAATATTGGGTCCAAGTCCAACATTGAAAAAGCTAATTTTGAAAAATGTGGAAACTTAAAAAGGAAATTTTTTGAAGAAATAAAACGAATTATATAAATGCTGTGAACAAACCTGAGTGACAGTTTATTTATCAGTTTCTGAATTCTTGAAATCTGCCTTGGATTTCTCTCTTCTTCCGTGTCTCCGTGTGCGCATCTAAAACGACAAACAGGCTCCACCGATGAACTACGACGGCGCCGCACACCACACAACTACCCATGCCGTCAAGCCCCGCTCTTTCCTATGACGAAACTACCCTTCGCCTTCCTCACCACTTTCATCATCACCGCAATTCTCTCCACCAACTCACTATCAACTATTCATGCCCTCGGTTCCGGCTCCACCCTCGCAATCTCCTCCAACACCGGCACCGTATGCGGCGTCATTTCAGGACAACTAACCCAGCGCATCGTCTGCTACCGCCGCGGGGAAATCATCTTCGTCGAGCCCAGCATCTCATTCTCCGCCATCTCCGGCGGCCGTACCTCCCTTTGCGGTCTCCGCACTGGTGGACAAGCCTTCCTCTGCTGGGATAACCTCTCATCCCTAAACTCCACGTTTCAGGCCAAACGCCTTTACTTCAACCAAACCGTTTTGTTAGAAAATCTCTCAGTCGGCGACTACCATATCTGCGCTACAGTGGTCGGTACCGGCGCTGCCAAATGCTGGAGAGCCGATACACAGTCAAATTCACCAGCTAGGTCAGACCAATTCGTCTCAGTTTCATCCGGGTCAGGCTTCTCTTGCGGAATTTTGAATTCCACCTTCCAGGTCCGCTGCTGGGGGACTAATAGTTCTTCAATTGCAAATGAAATCGAAAATGGGTTTCAAAACATGTCAATGGCAAGCATTGTCGCCGGTGGCTCGCACGTGTGCGGTCTCAACGCGACCGGACTTATAGCCTGCAAAGGGAGCAACGATCAGGGCCAATTAAACGCCCCCGTTGGGTCGCCATTTGAGTACTCTGCTTTGGCCCTCGGAGCTTCCCATAGCTGTGCAATCAGAACTTCAAACCAGTCGGTCATTTGTTGGGGTGGCGGAGGCCAATTTTCAGTCAATGAAACTGTGTCCTTTGAAATTATTTCTTCTGGGTTGAATTTTACTTGCGGATTGACGACAAATAATTTTTCGATTATTTGCTGGGGCCCTGGTTGGCCTGCTCTCTCCGGTAATTTAAGCTCAGGCGCCGAGCTCAATTTGCCGGAAATTCTTCCCGGCCCTTGCATCCAAACCACTTGCACCGACTGTGGAATTTATCCCCGGTCTCAGATACTCTGTGACGGTTCAGGTAACATTTGCAAGCCTTGTATTCGTTCAAATTCACTCCCCCTCCCTCCGCCGCCTCCCGCACCAGAGATCCCATTACCCCGGTCGCCGTCAACCTCACCTCCATCCAAGGGTTTGACAACCGGTTTATTGGTGTTTGCCATTGTGGGTTCCATTGGAGGCTTTGCAGGTATTTGCACAGTTATTTATTGTTTATGGACAGGCGTTTGTTTTGGGGACAAAAAAATTCACAATTCAGTTCAGCCCACAATCACTAGAGCTCCAAGCTCCAACAATGGCACAACATCAAACAACAGCCCGCCGTCGCGATCCTCCACCATCCGCCGCCAAGGGTCTCTGATCATGCGGCGGCAAAGGAGTGGCACCTCTTCCAAGCACCCCGACAGGGCAGAGGAATTCACTTTCTCCGACCTCGCAGCCGCCACCAACGACTTCTCAATGGAGAACAAAATCGGCGCCGGCAGCTTTGGCGTCGTCTACAAGGGGAAGCTCGCCGACGGCCGGGAAGTCGCTATCAAAAGAGGCGAAACCGCCACCAAAACAAAGAAATTCCAAGAGAAGGAAAGCGCATTTGATTCGGAATTAGCCTTCTTGTCAAGGGTCCATCACAAACACCTTGTGAGGCTCGTTGGCTACTGCGAAGAACGGGAGGAGAGGCTTTTGGTTTATGAACATATGAAAAATGGAGCTCTTTATGATCATTTACATAACAAGAACAATCTGGAAAGAAGTAGCAGCATGTTGAATTCGTGGAAAATGAGGATCAAAATCGCATTGGATGCAGCCAGAGGGATTGAGTATCTGCACAATTATGCAGTTCCTCCGATTATTCACAGGGACATAAAATCATCAAACATTTTGCTCGACGCGAACTGGACAGCAAGGGTTTCTGATTTCGGGCTGTCTTTGATGGGGCCGGACGGAGATTCCGATAGCCGGCCGATGAAGGCAGCCGGGACAGTTGGTTACATTGATCCCGAATATTACGGGCTCAATCTGCTGACGGCGAAGAGTGACGTGTATGGGCTAGGGGTTGTCCTGTTGGAGCTGTTGACCGGGAAGAGGGCGATTTTCAAAGACGGGGACAATGGAGGGACGCCCATCAGTGTGGTGGATTTTGCAGTGCCGGCGATTCTGGAGGGGGAGTTGGTGAGGATTTTGGACAGGAGGGTGGGGCCACCGGAGGTGAACGAGGCGGAGGCGGTGGAGCTGGTGGCGTATACGGCAATGCATTGTGTGAATTTGGAAGGGAAAGATAGGCCAACAATGGCTGACATTGTTGCCAATTTGGAGAGGGCTTTTAGTCTTTGTGAAGACAGCCATGGCAGCATCTCGAGTGGTGGAATGTCAATTGTCTCTGCTGAGTAGTGTGAGTAGCATTGTCCCTGCACATACAGAAAAAAAAAAAAATTTGATCACATTTTTGTTAATTTTTTCGGATAATTTTGGTGAAGTTAGGAGTTGGATGTCTTAACATTGAGCTGTAGTGTAGAGTTTTGTGAACACCAACAGCTAGAAAAACAGAGTCTTGGTTTTCAATTTTCAAGTGATGAGGCCTAATTTTTTCTCTACACACTTTGGTTGTTCATTGTATTTTCAACTTCAAGAAATTTCACCACTCGGGAGGAATTCGAGCTTTAATTAAGGTTTGAAGCATCGACTCTCGAGCGGTTATATTTCTTTTAGAGCAATTTGTCCATCTTCCTTTTAAAATTGTATTCTTTTATCAATTTTCTGCTTTAATTAATTTTCATTCAAAATGATCATATTTCCACTATTAAAATTTATTCATCCTAACCAATTTTTTGATACATTTATCAAAATTTGACAAATCTAAAGAAAAATAGGCAAATGGCACCAATTGAGATTCAAATGAGTCATTAATAATACGTGGGGGAAATGACTTTAGTTGGGAATGTAAGTGGCAATGAATGTGAAGAGAGAGTTTGTGTAATCTTTTTATTTTTTTTCTGTGGGTGGCTGGCCTTATTCACACACATACAAAAAATGAGGGAGACCCAAAGAATGTGAACCAAATTTTCGCTTTTCCAATTCTAAAAAGCACAAAAATGTGCTTTCTTTCTCTGCTTTATCTCAAGTGAGCCAAAAGAATTTCCAGGCCTGCGCTCCGTACTTGAGAGCAGAAGCTAAAGCAGCAAAGTACACTCAATTCGGGATGTCACTGTAATTAGAGACACATTATAATTGAGTTCCAGTATTATTATTAATTTTTAATAATTATAGAAAAATTATCATTTTTTAAAATACTTAATTTACATATTATAATTCATACACGAAACACATTTTGAAACTATAATATGATATCGTTTAATAATTTCCATCAGATTTAATTTCCGTATAAAAAACTTAAGAAGTGTGGTCCAACGGGAAAGGGTAAGGGAAAGGGAAAAGTAGTAGTCCATAACTTTGACCGAGGGTCTGGGTTTACACTGTACACGTTCGCGGTTTGACTTGGCAGCTTCAAAGAAAGCTGGCGATTCGGATAAGCCCAGTTGGCGTCATGATAGCTTGACACGTGTAATTCAGCACCTTTAGTTGTTGGTAGATTCCGTTGGATCACAAGCGGTGCTTCTTGCGAACTTTTTTTTTTTTAAGAAAAAGCATAAACATTTATGGAATAATTAATATGTAGATTTATGCTGCTGTTATTTTTGTTACGATTGGGTACATAGAACCAAAATATCGAAATCGTACCGTTTCAGATCGAACTATACCGAAAAAAAACCGAATAGTAAAACCGTTGTATGATTGGTACGGTACCGAAATCGTACCGATATAATTTGGTACGGTTTCAGTATCGATATTTTAAAAAACAGTTCCGTACTGATACCGTACCGAATTAGAATTTTTTTTAATAATTAAATTTATTTCTTATTGATTTATTAGGTCTTCTTCAAGAGTTGATATGACCATACATGTCTTAATTTAATTTCTAAGAGTTGATATCTTCAACTTAGTGCAACTTCTTCAATACATATTTGAATACTTAAGTGCTTCATAAATGTAGTTTTCCTGTTTCTTTAGTCATTTACTATGCTAGAGGACTAAGATTCACTAATGAATATAAACTTCTGGAGTCTGTCTTGTGCTAAATTAGTGTTAAAATTGTTAATTTATTGTTTTCTTTTCTCTATGCAATGTTGCCTTGCGCCCATTGTATTATTAGACACGGTTTGTCATTGATCTTTTGGCTGTCTATGCTAATTAAAAACAAAATTACATGGAGGACTCAAAAGCTTCTACTTGAATGTCAGCTACTGAAAATTTTTAATTAGCAAAGCCAGCTAATTGATCTTTTGGATTGGACATGTAGTGTGTAATATTTATTTATATATGGTTTGTTTTTTATTTTGATTTTTGATTAGGGAACCAAAAACAAAATTATTGAGAATCTAAGCTCACACTTAACCATGCCTAAACCTAGCCCTTGCTTTATAATCACAAACAAAATTTTGGCTCAAAACCGAAACCATACCGAAACCGTACCGAACTTAATTGGTACGGTACGATCTGGTTTCACTTTCAAAATATTGAATACCGAACCGTACCGTACCGATTAAAATTAAATGGTATGATTCTGGTATCGATCAATTTTGTACCATACCGAACCGTGCCCACCCCTAATTTTTGTAATAAATAAGTATTTATTATAAATACAGATATGAATATGTAAGTATGAACTGTAGACTTGGGTGGCCGGTGACCCACCTCCTCCATTCGATCAAGTATTTATTGAGACGCTTGATGAAGAGTGAAGACCTTATACGAGTTATGATCTGTAATTTAGGTTATTATTTGTACATAAACACCTTTAGGTAGAAAAATGAACTAATTTAAGAATCACCATTTTATCTCTATCTCAATACGACAATACTTATGCATTTACATCTCGTTCGTTAAGTGTAATCTATTGTACATATGAAAAAGAAAATCATCATATTTTAACAGTTTAAGAATAAAGTAATAAAATTATCTTTATTTTTATACAAGATATTTCACTCTAATTATACAAGTCATCTCATCAAAGTTCGAACTTGAAACTGTTGTTCTACAAACTTTTTCCGCATTAAAGTTACCTCTTAAATATGGGAAAGCCACTTATTTGTGATAGGGTAAGGACAAGACAGGAAAAAGTCTCTTCATTTCTTCCATGGCTGGACATGGTCGAGGTAACATATAAACATATTGTTGAATCAAAGATTGAACCCGCCGCGAAAAGTCCTCACAATTCCTGCAAACAGAAAACAATTAGCTATCGTTGCCTCGATCGATTTACCCGGGGGGTTGTTCGACCAAGAACACTCCGATGCTTAAGTTAGCTTTGAGAGAGGAAAAGGATATACTTCGAAGCGAAGAATCAACGTACCTTGGAAATGAAATGTGCCTTGCTATTTATAGGAAAATCTTTGGAGTCTTGAAGCGTTCTGATTGGTCGGTTGAATTCTTAATTAATAAAAAATATATTATTAATTAAATATATTATTTAATAATTGCAATGATGGCTCATCATGATAGTAATGACAATTATTGTATTTTAATATTAATATTAATTATCTATTATTAAGAATAACGACAATTAATTCTCGGGGAGACTATTAATACTACAGAGATTTTATGACAGGACCCATCCCAATCCCCCCGGGATTACCGTGGAATGTGCCCTGCTCCCGTCCAACAAGGGGTGTCAGACAAGGGATAGCCAACAGTCACTGCCCAAACGGGGCTTCCAGAGTGCGCAAGGATCGATGGAGGAGGCGTGCAATGTCCCAGTCTCTGCTGCAGTCGCATCCGTGATCAACCTGAAGGGCATTAAAAACCAAAAGCTGTGAGTGGACGAAAAGCATTAAGTTTAGTAAACACAGTTATAAGACATTTATGCCCTCCAATAAAAACGTATGCATGCCACGAAAACCAGTAACCAAAACGTTTGTCCAACCAAGCCATTAGGGCCTTAGCCCAAAAACCGTTAACTTAAAACCAAGTGTGGGAACTCAGCCCAAAACTGTGGAATACCACTACCAGACATATTAAAACCATGTGGGCCACCGCCCAAAGCCATAAATATAAATCCATAAATTCAAAACCATTTAGGGTCCCCGACCCGACATACCATTTCATAACCAATAATCCATTTTTACCATATAACACATATCCAACCGATAAGCCATTTTATAGATTCATTAATCCATATTTACCATTACCATCACCAGCATCCCTGATGCTTAGCGTTCCAGACGCTTGACGTCCCTGACGTCATATCTCACGGTATAATAAGTTACGCGTGCTGCCCGGGGTCTCTCCGGGTTCATATCTATGACATCACAGATCTCTGACGTCCCTGACGTCAATCATAGCAATCCTGCTCCTGAGTCATCATACGGTCCGGCTGCTCCGTACAATGACCCCTCGCAGGCAATGCACTGTGACTTCCCCAGTGTCCCAGACATCTGGAGGAGACCATCATATATCCTTGTATCCATATGGTATATGGAAAACAGTTTTATTAAATCATTTCACAACATTACAATGGGCCCTTGCCCGAAATCTCCATAAAATATCACAATTCCATGTAGGGTCCCTGACCCGAAATAACATTTATTAAACATAGGGTCCCAGTCCCGAAATCACATTTATAACCCAACTGGGCCCCATGCCCAATTTTGTAAACCACTGGGCCCACGGCCCGATTTGTAAACCAACTGGGCCCACATCCCGAATTCGTTAATCAACTGGGCCCCTGGCCCGATAATATCACTCAAATGGGTCTTAGCCCGTTTTCGTAACAACTGGGCCCCTGGCCCGATTTCACCAAGCAACTGGGCCCCCGGCCCGATTTCATTAATACAAATGGACCCAAGTCCGAGGTTTCCAAAATAATTGGGCCCCAAGCTCGAGTTCATCTTTCCAATTCCAAAACCCTTTTTATCACATTATTTATTAAGCCATTAAGCCACAAGCACGTAAAACCACAATAAAACCGTTAACCTCGATATACGTGAAATACGGAAACACCTCGAAATACGTGTAACATACCCGAAATCAATACTCACAATCACCATCATAGAAATCATGTATATAAAACATATAACACATTTAAGCATGCATAGGATTTATAAAACCAAAGTCCACTCACAGACCGTTTTAACGGTATGCCTCGATACGCGTGCCATCGGCCCTCCCGGGCCACACCACTATCACCGGGACTCCCAATCCTGTCCAAATCACATTAGAGGGTCACTAACCTCTTCATTAACATCCTATCAAAGTCCCGTAATTTTTCCGAATTTTTAATTATTTTTAAACTTGATTTAAAACATTCGGACGTCCCGAACAATATCGAGACGGTGTCCGATCGACACGAAACCAATTCCAAAATGTCCGTTACATCGAATAGATTAAAAGTCATGTTGGAAGTTTCCCCAAAATACCTTACACGCGCCCCCACGTGCCGGTTGAACTCCCTGCGCGTGAAACCCATGCGCCGGGTACTGTTCATCAACGTCAAGCCTTGGACGGGTCCTGCAACCGGGTCGCCGTGACCCGCGGGTCGACCCGAGTGGTTCTCAGCAATTCCTCGATCATTTTCAACAGGGTTTTCACTTACAAGATCATCCAAGTTCAAATAAGGGTTTTGTGGGATCAAAAACAAGAGTTTACGTCTATATCGTACCTCCTTGATCGAGAAACTCACGGCCAGAATTCCTCTGTCGACTGCTCTCAGCTCCGACCACCATTCCCTTCGAAAACGGTCCCTATTGACTCTTTGCATCCTCAAAATCATCATCCTAATCACCAGATCGATTGAAAGATGGTAAAACCCATCCTGCCATTTTTGTACCCGAAACGGACTCACGGGTTTGGGGGCATACTTCGCCGTCGTGGCCACCACCGTGGCCACCACCGTGGCCACCACCATGCCCAGTTTGACCCAAGGAACTCCCTTCACCCTTCCAAAACGATCAAACACTAGCCTACACCGACTTCCAATTTCTGAGTTTCGGACCTCTCTGTTTTTCTCCTCCGCCGTCAACCTCGCCGTTTCCCGTCGTCTTCCGTCGTTTCTCAGCCCTCACCGTGTAGCTAGTCTCTCACACACACCCGCATAGGAGAGATTTGTGAGGTGGTTTATGTGGGTTGTTCAAATGAGTGGTATGTGTGGGTAAGTGTTTTCGGGTGGAAAATATAACAAAGAGAGGGAGTTGAGTTTGATCAGGAGATGAAGGAAAGGGAGAGATGAGATGGACGGCGTGGATGTAATCTGGGAGTGAGATGGAGGGCTGAGATTAAAAGAAGGGATTAATTGTATTTTAAATCATTAATGGAAGCATGATCCAGATTTAGGGCCTTAAATCAAGGGATGAGTGACAGGACCCGCCCCGATCCTTTATGGGACCCCATGGGGACGTGCCCTGCTTCCGTCTGACACCCAAAATAATGTTCAAATTTTAACCTTAAATGTTCAAATGCATAAAAACCAAATTAAAGTTTTACATCAAGTTCGAAATAAACAGATGTCAGACAAGGGATGAAATCCAAATCACAAGTTGCGAGCACGACTCTAGGGGTTCAGGTACGCAGAAGTAGATCTATGCCTCAGCCTCGGGTTCCTCCTCTACCTCATTAGCACGACCTGGAGGGGTTACCAAAACATCAAGGGTGAGTGGGTCGAAACTCAAGTTTATAAAATCGTTTAGTAAGTAAAACATATAATTTACCCCTCCGTTTTCCAAACATGCATGCATCATTATTTAAAATCATTAATCATATAATATGAACCATAAACATAATTTTAGCCACTGCACTATACACTCCAATCCCGACATCCCCGATGTCTGACGTCCCTGACGTCCAATAAGGTCACAATCACAAGGCTACGTGTGCCACTCGGGTCTCAATTCCGAGTTCAACCCCCGAACCCCGTTCGGGTACAGCATCCCCTATGCTTAGCGTCATAGACGCTGGACGTTCTAGACGTCCGTGACCACTCCGGGGTACCTCATCCAGATGAGACAGTATCATATGAATGGATCTATACAGTGCAGTACCAAATACATTTTATTGATATCCACATGCAAAACATATAAATATATATATACATAGATAAAATCCAAACCAATTTTTAAGTTTCATCAGACGGGTCTCAAGCCCAAATACCGTGAAACGTGACATAACCATAATTTCCATATCATCAAAACGTTATTTGTTTTTAGCATGTGAATATGTATAAGTAAACCAGAAAACATTTATGCACGCAAGGGTTTAAGGAAAACGTCCCACCAAAAATACTGTTCACACGCGCCCCCACGCGCTGATCAACGCAGGAACAGTTCCTGCTGACGTCAGCATGGCGTCATGCTGACGTCATCTGACAGGTGACACGTGTCAACACATGATTGGTCCACGTCACTGACCTGTCAGGCCACGTGTCAGATTTGACATGTGCCACGTGCCAGTACGGCACTGGTCCACGTCACTGACATGTCAGTGACACGTGGCAGTCCCAGATTGGGCCACATCACTGACATGTCAGTGCTGACTGTGCACTGACATGTGACACGTGTCGGCTCACGAGTGGTCCACGTCACCTGACAGGTCTGACAGGGTGCCACATCATCACCTCTGTCCTCAGACGGGTCGACCCGTATCTTTGCAACTTGGGTCGATCAGACCCGCGATCATGACCCGGTCACCATTTCATCAATTCACAACCATTTTCGTTCTAGTTTGTTCCTACATGCTCGTCACAATCCCAGAAAGGGTTCTATGGAATCAAAAACAAGAGAACATAATTAGATCCTTACCTGCAACCAAAACCCGAAGCTTCAGATTTTTCGGTTATCCTCCCCGTCAATTCCGGCCACCTCGAGCCTTAAAGTCAAGCCTACTGGGTCTGTTTCAGTCCCTAGGTCTCATGAGAAGCAAGAAAGGGAACAAAACTCGACTACACGTTAACTTCCAAATTTTGAAAGTAAAAAGCTCACGGGTTACTCACCTGCCGTGAACCACCGTGACTCCACCGCCGTTCCTGCCACCCCCCGTCGTCTCTCAGTCCCAGTCACACTCACACGCACACGCACACAGAGAATGGTTGCAATGCGGAGGTGTGATGGTTGAAATGGGCAGAAGGTGGGTGTCAGGTAGGAAAATATATAGAAATGGAGGGAAAGGGATGGACGGTCCAGATTAGATCTCAGGGATGAGATCAAGGGTTGAGATTAGATCTGGGTACTTTCAGATGAGTGGCTGAGATCAAAAGTGGTTTTTAATTCTATTTAAAGGCTTAGTGGAGCTGATACAATCTAGCCAATGGATGAGTGACACTTGTCACTCATCCAGGTGTCCTCCAATCAGAAAAATCAGAATAAAATATTCGACACGAAAACCGAGACGCGAACCACCCGATTTCACGTTTCTGACCATAACTTCCTCGTACGAAGTATGATTTCGGCGTGCCTGTCTACGGACTCAGGACATCGAGACCTACCTAACGGTCCTTGAGTCATGTGAAAATTAGTTGCCAAACGAAAAGTCAACATTTTCGCCCCTAAAGTCCAAATTACGGTAATGCCCCTGAACGTCCGATAGTCATAAATTTTTCCCTGATCGTCCGAATTGGACGTGCCACCTGTCTATGAACTCGTGACGTCCCGAACTACGTCACGGTCACTGGTCAAAGTCCATTTGACCCACCAATCAAAAAGTCAATAATTTGGCCATACCATTCACAAGGGTAAAAACGTCAATTCATATATTAAATTACAATATTAAAATCCTCGAATTTCCGGGGTGTTACAACCTTCCCCCATAAGAAATTTCGTCCCGAAATTTCAAAGAAACAGATGAGGAAATTGTTCTCGCATCTGAGCCTCAGGCTCCCATGTGGCTTCTTCCACACTCTGGTTTCTCCAGAGAATCTTCACGAGAGGGATCGTCTTCCGACGTAGTACCTTGTCCTTCCGATCCAAAATCTGAACTGGTTGTTCATCAAAGCTCAAATCCCCTCGGAGTTCGATAGGTTATTCCTCCAGTACATGAGAAGCATCATGTACGTACTTCCGCAACATCGATACGCGAAAAACATCATGAACTCTAGAAAGTTCTGGAGGTAGTGCCAATCTGTATGCAACCCTGCCAATCCTTTCCACAATCTCATACGGTCTGATAAAACACGGACTCAGTTTCCCCAGTCGACCAAAACGGATAATCCCTTTCCACGGAGATAACTTCAGGAAGACAAAATCTCCCACTTCAAATTCCAAGTCTCGAATCCGTCGATCAGCATAACTCTTTTGGCGATCCTGTGCCGCCTTCAATCTCTCCTTGATAACTCAAACAGTTTCCAGGGTTAAGTCCATCAATTCCGGCCCTACAGCCGCTCGCTCTCCTATCTCCGTCCAACAGATAGGTGTCCTACACTGTCGACCATACAGTGCCTCATAGGGTGCCATTCCGATGCTTGCCTGATAGCTGTTGTTGTAAGAGAATTCCATCAATGGTAAATGAGTATCCTATGAATCCAGAAATTGTAGTACATAGGACCTCATCATGTCCTCCAGGGTCTGAATGGTCCTCTCAGACTGCCCATCGGTCTGTGGATGGAAAGCAGTACTGAAACGGAGGGTTGTTCCCAAAGTAGCTTGCAAACTCCGCCAAAACCTGGAAGTGAAACGCGGATCACGATCGGACACGATCGATTCCGGCGTACCATGCAATCGTATGATTTCCTTCACAAACAATTGAGCCAGTCGGTTAGGTTTATAAGTCTCCTGAACTGGCAGAAAATGGGCTGACTTGGTTAGCCAGTCCACGATCACCCATACTCCGTCAACTCCACTCTGAGTCCTTGGTAACTTAAAGACGAAGTCCATGGTGATGTGATCCCACTTCCACTCGGGAATCGGAAGTGGCTGCATAGCCCCATAAGGTCTCTGCCGTTCCGCCTTAACCTGCTGACAGGTTAAGCATCTGTTCACGAACTCCGCAATATCCTTCTTCATTCTTGGCCACCAATAATGGTTACGGAGGGTACGGTACATCTTTGTACCTCCCGGATGCATAGCATAAGCCGAACTATGAGCCTCCTCAAGAATCTCGGCCCGTAACTCTGCCACTGCAGGTACACACAAATGGCCCAACTTCACAAGTGCTCCATCATCCCGGATGGTAAAATCCTGTCTCCCATCCGCATCGACCTCAATCCTGTAAATACAGAGTATCGGATCCTGAAGTTGTGCTTCGATAATCCGATCAATCAGCACTGGTCGTACATGAAAGCTGGCCAACAAAGCTCCATGCTCATCCGTACCCAAAATAACTCCCGCCTTCCGGAGTTCCACCAGCAAAGGAAGATACACCATCCCTAGGTGTGCAACTGATCCTGCTGATTTCCTGCTGAGTGCATCCGCCACCACATTGGCCTTACCCGGATGGTACTCAATCGTACAGTCATAATCCTTCAGCAGCTCCAACCATCTCCGTTGTCTCATGTTAAGCTCCTTCTGAGTGAATAGGTACTTAAGACTGTGGTGGTCGGTGTATATCCGACACGTTGCGCCGAATAGATAATGTCTCCAGATTTTTAGGGCATGAACCACCGCTGCCAACTCCAAGTCATGGGTAGGGTAGTTCAACTCATGAGTCTTTAGCTGTCGGGATGCGTAGGCGATAACCTTGCCAGTCTGCATCAACACGCAGCCCAAACCTTGTAGCGATGCATCACTGAAGACCACGAACTCTCCACTGTCATTCGGCAATGCAAGGATAGGTGCAGTGGTCAATCGATCCTTCAATTCTTGAAAACTCCGATCGCACTGCTCGTCCCAAATAAACTTCACTCCCTTCTGAGTCAAACGAGTCAATGGTGCAGCAATTTTGGAGGAAACCTCCACGAATCTTCGGTAGTAACCTGATAATCCGACAAAACTCCGCACCTCGGTCCTTGTTGTCGGTCTAGCCCAGTTGGTCACCACTTCAGTTTTCTGGGGATCCACGCTAATCCCATCCGTCGATATCACGTGTCCCAGAAAACCAATACTGCTTAGCCAAAACTGGCACTTGCTCAGCTTGGCATACAGTTGTTCTTGTCTCAGCTTCTCCAAGACCAACCGTAGATGTTCCTCATGTGCTCGGGCACTCCTCGAGTATACCAAGATATCATCGATGAACACAATCACGAACTTATCCAGGTAGGGTCGGAAGACCCGGTTCATCAGATCCATGAATGCTGCTGGAGCATTCGTCAAAACAAAAGGCATAACAAGGAACTCGTAGTGTCCGTAACGGGTTCGAAAAGCAGTTTTCGGAATATCCTCCTCCGAAATCCTTAGTTGGTGATACCCAGACCGTAAATCAATCTTTGAAAAGCACTTTGCTCCTCGCAACTGGTCAAAAAGGTCATCGATCCTGGGTAGAAGATACTGGTTCCTCAGTGTCACCTTGTTGAGTTGCCGATAGTCAATGCACAAACGGAGACTCCCTTCCTTCTTCTTTACGAACAACACCGGTGCTCCCCACGGTGAAGTACTCGGTCGGACGTATCCCAAATCCACCAACTCCTGCAATTGAGTTTTGAGTTCCCGCAACTCGGTCGGCGCCATCCGGTATGGTGCCTGTGATATAGGTCGGGTACCAGGGAGTAGTTCAATTGTAAACTCGATCTCCCGCGATGGTGGTAACCCAGGTAAGTCTTCCGGGAACACATCCGGAACCTCACGCACCACCGGTATCTCGTCGATACCCGGAGTATCAACCTGATCCGACACGACATGCGCCAGATAACCCTGGCATCCCTTCCGTAGAAGTTTGGTAGCAGTAAGTGAAGAAATCACTTTAGGAGGCGAACCGTCACGCTCCCCCTGAAAGATAACCTCCGGCAAACCCGGGCTCCGCAGAATCACTTGCCTACTACAGCAATCGATGAGCGACCCATGCTCCGATAGCCAATCCATTCCCAAAATTACATCAAAGTCGTGGATATCCAAAATAATTAAATCCGCTGGTAAATCCACATCCTCAATCCTCACTGGGCACCTCCGAATCACCTGATTCACAAGGTACACGATGCCCATCGGGGTGCCAACACCCATTTCACAATCTAAGGCTGATACCACACAATCAAGCATACCAGCACAACTCTTCGAAATAAAAGAATGTGTAGCCCCCGCATCCATCAACACACGTACAAGAAGGTTTAAGATATGTAGTGTACCTGTAACCACGCCTGGGGCAGTCTTCGCCTGCTGCTGGGTCATTGCAAACACTTGAGCCCTAGGCCCTCCATTCCGTCCGCGTCCGCGCGCGCCACGCCCAGCACCACGGTCACCTCCCTGACCGCGACCTCCGTTAGTGTGGGAAGCCGTGCTCTGCACCACACTAGAGCCCACATCACCGTTGCTTTTGGACAACAGCGGGCAATCACAGGCATAGTGGCCCTCTTCTCCGCAAGCAAAACAGGTTACTGGCCTTGGCCTGTCCGAATGCCCACCAGAAGCACCGCTCCAAGATGAACGCTGCCCAGAGTTGTATCCTGATCCTCTGCCCTGAGAGCCTCCACTTCGACCTGACCAGCCACGACCCTTGAAGGATGAGGGTGCTCCTCTGTAGCCCCCTCCCTTGTTGTTCTTCTGGCCTGATGGCCCACGTTATGGGCGATCCTGACGTCGCCCCTTGCCCGAAGGCTGTCGTGTCTGGTGTGCCGCCAGACTGGCCTCGACACGCACCGCAGCATCGACCATATCTCTCAGAGAAGCATGAGTAGTAGTAGTCACACTTGGCCGGATCTCCCCTCGGAGTCCAAGCTCAAACCTTTGGCATTTGTCCTCCTCCGTGCTCACGAATGATGCAGTGAACCGGGATAGTTTTCCGAAAGTCTGCTCGTAGTCCGCAACAGACATATCCCCCTGCTCCAGCCGCAGGAACTCAGCCTCCCGTGCCGCGCGAAACGATCGCGGGTAGTACTGGTCCAGAAATCGGGAACGGAAAACTTCCCAAGTAGTGGTATGGACAGACCATCCAGACATTTCAAGTCCGTGCCACCACTGGTAGGCTCCTCCTTCCAGTAAGAAGGCTGCCAAGGTCACCCGTTCGCCTGGAGGGCAGTGCATCACCGTGAAGATCCTCTCCCACTTGGTGATCCAATCATGAGCATCTTCGGGGTTTGATCTCCCGCTGAAAGGAGTGGCTCCCAAACGTTGAGCCCTTTCAATGCTTGCGCATTCCATTTCCCTTTCCAGATCCTCGTCCGTTCGTATATGAGGAATTCTCCTAGGAGGCATAACCAACTGTCAAGAGGCATAGATCATATAACATTATTCTTAAAACTCGAAAAGTAACTAGTACTAATCGCTAGTCTAGCATGCTGACCACAACCTAGTGCTCTGATACCAAGCTGACAGGAACCGCCCCGATCCTCTCTGGGACCCCATGGGGACGTGCCCTGCTCCCGTCTGACACCCAAAATAATGTTCAAATTTTAACCTTAAACGTTCAAATGCATAAAAACCAAATTAAAGTTTTACATCAAGTTCGAAATAAACAGATGTCAGACAAGGGATGAAATCCAAATCACAAGTTGCGAGCACGACTCTAACATAAACCTGCGGGTACACCACCCAACAGGGGTTCAGGTACGCAGAAGTAGATCTATGCCTCAACCTCGGGTTCCTCCTTTACCTCATTAGCACGACCTGGAGGGGTTACCAAAACATCAAGGGTGAGTGGGTCGAAACTCAAGTTTATAAAATCGTTTAGTAAGTAAAACATATAATTTACCCCTCCGTTTTCCAAACATGCATGCATCATTATTTAAAATCATTAATCATATAATATGAACCATAAACATAATTTTAGCCACTGCACTATACACTCCAATCCCGACATCCCCGATGTCTGACGTCCCTGACGTCCAATAAGGTCACAATCACAAGGCTACGTGTGCCACTCGGGTCTCAATTCCGAGTTCAACCCCCGAACCCCGTTCGGGTACAGCATCCCCGATGCTTAGCGTCATAGACGCTGGACGTTCTAGACGTCCGTGACCACTCCGGGGTACCTCATCCGGAGGAGATAGTATCATATGAATGGATATATACAGTGCAGTACCAAATACATTTTATTGATATCCACATGCAAAGCATATAAATATATATACATAGATAAAATCCAAACCAATCTTTAAGTTTCATCAGACGGGTCTCAAGCCCAAATACCGTGAAACGTGCCATAACAATAATTTCCATATCATCAAACCGTTATTTGTTTTTAGCATGTGAATATGTATAAGTAAACCAGAAAACATTTATGCACGCAAGGGTTTAAGGAAAACGGCCCACTCACAGTACAATCCTACTAGGAACCGAACGTATACCCTCGTTCTGGTACAATTGTACAATCCCTGTCATATCCAAAGTATACGTAAAGGTCAATACAAACCCCTAACATTTAACCATGAAACCCTAGACCGAAACCGGCCCGAAAAAGCCGCCCGAATGCGCTTCCCGAGGCAATAAACCTCATTTTGACCAACTTAATGATCTCCGATCGACCCGAAACTACCGCCATTGGATCCGGATCGTTGAAACCTAAAGAATGGTGGTGGTCCCACCAAAAATACTGTTCACACGCGCCCCCACACGCCGGTCAACGCAGGAACAGTTCCTGCTGACGTCAGCATGATGTCATGCTGACGTCATCTGACAGCTGTCAGGTCTGACATGTCAGACTCTGACAGGTGCCAGATGTCAACACATGATTGTTCCACGTCACTGACCTGTCAGGCCATGTGTCAGATCTGACATGTGCCACGTGTCAGTACGGCACTGGTCCACGTCACTAACATGTCAGTGACACGTGGCAGTCCCAGATTGGGCCACGTCACTGACATGTCAGTGCTGATTGTGCACTGACATGTGACACGTGTCGGCTCACGAGTGGTCCACGTCACCTTACAGGTCTGACAGGGTGCCACGTCATCACCTCTGTCCTCTGACGGGTCGACTCGTATCTCTGCAACTTGGGTCGATCAGACCCGCGACCATGACCCGGTCACCATTTCATCAATTCACAACCATTTTCGTTCTAGTTTGTTCCTACATGCTCGTCACAATCCCAGAAAGGGTTCTATGGAATCAAAAACAAGAGAACATAATTAGATCCTTACCTGCAACCAAAACCCAAAGCTTCAGATTTTTCGGTTATCCTCCCCGTCAATTCCGGCCACCTCGAGCCTTGAAGTCAAGCCTACTGGGTCTGTTTCAGTCCCTAGGTCTCATGAGAAGCAAGAAAGGGAACAAAACTCGACTACACGTTGACTTCCAAATTTTGAAAGTAAAAAGCTCACGGGTTACTCACCTGCCGTGAACCACCGTGACTCCACCGCCGTTCCTGCCGCCCCTCGTCGTCTCTCAGTCCCAGTCACACTCACACGCACACAGAGAATGGTTGCAATGCGGAGGTGTGATGGTTGAAATGGACAGAAGGTGGGTGTCAGGTAGGAAAATATATAAAAATGGAGGGAAAGGGATGGACGGTCCAGATTAGATCTCAGGGATGAGATCAAGGGTTGAGATTAGATCTGGGTACTTTCATATGAGTGGCTGAGATCAAAAGTGGTTTTTAATTCTATTTAAAGGCTTAGTGGAGCTGATACAATCTAGCCAATGGATGAGTGACACTTGTCACTCATCCAGGTGTCCTCCAATCAGAAAAATTAGAATAAAATATTCGACACGAAAACCGAGACGCGAACCACCCGATTTCACGTTTCTGACCATAACTTCCTCGTACGAAGTCCGATTTCGGCGTGCCACCTGTCTACGAATTTAGGACATCGAGACCTACCTAACGGTCCTTGAATCATGTGAAAATTAGTTTCCAAACGAAAAGTCAACATTTTTACCCCTAAAGTCCAAATTACGGTAATGCCCTGAACTTCTGATAGTCATAACTTTTTCCCCGATCGTCCGAATTCGACGTGCCACCTGTCTATGAACTCGTGACGTCCCGAACTACGTCACGGTCACTGGTCAAAGTCCATTTAACCCACCAATCAAAAAGTCAATAATTTGGTTATACCATTCACAAGGGTAAAAACGTCAATTCATATATTAAATTACAATATTAAAATCTTCGAATTTCCGGGGTGTTACAATGAGTGACACTTGTCACTCATCTGTCACTCATCCAAGGATCCAGATTCAGCAGTCACTATTTATTATTTTATTATTTTAATCGATGTCTCGGTTCGTTCGGTTAATCGAATTCGTTCCCGTGACCATAAATTCGTCGTCGGAGCTCCGATTTCGGCATGCCGCCTGTCATTGAATTCGTATCGACGAGACCTACGTAACAGTCCTTGGCCCACGTCCATCGGACCTCCCGGTCAAAAAGTCAACATTTGGCCCCTAATATGCCAAATTACCAAAATGCCCCTCGACTTCCGAACGTCATAAATTTCTCCTCGAATGTCGGAATCGAACGTGCCACCTGTCTATGAACTCGTGACGTCCCGAACTACGTCACGGTCCGTTTGACCGCCCGATCAAAAAGTCAACATTTTGCTCACGACTAGGGGTAAAATGGTCATTTTGCACATTTTGTCCGATTTCGTCCTACTAACCACCGATCAACCTCACTAATCAAGATTAGTCACTAATCTAATCCCGGAATTCGGGACGGGTCGTTACAACCTTCCCTCCTTAATTAATTTCGTCCTCGAAATTCCAACCGATCTAAACTCAAACGTACTTCCCTCCTTAATTAGTTTCGCTCTCGAAACTCTACTACCCTGATACCACAAACACCCCGTGGAAAGTGGAATTGACCACGCAACACGTGTACACCCGTACACCAACTAATCAGAACAAAAATTGCACCCCAACGTACCACTAGTACTCAAAAGGCATTGACTACATTCGCCCCCGTCGAATGACTGAAACTACCTGTTTCAAATTGACACCACTTGTCAAATTGACCATTTCGTTGACGCAACAACTCGACAGTTCCTTTCCCACTCACCAATCTATCCTGGTATTTACTCCCTCTACTCAACAATCTATGTTGACACATCCTGACAATCTGTCACCACATAGTTGTTGTTAGTCGAAAACTGACACTAGACTCACTCGTGGCTACACAAGCCACCAACTTACTTGACTTAAATATACGCTTACCGACATTTCACCCGACTCGTGTGTAATTAGACACTTCGGAAATACCATGACCCATTGCATAGTAATGTCCGGTCCATGACTAATCCAATGGTATCGGAACCAATCCGACTACCACATGCTCACCGACACACCTCGGGTATAACCCATCGACCAAACTACAACCACCTAGGTCATAGCCAAACACGTTCCAATAATGGAGTACATTTGCCCAATCCAGCATGAGACAAATCGAAACTCCACCCATTATCTAGTTCCAATTCCGAATCCGAATCCGCAATTTCGTAAGAAATCCCGAATCCAAACCCAGACATCACATTTTAATTCATATCCAAATACGAATCCGAAATCATTATTCCGTAAGCTAGCATTTGGAATAAGCATTCCGTACCCAAATCCGGAAATCCATTTTCAAGTTCCCAAATCGAATCCTGAATCGTCACCCAGAAATTCGGTTCCAAAACCCGAAATCTCTTTCACGTCTACCAAGACACATCAAAACCGAACCTATCAGTTACCTGCTCAACACACTTGATTGACTTCATAGGGAAGCCAATCCAACCTCCACACGTTCAAGGTTGACAAAATTCAACCACATCAGAAACCTATTCACTCAAGTAAGATACTATACGGGCTCCACTTCGAAAAGAAGTTCAACCCTGCCATTTACGACTCACACACCCAAGTTCGTATCGATCCTTGTCATTCCACCTAGGAAAACCAAGGATGATCCAAAATGATGACGTCAAAACTCATCCTATGTGGATGCAAACAAAACTCGCTGCACTCACCACGCCATGTAACCCAACATCGTCTGCCACCAAGCAGAAAATGAGAAATCTCTTTTACCTAATTTCGAATACGTAGCTCCTCCTGATGACCCAAAAACACACATGGGCCCACCAACCAATACACGCTCAACGTACCGGTAACTACAACCAACGTCTGCCAGGGCAGAAAATGAGAAGTCAACCCCAATGACTTCGGAATACCTATCACCAAAAACGAGCACCACTCTCGTTCCCCAATCACCACTCTCCTCGAAACTAAGGTTCCAACCATGTTGGAAGCAGACCTACTCCCAACGAGATGTCAAGTCCAACCACTGGACTCCCTACATCCCCAACTCACTTGGACAACCACGTGTCCACAATCAATCCGTTATTGTTTCGTTCGCACATCCCAACCTTCACGGGTTCAACACTCGGTTTTCCAAGTTCTCAATTACCAATCCCCACATCTATACCACCAATGGTTTTCCTCGTCTTTTCCAATTCCAATCATTTCCTTGTCCTTTCTGGAGATATTAGAAACACACAATTACACCAACCTCGGAGTTGCCAACAATTCCCCAAATCCACTAATTTTCATGACGTAGGGGACGTCATCCCAAGATTACTCAAGTCTCAATCATACCTTTTTATCCACCCATCACTTGTCATTTTACCACCGTCGGGACTAATCCCAACACATCACAATCTCAACTGGATCCCATCCAGTCCATCACTCAACCACTACCGAATCTCAAAGACCGAACATATGTCCATCATGACGGAGTCACGCCCCAACTCGTGGCTCGTCGTCAACACAATCACCGACACTAGCACCAGCGCTAGTACCAGCACCAACACACTATCAACAACACTAGTATCAGTACACAGGCATCCATACTAGCATCAGCACAAAAGTACCAACATACAAACATCCATACTTGCACACCGTGTGCAAATCGAACAACCCTGGATCTCCGTACATACCGAACGACGATCCCATACCTCTACTCGTACCCCACAACTATGGGTACCACCTTTCTGACAATCCACATCAGGATAATGAACGTTCCCTGAACGTCCCCTGATCCTCAAGTATTGTAACCACACTAAATACCCTCGATAGCCAGTCCTCTCCACATGACTACCGACCAACGGTCATTTCCATCGAGATCCGTATCCACACATCACACTAATACTCGGTCTAACTCGGGATTCCATAATTTATCTCATACTGTACCCATGGAACGAATCCCATCGTTCTGCCTAGACTCACTAGAGTCATCCATGACCTCAGCCGCTCGTCGCAGCACAAGTTCTCATCCACTAGTCGCAATTAAGGTTTACCTTTTTAATCCATCATACACTAGGATTCCACAGTCACACCCTATGGTTCCACTGAACCCAACAGCTCTCTATAATAAAATCCACAACCTGACAGACCCCGCGGTCCTGACATCGTATAGACGTCAAATCTAATCCTACCATCAACTCAATGTAGGTTCCACCACTAAGGTCATCGGCCAACCCCGATGTACCAACATCCCTCACACTAGAAACCACCACTAGGGTTCACATTTTTAGACCATTACTCAAATGAGGTTCCCCGAACCTGGCTGCACCTAGCAGCATAACAATTTAATATTACATGACCGAACCGACGGTCCCACATTACCAGTTCATCACATACAACCCCACTTGGGTTGAATCACATTAACGCATGGCGTATCGGGCCAAACACACTCTATCCGCGATTAAAACCCAAAACTATCTATCAAGTTGATAACGAATTGCAGCCTAAGGAGACATCACACCCTGGACCTGCGCGCACAAAAAGAGCAACCCTGCTCTGATACCAAGTTGACAGGATCCATCCCAATTCCCCCGGGATTACCGTTGAATGTGCCCTGCTCCCGTCGAACAAGGGGTGTCAGACAAGGGATAGCCAACAGTCACTGCCCAAACGGGGCTTCCAGAGTGCGCAAGGATCAATGGAGGAGGCGTGCAATGTCCCAGTCTCTGCTGCAGTCGCATCCGTGATCAACCTGAAGGGCATTAAAAACCAAAAGCTGTGAGTGGACGAAAATCATTAAGTTTAGTAAACACAGTTATAAGATATTTATGCCCTCCAATAAAAACGTATGCATACCACGAAAACCAGTAACCAAAACGTTTGTCCAACCAAGCCATTAGGGCCTTAGCCCAAAAATCGTTAACTTAAAACCAAGTGTGGGAACTCAGCCCAAAACTGTGGAATACCACTACCAGACATATTAAAACCATGTGGGCCACCGCCCAAAGCCATAAATATAAATCCATAAATCCAAAACCATTTAGGGTCCCCGACCCGACATACCATTTCATAACCAATAATCCATTTTTACCATATAACACATATCCAACCGATAAGTCATTTTATAGATTCATTAATCCATATTTACCATTACCATCACCAGCATCCCTGATGCTTAGCGTCCCAGACGCTTGACGTCCCTGACCTCATATCTCACGGTATAATAAGCTACGCGTGCTGCCCGGGGTCTCTCCGGGTCCATATCTATGACATCACAGATGTCTGACGTCCCTGACGTCAATCATAGCAATCATGCTCCTGAGTCATCATACGGTCCGGCTGCTCCGTACAATGACCCCTCGCAGGCAATGCACCGTGACTTCCCCAGTGTCCCAGACATCTGGAGGAGACCATCATATATCCTTGTATCCAGATGGTATATGGAAAACAGTTTTATTAAATCATTTCACAACATTACAATGGGCCCTTGCCCGAAATCTCCATAAAATATCACAATTCCATGTAGGGTCCCTGACCCGAAATCACATTTATTAAACATAGGGTCCCAGACCCGAAATCACATTTATTAAACATAGGGTCTCAGACCCGAAATCACATTTATAACCCAACCCATGCCCGATTTTGTAAACCACTGGGCCCACGACCCGATTTGTAAACCAACTGGGCCCACGACCCGAATTCGTTAATCAACTGGGCCCCTGGCCCGATAATATCACTCAAATGGGTCTTAGCCCGTTTTCGTAACAACTGGGCCCCTGGCCCGATTTCACCAAGTAATTGGGCCCCCGGCCCGATTTCATTAATACAAATGGACCCAAGTCCGAGGTTTCCAAAATAATTGGGCCCCAAGCCCGTGTTCATCTTTCCAATTCCAAAACCCTTTTTATCACATTATTTATTAAGCCATTAAGCCACAAGCACGTAAAACCACAATAAAACCGTTAACCTCGATATACGTGAAATATGGAAACACCTTGAAATACGTGTAACATACCCGAAATCAATACTCACAATCACCATCATAGAAATCATGTATATAAAACATATAACACATTTAAGCATGCATAGGATTTATAAAACCAAAGTCCACTCACAGATCGTTTTAACGGTATGCCTCGATACGCGTGCCATCGGCCCTCCCGGGCCACACCACTATCACCGGGACTCCCAATCCTGTCCAAATCACATTAGAGGGTCACTAACCTCTTCATTAACATCCTATCAAAGTCCCGTAATTTTCCCGAATTTTTAATTATTTTTAAACTTGATTTAAAACCTTCGGACGTCCCGAACAATATCGAGACGGTGTCCGATCGACACGAAACCAATTCCAAAATGTCCGTTACATCGAATAGATTAAAAGTCATGTTGAAAGTTTCCCCAAAATACCTTACACGCGCCCCCACGCATCGGTTTAACTCCCTGTGCGTGAAACCCACGCGCCGGGTACTGTTCATCAACGTCAAGCCTTGGACGGGTCTTGCAACCGGGTCGCTGTGACCCGCGGGTCGACCCGATTGGTTCTCAGCAATTCCTCGATCATTTTCAACAGGGTTTTCACCTACAAGATCGTCCAAGTTCAAATAAGGGTTCTGTGGGATCAAAAACAATAGTTTACGTCTATATCGTACCTCTTTGATCGAGAAACTCACGGCCAGAATTCCTCCGTCGACTACTCTCAGCTCCGACCACCGTTCCCTTCGAAAACGGTCCCTATTGACTCGTTGCATCCTCAAAATCATCATCCTAATCACCAGATCGATTGAAAGACGGTAAAACCCATCCTGCCATTTTTGTACCCGAAACGGACTCACGGGTTTGGGGGCATACTTTGCCGCCGTGGTCACCACCGTGGCCACCACTATGCCCAGTTTCACCCTAGGAACTCCCTTCACCCTTCCAAAACGATCAAACACTAGCCTACACTGGCTTCCAATTTCTGAGTTTCGGACCTCTCTGTTTTTCTCCTCCGCCGTCAACCTCTCCGTTTCCCGTCGTCTCCCGTCGTTTCTCAGCCCTCACCGTGTAGCTAGTCTCTCACACACACCCGCACAGGAGAGATTTGTGAGGTGGTTTATGTGGGTTGTTCAAATGAGTGGTGTGTGGGTAAGTGTTTTCGGGTGGAAAATATAACAAAGAGAGGGAGATGAGTTTGATTAGGAGATGAAGGAAAGGGAGAGATGAGATGGACGGCGTGGATGCAATCTGGGAGTGAGATGGAGGGCTGAGATTAAAAGACGGGATTAATTGTATTTTAAATCATTAATGGAAGCATGATCCAAATTTAGGGCCTTAAATCAAGGGATGAGTGACACTTGTCACTCATCCAAGGATCCAGATTCAGCAGTCACTATTTATTATTTTATTATTTTAATCGAAGTCTCGGTTCGTTCGGTTAATCGAATTCGTTCCCGTCACCATAACTTCGTCGTCGGAACCCCGATTTTGGCATGCCGCCTGTCATTGAATTCGTATCGATGAGACCTACGTAACTGTCCTTGGCCCTCGTCAATCGGACCTCCCGGTCAAAAAGTCAACATTTGGCCCCTAATATGTCAAATTACCAAAATGCCCCTCGACCTCCGAAAGTCATAACTTTCTCCTCGAATGTCGGAATCGAACGTGCCACCTGTCTATGAACTCGTGACGTCCCGAACTACGTCACGGTCATCGGTCAAAGTCCGTTTGACGGCCCGATCAAAAAATCAACATTTTGCCCTCGACCTGGGGCAAAACGGTCATTTTGCACATTTTGTCCGATTTCGCCCTACTAACCACCGATCAACCTCACTAATCAAGATTAGTCACTAATCTAATCTCGGAATTCGGGACCGGTCGTTACATTTTAACCCAATCAAATAACGTATTTAACTAGTAAATAGATTATTTAATGTACGGGTGTTTTCAAATGATCAGCGTCATTGCCAGGGGCAATTTAGTCATTTCTGGGAATTACGGGCCACATGGTAGCTCCATAATTTTCGGATAATTTTGGGTTCCACAAATGCCCCCACATCGATTCGGAATTCAGGGAATCCGAAGGGATGTACATTGTTCGGAATCTTATATTACCGGGTTTTCCAGTTACTGTTGGGTTCAAGAATCTAGCAGTGTCTTTTTTACGATTTTGCCCCTGGTTATAAGGGACAAAAGTTGACTTATTGATTAGAACACTTTTTGGAATTTCCGAAGGGACTGTTGAGTAGGTCTCGAAGCGCTGAATCCGCAAACAGGCGGCATGCGTCGATCGGAGGTCGGACGCGAAAGTTGTGGGTTAGCGAAGGGGAGGGGTATTTTGGTAATTTTGAAAGGTAAGGGTAAAATGTTGACTTTTGACTT
Organism: Prinsepia uniflora; assembly: GCA_032719365.1. NCBI lineage: Eukaryota > Viridiplantae > Streptophyta > Magnoliopsida > Rosales > Rosaceae > Prinsepia > Prinsepia uniflora. The sequence continues at coordinate 70,525,114 of CM064869.1, forward strand.
GGACGGTCAAACAGACTTTGGCCAATGACTGTGACATAGTTCGGGACGTCACGAGTCCGTAGACAGGCGGCATGTCCAAAACGGGACTCGGATGTGAAAGTTACGGCTCTACGTAGTCCAGGGGTAAAACAGTAAATTTCCGAGCGAAAGGCGAAACGATCTTTCAAACGAAAGGTGGATTCTGACTCAAACTACCAGCCAAAGATCCAAGTCACTTTCCCTCTCACTTTTGCACCTGATTTTAAGGATGAAATCAAGGATTAGGAACATTAATCCCTTAATTAGGGAAAAATCATTCATTTTGTCTAATTTGTGTCATTGTTAAATAACAGATCAAATCAGTTGTGAGAATGAGAGATTGAGAGGTTTGAATTAGATCAAAGCAAACACGAGGGACAGATGGGTCACTATTTTGCAGATTTCAAAAATTTTGAAAAATTGTGGTGAAAATTCGAATTCGAATTCGTGAGCCTTGAGGATCAAAATTGAGACTCGATTAAGTCTCCTGGGATCATTTCGAACCGATCCACATAAAAAACAAAGAGGATGGAGGCTGTACAGAGCAAGAACAGGAACTTCAAAGTCCTTGAAAAATCGAGCTTGAAATCGAATGGTTAGAGGTAAATATGGGTGCAATTGATCTGGTATTAATCTTTATTATGATCTTAGGTTACTTTCTGTATGATTAATTTAAAGAAATGGCCTGAAATTGGATGGAACCCGATTAAGGATCTATCGGGTTTTCATTTCGAGTCGAGTGAATTGAGGTCCAATATCATGAAATTGAGCGTACAGACCCCTAATTCGGACTAGATAGATGAAATCTAGTGAAAGAAACAAAGAAATTAGGGTTAAATTGACCGAGAATGGTTCGGGTTGCGTCGCGGGTTGCAGAACCGTATTACATTGAATCGGGTGAGAACGATGACACTGTAGCAATTACTATTCACGCGTGTGGCTTTCACGCGCAGCCACTCACGACGACGCGTGAGGGCGCGTGGTGAGTTTTCTGGGGGAAGTGTTCAACAGGTGTTTTACTATCTTCAATGTAACAAACATTTTGGCACTGATTTCGAGGAAATCAGACACCGCTTCGATATTGTTGGAGGGTTCGAAGTTTTAGTTTATGTTTTAAATTAATATTTAATTCCCAGAAAATTGTGGGAAATTGATATGATACTCATAAAGTCATTATTGACCTTTCATGATGTTTTTGGACAGGATTCGGGATTCTTGGAAAGTGTAGGAAATTACGGAAACGCGTGCAGCTTGGAAAGCGAGCGGTTTGGACGGTGTGTGCGAGCATTGGTAGGCTGGCTCACATTCAATGTGACTCTTGCTAGTACCACAAAATGCTTGCTACACGTCAAGAGTCCGGAGAAGGTGTTTAGAAACTTTGTTGGAGCGCAAGTGTACAACTGGCGCCACGTGATGGGCGGAGATTGGCTGAACAGTCGACGGGGATTTGGAGGTGACTGAGTGCACCTGCGGACGTGACTAGTGAGCATTGGTAGGCTGGATCACATTCACTGTGACTCTTGCTAGTACCACAAATATGCTTGCTATGCGTCAAGGTGCCGAGAGACCCATCAAACTCGCCTTGTGGGAGCGTGGCGGTTCTCGTGGCCTAAGTCTATTCCGAGGGAAAGATATGGAGTTTGAGAAGCCTGAAGACTTCAAGGAGTGGAAGGCTCGTAATCAAATTGCTTTTCCAGACGACGTTTTTGTGGAGCTTGGCGACAGATGTTCTTCCATGAAGGCTCTTAGGCATGGAAGAGGAAAAAACCCTGTCGGCGGTCGGTGGACTAAATTCCACCCTTTGACTATCGGGTGGGGTTTCAAGTTCCCGTTCTCAAAGTTCTTCTCCAAGATTATTGGCCGGATGGGATGCAGCCCTGCTTAACTGGACGTCGATGCTTATCGACACATCATGTGCTTCGAGAAGCTGAACAAGTTCTTTGGCTTGGGACTCACTGAAGATGAATTCTGGCATTGCTATTCCGTGTCGCACAACGGAATTTCCGGTGGTCGGCTTTCTCGAGTTGTACCCAAAGTGGAGCTATTTTTTAGGACGGAGTTCGATGACCACACGTACAGACTCAATTGTATTGACGTCAGTTGTGCGTGGGACAAACACACCTCCCCGGACTTGAGGATTGCCTCGCACTTCCGCTCGTTTGATGAGCTGTACAGCGGGAGGTCATCCTGATCTCAAAAAGATTGACATGGCCCTGAAAATTCCTCCAGAGCTCCAAGACATGAGCTGACTACTCTCTCCACTTAAAGATATGAATGGCGGGAGGCCTTTGGACATCCTAATTAAAGAGTGGTTAAGTGCTCCGTTGCGGTTGAAAAACCCCGTTGTTCAGAAGAAGAACAATAAGCAAGGACCGACTGGCTCTTTGGAGAAAAAACATGATGATCATCTTCCTTCGAAGCCCGACTGTTCTAGTCCTGCGGAGTCATCTAGTAAGCGCAAAACCTCAGACGGTCCCTGTGAGGATGCAGCCAAACAACTTAAGAAGTTGAAGGCGATTCCCACCTCTTACTACCCAGCTCATCAAGCGTTGAGCGATGAAGGCCAGTTCGAATAGTGGGGGAGACATGGTCGTCATCCAAAACTCCTGGTGCGATAGGTGCCCCCATCCGAGCAGAGGGAAGTCAAAAAACTGTTCCGCAAGGAGCTTACAACAAGGTAGTTCGAGACCTTAGGATTGTGAAAGCAGGGGCCCACAAATTGGTTGACATGCTTCATGGAAATGCTAGTTTGGGAGATGAAAACTAGCGAATGAAGAGCGAATGCAAACGCTTTCGAGAAGCCCGAGACCACTCTAGACGGAACAACAAAGTCTTGTTCGGGAGAATCCATACTTTGGAGGTCAAAGTGGGTGAGTTGGAGATGAGCCATGCAGAGACGATGCTGATAGAAAAGGAGCGAGATATCGCTCGGGACGAGCTTACTTTGCTGCACCGAAAATTGCAGGACTCAGAAGAAACAATCAGACTTTTGGAGGTGGAGATCCAGAGTCTAAAGGCTGGAAGGCTCCCGGGACACGACCACTTACTGTCACCGCATGCTCCCACAACTTTGTGCCAAAACCCCACTGAGGCACAAAAGTTGGACATGGCGAGTGACTGCGGGGTCACCACCAAAGAGCGGGAACGAGAGTTGGAGCAAGAGTTTGAGCTTGTTCCGGTACCTGACCCAGAGCCTGAGACCGGGACCGGGAAGGAAGCTGCCCCTGAGACTGCTGATTCATTGTTTAACGATGTTTTCCTACTTTCAGCAGAAGAGTGGCAAGAGTTTAGAAAAACAATGGGGTTTGAAGACTTGCCTCTATAATGCCTTTACATGTATATGTTGGCTATTTCTTTTTCATTTTTGCATTGAACAACTGGTGTGAGCAATCGACATGTGATTTGCCAAACACCCTCCAAATAAATAAATAAGAAGAATCACTTAAGTTAAATTGTTGGAACGCAAGTGTTAACTTTCTTATATGCTGTGTGTTGAAGCGAACACTTTTAAATGTCTGTCAATGCATTGGTGTGAGCTCGTTTATATGCCTCTACTGCAACCATGTGTGTATAACACTGAGTTCTAAATAACTTGTGACGTTTAGATGATTAAGTCTTTGGTATGATGCCTTCAGGGAAGGGCTTGTGCTTCTTAAGAGAAGGCTTGGAGTGCTTCAATGAAGAAGACTTAGGGAGCTTCCAAGAGGAAGGCTTAGGATGCTTCCTCAGAGGAAGGCTTGAGGTGCTTCCTGAAGGAAGGCTTTGTGTGCTCCCTGGTGGAAGACTTTGGATGCTTCCCGGAGGAAGGCTTGAGTTCTTCCCGGAGGAACAAAGTCTTTATTTTGCACCAAACAACGACTAGCTTATTATTGAGCTCTAGTTTGCATTACACATAATATTTTCGGAGGTGATGAGCATTCATGGAACCACTCACTAACTTTCCGTCCATGATCTCTAAGGTATAGCTTCCTTTTCCGCCTACTTGGTAGATTCAGTAAGGTCTTTCCCATGAGGATTTGAGTTTTTGAGACCCTGGACGATTGGGTGTTGCAAACTTTTTCTTGAGAACAAGGTCACCTGGGAGAAATTGCCGGAGTCGGGCCTTCTTGTTATAGGAGCTTTTCACTTCCTGCTGGTAGTTGGAGATACGCTTCACCACTTGCTCTCTTAATTCCTCGCTGAGATCAAGTGAAGTTCTTAGAGCGATGGAGTTGACTACTAGATCATCGAGCTCGGTAAAGGGTGCCAGGACAACAACATGTGGAGGGATGACTGCGTCAGTGCCGTATGCAAGGGTGAATTGAGACTCTCCTGTTGCTCGACGCGGAGTGGTACGGTACGCCCAGAGCGTGCCATCCAACTCCTCCTCCCACAAGCCTTTCTTATCATCGAGTCGCTTCTAGATACAGTCAAAGATCGTCTTGTTTGAAGCTTCTGCCTGGCCATTACCCTGGGGGTAATATGCAGTTGAAGTGAAATGCTTGATCTTCCAAAATTCAAAGAACTCGTTGATTATGGCGCCAGTGAACTGAGTCCCATTGTCAGTTAGAATGACCTTGGGGAGCCTAAATCGGCAAATAATCTGGCTCCAGATGAAATTTTGGACATTATCCTGAGTTATGGTGGCCAAGGCCTTTGCCTCCACCCATTTAGTGAAGTAGTCAGTGGCGACGATCAAATACTTCTTGCTTGGGATTAGAGTGCTTGGGAGTGGTCCAACGATGTCAAGTCCCCATTGCATGAATGGCCAAAGGCTTACCTGTGCATGCAACTCTTCCGGTGGTGCCAATTGGTTAGGCTTGAACCTTTGACATTTGTCGCACCTCTGGGCATATTGCAGAGCTTCCTGTCGTAGAGTAGGCCAGTAAAATCCTGCACTAAGCGTCTTTTGAGCAAGCGACCTTCCACCGGAATGATTTCCACAATGTCCTTCATGAACCTCCGCCAAGACTTTCAACATTTCTGTATGCCTCAAGCATAACAAGTTTGGTCCTGTGAAGCTCTTTCGAAAGAGTCGGCCCCTGTCGACATAGTATCGTACAGCTTTCATCTGGACTTTGCGGGCTTCTAATCGTTCATCAGGCAATATTCCATGCTCTAGATAGTTGATAATAGGATCTTGCTAGTTTGGAGATGAACCAATTTGTCTCACTTCAATCTCCCTCATATCAATACTCCTCCGCTCGAGATACTCAATCGGGATTGAGCGCTTAAAACGAAAGTCAAGTGATGACGCTAGATTGGCCAACGCATCTGCTTGTGTATTTTCTGCTCGTGGAAGTTGATGAAAATTAAAAACCGAGAAAAAATCAAGCATTTCCTGGACCTTGTTATTATATCCGAGCATCCTTGCATCACGTGCAGCATATTCACCGATTGGTTGGTTAGTGATCAATTGTGAATCCAAATGAATAACGAGGCGTTTGACTCCCAACTCCTTAGCAAGTGTGAGCCCACAAATTAAAGCCTCATACTCCGCTTCATTGTTAGATGCTTTGAATCCGAATTGTACTGCCTGCTCCATTATGGAGCCATCTGGAGTGAAAAGGACAATCCCTGCTCCTGCCCCCTTCTGGTTCGAGGTACCGTCAACAAAGAGCTTCCATAGAGGATTGGAATTTGAGGGTTGTAGGGAAGAGGAACTGTCTCCTTGATCCCGAGGCAAAGAAGTGTGGGTGACCCTAGGGGTATTGCCAAGCTTATTGCCTCCTTCCAGTGACGCTGGTGTGAACTCCACAACAAAATCCGCTAAGGTTTGGCCTTTGATAGCTGTTCGTGGACGATAGAGCAAATCATGCTGACTCAACTCGATGGTCCATTTCATTACCCATGTCGATGCATCGGGTGCATGAAGTAACGAACGGAGCGGATATTCAGTCATGACGATTACCCGATGAGCTTGAAAGTATGGCCTCAACTTCTTTGTGGTGACTAGTAATGCCAGAATCAGCCTTTCAAATTTCGGATATCGTGTCTCAGCATCAATGAGGGCTTTGGTTGTGTAAAATACAGGAAACTGAATTCCACTTTCCTCCTGAATAAGTGCAGAGCTTACAGCAACATCTGAAACCCCCAGATACAGGAACAGGTCCTCGTTATCTTTGGGTTTTGATAACAGTGGTGGAGATGTCAAGTAGGCCTTGAGATCTTGAAATGCTTCCTCACAACCTTCATCCCACTTATCCCTGGATGCCTTCTTTACTGCTTGGAAGAAAGGTCGACACCGGTTAGTTGATTTGGACAGGAACCTGTTCAATGCTGCTGCTCGTCCAGTGAGACTTTGGATCTCCTTCAGACTTGATGAGGACTTCATCTCGTGTATTGCCTTGATTTTCTTTGGATTTGCTTCGATCCCACGCTGAGTCACAAGGTATCCCAAGAACTTCCCTGTTGACACTCCGAAAGTACATTTCAGATGGTTGAGCTTCATTTTGTACTTCTTTAGCAAGTTGAAGGTCTCTCGCAAGTTGGTGATATGATCCAATCGTTTTTCTCTTTTGACCATGATGTCATCTACATAGACCTCCATGGTTTTGCCGATGAGATCCTTGAACATCCGATTGACGAGTCTCTGGTACGTTGCTCCGGCATTCTTGAGGCCAAATGGCATGACCTTGTAGCAGTACACTCCTCGGTCGAAGACGAAGGCAGTTTCGTCCTTGTCTCTTTCGTGCAAGAAAATCTGATTATAGCTCGAGTATGCATCCAGGAAGCATAGCAGCTCATTCCCTACAGTTGAGTCCACCAAGAGATCAATTCTGGGCAAAGGATAGTGATCCTTTGGGCACGCAAGATTGAGATCGGTGTGATCAACACAAACTCTCCACCGTCCAGCTTCCTTCTTCTTGACAAGCACGACGTTTGCTAGCCATTCAGAGTGCAGAACTTCTTCAATGGATCCATCAACGAGTAACTTGTCAATCTCCTCTTGGATGATAGCAATTTTCTCTGGGGAAAAATTGCGTCTTTTATGCTTGACCGGCTTGTGGTAGGGATTGACGTGTAGCTTGTGGCTAGCGACGGTAGGGTCAATCCCTGGCATGTCAAACGGAGACCAAGAAAAAACTTCTTTCTCCTCACGTAGGAAGGCTATGAGTTCTTCCTTTTCTGTGTCACTGAACCGGGCGCCAATGCGGGCCTCTTGCTCAGGATGTCGAGGGTCAAGTTGAATGAGGATGATGTCATCCTCCGGCTGCCACCCTTCCGGAGTTGATGGTTCCTCGTGAACGTCAGGATCTTGTGTAACGACCCGTCCCAGAAATTAGGGTTAAGGAAGTGTTTAAGTTGGGATTAGTGAGCTTAATCGGGGGTTAGTTGGTCCCGAGAAGGTCGAGTGCCTAGAATGACGATTTTGCCCCTGGTTCGGGCAAAAAGTTGACTTTTAATTTGGACGGTCAACTGGACTTTGACCGGTGACTGGGACGTACTCTAGGACGACATGAATCCGTAGGCAGGTAGCACGCCCGATTCCGACATCCGAGGAGGACGTTATGATGTTCGGAAGGTTGAGGGCATAACCGTAATTTGGGCTAAATTAGGGGGAATAGTTGACTTTTCGTACGATTGGATTTGGTACGTTGACCTAGGATCGTTAGATAGATCTCCTCGTCCTGAGTTCGATGACAGGCGGCACGTATTTATCGGAGTTACAAGGTGAGAGTTACGGGTCTAGAAAGGTAGTGGCAAAGTTGTAATTTTGACTTAAAAGGAAGGGCATTTTGGTCTTTGTGCTTTGGGCCTGGTGCAACAAAGAGGGACAGATGGAAGGCTGAGATTGAAACATGTGGGAGAAGGAATTTTGGGATGATGACACGTGTAGGAGGGCTAGAGGTTTCTAGCATACACGGTCCAATTATTTGGGGAAACCGTGAAGGTGTGTGTGTGTCGTGTGTGTGTTCGAAGAACAAAAAACAGAGGGGGAGATTGAGGGAAAATTGGACGGTGGCCGGGAGTGTTGGTGTGAAGTGGTGAGGGGATGAGTGATCAGAGACTGAGAGGGAGAGAGTGAGAAGGTTAGATGGTGTGGTGGTTGTGTGTGTGTGAGTTGAGAGCCACGGGAAATCAGAGAAAAACAGGGAGGAAGCGAGTGTTTGTGGGTGGTGTTGTGGCCGTGATCAACCAATCGAGGCCAGTGGAAGTGTCCAGAGGCTGTAGGAGGACGGGAGGAGCTACTGCCTCACGGCTGAGCTGACGACAGTGATAGGAGGGCAGGTAATTTCTTAACTTTCCTTCGATGCTCTGTTTTTCCCGTCGATTTTCAAATCGAAAGTCGTGAGTTTAGGGGTTTAATCGAAGAGTCTAGGGAGGTCTAGAGGACTCAGTTGAATCCTGGGTGTCTTCTGGTTGTGCTGCCGTGACGGGGAGGTGCACGGAAGAGGCTAGACGACGGAAGGTGCCCTGTGTGCCCTGTTTTTCCGTTTTGCTTCAAACGTAAAGTCGTGGACTTAGGGAGAGAGTCGACAGTTTTGGTGAGTGAGGTGAGGTTCAGGGAGGTTTTGGGAACCGTCTACGGTGGTTACCGTGACGGGGGGTGATCGGGTTGGCCGGAGAAGGAAACAGGGTAAGTGTTCGGGTTCTGTTCGAGCTTGAGTCGACAGGTTTTAGGGTGAGTTGAGGTGTCTGAGTAAGGGGAAAGAGTAGCCTAGGTCTGAATGAAACAGTGGGTGAAGAAAGGAGTCGATCTGGTGGATGGAAGGTGGAGAACCACTGACGCCGGTTCGAATTGCAGCAACTGTGTCGAACCGGGTCGACGCGAGGAAGACGACGGTACTGTAGCTGGCGCGTGAGAGCCACGCGCAGCCACTTTGGGCGGCGCGTGGAGGCACGTGCGGCGGCGGTTGGGAAAACGGTCAACTTGGTTTTTGGTCTAAGTGTTGTGACGAGTTTAATGGAATTGGTTTCGGGTTGTTCGGACGTCGATTCGATGTAGTTTCGCGAGGGTGAAGGTTTAGGGTTTAGGTACGTTACGTTTAGGACCCGGGGATTTTTTGGGAAAATTAGGTGGACCTTCGTAGATGTGTTAGTAACGTACTTTGGCGGTTGTTGACAGGTTCGGGACTTCCCGAGGAAGCTGAGGAACGTACGGGACGTTCGGGACGCGCTTGAGGGCTCGGTACTGTGAGTGGACCATTTCCTTAAACTCGAGCATGCATAACTGTTTTTCTATACTTGTTTTGTGATTTCATGAATGTTGGATTTATGATGTGGTTTTATATCATTGCACGGTTTTCGAGAAATAACGTATTTGGCACGTTTTACGAGAAAGTGTGATTTCTGAATATGAAGCTATGGTTTTGGGATTTCAAACATTAAAGGATTTTCATAAGTGGAGTTTGGAATATGATTTGATGATTAAGGATTTTCGGTTTTGAAATCGGATTTCGAGAATCGAGATTTGGTTTTAAGATTGGAAAGTGGTATTCCAGATTTGGGTTCGGAATGACGGTTCTGGATGCCGGACGAGCATCGGACCAGTGATTTCGGATTCGGGGTTGGATGTGGATTTAGAAATGGTTTTCAAATGGTTTTGATTGGATTTGCTGGATCTGGATATTGGGTTTAAAGACCCGGATATTGATTGACGGGGGACTGGCCCGGATTGGGTTTAAAGACCCGGATTGAGTTTAAAGACTCGGGAGTTTAAAGACTCGGATATATTGATATTTCCCCCGTAGGCCTGTTGAGTTTAAAGACTCGGGAGTTTAAAGACTCGGATATTATTGAGGCCTGGATTTGAGTTTAAAGACTCGGGAGTTTAAAGACTCGGATAGGTCCAGCAGGTTTGATCGGAAAATGATGGTTTGATATTCACGGTTTATGCTACGGTCTTATGATGTTTTAGCTATGGTTTCTCTAACTGTTTTATAGTGTTTCTGTTCTTATGATGAGGTTATGTGACTTATACTGGTTTCTAAAATGTTTCTGTAAATGTTTTATTGCTATTGATTGATAACTGTTTTAATAACTGGGTTATGCATGTGGTTTCAAAACGGAGGGCTAAACCTGGTTTTCTTATAAAATGGTTTTGGAAATTGTTCTTTTATTTATGGTCCACTCACACCTTCTGTTTTAACTTGCCCTCCAGGTCGTGGAGCTAACGCGGGGTTTTGGCATCGAGGCAGCGTCTGAGGCATAGAAGTCACGAGAGCGATCCCGAACTGTGTTAATTTTCCGTTGTGCGTGTACTTAACTTTTCGGTTTTCTTTCTTCTGTAGTGGTACTATGCTCTGTCAAACTGTTGACTTCGGGATTTGTTATATAGTTCTCCTTCGTCTGACTAAGTACGGGGTGACTGCGTGTGTGTTTTACTTTAGTTTTGTGTCGGGGAGTCAGACGGGAGCATGATTTACCTCGGATTTCGGGGTAAAACTGGGGTGGGTCCTGACATCTTGTCCCGCGATTAGTTTCTATTTGGGAGATGAAGAAGAAGGCTTGCCACCAGTGGATGATCCTTCTTGGGGAACAAACTCTGCCTTCTTGACCTCTTTTAGCCCTTCAGTGATGCACCGTCGAGCCATCATTTGATCGCCCTTGATCTCCCCAATTCCACCACCGGGAATAGGGAACCTAATCTTCTGGTAAAGGCTTGATGTGGTTGCGAGGATTTTGTGAAGCCATGGCCTTCCCAGGATTCCATTGTATGGAGAGTACTCGTCCATGATGTAAAAAGTCTGGGCCGTGACAACGGGATCCGAATGTACATCCAGCTGGAGAGTACCAACGGTCATGCTGGTTGACCCATTGAAACCTCGGAGAGGGACATCCCTTTTTGTTGCGAGGCTTTCTAACCCCATCTTGCGCACTGCATCCAGGCTGAGGATATTTGCCGCGCACCCTTCATCAATGTGAATCCGATCAACTTGAGCATGAGCGATCTGAATTGACACGACCAATGCATCATCATGCGGCAAATCAAGTCCCACCTTGTCCTCCAAAGAGAAACCAACGACAAGGTCGTTGGCCACCCCAGGGGTGGTAACATGGGAGACTTGAGAGACGGCAAGTGCATCTCGTATCTTTCTCTTCTTCTGCTTGGAGGTGGTTCCTAGCAACTCTGATTCGGCTATGATGGTGTTGATGCGAATCATCTTTGCTGCAGGTTCCTTTGGTCCTTTGTCGGCGGGTCGATCCACAGCCTTCCCCTTAACGTACTCAGTGCAATGCCCTTCCTTGATGAGATTCCGAAGATATCTCTCGAAAGATATGCATTTTCCGATGTTATGCCCATATTACTCGTGAAAGGCACACCATTTCGTTTTATTAGCCTTCTCTTGATTACCCTTGACTGGTGTTTGGGAGGGTTGTCCCGCCTTCCACTTGTTGGGCTTCCCAGTTGCAAACCTTCCGTGGGGCTCATCCTTTTTGGGGGCCTTCTCACTAGCCTCAGCATGGTCCTGAGTTTGAGTGGCGTTCTTCTCGTCCTCCCAACTTGCATGTCGCTCTACTAGCGAAAGTATTTTGGTGAGACTTCGCGCATTGCTCATGACGATGTCCCCGTAAAGTTGGCTGTCTCGAGGGAGTCCTTGTTTAAATGCCATTGCTGCAACAAGGTCACTGCAGCCGACAATACGAGACTTCTCTTCGCAAAATCTCCGTATGTATTGTCGCAGAGTGTCTTTTGCTCTCTTTCGGACAGAGAAAAGATGGACATCTTTCACCTCGATTGTCCGAAGTTGTGCGAATTCCTTCACAAATGCTAGGGCCAACTCTTCAAAGGACTCAATCGACCTCGGGGGGAGATGATTGAACCAAGTCATGGCTTGGCCTTGAAGAGAAGCCTGAAAAACTTTTCACATGAGCGCATCGTTAGACCTGTGGGGACCATGACTCCTCAATAATAATCTATGTGTTTTACTGGGTCGGAGGCTCCTTTGAATGGAGTAAAGTTTGGCATTGCGAACCTTTGGGGGAATGGCTCCTCTTTAATATCCCTTACAAAGGGCGTAGAGAGCTGTATTTGGCGACGTAGATCGTCCTCTAGATCGCCACCTCGTTGGGCACGAAGGTGCCTGTCCATCATCTTTTGAACAAAATTAGCCCGCAACGCGCCGTACTGAGGCGATGAGTCCCTTTGTGCCAATCGTCGATAACCTCCATGGGCTTCTTCCCTCGATCGCTGGGATCGTGTAGGGGAGTAGGCTTCGTCTTCTCCTTCACTGCCGTGGGCAGATCGTTTTTGGTCTTTGTATGGAGCCTGAGGTTGACCCCTACTCCCATGTGAGCACTGTGAGCGCTCTGCCCGTGAAGTTGCCCCAATCCTACTTCCTAGCCGTTCATGTACTGATGGCTTTAGGCGTTGTGGGCTTTTTGCTCCATGAGCGTGACTTTTTTCTCCGAAATCGTTTAGCGAAGTATCCCGTGACATTGTTTGGCAGCGGACTTGTTCTTTCCCAAGACGCCTTTGAGTTTTCTCTTGTCTTCCACGTGACGTGGAATGTCTGTCCTGCTCCTGGACTGGTCTCTCTGATAGGAGTCGCTGCAAGAGCTCTGACTGAAGTTGAACTTGGTTGCTCAACCTTTCAACTTGTTGTGCCAAGTTGTCCTGGGGAGGTTGGTGGTGACTTCTCCCTGAGATGTCATGATGACCATCCAGAAAGTCCCTTAGGACCATGTTCGATGTGGGCTGATCATGTCGTGATGCACTTCCCATCAACCTCCTGTCTGTCTGTTATGGAGCCGAAGTTCCTTTCCCTAGCGCGGGTACTTGGTTGGCTGGGGAGGGGAATGCTCCAAAGCTGAAGGTTGGCCTCCCTTCGAGTGTCTCCATGGGCGCTTCTATGGACACACGCCTGGGTTGAGTTGGCCGCTTCTCCGGAGTCCCTATGTGAGCTTCATTCCTCGTCTGAGCTGTTGAGGCAAAAACACCTTCTCCAGCTGATCGAACGGATCGACGAACCTTGGCCATGCTGAATCAAAAAATTATGAATTAGAAAGCTGTTGACGGATGATTTGGACAATGTTCAAAAATCTTCGAACAATGTCGATGAACGACGAATGAAGAAAGATGAACGATGAACAATTTTCTGATGAATGATGAACAACGTTCAAACTCTTCGAACAATGACAATGAACGACGAACGAAGAAAGATGAACGATGAACATTTGAGAGAGCCTTTTCTGAGTATTCCTCAATTACTCTCAATGAAAGCACCAGTTGTTGTCAGGACCGGCCCTGAATCCCCTGAGATTAACGTGGGACCCGCCTGATCCCGTTTGACACGAAGTGTCAGACCAGGGAAAATTTCATCTCTAGCCTTCGCCGGGGCTGTCAGAGTGCGTCAGGATCGTAGGAGGAGAGGAGTGATGTCTCGTCTCTGCTACAGCCCGCATCCGCGATCAACCTGAAGGGCATTAAAACACGAAAACTGTGAGTGGACAATTTAATATTTTAATAAAACATTTTCACATAAAGACGTTTATGCCCTTCAATAAAAACATATGCATACATTCAAAAACCTTTTATCAAACATTCATAAAACCATTTGAAACCATTCTCAAAATCTTTCAAGGGTTCATGCCCGGCCCCATAAACCGTCATGACCCATAAATCCATTTGGGTCCCTGACCCGAAATCACAATTCAAAACCCGTAGGTTAAATCAATAGGGACTCAGCCCAAATCACATCAAGTACGGGGTCTCCGCCCCCAAATCATTTCTAAAACATCGAATACGGGGTCTCCGCCCCAAATAACTTTCTAAGTCATAAAACACAGGGTCTCCGCCCTCAAATCTCGTATACGGGGTCGCAGTCCCAAATCACTTTCTAATCATAAAACATAGGGTCTCCGCCCTCAAATCACTTATACGGGGTCGCAGCCCCAAATCACTTTCTAAATCATAAAACACAGGGTCTCCGCCTCAAATCACTTTTCCATAAAATCTCATATGTATCGTCATACGTATAACCCATCTGCGGCTCTTCCGAGAAGATGCCAACTCGGGGCACATAGTGTAACAACCCGTCCCGGAAATTAGAGTTAAGACGGTTAGTAATGAAGGATTAGTGAGCTTAAACGGTGGTTAGCGGGTGACGTTAGAGTCGTTAAGGTAGAATGACGATTTTACCCCTGGTTCGGGCAAATAGTTGACTTTTGGTTCGGGCGGTCAAATGGCCTTTGACCTATGACTGTGACGTAGTTTAGGACGTCACGAATCCGTAGACAGGTGGCACGCCCGATTCCGACATCTGAGGAGGAAGTTATGATGTTCGGAAGGTTGAGGGCATAACCGTAATTTGGCTAAACTATGGGGGAAAAGTTGACTTTTGGTACGATCGGGTTTTGACATGTTGACCTAGGACCATTAGGTAGATCTCGTCGTCCTGAATTCAACGACAGGCGGCACGTGGCCATCGGACCTAGGATGAGTAAGTTACGTGTCTAAACGGTAAGGGCAAAATTGTAATTTTCGTTCAAAGAGGGGTATTTTGGTCTTTTGGCTGTTTGGGGATTTGTGCAACAGGATAGGGGCAGGTGTACAGCTGAGATTGGGACATTTGTGAGAGGGGCTTTGGGATGGTGACACGTGCTAAGGGTCTAGTGGGTTCTAGTGTGCACGGCTCCAACTATTTTGGTCGTGTGGTCGTGTGCGTGTGTTTGAAGAAGAGAGAAACAGAGGGTGTGGCTGAGAGGGAAAATCGATCCGGTGAGGGAAGTGTGTGTGTGTGTGTGTTTTTGGTGAGTGAAGAAGTGAGAGTAGAGATTCAGTGAGGATTGATGAGAGAATTGAGAGTAATTTGGTGTGAGGAAACCGGTGATGTGCAGGGTGAGTTCACGGGGAAAACCAGAAAAACAGGGAGAACCGAGGGAGTTGGTGGTAGTGTGGCCGTGTGTTGAACCAATTGGGCTCTGAGAAAAGACTACAATGGCTTTGTGGATTCCAGGGAGTGCGACGGTGTGCACGGTGGCGATCGACAGCAGGTAATCCCTCACCCCCGTTCAATTACTCTGTTTTTTCGTTAAGTTCAAACCATGAGTCGTGGGTTTAGAGGACGAGTCGAGAGTTTTGCGGAGTTGAGTGAGACTCAGTGAGGTCTTAGGAACCGTCTACGGTAGTTTCCGTGACGGGGGAATGGCTGGTTGGCCGGGATGAAGAACAGGGGATTGATCGGGTTTTCCTTCGAGTTAGGGACGATGATATAGGGGTTGTGTCTGAACCGGGTCGACTAGAGGTTGCTGGTGACACTGTTCATGCGAGTGATTTTCACGCGCAGGAGCTCCTGGACGCGCGTTGGGGCGCGTGAAGGGTAGTGTGGGGAAGTGTCCAACATGACTTTTAAAGTATACGATGTAACGAAAATTTTGGCGTTGGTTTCGAGTCAATCGAATATCGGCTCGATATGTTTCGGACTGTCCGAATGTGTTAGGCCTCGGTTAAAAATAGTTAAAAATACAGAAAAATTATGGGGCTTGAGTATGAGTATCGTGAAGTAGTTAGTGACCTTATATTGGCATTTGAACAGGTTCGAGAAAGCCGAGGATAGCGAATGGCCGGGGACGGCGTAAGTGCGCGCTTATCGAGGCGACGCTGAAATGGTCTGTGATTGGACTTTGTTTTTTAACTCTTGATGCATGCATATGTGTTTTTATATGTTTTCTATACTTGATTCTATGATTTGATTTATGATTGTGATGGTTTACGGTTTGTGCACGTTTTTCGAGAAAAATGACGGGTTTCACGTTTTACGAGGCTTTGATAACTATCGTGATTTGAACATGGTTTTAACGATTGATTTTGGGATTTGAAATAAGGTTGGATTTCAAGGAAAGTAAAAGGATTTTGAAAATTATTTTCGGGCTTAGGGCCCAGTTCAAAGGTGTTTTCGGAAATGTGATTTCGGGTTTCGGAATCGGAATTCCGGGTGACGATTCGGAATTCGATTCGGGACTTGAAGTGGATTTCAGGTTTGGGTTCGGAATGATTATTCCGGATGCTAGCTTACGGAATTATGGTTGCAGACTCGGATCTGGAAAAAAAATGGATATGAGTTCTGGATTTGGATATGGAAATGGAAAATGGTTTTCAAATGGTTTTGGATTGGATTTGCTGGATCTGGATATTGGGTTTAAAGACCCAGATATGGATTGACGGGGGACGGGCCCGGATTGACGGGGGACGGGCCCGGATTGAGTTTAAAGACTCGGGAGTTTAAAGACTCGGATATTGATATTTCCCCCGTAGGCCTGTTGAGTTTAAAGACTCGGATTATTGAGGCCTGGTTATTGAGTTTAAAGACTCGGGAGTTTAAAGACTCGGATAGATCCAGTAGGTCCGATGGATGAGAATGTGGCTTTAAATGTGTTTTGGGTTTTCACTGAAACTTGATGCTGATATTTTGGGCAGTGGCCCGGATGAAATGGTTTTCGGTGGTTTTGGGCTAAGGCCTGGGATTGGAAAAAGAAAAATGTGTTTGGTTTTCGTATATGGTTTTATGACATGAAAATTGATATGCATGCATTGTTTTTTACACGGAGGGTATAAATGTATGTGTTTTCTGTTAACTGTTTTTGAACTTAAACTTTATTTTTGTCCACTCACAGTCTTTTCGTGTTTTCGATACCCTCCAAGTTGTTGCTGTGCGGGCTGTTGGGAGAGAGACGAAGACATTATACGTACGATCCACAGTAGACTCTGTGCACTCTGGGAAGTTCGGAAGCTTCTGGACGGTCGGGTCGAAACTCCCTTGTCCGATTTACGTGTCACACGGAGGTTAGACGTCAGTTTGGCCCTTGTGTCATACGCAAGTCAGACGAGAGCGGGGTTTAACCCTTAATCCCGGGGGATTAGGGGTGGGCCCTGACACACAGCCCCTAGTGAACACATCCCCGAAATAGTCACGATATCAATCTCTATACTAGTGTGCACACTACTCGGGGTCTCACTCCGAGTCTTCTCCCAGGAATCTCCATCTAGGAGGCTCAATCACTGGATCTAGTCCGAGCTCTCTCTCTGGATCTAGTCCACATATCTCACCGGAATCTGGTCCGGGACCACAACATAAGTAACCACCACTCCTGGAACGGGATCCCTATGGGGATACCCACTCTGGTCTGTGGATCGTGACTCTCCAGGTCGACGCTGGAGGAGACCATATAATCAATATGGAGGGTTCATTCATTTCAAATCACTTTCTTTCTTTCTCAAATACTTTCTTTCTCAAAACTCATTTCAACTGGGCTTCAAACCCGATTCATCTAAATAGGATTCCTCGAATCCGATTCAAATCCATTTCACAGGCGTCGGCCTAAATCCTCAGTTCAACTGGGTCTCATGCCCGAATTCTCATTACATAAATCGAACTGGGACTCAAGCCCGATTTCGCAATCAACAGGGCCTCAAGCCCGATACCACGACTATCTGGGCCCTAAGCCCAAAACTATAAACCAACAGGACCTCATGTCCGATTTCACAACCAACGGGGCCTTAAGCCCGAAATTTCAACTAAATGGGTCTTAGACCCTATATCATCAATCAACGGGGCATCAAGCCTGATAGTACTACTAACTGGGCCTCAAACCCGAATGGTAAACCAACTGGACCCTCGGTCCGATCGTATAGCTCAAATGGACCCTAGGTCTGATTCCTCGTCAAATCAAATGGACTCCAAGTCCGAGAGTTGTAAATCAAATGGGTCTCGCGCCCGATTTCATATTTCTAAATCCGAAATCCATTTATTAAACCCTCGTTGAAAATGTGATACACAAAGGTACGACATAAAGATGAAAACCTCGAAATACGTGAAAACCTCGTTGAGGGTGCTAGTCGCTCGATACGCGATGCGAGGTAAGATGCATTTCAGTTAAGACCGGAATGAATAGTGTATTGGCACTGAATTTGAGGTACCCTGTGGGATTGCTAGATCGTAGTCCTTGTGGTTTGGACCGACTTACGGCCGGATTGGAGATGGTGCTGCTAGGTGCATTCGAGGTGGTGATTGCCTGGTCAGGATTCCGTTGGTTGAGTAGAATATAGCAGCTGACACTCGGTGAATCTAGGCTTCGTGATGATTTGGGCTCGGCTGGTATGGACAGATTCGACCAACGGTGGGATTAAAGGTGCAGGGATGGTAGGGGACCATGGTGAGTCTGTTGAAAGATGACGGAAGGAATTGGAAAGGAGTGACTATAACTGATCGATATGAGGTTATTGAAGGAGAGAACCCATAATCTAGAGTTTGCCTTTAGGACTTTGTCGATTTATTCCGACAAGTGGTTGAAGTAGCAGCCAAGGAAGTGAGCCAGTAGGTAGGATTTCCGGTTGGCCTAGATTGTTCTGGGTTGGGTGCTTGAGATGGGTTTTGGAAGGTGAGGTGGTAGTACGTGAGGAGGTACTCTATGGATTCTGTTGGGTGCTTTACATGAGGTATTTTACAATACCTTTGTTTTCTGTTCATAGGGTTTCCCTTGCGTACACCATGAAGTGTAACTGGTAGTTGGGAATAGAGTGAAATACCCAAGGTGGAGATGATAGATCGGAAACCCAGAAGTCATTGTTGTTGTCCCAGTGTTGATTAGCGGGTAGGAGACCCCTAGTGTTGGGAACGAGCTGTGGAATTTCGGGGACGAAATTCTTTTTAGGTGGGTAGGTTGTAACAACCCGTCCCGGAAATTAGAGTTAAGACGGTAAGTAATGAAAGATTAGTGAGCTTAAACGGTGGCTAGCGGGTGACGTTAGAGTCGTTAAGGTAGAATGACGATTTTGCCCGTGGTTCGGGCAAATTGTTGACTTTTAGTTCGGGAGGTCAAATGACCTTTGATCGATGACTGTGACGTAGTTTAGGACGTCACAAATCCGTAGACAGGTGGCACGCCCGATTCCGACATCCGAGGAGGAAGTTATGATGTTCGGTAGGTTGAGGGCATAACCGTAATTTAGCTAAACTAGGGGGAAAAGTTGACTTTTGGTACGATCGGGTTTTGACACGTTGACCTAGGACCGTTAGGTAGATCTCGTCATCCTGAATTCAACGGCAGGCGGTACGTGGCCATCGGACCTAGGATGAGTAAGTTACGGGTCTAAAACGGTAAGGGCAAAATTGTAATTTTGGGTTCAAAGAGGGGTATTTTGGTCTTTTGGCTGTTTAGGGATTTGTGCAACAGGATAGGGGCAGGTGTACAGCTGAGATTGGGACATTTGTGAGAGGGGCTTTAGGATGGTGACACGTGCTAAGGGTCTAGTGGGTTCTAGTGTGCACGACTCCAACTATTTTGGCTGTGTGGTCGTGTGCGTGTGTTTGAAGAAGAGAGAAACAGAGGGTGTGGCTGAGAGGGAAAATCGATCCGGTGAGGGAAGTGTGTATGTGTGTGTGTTTTTGGTGAGTGAAGAAGTGAGAGTAGAGACTCAGTGAGGACTGATGAGCGAATTGAGAGTAATTTGGTGTGAGGAAACCGGTGATGTGCAGGGTGAGTTCACGGGGAAAACCAGAAAAATAGGGAGAACCGAGGGAGTTGGCGGTGGTGTGATAGGTCCTCAAATAAGCATTATTTTATATTATTTTATACCCTTTATACTTAGCTTTTAATATTAAAATATTAAATAAATAGATAAAATAATTTATTTGATGTTATTTTTATTTAAATAAATAAAGTTTGTAATTTGGAGTATTTTGGCGAAAGAATCGTCTCGATCGGAATTATAACGAAGAAATTATGGACGAATTTCGGTGAAATATTACTAAATTAACTAATTAATTAAGTTAAAACTGTGCAGCCCAATTAAACCCAAGCTGCAGCCCAACAGAAAAAAAAGAAAAAGAAATAAAAGCCCAGGCCCAGCCCGCATTCCAGGCCCGCGACCCGTCAGCCCAGCGGCTGCTGCCCAGCCAAGTGATCCCTTCGGAAGGCGCCTGCCGAAGACTCTCCTTCCCGCTCGACCAGCGCCTGCCGAAGCCTCTCCTTCCCGCTCGACCAGCGCCCGCCGAACTCTTCTTCCTCTTTTCCGCAGCCATCAGCCGAATTTCTGCCCTATTTTCCAGCAGACTTCCACTCAATTTCCAGCCACTTTCCTTCCACTTTCCAACCCAATTTTGCAACTTTACAACTCAAACCACCTCTAAACATCATCACTAATCTTTATTACTCATCATTCCATTATTCCACATTTTTTATTGTATTTTTATATTATTTTTGATAGCTTTTTCCACCTATAAATAGGGCTTCAATTCTTGTATTTTGGGAGTCCCCAATTAGTTTCATTCTTCCATTTCTTTCTTAGTTCTTAGTTCTTAGTTCTTAGTTAGTTCTTTTGTTTCTCTCTTTTGAGAGACATTTTTGGGGACCATTTTTACTTCTTGTAGATTTTCTTATTAATTAGTTATCTTTTAATTCTTATTCGTAATTTATGTTATTTTTATATTATTTTCATTTCTTCTTTACTATTGTTCTTGGTATTTTCTTTCTAACATTTGTAAGTAAGAATGCAATCTTCATGTGTTTTACTTTTTGAATTTCTTTTACTTCATATGTTTTAGTGCTTAAACTTCAATTTGATGTTAAGTGTTTTATCCGCTGTCGGTGCACTTAGAGTAGAATTGAAGAGATTAAATGTTGATCGCTGTCGGCGCATTTAATTATAAACTTAAGGTAAATCATGTTGTAAATGTTTGAAGCATATTGATGTTTGACGCACATTAATGGTTGATGCATTTATAATATTGATAGATATATGTAAGTATTTGAGATGATGAAGGTAGGATTTCGTGATTGGTTTATTATGAGCAAAATGTTAGAAAAAAAGTCCATTTTTAGGAGTAGTTTAAATAATGTGATTGTTAATTCGAAATTACTTACGTAAAAGTGTGGGTTTTGTCTATGAAACTACTCTATGGTTTGTAAGTTCCAATTAGCATGAGTATTTGCATTTTAATTCTTAATTAGTGTTTTCTTTAGTTTAGTTATAAATCTTTTCAAACCCCCCCCCCCCCCCCCCCCTTTATTCTTTTATTCTTTTAATTCTTTAATTCTTTTATTCCTTTAATTCTTTATTCTTTGATTATCTTATTTCTTTATTCTCTTATTCATCTATTCTTTAATTTATTAATTCTTTGATTATTTAATTCTTTGATTATTTAATTATTTAATTCATTATTCTTTTATTCATCTCCCACTAACACATTATTAATGTTCCCTAATTTCCCCGGTTAAGAACGATCCCTATTTACCAATACTACATCTACACAAAAAGGGTTTAAATTGCACAATACTCAAATTACGTGTTTAATTTAATGCGTAGTTTGGGCGTAGTCAATGAGTATAGTCATGGTGTGGCCGTGTGTTGAACCAATTGGGCTATGAGAAAAGACTAGAATGGCTCTGTGGATTCCAGGGAGTGCGACGGTGTGCACGGTGGCGATCGACAACAGGTAATCCCTCACCCCCGTTCAGTTACTCTGTTTTTCCGTTAAGTTCAAACCATGAGTCGTGGGTTTAGAGGACGAGTCGAGAGTTTTGCGGAGTTGGGTGAGACTCAGTGAGGTCTTAGGAACCGTCTACGGTGGTTTCCGTGACGGGGGAATGGCTGGTTGGCCGGGATGAAGAACAGGGGATTGATCGGGTTTTCCTTCGAGTTAGGGACGATGATATAGGGGTTGTGTCTGAACCGGGTCGACTAGAGGTTGCTGGTGACACTGTTCATGCGCGTGAGTTTCACGCGCAGGAGCTTCTGGACGCGCGTGGGGGCGCGTGAAGGGTAGTGTGGGGAAGTGTCCAACATGACTTTTAAAGTATACGATGTAACGAAAATTTTGGCGTTGGTTTCGAGTCAATCGGATATCGGCTCGATATGTTTCGGACTGTCCGAATGTGTTAGGCCTAGGTTAAAAATAGTTAAAAATACAGAAAAATTATGGGGCTTGAGTATGAGTATCGTGAAGTAGTTAGTGACCTTATATTGGGATTTGAACAGGTTCGGGAAAGCCGAGGATAACGAATGGCCGGGGACGGCGTAAGTGCGCGCTTATCGAGGCGACGCTGAAATGGTCTGTGATTGGACTTTGCTTTTTAACTCTTGATGCATGCATATGTGTTTTTATATGTTTTCTATACTTGATTCTATGATTTGATTTATGATTGTGATGGTTTACGGTTTGTGCACGTTTTTCGAGAAAAATGACGGGTTTCACGTTTTACAAGGCTTTGATAACTATCGTGATTTGAACATGGTTTTAACGATTGATTTTGGGATTTGAAATAAGGTTGGATTTCAAGGAAAGTAAAAGGATTTTGAAAATTATTTTCGGGCTTAGGGCCCAGTTCAAAGGTGTTTTCGGAAATGTGATTTCGGGTTTCGGAATCGGAATTCCGGGTGACGATTCGGAATTCGATTCGGGACTTGAAGTGGATTTCAGGTTTGGGTTCGGAATGATTATTCCGGATGCTAGCTTACGGAATGATGGTTGCAGACTCGGATCTGGAAAGGAAATGGATATGAGTTCTGGATTTGGATATGGAAATGGAAAATGGTTTTCAAATGGTTTTGGATTGGATTTGCTGGATCTGGATATTGGGTTTAAAGACCCGGATATGGATTGACGGGGGACGGGCCCGGATTGAGTTTAAAGACTCGGGAGTTTAAAGACTCGGATATTGATATTTCCCCCGTAGGCCTGTTGAGTTTAAAGACTCGGATTATTGAGGCCTGGTTATTGAGTTTAAAGACTCGGGAGTTTAAAGACTCGGATAGATCCAGCAGGTCCGATGGATGAGAATGTGGCTTTAAATGTGTTTTGGGTTTTCACTGAAACTTGATGCTGATATTTTGGGCAGTGGCCCGGATGAAATGGTTTTCGGTGGTTTTGGGCTAAGGCCTGGGATTGGAAAAAGAAAAATGTGTTTGGTTTTCGTATATGATTTTATGACATGAAAATTGATATGCATGCATTGGTTTTTACACGGAGGGTATAAATGTATGTGTTTTCTGTTAACTGTTTTTGAACTTAAACTTTATTTTTGTCCACTCACAGTCTTTTCGTGTTTTCGATACCTTCCAAGTTGTTGCGGTGCGGGCTGTTGGGAGAGAGACGAAGACATCATACGTACGATCCACAGTAGACTCTGCGCACTCTGGGAAGTTCGGAAGCTTCTGGACGGTCTGGTCGAAACTCCCTTGTCCGATTTACGTGTCACACGGAGGTTAGACGTCAGTTTGGCCCTTGTGTCATACGCAAGTCAGACGAGAGCGGGGTTTAACCCTTAATCCCGGGGGATTAGGGGTGGGCCCTGGCACACAGCCCCTAGTGAACACATCCCCGAAATAGTCACGATATCAATCTCTATACTAGTGTGCACACTACTCGGGGTCTCACTCCGAGTCTTCTCCCAGGAATCTCCATCTAGGAGGCTCAATCACTGGATCTAGTCCGAGCTCTCTCTCTGGATCTAGTCCACATATCTCACCGGAATCTGGTCCGGGACCACAACATAAGTAACCACCACTCCTGGTACGGGATCCCTATGGGGATACCCACTCTGGTCTGTGGATCGTGACTCTCCAGGTCGACGCTGGAGGAGACCATATAATCAATATGGAGGGTTCATTCATTTCAAATCACTTTCTTTCTTTCTCAAATACTTTCTTTCTCAAAACTCATTTCAACTGGGTTTCAAACCCGATTCATCTAAATAGGATTCCTCGAATCCGATTCAAATCCATTTCACAGGCGTCGGCCTAAATCCTCAGTTCAACTGGGTCTCATGCCCGAATTCTCATTACATAAATCGAACTGGGACTCAAGCCCGATTTCGCAATCAACAGGGCCTCAAGCCCGATACCACGACTAATTGGGCCCTAAGCCCAAAACTATAAACCAACAGGACCTCATGTCCGATTTCACAACCAACGGGGCCTTAAGCCCGAAATTTCAACTAAATGGGTCTCAGACCCTATATCATCAATCAACGGGGCATCAAGCCCGATAGTACTACTAACTGGGCCTCAAACCCGAATCGTAAACCAACTGGACCCTCGGTCCGATCGTATAGCTCAAATGGACCCTAGGTCCGATTCCTCGTCAAATCAAATGGACTCCAAGTCCGAGAGTTGTAAATCAAATGGGTCTCGCGCCCGATTTCATATTTCTAAATCCGAAATCCATTTATTAAACCCTCGTTGAAAATGTGATACACAAAGGTACGACATAAAGATGAAAACCTCGAAATACGTACAATTATGTCGATCCTAAGCTACCACAAACAATTGCACTCAAGGCAACATAAAATACGTTTTAAAAGCATTTATAAACATTTATGCATGCATCAATTTTGAAAGAAAGGTCCACTCACAGACCGTCCGAAGCCGCGCCTCGATACGCGTGCCTTAATCGTCTCCCGGGTCAAACGTCGCCTCCGGGATTCCCGAACCTATCCAAATTAATTTAGAGGGTTACTAACTACCTAAATAACCCCTCAATAAAGTCCCGTAATTTTCCAGAATCTAACTATTTTTAAACGTGAACCTAAACCTTCGGACAGCCCGAACTATGTCGAGACGATGTCCAATTGACTCGAAACCAGTCCCAAAATGTTCGTTACATCGAATAGATGATTTCGTATGTTGGAACCATGCCCAAAATCTCCCGCACGCGCGGCATGAAGTGGCTGCGCGTGGGAGCCACGCTCCTGTGAACAGTGTCACCCCTAACCTCGCGTCGACCGGTCCGGTCCGGTTCGCCTGCAATTTGGATCGGCGTGACCGGTTCAAGCCTATAACCGGTCCAGTTTTCACCTGTTTCACTCCTAATCGATCCCAATCTTCATCATTTAATCCTAGGATCCTAACCTAATTAATTTGAAGCCCTAAAACCCACGAAAACTACCCGGTTCGATTTTTGGTTCCCACGATTCAATTTTCAAAATCCACCCCAGAGGTTCTCGACGTCTCACCACTCCCAAAACCTTCCTAAAAACCCCTTAGCAACCTAATTAGTTCAATAGAAACAATAAAAACGGCCCATAATCAATAGAATCGAAAAATGGATTAAAACGGTAAAAATGTAAGACCCGTGTCCTAGAGGGATCGATGAACAATCCCACATTCCTGCGAGGGGGGAATGGTCTGGGAAAGGAATGGTGGTGTGCCTTAAAGGTGTAGGCACACACCTATCTAGCATGAGGCCTTTTGGGAGCTCAGTGGCTTTGGGGGGGATTGGAACCCCAAAGTTAAGCGAGTTGAGGCTGGTGCAATTCCATGATGGGTGACCCCCTAGGAAGTTGCAACGTGAGCTCCCGAAAACAAAACCGTGAGGGCAAGGGCAAGGAGGCCCAAAGCGGACAATATCATGCTAGATGAGTCGGGACCTGACAGAGGAGGGTCGGTTCCTGACAATTTGGTACCAGAGCTAAACCCCGACCGGGAAGTGTGCCATCGAGGACGCTGGGCCCTAAGGGGGGTGGATTGTAAGACCCGTGTCCTAGAGGGAACGGTGAACAATCCCACATTTCTGCGAGGGGGGAATGGTCTGGGAAAGGAATGGTGGTGTGCCTTAAAGGTGTAGGCACACACCTATCTAGCATGAGGCCTTTTGGGAGCTCAGTGGCTTTGGGGGGGATCGGAACCCCAAAGTTAAGCGAGTTGAGGCTGGTGCAATTCCATGATGGGTGACCCCCTGGGAAGTTGCAACGTGAGCTCCCGAAAATAAAACCGTGAGGGCAAGGGCAAGGAGGCCCAAAGCGGACAATATCATGCTAGATGAGTCGGGACCTGACAGAGGAGGGTCGGGTCCTGACAAAAAACCGATTACCCGAACAATTTTTCCTCCTTCGCTGTGCACGGTGGCCCTTCCTGGCCAGCCACCACTTCCAGCCAGTCCTCCTCACTTCTCTGGCCTCTCTCAAATGGTCAAATAGGGTTGGGTTGGATTTGGGTGAAGGTTGGGTGAGATTGGGTTTGGACGGGTTTGGTTGCACGAACAAGGAAAGAGAGATGATATGCATGAATGTAAAGGAAGGGCCAGTGGATGGGTGACACTTGTCACTGATCCATTGGTCCCTGAAAATATCCCTGGGCCCCTCCTAGGACAAAACTCATGCCGTTTCGTAAAACGCGCAATAGTACTTTCGTACTTCCGTGAACCGTAATTTCGCCGTCGAACGTTCGAATTCGACGTGCCACTTGTCTACGGATTCGTATCGTCCTCATCTACGTAATAGTCCTCGGCCCTCGGCCATCGGACTTCTCGGGTCAAAAGTCAACTTTTTACCCAAATTACCAAAATGCCCTTGGACTTCCGAACGTCATAACTTTTTCCTCGGATGTTGGAATCGAGCGTGCCACCTGTGTATGAACTCGTGACGTCACGAACTACGCAACGGTCATCGGTCAAAGTCCATTTGAGCTCCTGAATGAAAAGTCAACGATTTGCCCATTCTAGGGGCAAAATCGTCATTTCGCCCGAACGTCCGCTAATCCTCGTCTAATCTCCGATTAGTCTCGCTAATCAGTCATTAACTCTTAATTAATCCCGTTAATTTGGGACGGGTCGTCACAGTTGTTCGACCAAGAACACTCCGATGCTTAAGTTAGCTTTGAGAGAGGAAAAAAATATACTTCGAAGCGAAGAATCAACGTACCTTGGAAATGAAATGTGCCTTGCTATTTATAGGAAAATCTTTGGAGCCTTGGAGCGTTCTGATTGGTCGGTTGAATTCTTAATTAATAAACAATATATTATTAATTAAATATATTATTTAATAATTGTAATGATGGCTCATCATGATAGTAATGACAATTATTGTATTTTAATATTAATATTAATTATCCATTATTAAGAATAACGACAATTAATTCTCGGGGAGACTATTAATACTACGGAGATTTTAACTCAATCAAATAACGTATTTAACTGGTAAATAGATTATTTAATGTACGGGTGTTTTCAAATGATCAGCGTCATTTCCAGGGGCAATTTAGTCATTTCTGGGAATTACGGGTCACGTGGCAGCTCCATAATTTTCGGATGATTTTGGGTTCCACACATATATATCACCCGATTAGTGTTCGATTTCCGGGATAACTAAGAGATTTACGTATCACCCAATTGAAATAATTTGTTTTGCCGAGAATAGCTAATAATCAGTCGGTAAACATATTTACAATTTTAACTTTTATGTCAATTGATGGTCCTTGATTCTAATATATTTTATTTCAATTGCTACGGACCTCGTGAATTTGAAATGGATATAAAATTGCTACGGTTTTACACAGGAAGATAACACAAATTTTCTCAACAGTGTAGGTAGGTATGGTGGAGGGAAAAAAGAAGCTGGAAGGTGTTGAAGATGGAGCCAGAAGGAGAAGAATTAAGCACCACAAACTCAAATTTCATCGCAAATCTGAAAGATTAAATAACAGTATAAAGTCAAGATTTACTAACTCTTCAAGGGTCCCCGCGGTTTATTGGACTGCGCTGGTGATGCCTATACAAGTCTTTGTTTTGGTGGGGATTAGGCCCTACTTAGAGCATTGTAAATTCTGTAATTCAATTATGTTTATTTCGCAATTAATACTAAAGTTTAGTAGTATTTTTTTAATTTACGTTTTTATGTTGTAGTGTTATTTCTTTATATTTAAAAAAACGACATTGTTGAGTTCATTTGATACGTAGTATACATGTATGTAGGTGTGGGTATGATTTGAATTGATACAGATATCATTTAAAACTAAATTATTTTAATAAACAAGCTAAATTTTTACATGACTCTAGTTTTGGTTAAAGAGAAAAGATGGAGATGGTGATGATGTTGATCAAAAGGGGGAATGATGTTAAGTTTTGGTTTTTTTTAGTATGCTTGATGTGCGTTTTGAGTCATCTTCTGACAAATGAGACTGGCGTATTGAGGTTCAAATTTATTTATTTATTTTTCCAAAATTTCAAGTTGGATCGTGGAATTATGAAGTTTATATGAAAATTAGCGTTTGAATGTTTGATATTGAATTATGACTTTAACTCTTTTGAGTTTAGTTTTACCATAGAGCACGATAGATGTGAGCTAACCAAATAAGATTGGTTCTCGAGGTTGAATTTTTTTTTTTATCTTCAAAATATCAAAGTTTGGATTTTGAATTATGAGGTTTATGTGAACTCTAGCGTTTGATATTGTGATTCCATTTTATTTTGGTTTTTCTAGTAGTGAGATTGATAAGAACTCTCTTAATATGATATTGAGGTTTCAACATTAAAAAAGAATTCAAAATTTCGAGCTTGAATTTCGAAATTGTAAAATTTATACGAACTCTAGTATTTAATATCTAGTATTTAATATTACAGAATTGGAGAAAGATTTTTGAATTTTTCACTTTTGAATTTGGTTTTTCTATAATTAGATTGATGTGAACCTTCATAATATAAGATTGGAGTTTTGAAGTAATTATTTTCCTTCAAAATTTTGAATTTGGATGTTTGAATTATAAAGTTCATATAAATTCTAACGTTTGATATTATTGATCGAAGAAAGAATTTTAAATTTTTTCTATTTTGAGTTTGGTTTTTCAATGGTGGAGGTTGATGTGAACTCTCACAATATGAGATTAGGGTTTCAAAATTAAATTTTATTTTTTCATATTTCGAGGTTTGATTTTGTAATTATAAGTTTAATATGAACTATGTGTTGAAGAAAAAAATTTGAATTTTCTCTCTCTTGAGTTTGGTTTTTCCGTGGTAAGATTAATGTGAATTATTATCACAACATGAGATTGGGGTTTTGATGTTCACCTTTTTTTTGTTCAAAATTTTAAGTTTGGATTTTTGAATTATAAGTTTAATATGAATTATAGTTTTTTATATTAAGAATTAGAAAAAGATATTTGAATTATTTTCATTTTGTGTTTGATTTTTTTATGGTAAAGTTGATGTGAACTCTCATAATGTGAGATTAGGGTTTCAAAATTATATTTTATATTTTCAAAATTTTGAGATTAGTTGTGAAATTATAAATTTATTATGAACTATGGGATTTGATATTACATGTTGGAGAAAGAATTTTGAATTCTCTCCCTTTTGAAGTTCAGTTTTTTTTTGGTAAAGTTGATATGAACTCTCGCAAAATGATTTTGGATTTCGAAATTCATTTTTTTCTTCAAAATTTCAAATTTTGATTTTGAAATTATGAGGTTTATATGAAATCGAGCACTTGATATTACGAGATAGAGAAATTTTTTGAATTTTTATTTTTATTTTGGTTTTTTTATGGTAAGGTTGACTCACAATATGAGATAAGGGTTTCAAAGTTTTTTTTTCAAAATTTTGAGTTTGGATTTTGGTGTTGTAAAGTTCATACGAACTCTAGAATTTAATATTAAAATTTGAAGAAAAAAAATTTGAATTCTCTCTTTTGGGTTCAATTTTTCTGTGATATGGTAGTGCACTCTCGCAACATGAGAATAATGTTTCTAAGTTCATTTTAAAAATTTCGACTTTCAAGTAATAAGGTTCTTATGAATTATATTACAACTTACAAGTTGGAGAACTAATTTACGATTTTCTCTGTTTTTAGTTTGAATTTCCTATGATATGTTTGATGTAAACTCTCATAATATATTGTAATTTTGAAATTGAATTTTTTTCTTCCAAAATTTCCTGTAATTTGAATAATTATTTAATTCGGTCCTATATTCTCCACTAAATGAGCCCTTAAGAGGCAAATTGTTAAATTATACCTTACTAGTAGCGCATAGAGTCCACACGTTACAATATAGGTGATAGTAGTGTTCCACATTTTCCTAGAGTATTGTAAATATATATTGCCATATAATTCAATAAGTAAATTTGACAGGACCCGCCCCCAATCCTCCTGGATTAAGGGTTAAATCCTGCTCCCTTCTAACTTACGCATAACACAGAGGCTAAACTGACTTCCAACCTCCATGTGACACGTAAGTCGGATAAGGGATTCTCGATCCAACCGTCCTAAAAGTATTCGGACTCCCCAGAGTGCGCCGAAACTACTGTGGATCGCGAGTGTGATGTCTCTGTCACTCTCGACTAACAGCCCGCATCGCAACAACCTGAGACTGTGAGTGGACAAAAATAAAGTATAAGTTTAAAAACAGTTCATAAAACAATTACATTTATACCCTCCATTTAAAAACCAATGCATGCATATCAATACATATTATGAAACCATTCATATCAAAACCATCAATGAAAACCATTTGAAAACCCGAATCAAATCCACTATTCAAATCCAGGCCTCAGCCTCAAATCTCAAATACGGGAACTCAGTCCCAAAACTTATCAAATCCATATCATCCGGGCCACTTCCCAAAACATTCTGAAAACTAGTGAAAAACATCAAGTATGCGAGTTTGTTGGGCCTCAAGTGCGTCTGAGTTTTTAAACTCAAAACCATGCGCAATAATCAAGCTTTCCCGGGATATCAACGAGTCTTTAAACTCAAAAGACAATCACAGGTGTAACGACCCATCTCGAATTCCAAGATTAGATTAGTGACTAATCACGATTAGTGAGGCTAATCCGTGATTAGTTGGGCGAAATCAGACGAACGATGCAAAATGACCGTTTTGCACCTAGAATGGGTAAAACGTTGACTTTTCATTTTGTCGGTCAAATGGACTTTGGCCGATGACTGTGACATAGTTCGTGACGTCGCGAGTTCATAGACAGGTGGCACGGTCGATTCCGACATTCGAGGAAGAAGTTATGACGTTCGGAAGTTCAAGGGTACTTTGGTAAATTAGTTAAAAGGGGCAAAAAGTTTACTTTTGGACTGTGAGGTCTGATGGCTGAGGGCCGAGGACCATTACGTAGATTGGGACGATACGAATCCATAGACAGGTGTCACACTGAAATCGAACTTCGAACGGGAAAGTTATGGGTCACGGAAGGTCAATTTCACTATGCACGTACTTCGAGACGATGATGATTTGGCAATATCTGATTGGACAGATATTTCAAGTGGGACCCATGGATGAGTGACAAGTGACAAGTGTCACTCATCCTATTGGTAAAATCCCCTAAATTGTGGATCTACATAATTATTATTATTATTATTATTATTATTATTATTATTATTATTATTATTATTATTATTATTATTATTATTATTTTATAATTAATCTTTCCAACACTAAATCCTAGCCATCCATTCTAATTAATCACTCAAATCCTCACCACTCATCTCATCTCATTCCCATCTCTCTCCCATCAGATATTATTTTCTTCTTTGTTCTTCTTCAAACCCGAAACCCCATTTTCATTCCCTCCATACAAACACAAACCACCACCTTGTTTCCTCACCACCATAATCATCATGTGAGCTCGTGTATGACCGTGAGGAAGTGATGAAAGACTGAGGACGGCGAGCCACGGCTGGGGATGTCGGTGGCCACGGCGGAGGGAGTCGACCCGTGAGGTAAGTTTTATTCAAAAATTGGAAATTGGGTTTTAAGGCATGTTGATTGAAACTAACGGCTAGGTTGTGCTTCTGGGGACTATAGGAGAAGAATGGGATTGTTTTCTAGGCGTAGGACAGCCTGGAACGGCGGTGAACGGCGGAGGAACCCGCCACCACCATGGTTGAGCATGAAGGTACATGTTTTGGTGATTTTTCTTCCGTTTTAATGGCTTAATAGATGGGAAATTAGATTAGGAAGCTTTATGAATTAAAATGGGAAAAAAAGGAGTAGAAATGGACAAGTTTGGGCCTTTAACCGGTCCAGACCGGTTCGGCCGGTCCAGGAACCAGTGAACCCTATTCAACCCGTGGGGAAGACGATGCTACAGTGTCGCATGTGATCTCACGCGCAGCACCTTTCCTAGGCGCGTAGGAGCGCGTGAGGGACTATTTGGGAATGTTTTCAACACGTGAAATTCTCTATTCGATGTAACGAACATTTTGGGACTGGTTTCGTGTCGATCGGACACCGTTTCGATAATGTTCGGGGCATCAGAAGGTTTAGGATCAGGATTAAAAATAGTTAAAAATTCCGAAAAATTACGGGGTTTTAGTGGGAGGTTATTTAAGTAGTTAGTAACCTTCTATTACGATTTGGACAGGTTTGGGAGTCTCGGTGACGGTGATTGGCTCAGGAGAACCGTATGGCACGCATATCGAGACGACAACTCGGACGGTCTGTGAGTGAACCTTGTTTTCTAAATTGGTGTATGCATAAATGTTTATTATATGTTTTAATACAGGTTTGTTGATGCCATGTATGCATAAAGGAAGGTATATGAATATACATACATATATATACATAACATAAACATTCATGCCCGGTCCCCCTGAACATCTATAACATCCATTTAAGGGTTCATGCCTGGTTCCCATAAACCATCATGTACCACAATAACCATTCCAGGGTTCATGTCGGTTCCCATAAACCGCCATGAACTTGGAAATCCATTTAGGGTCCCTAACCCGAAATCATCAATGTAAAACAACTGGGTCTCGTGCCCGAACATATGACATCAGCTGGGCATCATGCCCGATATCTAAGGGTCAGTCACGACTCCGATCGTAGTGATGTGTGCAATCATCCATCCAGGACCGCCCTCAATCCTGGTATGTCGCCGTGAACGAATCAACCGACGCGACCACCACAAGATCATGGTGCACTCATCACCGATCGATATCCTGAACCGTCAGCACGCTGAAGTCGAGCCTTCATCGGCTGCCCGACAACGAATTGTGCGTCATGACCTCTCCGGAAGGAACACATCCCAATTCGGAGGCGAGCGTCGTATCGTCGATCGCCGTGCACATAGCACTTTCCGCGACCACGATTCAGACCCGTAGGCCATCAATAGCGTCATATGCCCGAGACAAAACAAACTGGGTCTCATACCCGAGTTTATCCTTTTGGAAATCCAAATCCATTTCATTTAGACCATCAAAGAAATACAGACCCGTATAGGCATCATTATGTTAAAATTTCTTTCTGATTTTAATTTGCTTTAGTTCTTATGATCATTGAAGGGGTATATGTTAATCAAATACATATTAAAAAAAAAGATGTTGGTACCTTGTGGGACTATAAGTCCATTCCTTCTTGATAAAACATCGTTTAGAACTTTTGAATCATGCGGTGAACTTTCCCATCCACTAAGCACATATATAAATTCCAAATCGAAGTTGCAAGTTACTAACACATTTTGTGATATTCCATGACGATTACAAAAGCTTTTCACCTCGCATCCCGATACTATTACTGGAATATGAGTACTGTCAATAGCTCAAATGCAATCCTTAAAAGAAATATTAAAAATAAATATGATTAATGAAATAAACAAAGTATTATAAAATTAAAGATGTCATCATTTACCTTAAAATAAGGGTAAAATCTCGTACTTTCTCGTATCTTACTTGGCACCGTAGATCCAGGTTTAACCAAAACCCTAGTGCCAATGTGATCAATACCTTCACAATTTTTTTGAAATTTTTTCTAGTTGTGAAGTGCGATTGAGCAAATGTGTTACAAGTAAGAAAATATCGAGAATTTTGGCCAACAATGAGTAAAAACGTTCCAAGCATCTTTTCACACACATATATATATATATATATATATCGTGTATCGCATAAAGGTGTTTTTTCCCTAATGATAGTACATAATTTTCGAAACACATTTGGATACATCCTATATAATTGTTGAAAATCTTCAGGATTATCATTTAATACCTAGTGTATGTAAATATATCCACTCCTAGTAAATGATATTCGAGTTAATGGACGTACAATTCATTCATGGTGCATTATGCCTATGATCGTTTTAACTTACAAATGATTGCTTCTAAAACCAAAGAAAGGATCTAACCTTGGGTGGGAGGGGCTATTGTCAGGACCTGTCCCAATCCCCCCGGGATTAACGAAGGACGCTCCTGATCCCGTCTGACACGGAGTGTCAGACCAGGAAAAATTTGAACCTTTAGCCCGAAAGCTTCCAAAGTACGCCAGGATCCGGAGGAGGTATGTGATGTCTCGGTCTCTGTTACAGTCCGCACCGTATTCAACCTGAAGGGCATTGAAAACAGAAAGACTATGAGTGGACGAAAATAAAAGAGTTTATAAAACATATTTCATAAAAGACCTTTATACCCTTCACTAACAAGCATGCATGCATAGTAAAACCATTTATCAAACCACATATGTTTAAGCAACCGTAATCATACGGGCCCCCGCCCAAATCCATTTATAGAAACTAGAACATAATAAACATATGTGGGATCTCAGCCCAAATCCATTTATCAATCATAAAACATAATTTCGCAAACCAATTGAAATCATGTTTATCTAATTCATATAACCAATCATGTCACGGTATCTAGAGCTACGCGCGTGCTACCTGGGGTCTCAAAGCCCAAGTCTCCCCAGGGTCCACCCAGGTCAATGTCCATAGATCAATGACCCTCCCTGTGGTTATAATCCATAGCCTTTATGAGAGTAAGGAACCCAACGGGGGCGACTCCACTCAAGCAGTGCTCCGTCACTGCTCTGGAGCCCACCCAGGCCAACGACCCTCCCCAGATAAGACAATTCATATATAAAGAATGGTATACGAAAAACTTTTTGAAAACATTCTCAAAACCTTTCGAGAGTTCATGCCCGATCCCCATAAACCGTCATGAACCATAAAAACCTTTCAAGGGTTTATGCTGGTCCCCATAAAACGTCATGAATCAGAAATCTATTTATGGGTCCCCGACCCGAAATCACAATCTTAAAACATAACTGGGCCATAAGCCCGAATCCACATACAAACTGGGCCTCTGTCCCGAATCGTAAACCAACTGGGCCTCGTGCCCAATTTCGTAAACCAAATGGGCCTTGTGCCCGATACATAAGTCAACTGGGCTCCGAGCCCAATTCGCAAACCAATTGGGCCTCGAGCCCGATACGTAAACCAACTGGGCCTCTGGCCCGATGCCTTGTGAAATCAAATGGACCTCAGGTCCAAGAGTTGGTAAATCAACTGGGTCTCGTGCCCGATTCCATATTTCCAAATTCAAAATCAATTTAAGAACCAATTGGGCCTCTGGCCCGAGAGCGTAAAAAAAATGACTTCGAGTCCTAGGGTTTCCAAAACAAATGGGTCTCGAACCCGAGTTTACCTTAGAAAATCCAAATCCATTTCATGAAATCATGTCCAAAACTATAAGCACGAAAAATCAGTGCAAAATCGAAAACCTCGATTTACGTTCAAGTACGTAAATCGCCTCGAAATGCGTGAAACCATATAAACCACAATCATCCAAATCATTATCATAGAATCACATCTATAAAGCATATAAAACATTTATGCATGCATCAGAGTTTAGAAATTAAGGTCCACTCACAGACCGTCCTAAGTTGCCGCCTCGATTTGTGTGTCGTAAGCCTCATTAGGCTAATCGTCGTCACCGGGACTCCCAAATCTATCCAAATCAATCTAGATGGTTACTAACTACCTTATTAACCTCTCACTGAAACCCCGTAATTTTCTCAAATTTTTAAGTATTTTTAAACTCGATCCTAAACGTTCGGATGTCCCGAATATTATCGAGACGGTGTCCGATCGACACGAAACCAGTCCTAAAATGTTCGTTACATCGAAAGGATGATTTCGTGTGTTGGAAGCATCCCCAAAAGATACTTCACGCGCCCCCACGCACCGCCCAAAAGAGCTGCGCGTGAAGCCCACGTGCCGCACTATTCATCGTCATCAAGCTCCAGCGAACACGGTCCAATCTCCCTTATTTTCCATCATTTCTTTCCCTTTTCAATTCCTAAACCTTCCTAACATCAAACCTAATCTTTCTAGCTATTAAAAACACAGAAAAACCCACTGAAATCATAACTTCCATGAACAAGCCGTTAGCTTGATCCTCATGCTTGGTTTCTTAGCCCTCTAGCCATCCATTTCCATCCCAATCGATCCTCATCAAGTCTCCTTGGTCCCTAGGTCTCATTAGAATTAAAAGGAGCTCAAAACACCAACTAAAACTCAACTTCCAATTTTTAAAAAAAAAATAGAAATGGCTCTCGGGTTTGGTTGACTTGAGCTGCCGTTAACCGCCGTCTTCATCACTCTCAGCCTCCCATTATTCCTCCCACACACGTATGGATGCAAGTAGGGTGATGGTGTGATGTGGTGTGTGTTTTGTTCAAGTAAATGGAAAAATGGTGGTGTTCGTGTTTGTGAGAAAACAGAGAGGGAGGATGATAGTGATTAGGTGAGAGAGAATGGAATGGATGGTAAGGATTGAGAGATTACATAAGATGAAGGGCCAGGATTAAAAGATGAGATGGGTGGGAAATATAAAATAATATAATTAATATTATTTTAATCCAAATCTCACCAATCAATGTGAGATCCACAATTTAGGGTTAATGACCAATGGGATGAGTGACACTTGTCACTCATCCATGGGTCCTACTTAAAAGTCAACCAATCAGATTTTGCCACCTAATCGCCTCGTAATGCGTGCATAGTGTAATCGAACTTCCGTGACCTATAACTATCTCGTTTAAAGTCCGATTTCGGCTTGCCGCTTGTTTACGGATTCGTATCGACTCGATCTACGTAACAGTCCTTGGCCATCGGACCTCCCAGGTCAAAAGTTAACTATTTGCCCTTTTTAACCAAATTACCAAAATACCCTTGAACTTCCGAACGTCATAACTTCTTACTCAAATGTCGGAATCGGATGTAACGACCCGGAAATTCAAAAAAAGGAAAATGTGGAAAAATTGAAGGAAATGACGATTTTGCCCCTGGTTATAAGGGTCGAAAGTTGACTTTTGATCGGAACACCTTTTGGACTGGCCGTAAAGACCTTTGGATAGGTCTCGGGACGCTGAATCCATAGACAGACGGCATACGTCAATCAGAGGCCGGATGTGAATGTTATGGGTTGAGGAATGCTAGGGGCATTTTGGTCATTTTATGGGCAAAGGGTAAAAGTGTAATTTGATGTGGCCATGTGATGAATCAGCAAATTGGGTGACTCATTC
The DNA here is from genome assembly GCA_032719365.1 of Prinsepia uniflora. Classification (NCBI taxonomy): domain Eukaryota; kingdom Viridiplantae; phylum Streptophyta; class Magnoliopsida; order Rosales; family Rosaceae; genus Prinsepia; species Prinsepia uniflora. The sequence continues at coordinate 70,562,071 of CM064869.1, forward strand.
AGTTTATTAAGTGACACATGTCACTGGGAGCAGAGGATTAGTGTGTGGTGCACGTGTGTGTGTGTGATCGTGAAATTGGTGTAGGCGGTGGTGAAAATATTTGAAAACAAAATAGAGTACCATCGTGTGCTTGATCAGTGGAAAAGCCAAGCTTCCTTAGGCTAGAATCCGAGAGGTATTGAGGAAGTGTAGTCGTGAAAGAACAGGAAGGAAAAGAGGGAAAACAGAGCCCAAAAACCCGAAACAAAACCTATAAAATTCGAGAATTGATTTTCAACTTGTAGCCCTCAAACACTGAAATTGGACGCGGACTGGGACTTCTGGGAACCTTATTAGTCGATCCAAATCGAGAGACTCAAGGTTCGAAGTTAATTAAGCCACGAACAGACATGGCAGAATTCGGAAAATCACGAGCTTGTGTTCGTGTAATTAGAGGTAAGAACATATGAAATTGGTCTTGGAATTGTGTTTGTAATGACCTTAGATTACTTCCTGGTTGGTTGGATTTGATAAATTGAGTAAAATTCGATGAACTGGAAGTTAGAACTGGTCCGAGATCGATTTAGAAATTGGATAGTTAAAGTTGTGAATTCATGAAATAAATGATACAGACCTTCAATTAAGATGTATTATATAAGATTCAATGAAAGAATTGAAAGGAACAAGGTTGAATTGAAGGAGAATTAACCGGGTTGTATCGCGGGTTAAACAACCCGTTTGCAGGCAAGTCGGGTGAAGGAGACGATTGTAGCAACACTGTTCCTTGGCGCGTGGCTCCCACGCTCAGCCACTCACGGCGGCGCGTGAGGTCGCGTACAGCCTTGTCTCAATGTGAGTTTAACATGAAACTTACTTCTTTTGATCTAATGAACATTTTGGCACTGGTTTCGAGAAAATCGGATATCGTTTCGATAGTGTTCAATGTATCCGAAATTTTCGTATACGTTTAAAATACGTATTTAAATCCCGAAAAAATTGGAGAAAACTATATGAGGTATATTGAAGTGTTAGTGACCCTTGATAATGATTTTGGATAGGAATAATGATTTCTGGAATTTACGGAAAAACGTGCAGTTCGGAAAGCGACCGATATGGACGGTGTGTGAGTGAACTTTTGTTTTCTAACAAGAATGCATGCATATATGTTTTAAATGCTTTATCATATGATTTGAAATGATTTGGCATGATTAATATTTCGATATGATGATTTCTGGATTTTGGGAATATTATATTGTTTTGGGCACGATTTTCGAGAAAATTATGAAATTACTGTTTTGGGCGAATGCCCGAGATTTGAGAATGATTTTGACTCAGATTATGAGTCAGGGATTGATTTGATGGATTTGTAATGTCTTTTGGATATATTTTATGGATTTATGTGAAAATGGCAACTGAGGTTGCGGTTGCATGAATTTGCATGAAAGTGATATTTTGGGCTTGAGACCCAAATGGAAATGTGATTTTGATTGGATTGGTATTTCCATGTGATTACATGATGATATTGATGGTTTTCGGATTTATGAAAAAATCGGGACTCTAATTTTACGGATTTTGAGGAAACTATATTTTGGGCCGAGACCTTGTGTTGAAAATGGTTTTGATTTCAAATGCAACTGTTTTTCATTGGTTTTCATTGTGATGATATGTTGCGGATATTTAGGGCTTTCGGGTGGGAATATGTTTCCCCCGGAGTGCACCCTGTGTTGTGGATATTAGGGCTTCCAGTTGGGAATGTGTTTTCCCAGAATGAACCCTGGAGATAACGCTCGCCTTCGGGATGTGATGTGTTCGCCCGGAGAGGTCATGTAGCACGGTCTATTGTCATGCAGCTGAGGGAGGCTCGAATCAGATCAGATGTGTTGGATTATATGGAGATCGGTCGGTGATGTATTCACGATGATCTGGATTGTCGGCTGGTGATGTGTTCACAGCGACATGCTCGGATTTTGAGCGGTCCTTGAGCCTATTGATTTGCACGCGTTGCAGGGATAACGTGATTATGAGATTGGATATAGAAATGAGTCCCGTGGTTTTATTGAGATTTGTGATTTATAAACATTTGTGCCCAGATATATTTTACTCATGATTTATGATATGCATGCATGTTTGTGAAATTGGAAGGTATGAACTTGATTTTTGTAAATGTATTTATCAAAAGTTTATTTTTGTCCACTCACACCTTTTCTGTTTTATTGACCCTCCAGGTCGTGGCGCGATGATCGAAGCTATTCGAGAGGTGGAGGCATGAGTGGGCACAGGTGTAGTCATCCCTTGTTTGGTAAGTGCTAAGGGTAATTTCGGAACTTCAGTTGACTTGTCAGACGGGAGCAGGACCAGACACGGTTATCTAAGTCCTTCGGGGACGGGTCCTATCATCGGACGTGTCACCTGTCTATGAACTCGTGACGTCCCGAACTACGTCATAGTCATCGGCCAAAGTCCATTTGACCGCTAGAACAAAAAGTCAACGTTTTACCCATTCTAGGGGTAAAATCGTCATTTCGCGTCGTCCTTCCAAAATACCCCACTAATCACCGATTAACCTCACTAATCTTTGATTAGTCACTAATTTAATCCCGAAATTCGGGACGAGTCGTTACAGCTATAGCCCTCCTAGCCCAAGGAAAAGATCCGTCCTTAGGCAGAAGCCTATTGTATCGTATTATTCATCATATATTTATTATATCAAATTCATTTTATAGTTTTTATTAGTCTTATATAACAATCATTGAGTATTTAAGTTTTTCCCAAAGTTCCATACTAAATTTCCAACTTTTAGATCGAATTTCTGTTATTTTTGTTGACCGTAAATGATATCGATATTTGGGGCGAGATATACGTAAATTTGATTAACGATATATCCGTCGATATCAATATTTTCATCCTTGGCAATATATGATAATCAAGGATTGAAATATCGATATCGACGGATATATCACTAGTCAAATTTACGGATATCTCGCCTCAAATATCGGTATCGATATCGATATCGTTTACGGTCAACAAAAATGACGAAAATTCGGACTAAAAGTTGGAAATTTGGAATGAAATTTTGGGAAAAACTTAAGTACCCAATAATGGTTATATATAACTAATAAAAACTATAAAATGACTTTGATATAATAAATATATGATGCAATATGATTTTGACGATGACTCATAATATAAAATCTTAAATATAAACATAAATTGGAGTGAGTTACTATAATTGAATATTAATATATTAAAAACATAATAATAAACATACAAAAATTCAATATAAGAAAAATGATAAAATAAGTTTAAATATATTTAAAATTGAAAAAAAAAAGATGAAAAAATATAATCAAACTTTGTTTAAAAATTGGAAGTAATGGATATATTTAAAATTGGACAAAAAATGAAAAAGAAAAAAAACTCAAACTTCGTTGAAAAGTGGAAAAATGGATAAAAAAAGGAAAAAAAACAACTATAAGTAGGGGAGTCGAACCCAAGATCCCCCAACAAAAACCCAACCAATGCTGCTAACCAGCGATTTCGTAATTTAACCAACGTCAATTATATAAGTATAAACAATAGCAGTCATGTCCTACCTCTAACCAAACCTGCAACTCGAATTTTCCAACCCGACGGCATGACTCGACTCAATATTCTTTATTTTTTACGTCCGACTTTCACAATTTAATAATGCATCTTCATAATTTTGATCTTAGAAAAAATTTGTGGGCTCAAAATAAGAAATCATGTTGAAATTTCGACCAATATCTTTCTCCCCTTCTTTTACACCGCCGACCGAAAAACCGATATATCGATCAATACATCCACGATATTTTCATTAATAATGACAATACCAATACAACAAGCTCTCACGTGCATGATTGAGACAAGTGGGGCTTCTTTTGCATTTGTCTTTGTTTTAGGAAGCTGCTAAGGAACAAGTCAAACACGTATTGTTAAACCCTTGAACGTGTAAAATTTAAACAAATCGCACGCCGCCATCATATCGATTTTGTTTGATTGTGTATGCGCCGTCGAAATTAAGCTAAATTAACAATCAAAATCACTGGAAATTGGAGACATTCAGTTTTTTATACACCGGTCCTCACGTCAAAATTGGAAATTCACGATCCCTTGAAGAATTAAGTTTTACTTGACTCGTACAAAAAAGTGGGCACAAATACAAACAATGCCAAGACTTGGTAAACACATCTAAATTTGCGATACAGAATATCAGGAGAAACAAAAGACACGAAATTTTGACCATTTTCAGCATAAAAAATTTGGTAGTGATTCAATGGGTGCATCCACATGACGGTTGACGGAATCGATATTTAACGATGCAGATTTGAATGCTAATTTTAAAAATTAATTTCTTCACCATCGGAGCCATCAGATGAGTGCAAAGCGAAAAAGGTCAGGACGAAAATGAGTTGAGTATAATGTACCATATTACCCTTGCCGAGATTTTCATGGTTAGAATCGGGGTTGTCTTCTTTGTCTCTTGTCTTCAACTTCATTCATCCAATCATTGAGCCGGAGGAGACCCTTGTAGCCAAAGTATGACACAGAAACTAAAACCAGCAGAAGGGTCACAACTAGAAGAAACTGCTTGACAATCGAACCAATTTTCTGTTGGAATGATGAGTGCCGGTTAGCATGTGAATAAAGACTAAAGAGGCAACTGGAAGTAATTAGGGTTTCTTTCAATTAAATACATACTTGGAGTGTTGAGACTTGCTTCACTTCTTGGAAACGTTCGCGCCTTTTTTTCCTCTTTGTTCCTTGCTTATCAGTCTGTGGTTCCTTCATCTGCAAGACAAAAATTGATAATACATTCATAGATGTGGACTGGAAAATTAGACAACATAGTTTGAATTTGATGATATTACCTCTGCAGCTTTAGGTCTACGCAACTGTAATTCTGAATCGATAACCTTTTGCTTGCTTTTGCAATTAGAATTACAAGGAATGAGTCCAAGTCCAAACTGATTTTTAGGTATATCTTTGGGATCAGAACCAGCATTGCGGTAGGCTGCCTGCACAGCATGACATAACCACTCCTTTTTCAAGCTCTGGCATCCACATCGAACAGTAACCTTGCATATCAAGTTACAAATCAAGTCAGAAAAACAGGAGCAATTTCGATTATGAATTTTTCTCTCCTATATAAAGAAAGATGGATGAGCACCTTTTTTGAACACTTATCAGGCGATGAGCATTGACCAGGATGACAAATCTCTGGGCACAAATGATTACAATAAAGCAACTTTCTGCACAATGAACATCAACCCTAAAGAAACTGGAATAATATTGAAGATAGCATAACAACTAATATGCAAAAACAGTGTTTTCTTTAGTAGAATGGAGTTAAATTGCTAAATAACAGACAATACAACAGAACAAGAGAATGAAAACACATTTCCATTACCTATGACAAGGCCCCGCACATGAACGAGCAGCCATTTGCTCTTTTTCAGACAAGGTGTTATAATATATGCACTCAAAAACATGGACCATGGATCCACAGTGACATGATCGCTTTACAAGCACCTTACAAGGAGGGCAATCCCCTGGATGACATGGCAAGGGACAAGGATGAGGACATGCAGGCTCCCTCTCCTGAATCAAGATATTTATAGCAATAATGCAACTTATTAGTTTCAAAAGTCTCTAAACAAAAATGAAGGTATTATGTTAGGAAAGCCATGGTAAAAGTTTTTTTTTTCCATGGAAGCACTCCAACCAACAATTACAGGAGGGATCCTAAAGAAATCAGCAAAGCAGTATAATGTCAAGAAATAAACGACACCTTTTCGCAAGAAAGATGACACTTCTCACAAGGCTCGCTTCTTGCTTGCTGGACTGATGGCAAAGACTGATTCTTGAGTGGATGACAAGTTTTAGTGCAAATGTGATTACCACAAGGTAGAGGATTTCCACACAAGTTATCGCACGAAAATAGTGTTTTATCCGAGCAGACAATCTGATACAAGAGACAAGGAAATGACAGTAGAATTTAGGAGAATATATGAGGCTGAGATGATAGAATAAAGTCAAGTACTTTGAAGTTCAGCCAGCAAACACAAACCATTCTCTCCTCTCCAGCATGCTGGCCAACACATGACCTCCAAACAAGTTCTGGGCATGGAGGGCATGGAGAACCAGGAGTACATTCACTCTGATGAAAGGATTTCTTCTTTTTCGGTTTCAATGTAAATTCTGGATTAGGAGGAGGTTTAGGACCATGACACCTAAATATTAAAAGAAATGAATTGCTCAAAAAAGTTGTATAAAAGAGTAGATTAGAGATAAAAATAATACGCTGGAAATCCTGCATACCTTAGCTTGCACTTATGGCCACATGGGTATCCTTCTTCACAAAGTTCCCTACATGGGTGGCAAGCTCCATAATGGCATTTGTGTGGCTAGGGAAAAAACAAAGACAATGATCACCACCAGAACATGGGATGAATTTTTACACAGAGCAACATCTCCTTGTCTCAAATAGATAATAAAAAGGAAAGAAATCTAGGCAATACGGAAAAGAGAAAAAAAAAAAAGATCCAAATTTGAGAGAAGCGGATACAAATACGACCAGCTGGCCAACTAGAGTCAGTCTACCTATCAGTTGCATATTCATAGCAATGTTAGGACATCATATACACAATAATGGTCACACCATCAGTTTCAAAAACCAATGTTTATGCCAAAGTAAATCTAATTCACTCTTTAAAGCTCTAAAGAACTCATAAAAACAACATTTCAGAGAAATTAAGCCAAAGAAACCTGCAGTACCTTGCGATTGATTCCATGCCTGCATAAAGGAGTAACAGGACACAGCTTACGGCATCTGGGAGGCTTTTGATCCATCTCAGTACCACAAGGAACCTGAACAAAAGTCAATTAAGTGGCAAATACTCTTTAAACGAATTTGACAAGTACACTTTCATCATGCAATGATATCAACCAGGTTTCTTTTTTGAAATGACAGGAAACCACAAACAAATGCAGCAAAAGGAATCAGAAAAGATGTCCACTCATAAAGAATGAAAAGACCAAAGAGTTAAAATGCATTTTCAACAGTCATAAGAAAGATACAAAGACTTGTACTTAATAACCCGCAATGGCAAAAATCGCACCTCAAAGTGTGTCTCTCCGCATAAACATGAAATTGTCACCATCACTGGGCAAGGAGCACAAGCACCTCTGCAAAACAAAACACCACTTTAGAAGTTCACAAACTAAAAGTTTCAATTTTACGTAGGCTACAAACTATTTGAAATGCAAACTATTCATTTATCTTTCTTCTAATACAAATAGAAATATCTATCACTCTTTTATACAAATTCACATAAGTTTAAGACTAAGAACGCAATGCCAGACTGATAATTTGAAGCTCAATTTCTCATAATTTAATTTCTCTTGGATAACATACATGATATAATGGATCCACACTGCCATCAAACTTAAAATTGAAAATCTGCCACTAGTAAGCTGATTAATATTAAATTTACATGGTTTTCATATGCGAATTATTTTACCCTAAATGGAGGTTTGTTAGACTGTTAAGCTAATTACAGGCCATAATAAGCTCAGCGACATGATAGGGTAACATACCTATGGCATGGAGATGGACACTTGTGGTTCTTACATCGAAGTTTTCTGCCACAAATCTAACAGGTTCAAAAATCAATACCAAAACAATTATTTGCCGACCTAAAATAAGAAAGTTAAAAGGAAACACAAACCTCTGAGCACGGTGGGCAATCCCCATCACAGCAGCGGCGCTTACAAGCGTGGCGCCCACAGTCCCTTAGTCCCTGGCACTTCCTTTCGCATGACAAATCTTGATGACAAGGAACCTATTCTAGTTCAAATTGCACTAGCTTTTAGCGAACTCATGACAAAAAACAATCAAAAGCCATCCATATTTAACTAAAACAGCAGATATCATACCTCCTTCTTTAGGCCCCCGCACCGGCACAACTTAGTGACAACGGATCTGCAAGTCTCAATGCACTGCCCACGATGGCACCTCTCCGGACACCTATGGTAGCCACAACTAAGCATCTTATCACAAGTTGCACCACACAAAGGCACGGAGGCTTTGCAAGACAGTCCTTCGTGCACTCTTCTCCCACAGGGACATGTTCTCTTTCCCTGAAATGGGCATGGTCCACACTCCCCCGAATGACACCCTTTACTACACTTATGCTGCCCACACCCAAGTACCTTATCACAGGGTTCCTCACACCTAAAATCAAGCCCTTCGCAACACTCCTTCTCCTCCTCTCTCTTCCCACATTGGCATCGGTACAATGCCCGAACCCGGCAAGGCGGGCAGGGCCCCTCGTGACATATATCGGTGCAGCGGTGGACACCACAAGCCAACACCTTCTTACAAGCATTATTACACGAGAAATTCTTAAACCCACATCGCCGAACGTCCTGCACAGACCCACAAAAGCATCGAGCATCTACGAGCTTCGGGCAGGACGGGCAGGGGCCCGGGTGGCAAAGAAGCAAGCAATGGTGGCCACATATGTGCTTGAGAGGCCTATTGCAGACCTCTCCACACGAGTGGGGCAGAACCCATGGGTCATCGCTAGGTGGATTCTCGAGTTTTCCACAGAAACAAAAATAAGTCTTAGGGATTTGGGAATGGGGATACTCTACCCTACATTTGGGGCAGTTCCAGAGGGATACCTCGGTAGCTTTCTGAGAAGAAATGGGGAGGCGCGTGGAGGCCCGTAAGGCGGACAAGTCCGAGGCCTGGCGGGCCCAGCTCTGGATGCAGAAGAGGTGGAAAACTGAGAAACAGATGGAGGTGCAGGACCAGGTCTGGTCGGAGGGTCGGATCCGCTCCAGGCATATCAGGCATGATAGAGCGCCGGAGGACGATGATGTCAGGAATGATTGGATCTTGGAGAGGTCTGCGTTGGAGGCTGTTGAGCGGCCGGTGAATTCCAAGTAGGATCGGAAAATGGAATCGGAGAGGTCCGAGTGGCGTTGTCGTAGGGGTTCAGATCCCGATTGGCTCTGATCGGAGTCGGTATCAGAGTCCGAGTGGGCTGAGGGCATGTTGGGGCCTTTAGTTTGGCGTTGTGATCTGTTCCGTTTTGCAGAGCGCGGCAGATTTCAGAGTGGACTGAGATTTTGAGCGGCAGGCACTGGGAGTCTGCATTAATCGGATTCGGAATTTGGTAAAACGGTGGACAGGTTATTGGGCCTAAAATATTGGATGCGACCATGGAGCCCAAGGATTATTTTGTGTGTAAATAAAATATCAAAAACTGCAAAGCTTTCAACTTTTATTGGAGAAACATAACTGTTCCTGTTCTCAATTTTCAATCTTACAAATTTACACACAGCCAGTTACACGACCTCGTATTCAGATCACACACAGAACTACTTAAATGTATCACCAAATACATACACAAAGCTCAACAAAAAAAAAAAATTACACATAATGTAAACACAAACAAAGGCTTTTCCATCATCGTAGCGTTTCTTCTATGCCACAAAGACGCATAACTGATTTCAAACAAAATCGAAGTGCATAAGAAGCTTTACAGATTCGTATTTGTCCCCTTTACGGCTATGTAAAGGAACTGCTCGAATCCCTCTTCTTATCTCTGACAACGGTAGGCATGTCTGGCCGCCGAAGTCATCCTTTTCTGACATGTCATACTCATGAACTTCAATGCGCAGCACAGCTAGTTCCGGAACAATTAATGGGAATTCGAATTCCTCATTCCAAACTGGGATCCAGTCGTCCTCTAGGGTCTTTGTCTTCTTCATCACACTATCAGCAGCTACTCCAGCAATGCCCACCTGAATGCAATCACATTTATTCACCCGAGTAAAAAATATTGAAATCACATTTTCTTTAGTGTACATGAATCCGAAAGTTTTGAAACACGCTAGTGACATCAGACATTCAAACAAAAAACCAAAAGACAGTGACAGGGAGTGCAAGAAAAGATGTGGACGAAATCACAAGAAACAAAACCACGGATTAACAGAGGAAAAAAAAAAATTAGTTTGTTAGAACGACTTGACAACAACAGATAACAAAGGAAATCATATTAGTGGATTTGGTTTGTTTTGGCCTGGTTCTGCTGCTGGCTATTTTGTTTTGTGTCATTTCACATATCTTTTGGCCGAGTCTGCATATTTTGCTTTCTTTGGGATTGTTATCTACTCTTTTTGTTACTTCTGGCTTCTTGTTTGTTTGTTACTTTTCTTGATTATGCCTACGGGCCTTGTTTTTCAGTTAGTTGCTTTCAGTTGTTGCCTTAGTTCTCCAGGTACTTCCCAAGTTTTAGTAATATTCAATTTATACTGAGAAAAAAAAAAATAAGAAGAAAACAATAACAAGGGCAAACATATCAAAGGTCAAATTAGACAGTGAGTAGTCGCCAAGAATCAAAATGATGTTGTTGTCTGTTTCAACTTACCCTTGCATAAAAATCTGGAGGGGAATATGCATCGAAGTGTGTGTGCTTGAAATCATAATACCATCCTTCTCCCATGTATACTTTTACCTTAACAATGGAAAATAAAAGACACCCATTAGCTATGACATAAAATGAAATGAAGAAATTATCGTTTTTGTTGAAACGGAATGCTTAAGAAAAATTGACACCGGCCAGAAGCCTTGCAATAGAGCAATCACCTTTAAAGTTGTTTTCACTGGTAAATTAGATTTAGGATCAAAGACCTCATTATGTGGACCAGTCTTCAACAGAAAATCCGGTTTTTTCACATAGCCGCACCCGCCATTGGCTCTAAACATTCCATGCATCAACCACAATGATCTTCCATATCCCTTCACAGCCAAACCCACTCTAAGTACTTGAAAATGGTAAACAACCGAGAAATTATTTCTTTATTTATTTGTTTTTCCAAGCTATAAAACCAGAGATCTTTCCTTGACTTTTTTTCCCAAACTTGATACCCAATATTTGAATCAACAGATCAATAAAACACACCAAGCACCTGATGACTACATCACAAGAAAATATAACCCGATCTTCATACAAAATTGTTCTATTAGTTATTAGACAATTAACATAAGGCCAACCATCAAACATTAATAAATCATAACGGTAGTCCTCAGTACTTGAGGTGAATGACTGTTATATTATCATGTTAAGAATAATATATATACATCACAATGCATAATAAATAAGCACAGCCAATATGGGCAGTTGACATCCAGAATATACAAAAATCTTTACCTGCATATTAAATGCAACCATTTGAGCCCCATGCGACCACGCAATCATTGGGTTATAATTTGATGAGTCAACGCGTGTACCCTTTGGGTAGACCCTCAGAATATTTCTCTGGGTAAACCTGTATGAAATAAATAATCAGGAAAACTGAATGGAATGAATGAATTTTTATTTAAAGGGATCTGTGACTGATGGTTGGTTTAGCAATGAGGATTCTAGTCTTCAAACTTTGATATCTGGCTTACAAGTATGCTTGAAAACACAAACCGGACACAATAACTAAACATGTTGGATCAATGTTAAAAAGTGTCTAAATGATTAAGTAAATACAGTTGGATTGAGGTTAACTAGTACTTAAGGAAACTAAGAAATAACACAATAAAACAATGATCCTAGGGCTACATTCTTATTGTAATTAAAAAAATTGGTATGTATGAGCCATGCCAGAGAAGGGAAGTAATTTAAAGAGATTCCTTTACAACTTAGTTTATGTAACATCGGTTTCAGATACCTGACAATGTCCCTTCCGTAAGTTTCTACTGCCTTTTCAAGCTGTTGCTCACTTAAGCTAAGACGCCGAACTTTATTAGGATCTACTTTGAGACACTCCGTTAATCCACCTTTGGGTTTCCCAGCATGAATGGCAATTAAACGCTTATATTCAGGTGCTTCATCTTGCGGGGGCTTGGAATCAACATTACCAATATCTTCCTCATCGTTAATAGCTTCTTCATGCAATTCATCCTGCTAAAAAGACAACTGAAGTAAAAAATTTATACACCAAATCAGCAATGCAGCAACTTACATAAAAGAATGTCCATACCTTGGCATCTGTCACAGTTGAACTTTTGACGTCCGGGACTTCTTTACCCCAAGCTTCCTCATCAGCTGGGTTTTTTCCAGTCTTCGGTTCATTGTCACTTTCCACCCGCTTTGCCTCAAGATATTCCTGTGGCGGTTTTGTTGATATAATAATCCTTTTCTTCAGTGATCCCGGGGATGGAAATTCTTTCAGCTCTGAGCCAGGACAAAACAGAATGTCTCCGAATGTTTGAGTGACCATCTAAAAATCAGTAACAAAACAGTGAATATATATAAGAACACGAAGATTTATTATTCAAATAAGAAAGTAACAAAACAGTATATATATGAACATGAAAATTTATTTCAAATAAGAAAGTTACAAATACACACCTGAGCTACTTTAGCTTGAAGATCGGGGGTAAGGTGGTCTTCTAAAGTAATTACAACAGGGTATTCAGATGCAACAAAGGCATGCTCCTTAATAGACTTCAAACACTTGATAAGTTCCACTGGCGTAGTCAATGTCCTATAATAAATTAAATGCAGTTTTCGTCCCAATTCAATAAGAAACAAAATCACCTTAGAATAATTCACTAGTGCATTACTAGTTTCACCATATTTGTCCAAATGGGTACCAAAAGTACAGCACAAAGATTAAATATTGATCAGTGTATGTATCTACGTACCCCCCATGAAGCACATCAACATTGTCTTTAGTGGAATTAGGCCAAATATCCAACTCAATCACCCTCACCCCTCTATGAAGGGCTTGTACAATCGGAACATCGCTGCAGTCGCTGCTCAGCTGATTCCCAGTCAAATATGAATTGTGCCCTGTGTATATGAAATAATGCGACAATGGCAAATTCATATCATGGTGCACCTAATCACAAATAAACAACAAAACGATTAAATTTTGGAAACAAACTCACAATTAATTAATACGAAAATTGGAATATGGAAGAAGAGATACGTACCCCGGCAGAAGGCGCCAAAGGGGGATTGATGTCGCCGAAGAGGTACTTGAAGAAGGCTTCCAAATTGAGAGCCTTGCGGTGGAAGATGTTGAGGTGTTTGAGCTCGTGGAGGGTTTGGTCGATGATGGCCTGAGCGTCTTCCTTGGTTGCCTTGTCTTCTTTCTGGACTTCGGTCAAGAACCTATGGAGGTGCTCGACGGCCATGAGGCCATTCTCCGCGTACTGATCGAACACGTCCTTGATCTCCACCGGTGCTTCGGAGACGGCGAGCTTGAAGCGCCGGCGGAAGCAGAAGCACACACTATAGGTCTGTTTGGACATGGGAACCGGCTTGTTCCGGATCAAAACTCAGAGTCGGAGGATTGGGGATTCGTCTGTCCTCACCGGTGTTTGATTTTGCGTTTGGATGCGACCGATGGGTGGGAAATGGGGAGTGTAGTAATGTAATTCCAGAATGGTGGGGAATGGCGGATGATGTGGGCGGGCCCCAACCCCAACCGGATTAGCTTTACATTACTGTACATCTGGCGAATGCATAATAAACAAATATATTAATTAAGTACGCTGCTTATGATTAAACAACATAAGCTGCATATGATTAACACAAGATAACTAATTAATTAAGTTTCATATGATACACGTTAAATTAATTAATTAGGGTACTTTGAGGATTATAACGAACTCCTACAAAAGAAGAATATTACAGCGTCATGATTTGAGGCGACTAGTTTGCGTTTCTATATTAATCAACAGGTTTCGCTATTTTTAAAAATTACTAAGATTTAAGTAGGTGAGTGTGACTCTTAAAATTTTATTGGAAAGGGGTGATATTAATGTGATTATATCTTAAAATTTTCTTGTTAATAAAATATTTATTGTGTAGTTTTATAACACTTAAACTGAATATATCACATGATCGTAATATTTTTTTATCATTGATATACATTATCCCAAAATTTTCAACGACGTATTAAAGTATGATGGTGACTAGGAAGACACACTAAGGTATTTTAGCCTACCCTGACCACAAATCAAATGCTAAATTCGGGTCTCGAATTCAAAATTAAAGAACAAACTGAACTTGGAACTCGAGTTTTCACTGAACCACTTACTTGTGGCTATGCGAATGTAATATTGAAAAGGTAGTAATTTCTAATGACAAAGAAGGATTAGGTAAGCTAGCAAATTTCAAATTTCATCAAATAAATGCAATATGGTAGGTCACCCTATTTAGAAAGATTTGTGCCACATTATTATTGTTGTCTTCCTCAAAAAAAGTAATAGTGTCATCTAAAGTGTGTCCTTGTACAAGTTCAGATATTGGGAAAATTTTACAATTCAACAACATAGAAAAGAGAACCTTATACATGTTTTGTAGCTTGTAGATAGAAACTAAAAGCTAGAGAGATACAATATGAATCACGAGTTGGTAGTTGATTTTATATGCATTTATGTTATATATATATATATTCAAAATAGGTAAATTTACATTATATGTTTATGGTTAATTAGTGGCTAATCTCCTCCTAAATATCCTTCTAATTTTTTTTTAAAAAAAATACGTAATGTTCATGAATGTAAAACAAACTAGGATAGATTAATCGTACTCTTTAGAGTCATCGACATCAACACCAGAGGTGGAGGAGTGGTACCAAAGTATGATTAGATGACACCAAAAATGTCGACCATTTGTTGAAAGCGTTCTACTATTACCTTTCGCCAACCCTGGATATTAGAGTCATCTACCTCATGAATGAAGACTTCCTACCTGATGGATCATCCATTAACTTCGAAGACCCCACAAGATTACTAGCATCTTCTTCTTGTCGGCACGTCCTTTTTCTGTTCAATTCTCGGATCATTTTACAAAGATAAATTACTAAGGCCATTGGTGGGACCAAATTACAAGGGCCATGCTCGTTGTGACGTGTGGGAGTGCGGTGAGACAATGAATGAACTCAAAATTCGAATGAAAATTTTAACAGATTCGTAAATACACAAGAATTATCGGCTATTTCATATAATAATTTGTCTAATCTCGTATAATAACTCGGCGTACTCGTTTGATACCCAAAATGGATGGGAGGAAATCACAAAGGGCATTTTTCTTTGTGCAAGTGCGGTGAGATGTGAATGTACTTAAAATTCAAATGAAAATTTTAACAAATTCATCAATAAACACACAAGTTATATGTCATTCCACACAAGAACTTTTAGCTTGTTTCACATATTCACCAATAAACACGAGTTACCAATTATTCCACATAAGAACTTGTCTAACTCGTTCGATACCAAATATACATATCCTCGTCCCACAAGATTGTTGTATAACAAATAGGAGACTATCCCTCATTGTTGCAGACATAGCAATTCGACTTATTTAGCAAGCGAGGATTAAAAGCTAAACTCATAATTAATTGTAAAAGCTGATCCGAGTATCAAACTCATGAGTCAATGTCATGGCTTCAATACAAAGCAAAGCTAAAACATAATCAACAATCTGGCTAACTACAAATAGGCCTGCATTCATACAGCTGTATATCATGTTATAGAAACCATGTCAAAACAGAGATGCTGCCTTTTATCCTCAAAACCCTGTTATAGACTCATGAGTTTACACAAACTGAAACCTCACTAGAAGCTTTACAGATTTGAATTTCTCACCTTTTTTATCATAAAGGGGAACTGCCCTGATCCCAGGTTTTAGCTCGGAGACTGGCAAACACGTCTGCCCCCCAAAATCATCTTTTTCAGACCTGTCATACTCCCGAACCTCAAATCGAAGTATGGCAAGCTCTGGAATGGTCAAAGGGAACGTAAACTCTTCATCCCACACAGGAATCCAATCGTCTTCCATTATCTTTGTTTTGAACTTGCCACAATCAGCTGGCACTCCGACAATATAAACCTGCCACAAATTATAAAACATTCTCAACTTTCAAGTTCACCATTCATACTAAACAAATGGATAATTAGCTTAAACGGTGATGGACCACTTGCCTTTGTGTAGAAGTCCGGCGGGGAGAACGAGTCAAAGTGCGTCCTGCTAAAATCCAAGTGCCATCCGTTTCCCATGTATACTTTCACCTGTCAATCAACAATCTACATTCTGTGACTATTGCAAAACTGAGAAAATGAGCTTCTCTTTTTAAGTTAAACCAAATATGCTCACCTTCAATATCTTTTTCACTGTCAAGGTACTTTTAGGATCAAAAACTTCTTCTTTTGCCCCCTTGTTCATCAAAAAGTCGGGCTTTTTTAAAAAACCACATCCTCCATTGGCTCTAAACATCCCATGCATCAACCAGTTGTATTTGTCATTTTCCTGTTAAAGAATTTTGACATTTTAGGAGGTTTCTATGCATCTGGCAGAGATCGAATTATGTTTGTTTCCAACACAAATTTGACATTGAAACCTTGAAATTGTAGATTTGAAACTAACCTGCATATTAAATGCGACCATTTGAGCTCCAAGCATCCACCCAACATGTGGTTTGTAATTTGAGGAGTTGAATCGTGTTCCTTTCGGATACACCCTTAAAATATTCTTCTGCGTAAACCTAAAGAGCACAAGACGGCAGAAAGTAACAGGCCATAGAAAAATACACGGATATTTAAAGAACTGATGAATTAACTTGTAGAAGGAACTACCTTACGACATCAGTTCCGTGGTCTTCAGAAGCCTTTTCGAGCTTCGGTTCACTCAAACTAAGACGTCTAACTTTATCACCAACTGCTAGAGCATCCTTCAATTCACCAGATGGTTTTCCAGCATGGATTGTTATAAGACGCTTGTACTCTGGTGCTGATTGTTGAAATGATTTTTCTTCAGCTGCATTGGCCTTGTTGATTGCATCAGCATCTTCATCTGAAGATGAAGACCTATCACTACCCCTTGAACTCTTTGATTCACTGGGTTCTTTTGGAGGTTTTGTTGAGATGATAACTCGATGTTTTAAAAATTCGGGTGAGGGGAACTCTACCATCTGGTCTTCTGCTTGTGGATAATACAATGTATCTCCAAATGTTTCATTAACCATCTACGTTATGTGAAATCACAGATTCTGGATCACAATCACAAACAAGGAGGTGAAAGCAACAGACAATAAGTAAGAAATTGAGACTTAAGGAAACCTAACCTCTGCAACTTTAGCCTGAAGCTTGGGAGTAAGGTGATCTTCGAAAGTTATAACCACGGGGTAGGGAGATTTAGCAAAAGCATGTTCTTTTATGGACCTCAAGCATTTGATTAGTGTCACAGGAGTGGTCAATGTCCTGCAGTATACACCATTTTAATTGAGGGGTGCATCTTCAGTAATGCAATCCAATGAATTGTAACAATTCTACACCCTAGTAGAGAAGATTGAACGCGTCGATACAACGAATTGTAAAAAGAGATGGACTTTGCAATGAGGTAGCAGGTTTAGTACCTTCCATGAAGAACTTGAACATCATCTTTGGCAGAATTTGGCCACAAATCAAGTTCAATTACTTTGACGCCCTTTTGCAATGCGTTAATGATTGGGACATCACTACAGTCACTACTCAGTTGATTCCCAGTAAGGTAAGAATTATGCCCTGTATATATGAAGTAATGTGATATTGGAGCTGTCATATCATGATGTATCTGCATTTTCAATCACACCCACATTTGTCAACAACAAATCTAATTCTAATGTGGTCCCTCGATCCCCATATCAACAGAATATATCCTAATCTACACTAATGACTACACATATTAAAAAAATTAAATCCAAAACAACATTGTGTTGCTCTAATAAATTAATAATGTAATCTTGCAAGACTTATCTTAACAAAATTAATCGATCAATAGTTCAGATTCACAGTGGGATCATACTCCGAAAACAACATTTTGCTAAGTTTTTCAAAGTGTGAAAATGTCAAAATCATCTTGAAACACAAACAAAATTCGTGTGTGTGATGCGAGGTTTGACCTGTTTTTGGATGGGGCCGTTGAACTCTTCTACGAAAAGGAAATTTAAGAAATCTTCGAGACTGAGCCCCCGGGCGTTGTTGTGGTGGTGGGCGGCCTCGCCCGGGTGGCTTCGCAAGAACTCGTGGAGGATACGGTGAGCTTCGGAGTTGGTCATGGCGTCGGAGGACTCGCCCTGATGCTCCACCAGGAACGCCCGGAACTGTTCGACGGACATGAGGTCACCGCCCTGCGTGAATTTGGAGAAGATTTCCTTCACGTCTGGCGGTGGACCCAGCTCGGTGGCCTTGAACTTCCGATTGAAGCACTTAAACATCTTGTAATTGTAGCTCGCCGCATTTCCTTCCGCCATTTCCTTGTTGATTCCCTCCGATATCGATCTACTTCTGTTTATCTACTTCCGATCGTTGTCTGTTTTCAGGTTTTGGATCTTTTGATTTTTGGATTTTTGGACTGAGAAAGTGAGAGGAAGAAAGAGCAAGGGGGCCTAGAAATCAGCTGGGTCGTTAGTCTTTAACCGTCCAATCAACTGTTCCAACTCCCAAGAACTAATATTTTAGGTTTCAGTATGTGAGGGCGGTACGCAATGGTTGCCCCGATCAAATATATAGACCAAGCAAAGACTAAGCTTGAACCAACAGCTAAGAAAAATATCATTTGAATTTCAACATAAAAATATTTATCAGGGCAATGACAAAATATCAAGAAATTAATTTACATAAATATTTGATATTTCTCTATTTTCCAATTTAAAATATCATTGCATTATAGTCGTGAGGTTGTAATTAAGCTGGTGTGGTGAGCTTTGTGTCAAATCAAAATTGGTGAGGGATAAACTGTCTTTGGAGAATGTACTTAACCGGATGTTGGAGTGTCGTTGTCTTTTAGGAGTGGAAATTGCACTTGTCACATATGGAGTTAACGGGCCTGATAAAAAAAAAATGGAGTTAACGGAGAAACACACAGAGGCTAAAATTGATAACTTTTGGGAAAATTTTAAGAATGTGAAAAAATTGAAATTCACAAGTCACAGCCCTGTTTAAAAAAGTCGGTCTATAATTCATGCATGTACTAGCACGTTTTTTTTTTCAAATATAATGCCTTTTTTTTCAACATTAATGAAAGAATGAGAAGGTGATTAATAATAAAATTTTGATAACGAATTATGAATATATAAATGTAATAAATTATGCGAGGTGGCAGTAGATGAGAGTCGTTGAATGTTTTAGTGAGACCGCCTGCCACTACAAGGACTTTTGCATAAATCAAGAGCCAGAATCTGAAGGAAACAGATGATCCCACTTGGCACAATCTGGGCATCCCAATTTGGAAGAACGTACTGCGTAAGTAAGTTGACGTGTCCCATTTCCCACACACAAAAAAAGAAGAAGTTAACGTGTCCCTTTCCCATCTTAAAAAAAAAAGGAAGAACTTTGGCAACTTATCCGTATGCTGTAGTAAACAATTAATTTTAAGTTTGTTAATATTATCGATTTAGTATTTATCGAATTTGTTAATATCACAATGATTAATATTGCGTTATTGTTACTAAGCTAAATATGATTGATGGTTGATCTAATCCAGCCATTAAGAAAATAAATTATTAAATGAAAACTTATTATGATTATATGACATATTTTTAAAAAAATGGACGATAATATTTCTTAAAAATTAAGTATATTATCAATCAGTCAAATGATAATGCTGGACTAGAGTCGTGTCTTGCTGCTGGTGTCCGCAGCTTAGAGGTTGAGTCAGATTCTATAGGAGAATGATGCAGGTGACATTGCCATTGAGAGTATTCTTCTGGATATTTAAGCATTGAGTAGGTTCGCTTCTATTACTTTTAATTTTATTCCCAGAAAATGTAATAAGGTGGCTCACTGCCTCACTTAGTGGTCTCGTATTTTAAACATGCGGGGGTGATTACTGGGAAGGCCTTGAGCTGGAGTGGTTATTTGATGCTCTGTCGGAGGATGTCAACATTTCTGTCTTAGTTGAAGAAGTTTTTTTAATCCATATTGAAGAAGTTGTTCATGGAAAAAAAATTTGATAAAACGAAAATGACTTCTAATCTCTCCAATGGGACAATGGCCGAACTAAAACATAGGCTGTGCTTAAACATTAGGACAGAAGTTTCCTGGTTGGGCCCAGTTTCTAAATATAACCAGGCCCACACTCAGAGAGGCACGGACTCGCGGTGACTCCCAGAGTCCCAGAGCAGCAACAAGAAGGAGGCAGTGAGCGGACTAGTTAAACGAAAGCAGAGATGGTGACCGGAAGACGGCTGGTTTCGGCGGCTGCTTTTTTGTGGGTTTTGCTGCTCTTCGGCACCTTAGTAGTCGTCATCGTGGTACAAAATCCCTCACACCTACTTGCAAGCCCATAATAAATTGGCTTTTCCTGTCTTATATTTCTCCCTACATTTGTGTTGGAATTTGATTTCAGAACCGATCTGGGGACGATGGGACTCCGTCGGAGCCAAAATCTGTCGAAACCGAGGTCCTTGAGGTGGGAATTGTAGCTTTTATTTATCCACCGGTTTTCTTTTGAAACCAAAGGAGGTTTTTTTTTTTTTTTTTGGGTCTGAGCTTAGAGAGCAGAGTGTAAACCTTTTAAAAAACACTTAACCAAACAAAAACAAAGATCACACATAGATTGATTCAATGTTCAAGTACAAACACATATAAACATGATTGGAGTTATGAATTGAACCTGGTTTGGCCATAGCTGCAATAGAAGGAACTGAATGCCAGCATCACAATCTATGCACACGCAATGACCTTCTCCCCTCTTCCAGAAATAAAGTGTCTAGCCTTTGATAGGTTTTAAGACTCAAAACCTTATTAGCACACACCTTGAAGGGCAGAGATCAATCCGTTTTATATCTACTAAGACTCCTCAATCAATGCACCTATCATACAATGATTAGGAGTCCTAAGTGAACTAGGTTTGGTACCAAATCAAGTTAACTCCTTAACCTTCCCGTATAAGGATCCTTAACTAGGATAGTTTCATTAACTTTGGATTCTATTGGGATTCTAGTCATTAAATATCCATGATACTTGCATCCCAGGCCATCAACTTATACTCAAACTTCTTACATTCTCCCACTTGAGTAGAAGAAAAACCCTGCAAGTTCACAATTGACTCATCCCAACAGTGATCACAGAATCCAAAATTAACTAAACTGAATCCTATTCACAGCTGTCACGGTTGTCCCATACTCACAAAATCATGAGAGCTTTGATGCAACTCTGCATCATTGCCTCACAGCCACTATGAGCACATGACAACAGCACAATGCTGCAATTCCTGGTCTAAAATAGGACCAGCAAGCACTGCATCAACAATGCTCCCACGTTTTGATCATTTCTTAACAGCAATCATGAAACTTACTGGGAATTCATTTAAACCAAAATAGAAAACCAAGGTAACAATGATTCACTCATTCAAAACCAAAATACTTGCAGTTTCTAACAGGGCAACCAAAACAAAAGCTTATGAGTACAATGCACAATTGATACAATCTGATACACTAAATGTAACCACTCACAATTACTGACATTGCTTGTTCCCTTTATGAAATAATCAAGTTTGGTATTTGAAAAACACATATGAGTTCCACAGTTCAAAACAATTAAAATAAACTAATTGAAATACCTTACTCCCACTGATGAAGTAAATCAAAAGAGGCAGTGAGTCCCATGTTAGCAACATGAGCTTTCAATTCATTTACTGGTAGTGCCTTTGTCATAGGATCAGCAAGCATCAACTTGGTGCTCAGGTGAATCACCTCTATAATCCCTTCCTTGACCTTTTCTTGAACCAGTAAATACTTCACCTCCATTAGCCGTGTGGCAGATGTCCTTCTATTGTTCTTAGAGAAGAAAACAACAGATGTGTTGTCACAATAGAGAGTAATGGGTATGCTGATTGAGTCAATCACCACAAGCTGTTCCATGAAGTTCTTGAGCAACATTGTCTGCTTGGTAGCCTCATATACAGCTATGAACTCTGCTTGCATAGTAGATGTGGCAATCGTGGTTCGTTTTGCAGTTTTCCAAGATACGGCCCCTCCTGTCATCATAAAAATGTAACCACCAGTAGATTTTCTATCCAGATAGCAACCAGCTAAATCAGAATCTGAATAGGCTACTAACTCAAGGTTATTGGTTCCACCATATACCATCATGAAATCTTTGGTTCTCTGGAGATATCTAAGAACCTTTTTCCCCGCTGTCCAGTGAGCCACTCCTGGATTTGCTTGAAACCTGCCCAACAGACTCACAGCAAAAGCCAAGTCAGGTCTGGTGCACACCTATGCATACATTATGCTGCCCACTAAAGATGCATATGGTTTGTCTTGCATCATTGACTTTTCCAAATCATTCTGAGGACATTGATCCTTGTGTAATTTGTCACCCTTATTCACAGGAACCTCTCCTTTGGAGCACCTTTCCATATTGAATCTTTTAAGGACCCTTTCAATGTAATTTCTCTGAGAAAGTCCTAAAAGTCTCCTCTGTCTATCCCTCATTATTTCTATCCCTAGAACAAAATGTGCTGGACCCAGATCTTTCATTTCAAAATGTGCTGGACCCAGATCTTTCATTTCAAAATGTGCAGATAACATCGATTTAGTATGTTCCAACAGTTGTAACTCAGAACTGGCCAGGAGAATGTCATCAACATATAGGATCAGAAAAATAAACCTTGATCCAGTGACCTTGAGGTAGATACAATCATCTAGCTTGTTCTCTGTAAACCCATAACTAGTAACCACCTGATCAAACTTGAGATACCACTGCCATGAGGCTTGTTTCAGACCATATATGGACTTCTTGAGTTGGCAAATCATGGATTCCTTCCCCCTTTCAATAAATCCAGGAGGTTGTTGCATAAATATGTGTTCAGTGAGATCACCATTGAGGAAGGCTGTCTTGACATCCATTTGGTGTAGCTCCAGATCAAAATGGGCGGTTAAGGCCATGAGAATTCTCAGGGAGTCTTTGGAAGAGACAGGTGAGAAGGTGTCCATGTAATCAATACCTTCTCTCTGAGTGAAACCCTTAGCAACAAGTCTTGCTTTGTACCTCTCAATCTTGCCATTTGAGTCACGTTTTGTCTTGAATACCCATTTACAGCCGATTGGCTTGATATCCTGTTGGTGATCAACCAAATCCCATACCCTATTCTTTTCCATTGAGAGAAGTTCCTCATCCATTGCCTATTTCCACAAGGTGGCCTGAGGGCTGGCCATTGCCTCTTTGTAAGTAGAAGGGTCTTGATCATCCCCAAAACCAAGTTCTGTCTCCTGTAAGTACACTAAATAATCTGGTGGGATTGCTAAGCGTTTAGACCTTGAGGACCTCCTTGGTTCAGGTTGTGGATGAAGTGTGGTGTTATCATTCCCCAGTTCTGGAAGCTCAGATGCTGGGAATGGTGGTTCCAGTGGTTGGTGACACGACCCATCCTAATCCCCCCGGGATTACCATGGAATGTGTCATGCTCCCGTCTGACAAGAGGTGTCAGACAAGGGATAACCAGTTGCCACTGCCCAACCGGGCTTCCAGAGTGCGTAAGGATCGATGGAGGAGGTGTATGATGTCCCAGTCTCGGCTGTAGTCGCATCCGGAATCAACCTGAAGGGCATTAAAAACAAAAGCTGTGACTGGACGAAAATAAACAGGTCTGTTTAAAACCTTTATAAGACATTTATGCCCCCCCAGTAAAAGCATATGCATGCACCAAAAACCAATTTTCACATATTTATTTAGAAATAACCATTAGGGCTTTAGCCCGGAAACCAAAGCGTAGTTTCAAATTCCAAAAGTCAATCCAAGAGTTATTTCATAAATCCAGTAATATGAACCATAAGGCATATAATAAAACCATAACCATAATTTTAGCCACTGCACTATACACTCCAATCCGACATCCCTGATGTCTGACGTCCCTGACGTCAATAAGGTCACAATCACAAGGCTACGCGTGCCACTCGGGTCTCAATTTCCGAGTTCAATCCCCGAACCCCGTTCGGGTACAGCATCCCCGATGCTTAGCGTCATAGACGCTGGACGTACTAGACGTCTGTGACCTCTCCGGGGTACCTCATCCGGAGGAGACAATATAATATGGAAGGATCTATACAGTGCAGTACCAAATACATTTTATTGATATCCAAATGCAAAGCATATATATATATACATAGATAAAATCCAAACCAATCTTTAAGTTTCATCAGACGGGTCTCAAGCCCAGATACCGTGAAACGTGCCACAACCATAATTTCAATATCATCAAAACCATTATAAGTCCAAATAGTTGATTTAAATCCAAAATCATTTATTCGATTCCATTTTAGGGTCCCCGACCCGAATCACATGTATAAATCAACTGGGCCCCTGGCCCGATTTCATATGTTAACTGGCCCCTGGCCTGAATTCATAAGTCCACTGGGCCCCCGGCCCGAATTCACAAGTTAACTGGGCCCTTGGCCGGATTCATAAGTTAACTGGGCCCCTTGCCCGATTCATAAGTTAACTGGGCCCCTGGCTCGATTTTACTTTATCAAGTCCGTAACCGTTTCATGAAATCATATCCAACCACATTTATGGAAATCGATGCAAATCCAGAAAACCTCGGTTTACGTGCAAATACGTAAATCACCTCGAAATGCGTGAAATCATTTTAAATCCATCGATATCCAAAATAAATCATTTAATCACAATTATAACAATCATGAAACAGTTATGCATGCATCGAATTTATAAAACCAATGTCCACTCACAGACCGTTTAAACGCTGCGCCTCGATATGCGTGCCATAGGCCCTCCCGGGCCACACCACTATGACCGGGACTCCCAATCCTGTTCAAATTACATTAGAGGGTCACTAACCTCATCATTAACATCCTATCAAAGTCCCGTAATTTTCCCGAATTTTTAAGTATTTTTAAACTGGATTAAAAACCTTCGGACATCCCGAACAATATCGAAACGGGATCCGATCGACACGAAACCAACGCCAAAATGTTCGTTACATTGTATAGGATAAAAGTCATGTTGACCTTACCTCGAGATTCGTGCCCACGCGCCGTCACGCGCCGCCGTGAGTGGCTGCGTGTGAAAGCCACGCGCCTGCTACAGTGACGGCTACAGTGACCATCTTCACCCGTATGTCTGGTAAACGGGTCTGATTACCTGCGATCTAACCCGGCCAGATAACCATCAATTCGGCCTTGATTCCATCCGTTCTTGATCCTAAAACAATCATTAACCAACCAATTTCAGTTCTGTGACATCGATTAATAACAATCAAACCGTAATCGTGTCACCAACCCGTGATCACCCAAAACGGGTCGATCACCAAAACTCCACAAATCCTCAACCATTGTCAAATTAACTTCACAGGAAGCTTATAAGGATTAATACGAACCAATTCGCATGATTAATTGAACACGACGTTACCTCAATCACCACGACTCAAGCTTGAGTTTTCCGGCCGTCCACGGCCTTAGGAGCGTCAAAGCTTGCCCCATTTGATCTGGTTCGACCCGTTGAGGTTCCAGAAAGCTCAATCCATCATCAATTAGGCTTGGGCTGGCCTAAAACTAGAAGTTCGAATTTGAATTTCTCAAAAACCAGTTTCGGGTTTTCAGAGAAATCCAACACCAATTTCACTCATTCCTTTCATTCTCAATCGCAGAGTAACCCACTCGACTCACACTCCATTCCTTTAATCCAATTCAGCCGTTAAAGGCATCCAAAACCGTCCTCAATCCACTGTGTAATGTTCCCTGCACTGACCCGAAAACAATAATAAAACCAGTGTCCATGTTAAGCACTCAATTGCCAACTCCCCACATGTGCAATCACACCTCAAACTGTCCCAATTCAGTCCATAAATTGATAAACAATCCATGGGATCGATCGCACAAAACACCCCACTTTCATGGCTGTTTCAATCAAACAGTGCCCCCGTGAGAAATTACAATTCTGCCCCTGTGCAGAAAATTACCAAAATGCCCCCCACGCATCCTGACCCGTAACTCGGTCATACGAACTCCGATTGATGCGTGCCGCCTGTCTACGGACTCAGGGCATCGAGACCTTCCTAACGGTCCTCGGTCCCCGGCCATCGGACCTCCTGATCAAAAAGTCAACATTTCCCCTTATATCATCCAAATTACGAAAATACCCTTGAACTTCCGTACATCATAACTTTCACCACGAACGTCGGAATCGAACGTGCCACCTGCCTATGAACTCGTGACGTCCCAAAATACGTCACGGTCATCGGTCAAAGTCCATTTGACCATCCGAATTAAAAGTCAATGTTTTGCCCACGCCCAGGGGCAAAACGGTCATTTTGCACATTTCGTCCGAAATCACCCAACTAATCCCAGATTAGTAAACCACAATTAAATATTATTAAATCCCGATGTTCGGGACAGGTTGTTACAGTTGGAGTGAGGGTTCTGGTGGTTCTGAGATGTCCATATGACCAGAGAATGGGAGTTGGGGACCAGGGATTAAGGACATGCTTAGATTAGGCTGTGATGCCTCAGTTGAAGTCTGATCTGGTGCTATGATTTCATCAAACTCAGAGTTGTCAATAACCAAATGGTCATTGCCATAGTCTTCAAAAAACTTGGCATTGTGAGTCTCTTGAATCCTTGTGTTGAGATGGGGGCAATAGAACTTATAGCCCTTGGACTTTTCTGGATACCCAATAAAAAAGCAGGACTCAGTCCTGCTATCCAACTTTCTTTCATTGGGGTTACAAAATCTAGCTTCTGCTTAAACCCCCAAATGTCCAGATGGTTTAGGCTCGGTTTCCACCCCTTCCATAGCTCAAAAAGTGTCTTAGGGATAGCCTTACTAGGGACACGATTGAGTACATAGTTGGCTGTCTTAAGGGCTTCTCCCCATAAGAAATCTGGTAAGTTTGCCCTACATTTCATACTTCAAACCATGTTTATCAAAGTCCTATTCTTCCGTTCTGCCACTCCATTTTGTTGTGGGTTATATGGAGTTGTGTGTTGGGCCACAATCCCATGTTTATGAATGCTCTGCTTCACCATAAATTCCACCAAGAAAATATGCACCTAGGTGTTAATGCTCTCATCTCGTCCCATCCACAACAATCTGGTCATCAGTTCTCAGTCCTATGAACCTCTCACTGGGGGAAAACCAAGCATCGAGCCGCTCAACTTACCTCCTGGTCTAGGAAAACCATGAATGCTCAAATTCAAGTCCACCAACCGAAAGAAATTCCAACAAACACAAATCACAACAACCATTTTACCTTCCATTGGATTGTATGTCAGGACCCACCCCAGTTTCACCCCGAAACCTGAGGTAAATCCCGCTCCCGTCTGACTCCCTGACACAACACCCGAGTAAAACTCACTCAAACCCAGTCAGACGCAGGAGTAATTAAACAAAATATCCCGAAGTTATCCTTTACAGAGCATAGTACGACAATACAAGGAACTAAAAACCGATAAATTACACGCACGCGGAAGACTTTGAACTATTCCGGGGATCCCTCACGACACTTCTATGCCTCGGACTCTGCCTCGACGTCAAGACCCCGCACTAGCTTCACAACCTGGAGGGCAATTTAAAAAAAAAACAGAAAGTGTGAGTGGACCAGAAAGTACAAAATGTTCAAAAACCATTTCATATAAAAACCAGGGTTTTAGCCCTCCGTTTTGAAACCACATGCATAACCAACAGTTATGAACACAGTTATAATACTACGTCATACTCTGCCACTGTCATATTCCCTTGCTGGAGCTGCAGAAACTCCGCCTCCTTGGCATCCCGGAAAGAACGAGGATAATACTGCTCCAGAAATCGTTCCCTAAACGTCTCCCAAGTCACACTATGGACATCCCAACCGGATAACTCGAGGGTATACCACCACTCGTACGCCGTACCATCCAATAAAAATGTAGCCAACAACACTCGCTCCTCTGACGGACAATGCATCACCGCAAAAATCCGCTCAAGTCTGGTAATCCACCTCTGGGCTTCCTCAGGATCACCCCCACCACTAAACGTAGTAGCCCCAAGCCGCTGGGCTCGCTCAATAGTAGCACTCTCCGTCTCTCTTGCTACTTCTTCAGGTTGTGGAGAGGGTCTACGTCTCGGAGGCATCGTCAACCGCACGCTGAAAGAGGCATAAAAGTAGTCAAACAACTAAAACACAACCTCACAAACTAACAAACCCCACAAACCCGACAAAACCTATGCTCTGATACCAATTGTCAGGACCCACCCCGGTTTCACCCCGAAACCCGAGGTAAATCCCGCTCCCGTCTGACTCCCCGACACAACACCCGAGTAAAACTCACTCAAACCCAGTCAGACGCAAGAGTAATTAAACAAAATATCCCGAAGTTATCCTTTACAGAGCATAGTACGACAATACAAGGAACTAAAAACCGATAAATTACACGCACGCGGAAGACTTTGAACTATTCCGGGGATCCCTCACGACACTTCTATGCCTCGGACTCTGCCTCGACGTCAAGACCCCGCACTAGCTTCACAACCTGGAGGGCAATTTAAAAAAAAAACAGAAAGTGTGAGTGGACCAGAAAGTACAAAATGTTCAAAAACCATTTCATATAAAAACCAGGGTTTTAGCCCTCCGTTTTGAAACCACATGCATAACCAACAGTTATGAACACAGTTATAAAATAAGCATCAGAAAACATCATAAGAACAGAAACACTATAAAATATCATAAGAAACAGAAACACTATAAAACAGTGATAGAAATCATAGCATGAGTATCAGAAACCGTATCATAAATCATAAAGCTCAAATCCTCATTTCCCGATCGAACCTGCTGGACCTATCCGAGTCTTTAAACTCAATCCAGGCCTTAATCATATCTGAGTCTTTAAACTCAAGGCCTACGGGGGAAAATCAATATATCCGAGTCTTTAAACTCCCGAGTCTTTAAACTCAATCCGGGTCTTTAAACCCAATCTGGGCCCGTCCCCCGTCAATCAATATCCGGGTCTTTCCAATATCCAGATCCAGCAAATCCAATCCCAAAACCATTTGAAAACCGTTTACTAATCCATATCCAAACCCGAATCTGAAATCACTGGTTCGATGCCCTTCCGGCATCCAGAACCGTCATTCCGAACCCAAATCCGGAATACCACTTTTCAAGCCTTTGCCCCAAATCCAATTGTCACTTTCGATTTCAAAACCAAAACCTTGATTCTCAAAATCATGTCCCAAAATCCCCTTAAAATCATTGAGATCATTTATCTTTCCAAAATCACCCTTTTCGTAAAACATGCTAAAATCGTCTTTTTCTCGAAAACCGTGCAATCACGTAAAACCATCATAACATAGTCAAGATCATAGATGTAAGAGTAAAACCATCAAAAACATATATAAAAACAGTTATGCATGATCGAGTTTAAGGAAAGGGTCCACTCACATACAGAGCCCTACTCGCGTCCCGAACGTCCAGCCCGTTCCTCGGCTTCCTCGGGAAATCCCGATCCTGTTCACAATCATCAAATTACGTCACTAACACGTTCACGAAAGTTCACCTAAATTTCCTCAAATTCCCCGAATCGAAAACGTAAAACCCGGGACCCTAAACTTTCACCCTCGCGGAACTAAACTCAAACGACTTCCGATTGACTCGAAACCAACTCCATTGAACTCACCACAACTCCTAGACCAAAAACCATGTTGACCGTTTTCCCAACCGCCGCCGCACGCGCCCCCACGCGCCGCCCAAAGTGGCTGCGCGTGGCCCTCACGCGCCAGCTACAGTAGCATCATCAACCTCGACCTCACTGTGCTGAACCGGCCGCCGTGAATTGAACCGGCGAGGAGCATTCTCCGCCGTCCGGTCACCATTTCCTTCCCTTCTTCCACCCACGGCTTCTTCCAGACACAGTCCCACCATCGTCGATTCCAGCTCGAACCAGACAGCCCTCAAACCCCTGTTTCACGATCCATCTGCTCCGGTCACCTCCCGTCACGGTGGCGACACCAGACAATCCCTAGGGCCTTACTGAACCTAGACCAACCCTCCTATACCGTCGACTCAGCCCCAAACTCGACGACTTTGGGTTTGAAGTTCACGGCCGAAACAGAGTAACAGAGTACTCCACTTCGACTGAGCTCCGCCGTGTACGCCCCATCACGGCGACCACCACAAACCACTCCTAGGATCTCCCTAAACATCACCCTGACCTTCAACCCTCTCGGTTCTAAACTCAGACTCACGACTTTCCAAATGAAGTTTACGGGAAAAACAGAGCAAGAAAACTTACCCTTCGATTACAGCTCCGCCGTGCGCACCGCCGCGTGCCACGGTGTTCGTTGGCCTCCCTGCAACCTCCTGAACGTCCCACGGTCGTGGATTGAGCCACCTCATGGCGTAGCCACCACCAAACGCTCACGGTCTCCCTGTTTCCCCAAAAACTTTGCCGCACCACCGCCGTGCCGTCGTGCACGATTCCACCACCAATTCACGACCACCCGCTTCCTTTCAGTCTCCCGTTCCTCCCTCACTCACCAGGACTCGTCAATTACCACGATCAATCCTCAACTTCTCCTCACGCTCTCTCTGTTTCTCTGTGTTTGTCGAAGAACAACCACGGGTTTGCACGAGTGCACCCCAATTATTTGGGCTATGAACACACAGGATTCTCCCAGAATCCTCTAGCCCCTTGCCACATGTCACCATCCACTCAACCCTTATCCCATCTGGTTAAATCCCAGCCATCCAGTTTGCTTTCTCTCTCTGCACAAATCCCCAGATGCCAAAAAGACCAAAATACCCTCCTGTTTAACACATTTTTACGGTTTTGTCAAAACTTCCTAGACCCGTAAATTTCGCCTCGTAAGTCCGATGAATACGTGCCGCCTGTCATCGAACTCAGGACGACGAAAGCTATCTAACCATGCTAGGTCAACCTACCAAAACCCATTCGTACAAAAAGTCAACTATTCCCCCTAATTTACCCAAATTACGGTTAAGCCCTCAACCTTCCGAACATCACAACTTCCTCCTCGGATGTCGGAATCGAACGTACCTCATGTCTACGGGTTCGTGACGTCCTCAACTACGGCCTGGTCACTGGCCAATACCCAATTGACCACCCGAATAAAAGGCAACATTTTTTCCCGGACCAGGGGCAAAATCGTCATTCTAGGCTCACGGACCTTTCGGGACCACCTAACCACTGATTATCCTTACTAATCACACCTTAATCACTCTACTAATCCCGGCTCTCGGGACGGGTTGTTACATTGAAATCTTCTATTTATATGTCTCCCCACACTACCACGCACCACAGCATTCAGACAAATCACAGCATTCAGACAAATCACAGCAATTACTTCAGCTAATTTCAATTCTAAATCAGGAATTGGACTGTGAGACCATAAGCTTTCACCTAGCATCCAGACCAAAAGAAAAACCACCTTACCTGTGCTTCTGGGACGTATCTCTTCTTCTTCTCATTCACCAACCTGAAAGCCCACCGGAACCCTCTGAAATGGCACTATTAAACAATTATTCCCTTGATGACTTGACCATTAAACTGGAACACAACCTTGATCTTTCAAACCTGGAAAGTGGGCCTCGTCTCATTGGCACGATCATAGCGGACAAGACCTCGAATAGAGGAGCTATCAAGAATATCCTGAGAAAAGCCTGGGAGAATTTGGGTGAGTCTAATATCACTTTCATCAAAGATAATATCTTTTCAATTACCGTGCAGGATGAACAAATGGCTGACCAGATTGTTGACGACGATCCGTGGTCGGTGATGGGGTGCTGCTTTTCCCCGATCCAATGGCCTGAATCCCTATCCATCGAAGAAATCCCGTTGCACCTCACAACTTATTGGATTCAAGCACATGGCATTTGTCAGGACCCGACCCTCGTCGGTCAGGACCCGACTCATCTAGCACCATATTGTCCGCTTTGAGCATTGCCCTCACGATTTTGTTTTCGGGAGCTCATGGTGCAACTTCCCAGGGGGTCACCCATCATGGAATTGCATCAGCCTCAACTCGCTTAACTTTGGGGTTCCAATCCCCCTCAAAGCCACTTGAGCTCCCAAAAGGCCTAGTGCTAGATAGGTGTGTGCATACACCTTTAAGCCACACCACCAACCTCTTCCAGACCATTCCCCCTTCGCAGGAGTGTGAGATCGTTCACCGTTCCCTGCAGGACACGGGTCTTACAGCATTCCGTTGAACCTCCTCACGGACCAAAACGCCAAAGAGATCGGAGATAAACTGGGAACTGTCATTGCGATGGATTCCCCTGGAAGTGGACGTCATCGTGTTCCTGTTCAGCTCGATTCCAATAACCCACTCCCAATTGGCTTCTGGCGTCCGAGATCTGGTGGATCAGACACATGGGTTGAACTTCGACTGGAGCGCTTATCCGATTTCTGCTACAACTATGGGAGATTAGGACATATCCTAAAGCACTGCCGCTTCCCTTTTGTTTCCTCTGCAAATTCTGATCTCGCTGCGTATGGAGAATGGTTGTGAGCAAGAAAAATTCGGGAACGATTTGTCTTGCCAGTAAGGGCGCGGTGGTTACAAGTTCTGACCTAGCGACGGAGCGTGAGCAGGGTGGATTGGGGCGAGTTGTTGAGGTTCTGAATCAGGGCACAAACCTCCAAAAGTGGGAAAACAGACACAACGAAAAAGCTATGTTCGATAAGTCCCTCTCACTCACAGCCCCTACCTCTGGCCCTGCTATCTACTCGGCAACTTTCCCACAACAGCACTACGGTTTGGAACCTGCCCCAGTGCTTTTGAACTCTCAGACCTTCTCAAGAGTCACCATCTCTAAACAGGAAAGGACGACCTGCCCCAGCTCCCTCTTCACAAGCAATCCATCTTGGGCCCCAAACCAGCTTATTCAGCCTGCCTCTTGTTCTACAACCATGGACCCTCACCAGTGCACTCCTACTCCGGGCCCATCTGTTGAGCCCACCCAATTTTTTGATCAGCAATGTCCACCAGAGATCCTTACGTGCACCATAGGGCCAGTTCTCGGTACAAAGATACTGGGCCCTCACAACTGGCCCAACCCGCTAAACCCATCAATTGGATATTGCACAACATCACCCATTCCCGCTCAATCCCATTTGGCTCTCACCACATTTAATTCCTATGGCCTCAAAATGGATTGCAATCCGAAGTGGGAGGACAATCCTGTGGGGGGAAAAAAATCCAAAATTCGGCACCAAGATAGTGGGAAGACTGCACCGAAAAAGAAATTTCCTGGGAAAAGAGTGAAGACCAGGGCAGGAGGAGGAAAATGTGTGACAACAATTTTGGAACATCTAGACGGGGCATGTTGAACGACCCGTCCCGAATATCGGGATTTAATAATATTTAATTTTGATTAACTAATCTGGGATTAGTTGAGTGATTTCGGACGAATTGTGCAAAATGACCGTTTTGCCCCTAGGCGTGGGCAAAATGTTGACTTTTAATTCGGATGGTCAAACGGACTTTGACCGATGACTGTGACGTAGTTCGGGACGTCACGAGTTCGTAGACAGGTGGCACGTTCGATTCCGATGTTCGTGGTGAAAGTTATGATGTACGGAAGTTCATGGGCGTTTTCGTAATTTGAACGTAATAGGGGAAAATGTTGACTTTTCGATCGGGAGGTCCGATGGCCGAGGGCCAAGGACCGTTAGGAAGGTCTCGATGCTCTGAGTCCGTAGACAGGCGGCACGCATCAATCGGAGTACGTATGACCGAGTTACGGGTCAGGATGCGTGAGGGGCATTTTGGTAATTTTCTGCACAAGGGCAGAATTGTAATTTCACACGGGGGCACTGTTTCATTGATTCAGCCGTGAAGGTGGGGTGTTTTGTACGATCGATCCCATGGATTGTTTATCAATTTATGGACTGAATTGGGACAGTGTGAGGTGTAATTTCACATGTTTTGTGCTGGCAATCGATCAAAATAGCACTGGGCACTGATTTTTAATGGTTTCGGGTCAGTGCAGGGGAGCTTTACGCAGTGGATTGTGGGACACTTTTGGATGCCTTTAACGGCTGAATTGGATTAATGGAATGGAGTGTGAGTCGAGAGGGTCACTCTGTGATTGAGAATGAGTAAGATTGGTGTTGGATTTCTCTGAAAACCCGAAACTGGTTTTTGTGAAATTCAAATTCGAACTTCTAGTTTTAGGCCAGCCCAAGCCTAATTGATGATGGATTGAGCTTTCTGGAACCTCAACGGGTCGAACCAGATCAAATGGGGCAAGCTTTGAGGCTCCTAGGGCCGTGGACGGACGAGGTGGACGGCCAAAAAACTCAAGCTTGAGTCGTGGTGATTGAGGTAACGTCGTGTTCAATTAATCATGCGAATTGGTTCGTATTAATCCTTATAAGCTTCCTGTGAAGTTAATTTGACAATGGTTGAGGATTTGTGGAGTTTTGGTGATCGACCCGTTTTGGGTGATCACGGGTTGGTGACACGATTACGGTTTGATTGTTATTAATCGATGTCACAGAACTGAAATTGGTTGGTTAATGATTGTTTTAGGATCAAGAACGGATGGAATCAAGGCCGAATTGATGGTTATCTGGCCGGGTTAGATCGCAGGTAATCAGACCCGTTTACCAGACATACGGGTGAAGATGGTCACTGTAGCAGGCGCGTGGCTTTCACACGCAGCCACTCACGACGACGCGTGACGGCGCGTGGGCACGAATCTCGAGGTGAGGTCAATGTGACTTTTAATCTATGCAATGTAACGAACATTTTGGGATTGGTTTCGTGTCGATCGGACACCGTCTCGATATTGTTCGGGATGTCCGAAGGTTTTAAATCCAATTTAAAAATACTTAAAAATTCGGGAAAATTACGGGACTTGAATAGGATGTTAATGGAGAGATTAGTAATCCTCTAATGTGATTTGGACAGGATTGGAAGTCCCGGTGATAATGGTGTGGCTCGGGAAGGCCTATGGCACGCGTATCGAGGCGCTCGGTTAAACGGTCTGTGAGTGGACATTGGTTTTACAAATTCGATGCATGCATAACTGTTTCATGATTGTTATAACTGTGATTAAATGATTTATTTTGGATATCGGTGAATTTAAAATGATTTCACGTATTTCGAGGTGAATTACGTATTTGCACGTAAACCGAGGTTTTTCTGGATTTGCACCAATTTCCATAAATGTGGTTGGATATGATTCCATGAAACGGTTACGAACTTGAATAAAGTAAAATCGGGTCAGGGGCCCAGTTAACTTATGAATCGGGCCAGGGGCCCAGTGGACTTATGAATTCAGGCCAGGGGCCAGTTAACTTATGAAATCGTGCCAGGGGCCCAGTTGATTTATACATGTGATTCGGGTCGGGGACCCTAAAATGGAATCGAATAAATGATTTTGGATTTAAATCAACTATTTGGACTTATAATGGTTTTGATGATATTGAAAGTAAGGTTATGGCACATTTCACAGTATTTGGTCTTGAGACCCGTCTGCTGAAACTTAAAGATTGGTTTGGATTTTATCTATGTATATATGTATGCTTTGCATTTGGATATCAAATAAATGTTTTTGGTACTGCACTGTATAGATCCTTCCATATTAATTGTCTCCTCCGGATGAGGTACCCCGGAGAGGTCACGGACGTCTAGAACGTCCAGCGTCTATGACGCTAAGCATCGGGGATGCTGTACCCGAACGGGGTTCGGGGATTGAACTCGGAAATTGAGACTCGAGTGGCACGCGTAGCCTTGTGATTGTGACCTTATTGACGTCAGGGACGTCAGATATCAAGGATGTCAGATTGAAGTGTATGGTGCAGTGGCTAAAATTATGTTTATGGTTCATATTATATGATATATGATTTTAAATGATGGTGCATGCATATGATTTTACTGAGGGGCATAAATATCTTATAAATGTTTTAAACAGACTTGTTTATTTTCGTCCACTCACAGCTTTTGTTTTTAATGCCCTTCAGGTTGATTCTGCATGCGACTGCAGCAGAGACTTGAGCATCGCACACCTCATCCATCGATCCTTACGCACTCTGGAAGCCAGGTTGGGCAGTGGCAACTGGTTATCCCTTGTCTGACACCTCTCGTCAGACGGGAGCATGACACATTCCATGGTAATCCACGGGGGATTGGGATGGGTCGTGTCACATGTTCTACGGTTGATGTTCTAGTGGATGTACCAGTGCAACTAGCTTCATATGAAGCAACTCTGGGGGATGAGAATCCTCATGGCTGCCAACCAGGTTTGGTGGCCAAAGAAAAATGAAATTTTTGAGCTAGAACTATCAAGGCCTCGGTGGGGACTTGACAGGGAAAAATCTTCGGAGATTAGTCCGGAACCATGATCCTTCTGTTATTTTTATTACGGAAACTAAGATGAAGTTCAGTAGATTTAAAGTTTGTTTCAAAGATTTGAATTATGATGCGCACCATTTTTTTGATCCCATTGGTAATGCAGGCGGCTTGCTACTTCTTTGGAATGACAGTGTCGATATTTGTGTGTTATCCTCATGTAAGTTCCTAATTGACTCTCTGGTTGTTAACAAGTGTACTGGGGAAATTTTTCAGATGTCTTGGATTTACGGGTCTCCCTACCGGGAAGAGAAAAATATGATGTGGCAGGGTTTGAGCAATTTGATCACCCCTTCGGAAAGTCTGTGGTTATGTATTGGGGACTTCAATGACTACTTGTGGGCTCATGAGAAATGTGGGGGTCGCCCGGACTCCATAAACAGGAAGAGATACCTTTTGGATTTCATGAACATGCACCACCTCACTGATTTGGGCTTCAAGGGGCAGGCTTTTACTTGGATAGGGGTTTGTGGGGAGGGATCTGTGGTGCAAGAAAGACTCGACCGTGGACTTATTAATGATCTTTGGCAGCTACAATGGCCTTGCTCGATTGCCACCAACCTCCCGATGGTGGGTTCTGATCACTGACCTATTCTAATCGATCAAAGTCCTGGAAATCGGAAAAGAGAACGGCTCTTTCGCTTCGAATCCTTTTGGACCGACGACCCGGAATGTAGAAATATTATTAACCCCTGCTGGAAAAACCCGGCGGGCTCTTTCGATGATGCATGGGATTGAAAAATTGCAACCTGTCAAAAGAGGTTAATTGAGTGGAGCAGTGTGAAGTACCCAAATAACAAGAAGAATTTGGAGTTGATGATCAACCGACTGGATCTTCTCCAACGCAATTGGGCTGAAAATTATGATGCTATTAATACCCTAAAGGGGGACATAGCCCGTGTTTGGGCTTTGGAAGAGAAATTTTGGCAACAACGGTCCCGTATCAAGTTGCTAAAGACTGGGGGATAGAAATTTGACTTTTTTCCACCTCTCCACTCTTCAGAGGCGACAGCAGCACCTTCTTTCTCGTATCAGGACTGACGAGACCTCTTGGGCCACCACTGACATTTCAATCTGGTACACTGTGGACAAGTATTTTAAGGAGATCTTTACTTCCAATGGGGACCGCGACTGGGGCGATATTCTCAACTTCATACACCCGTCCATTGAGGAGCACCACAACTTTGATCTTAACTGAGCTGTCTCCATGGAGGAAATTCAGGATGCCACATTTCAAATAGGGTCGCTCAAGGCTCCTCGCTCAAGGCTCCTAGCCCAAACAGTTTTTCTGGTATTTTCTATCAAACTTATTGGACTTCTATTCATGATGATTTGTTGGTTATTGTCAACAAGGCCTTTGCAGGTGAGCTATCTTTGGAAGCCCTCAATTCATCCCACATTGCTCTTATTCCAAAGGTCCCAAACCCGGAGGCAGTCGCTTAATTTAGGCCTATTGCTCTCTGTAACTACTCGTATAAAATTATTGCAAAGGTGATAGCCAACCGACCGAAGAGTATTCTCCCATCCATTATCTCTCCACAACAAAGTGCCTTCATTTCTGGACGACAAATTCAAGATAACATTGTGGTGGCTCATGAAGCTTTTCATGCTCTCAAGCTTCGTAAATCGACCAAAACTTATGAAATGGGTATCAAGTTGGACATGAATAAGGCATATGATCGTATTGAGTGGGATTTCCTCCGTGCAGTCATGCTTAAAATGGGCTTCAGTGGCACATGGGTGGACTTGGTGATGCGATGTGTTTCCTCTGTTAGCTTCTCGGTTCTGGTTAATGGGCAGCCTGGCAGGAAGTTCTCCCCTACCCGTGGAATCAGATAAGGAGATCCTTTGTCCCCCTATCTCTTCATCATTGTCTGCGATGTTCTATGTAACAACCCGAACTTTCGTAATTATTATTTTATTGTAAAATGACCATTTTGCCCCTAAGGGGGGGAAAAGTTGACTTTTACCTCGGGAAGTATTTAGGACTTTGACACGTGACCGTGACGTAGTTTAGGACGTCACGAGTTCATAGGCAGGTGGCACGTTCGATTCCGACGTTCGAGGAAGAAGCTGTGACGTTCGGAAGTCGAGGGGCATTTTGGTAATTTGGCCATTTGGGGGCCAAATGTTGACTTTTGACCCGGGAAGTCCAACGGACGAGGGCCAATGACCGTTACGTAGGTCTCGTCGATACGAATCCGTAGACAGGCAGCACGCCGAAATCGGACTTACGACGAAAAAGTTGTGGTCAAGAACGTAACCGAACTAACCGAGACTCGGAACTTAAAATAATATTAAAATAATGAAATCTGGTTACTTTATTCAAAATCAATCTGGACCCTTGATGAGTGACATGTCACTCATCTACCTCATCCACATCATCCCCAAAAATCAGGATCTGTGTTTGCCATTCCATTAATTAATTAATTTAACTTCCTTAAATCCTCACCCTCCATCCTTAAATCAGATTGAATCTCAGCCCTTCATTCCATTTTCTCCTTCTGTTCTTAAACCATCAGAGAATCATATTTTCATTTTCATTTCTCTCTAAACCGTGCATCCTCTCACTCTCTGCACAAACACACCAGCGATCACACCACCTCTCAGCCTCAACCCACACACCAGACTACCTTTCAGCCACCTCCAGACGACCACCACCACCACCAGGGACGGCGGCGCAACCCGGAAAACCCACAAACCCGAGAAGGAACCCGTGCAGCCCAAACTAACCAAACCGTCCAAACCATGACTTCTGGGCTCGAACCAACCTAGGGCTAGGACCGTTGTGACGGCTGGACGACTCAGGACCGGACTGGGCAGCCCACGGCGGCGGTAAGCCCATAAACCCGAGAAGACCGATTTTCCTTCCCTGTTTCGAAACTTCCGTTTTTAACGTTAGAATTGTTTGGTTGCTTTTGAGACATAACCTAGGGGACTAGACGACCATTTCAGACCTAAGTACGCGGCTGGAAGCTCGACGGCTCGCCGGAGAAGACGAACCAGAGCCGGCAGCCGGTTCCCCGTCGATTTTCAGGTGGTTTCTTGAACTTAAAAACCTGTTTTAATCCCACAGAACCATAGAACATGTTTAGACGAGTTTATAGGAACAAATCCCATCGATTTTGGTGGTCGGGTTGATGAGAACTGGTCGGGTCGAACCGTGGGTCTGCGGTGACCCGGTTCTCAGACCCGGTTACTGTAGCTGATGACGTCATCATGCTGACGTCAGCTGTGACGTCATGATGATGTCATCATGTCAGAATATTGTCAGACCAGGGACCAATGGGCTGTTGACACGTGTCCTCTGACACTGTCAGTGATGACGCCATGCTGACGTCAGCATCACTGTAGCACTATTGACCAGGGAGTTGACCGGCGCGTGGGGGGTGCGTGTGAACAGTATTTTGTGTGGGACCAGTGCCATTTTCAAGGTTTCGACGATACGGATCCAATGGCGGTGGTTTCGTGTCGATCGGAGATCGTTAAGTTGGTCAAATTAGGGTTTGACGCCTTGGGAAGCGTGTTCGGACGGCTTTCCCGGGCCGGTTTCAGTCTAGGGTTTCTTAGTTGTTTAATAGGGACTTAAAGTGACCTTTACGTATGTTTTGGGCATGACAGGAATTGTACTTTAACCCTTGGACGGGGCTTTACGCTCGGGATTGCAGCAGGATTGTACTGTGAGTGGGCCCTTGATTTCACTAAACTTCGGCATGCATAACTGTTTTACTTTCTATTATATCTATATGTGATTCAAGTAAAAGTATCTGTTTATCTTGAGTATTATTTATGGCACGTATTACGATGTTTGGGCATGAGACCCGTCTGGTTGTTTATGAATGGTTTGGAGTCATGTATATGTATAATGGATCTCGATATTATCTGTGGTACTGCACTGTATAGATCTACCCTAGGATTCTATCTCCTCCGGATGTAGGTACACCGGAGTGGTCACGGCGCATTGCCTGTGAGGAGTCATTCTACGGAGGGACCGGACCGTAGAGTGACTCAGGAGTAGGATTGCTACTATTGGGCGTCTGGGACGTCAGGCATCTAGAATGCCATGCTCGGACTAGGTTCGGGATTTGGACTCGGGATTGAGACCCCGGGTGGCACGCGTAGCCTTGAGACTGTGACCTTATTGGGCGTCTGGGACGTCGGGCATCTGGGATGTCAGGGTTGGGATGTATAGTGCAGTGACTAAGATTATATTATGTTGATATTATTCTGCTTATGATTATATGGTTTTGTGGTTTATGATACTAATGCATGTATTTTCGGAAAACGGAGGGGAAAAGCTATATGTTTTCGAAATGGTAAACTACTTTGTAAACCTTGAGTTTCGGCCCACTCACCTTTGTTGTTTTACTACCCCTCCAGGTAGTGCTATCGAGGAGGAAGATCCCGAGGAGGAGGAGGAGGAGGATCCCGAGGAGGAAGAGGCATAGGTTTACGTTGCGTACCTGAACCCTACTGCTGGGTAGGTTGGCACGTAGTGTGTCTAGAGTCGTGCTCAATAAACTGTATTCGGGAACTATCCCTTGTCTGACACTATTTTGTATTCGGATATTTGTGTGGTGTGATATGTATGACTTAACTTTGGTTTTCTTTATGCATTTTATTTTCAATAAGGGTATTCTTGGTATTTTAATGTCGGGTGTCAGACGGGAGCAGGGCACGTCCCGGGTGGTCCCAGGGGGATCGGGGCGGGTCCTGTCATTCTATCCCATATGTTCAACCATGCCAAGTCTGTTCAGTCTGAAGGGGCCCATCATTTCACACCTCTTATTTGCAGATGATGCCCTACTATTCTTGAAGGCTACTCGAAACAATTGTCTGGTGGTTGAAAAGCTTTTACAGGTTTATTGTCTTGCTTCTGCCCAACTTGTAAACTACAACAAGTCCAACATATTCTTCAATCCCAACACCCCCCTTTCACTGCGCATTGAACTGAATACAATCCTGAACATGGAAATGACTAAGGACCCCGGCAAGTATCTTGGCCTTCCATCCTATGGGGCATATCGAAAAAGGAGGCCCTACTTTTTGTTCGGGAAAGAATTGGCAGGAAAATTCACGGTTGGAAAAAGAAGTTCCTTTCTTAGGCCGGCAAGGAGGTGCTTATCAAGTATGTGGCTCAGGCTATTCCTACATATCTCATGGCGGTTTTCAAGTTCCCTAAGAATGTTTGCAAAGCTATCGACTCTGATTTAGAAAATTTCTAGTGGGGTCAGTCTGAGAGTAGCAGTAAGATTCATTGGATTAGTTGGGCTAAACTGGGTCTCCCAAAGACAGATGGGGGAATGGGTTTCAGGAATCTCGAGGATTTCAACCTTACCATTTTGGCAAAACAGTGTTGGAGACTCATTGGCGAACCAAACTCCTTTTGGGCTCGGATGCTTAAGAGCAGGTATTATCCAAATGGAAACTTCTGGGAGGCAAGAAATGGGAGTCGTGCTTCCTGGGCATGGACCAACCTGTTGAAAGGCCGCCGGATTATTCTCAAGGGAGCCCGTTGACAAGTTCTGAATGGGGAAGACATCAAAATTTGGACAGATCGGTGGTTCCCGGGAACTACGAATGGCATTCTTAGCCCTACTCTAGCAGTGATCGATGGTTCACCCCAACATGTCTCCTCACTGATCGACGAAACCTCCCGATCTTGGAACCTTGCGGACTTTGAGCATCTGATATCTGCAGCTGATAGCGATACCATTCGGTCTATCCCCCTTGGGAATTCGGAGGACAAAGACCGACTAATCTGGCCACACTGCAAGACGGGTGAGTACAGTGTGAAGTCTGGGTATTTCTGGCTTCGGACCATTCCACCATCCCCTAGCTCACTTGTACTCTCCAGACCCTCATGCTCAACCATGTTCCCTTTGGGCCTTTGGAAGTTTATTTGGAAGATGAAAGCACATCCGCGAGTCATAAACTTCATGTGGAAGACCCTCCGGGGGTGCTTCCCCACCCGGGAAAACCTCTTTCGCCGACACTTGAGCCACAATCAGATGTGCCCTATCTGTGAGGAGTATCCTGAATCCATTGAGCACCCTTTTCTACAGTGTCCCAGTGTGACTTGTATTTGGTTTGGGAGACTCCTGAACTACTGTATTGACATCTCCCAAGTGACGTCCTTTTCGGCTTGGCTCAACACTGTTCTGTCTTCCTCCGTGGGGTTGGGTGGGCAACGCGTCTGGATTGCGTCTATCATTGCTTTCACATGCAGGGAAATCTGGAAACATCGGTGCAAATTATTTTTTGAGGGTCACCGTTTCACTCCTTCCCTCATCATTCAGGCCATATCAAGGTACGTCTCGGAGTTCTGGAGTTCCCTTGCTCCATCAGGACCCCCCTTGGGCCCGACGCACAATTCCCAGGTTACTGATGGTCCTTGGTGCCCTCCTTTGGCCTTTGTCGTGAAGGTAAATTGTGATGCTGATAAGGCCTCAAATAAGCATTATTTTATACCCTTTATACTAGACTTTTAATATTAAAATATTAAATAAATTGATAAAATAAATTATTTTGTGATTTTTATGTTTAGATAAATAAAGTTTGTAATTTGGAGCATTTTGGCGAAAGAATCGTCTCGATCGGAATTATAACGAATAAATTATGGACGAAATTCGGTGGAATAATTAATTTAAGTTATAAATAAATTAATTAATTAATTCTGTTTCAGCCCAGTCCATTAAAATCCCTGCAGCCCAACCCGTGAAATCCCAGGCCCGCGTCCACTGCGCGCCAGCCCATCAGCCCGCGTCCAAGCAGCCCAGTCCACTGAAAAGTCAGCCTAATCCGGCCCAGTCCCAAAATCCGCCCCGTTAGGCCCAGCGCGTCAGCCATCTTGCTTCAGCCCTGCAGAGAGCGATCAGAGCGCGTGTACCGAAGTACCTTCCTCCCAGTCGGTGCGCGTCTGCCGAACCGCAGAAGCTCTCTTCAGCACCGCCCAGCCGACAGCCCAGCCTCCCATTCAGCAGCCTGTTGCCGAATTTCCTACTCTCTTTTCCAGCAAACTTCCACTCAATTTCCAGCCACTTTCCAACCCAATTTTGCAACTTTACAACTCAAACCACTTCTAAACATCATCACAAATCTTTATTACTCATCATTCCATTATTTAACATTTTTTATTGAATTTTTATATTATTTTTGGTAGCTTTCTCCACCTATAAATAGGGTTTCAATTCACTTGTTGAAACACACCTTCTTTGAGGCACACATTTGAGCCTTCTCTGAGAGAAACTTTGGCAAAGTATCTCCAATACAAAGTTTAGAGTTTGAGTCCATATTTCCCAAGTTTATTTTCTCCATCTTCATATGGTTTCGTCCGCTGTCGGAGAATCGTATGAATAACAATCCATTATTTTCATCCACCTTGAAAGTGTAACAATTACTCTCCATTTACTCAAACTCTCATTTTTGTTATTGGTTTTGATTATAGTTCAATATATGTGAAGTATTTTCTTACTAATATTTGTAAGTGTTAAATGCAATCTCCATGTGTCTTATTTTATGAATTTTAGTTATTTTATACATTTTAGTGCTTCATACTTCAATTCAATGTTAAGTGTTTTATCTGCTGTCGGTGCACTTAGAGTAGAATTGAAGAGACTTAATGTTGATCGCTGTCGGCGCATTCAGTCAAAAACAAAAGGTAAATCATGTTGTAAGTGTTATCCGCTGTCGGTGCATTTATAATATTGAAAAAATGCATAAAGGTAATTGAGACGATTAAGGTAAAATTTCGTGATTGTTTTAATATTTACAATTATTAGAGTGTTGGTAAGAATTGTGTTTTAAGAAGGTCACTTGTACATGAATTAGAGTAGAAGTAAAATTAGTTTATCTATGCTGTTACTTATTTACATAATCACAAACCTTTTCAAAACCCCCATTTTATTCTTTATTCTTTTATTCTTTAATGCTTTTAATTCTTCTATTCGTTGATTCCTTTTATTCTTTATTCTTTTATTCTTTCATACTTTTAGTTTATTATTCTTTGATTCTTTCATTTCTTTATTCTTTTATCCATTTACTCTTTAATTTATTGATTCTTTGATTAGTTAATTCTTTAATTCTTTAATTCTTTAATTCTCTATTCTTTTATTCTTTAAATCATTAATTCTTTAATTTGTTAATTCTTTGATTATTTAATTCTTTGATTATTTA
This sequence comes from Prinsepia uniflora, assembly GCA_032719365.1. NCBI lineage: Eukaryota > Viridiplantae > Streptophyta > Magnoliopsida > Rosales > Rosaceae > Prinsepia > Prinsepia uniflora. The sequence goes on from CM064869.1 coordinate 70,606,613, forward strand.
ACTCTTTAATTCATTATTCTTTTATTTATCTCTCACTAACACATTATTAATGTCCCTAATTTCCCCGGTTAAGAACGATCTCTATTTATCAATACTACATCTACACAAAAAAGGTTTAAATTGCATAACACTCGAATTACATGTTTAATTTAATGCGTAGTTTGGGCGTAATCAGATGCTTCCTGGGTAAGCTCGGCGGACCCTGCCGGTTTTGGGGCCATCATCCGAAACTCGGAGGGAGCTTTTTGTGGTGCTATTTACGATGCCCGAAGGACAAAAAACGTGATATTGGATGAAGCTTGGGCTGCCCTCACGGGGGCCGAGTTCCCTCGGGCCCAGGGTTTCAGTGATGTGATCGTGGAATCAGACTCCCAGACTCTGATAAAGTGCATTTCCGGAAACATTGCTCGTGGTCACTGGGAACTGTACCCCATTCTTTCTCAGCTCCGAGCTCATCGTCCTTATTTCGAGCGAATCTGTTTCCTTTGGATCCCTCGGAGCTCAAACAAGGTAGCTGATACCTTAGCTACTTAAGCACGACGAAGAATGTGTAGGGAAGTCTGGATTGACCGTCCTCCATCTTTTTTTGTGTTTGTTTTAAACAATGATGGGCTCCCCTGCCCCCCGAGCTAATTTATTTTTCTTTTGGGCCTAGGAGTGGACGTTTTATGGTATGCCATGCGTCTTTACTCCGAATCTCCTTTATTTGGATTTCCTGTACGTTTTTTGTTTCTCTTCCTGTAATGTTTCTTTCCAGTGTTTTGTTTGTAATGAATTCTCCTTGGTTCTGACCCAAAAAAAGAATGACTTTATATAAATATTAAAAAAGGAAAATTGTTACTATAGTCCCTGAATTCTATCCTAATATTAGTTATGATCCTTGAACTTCATTATTAGTAGTAAAGGTCCCTGAATTATACCCAAATATATACTAATCATCCCTCCATTAAAATGTTAACAAAATTTTGTTAAAATTAAGGGTATGATTGTCTTTTTACTGTTCAATAAAATTCCTCATTTTTTACTAACTGTTGTTATAGTCCCTCAACTTTACCCTAATGTTAACTAGTCCCTAAACTTTATTATTAGCAAATATCCATGAACTATACCCAAATATATACTAACTATCTCTCCATTAAAATGTTAACATTTTCTGGTAAATTCAACTTCGAAGTACTTAAGTCCAGTGGGTGGTAATTTGGTAAATACCATAACGGTCCAAATTCATGAAAGTGATTTTGATTTTTTTCCATTTTTTTCATGTTTATTCACAAATAGTAGATCAAGAGTTATTTTTGGGTTTTACCCTAAATATTAAATATTGTTCCTGCCACTAAATACTGTGAATATGAAAAGTTGATACATTTATCTCTTCATTTTCTAGATTTTGTGCAACTTGTGTTGAATTTTGTGTTACGTTATTAATTGTAGGGACTTTAGAAATATTGATGAAAGATTTGTACCAATGTATGAGTTATAGTTATTAACAATTATATTTGGGTATAATTCAAAGACCTTTACTACTAATAATGAAATTTAGGGACCATAGCTAACATTAGAGTAAATTTCAAGGACTATAACAATAGTTAGTAAAAAAATAGAAAATTTTATTGAACAGTAAAAAATCATACCCCTAATTTTAACAGAATTTCATTAACATTTTAACGGAGTGATAATTAGTATACATTTAGATATAATTCAGAGACTTTTACTACTAATAATGAAGTTTAAGAACTATAGTTAACGTTAGGGCAAAATTCAAGAATTATAGCAACAACTTTCCCTAAAAAAAATATGAAATGTTAACAGTCTATCAAAAATTAAACGATTGTTATTGACTCAAGGGAGATCTGTAATTATACAATGGGCGTTTAAGAAAAATTAAATGAGCTCATAAATTTGGCTAGTCTGTTGGTTTTCTCTTCCTCCCAAGAACAGACGCTCTCTCAAATCGAGGGCCGCCAAGCCGCCACTTCTTGAAGGCTGCCATGGAGGACTGAGCTGCCTCATACACTACATTTGCGTAACCAATTTTGGGTCAACATTGACATGTAAATTTGAGAAGCAGACATGCATGAAACATGTAAGGGAATGAATATAAACAAAGTCTTACAATTGGTTTCTTCTTTGGTTAAAAAAGACAACAATTTAGAATGTGCCGTAAATGCTGCGTTATGCGCTTTTGCCAAGATTTGCTGATACCTGGTCCTGAATGCAGATAAGAGGAATGATCCCATCTCTCTATCACCAACCCTAACAATACAGAGCATTCAACAAGAAACAAAAAGTCAAAATTAGGTTTTTCAGGCCACTAAAATCATTGAATAAACGCTAACCCTTGGCTGATAAATGTCCAACATAATGACACAATAGTTCACGTTTTGCCAATCAGTTTTTCTATTTTTTGTTTTCATTCAAGTATGTAAAGTTGAATATGCCTATGTTCGATGATTGTATGGACCTTCCTATCATAGTAGAAAAATCAGCGTTTTTTTATTCTATGACAAGAAAGTTTTAATAGCATGAACATACAATGTGGAAGAAATTGAATTTCTTCAGGAAAGATTTTCAATTTCAAATTGACAAAGAATTCAGATGCTGAAACAGTTCAAAGTGAAAAAAGTGTATCCATGGTTGGAGTGCTGATTTATATTAAATATTCTACCCATTAGAAGAAAACTCGAACAAAAGCATCAAGAGAGCAGACTGATCAAGTTATGTGATACAAAATCTGGGTATGTGAGTCAAGAGAGCAGACTGATCAAGTTATGTGATACAAAATCTGGGTATGTGAGAGACTCACATTGGTGCTATCTTGCATCCAAATTCATAGAAGTATAGACATCGAGATCTCAAATCCACAGATGCACCATCAGCCCCAAGTTCCAGTTTTGTCCTGATAAGAAAAGAAAAACAAAGCTGCAAGAGTTAATAACTCAATTTTGAACTTTGAACTTGAATCATTTTTCATGCCTTGGCAGAAAATTTCATACATTACCATGGGCTGGCAGAAACAGTATTTGGTTAGTAGGACGATTATACCTAATAGAATTCAATGATAATGTAGCAGAAATCTATTGAAAAAGGACCAAGTTGCTAATTAGATTGCAAAAAGGCCATTAAATGTAAATAAAATTATAGTGACCTTTACCTTTGATTGAAAGGTGCTGGAACCTTCATCTTTGCTACTTGTTTGAGGTGTAACTCATGAGCAAGCCAGAAAGGCAGCTCTACCTTTGAACCTGGTTCAACCTGAGACACAATCCCAAGACGACATAAGAATAATACCTTCTTTGACAAAGACAACGCACTCCAAATCCACTCCGTCACTTACACAATCAGTTTCAGCACTAGGATCGATGGTAACCCCATTGACTGCTTTCTGGAAAACAGCTGGGACAAGCTGCTTGGAAACAGCAACATGTTTAGATCACAGATCTAAATAACCAATTAAAGTTGCTAGAAATTACATATCAAGAAAAACAAAGAGTCCAGCATTAACCTGTTGCTCCACAAGAATATCATCAAGGTCATAGTAGCTTGCCATTTATACAAAGATCCTACTTTCTTTATAATGTTCACAGCTTCCTGTACACAGATTCCTGAACACGGATTCCTGAAGCAAAAACTCAACGAAGTTAAGAAACCTGAGATTATGTGACATCTCAAATCTTTGTGTAGCATGAGCAACCAAAACCCAGAATTACATACAAACTAATAAAACACAAGGATAAAATTTGACAGTCTTGCTTAATAAAATATATTTGACTTTGCAAAGCTTATGATGACGGATCTATTAAGAGGGAAGGGTGGACAATTGACCACCCCAACTCCTGTAATCTCCTCCATTAAAGCTTCCATCTTGACACCTAACATCTCTAACACGTTGCCCTCTAAGAAGATATTTTATGCTCGTATTGTTTTTGGGAATCTCGAAAATTATATCCAGATATTTGATATCGAAAGTATGATAAAATGGTAATGGCACCAAATCTCCACATTCTAGAAGCGAAAACATTTAAATGCAAACTAAATCTCTCCACAATTATTTTGAACTGATTTATGCATATCCTAAAGCAATAAACAAAACCAAGTTGAAATATTGTGAACCACACATGAAAACCAGATTAGTCCTTGTTAGACAGTGTATCCTCTTAAACCGATTGGCTTACATTTTGGGGAGTGGCAAAAAAATGCAATGTATCATTACAATAGAATCTATATTTTCTTGGTAAAAGACCAGGCAAACTTTGACCTCAATAACAATATTGAAGCCGTAGTTCAACATGTGAATCTAAAATCATCACAATAGAAAACAACAAAACCCAAACAGATATTTTCTTTCCTCCAATTAAAAAAATACAATCATTTGCTACCAATTTTCTCCCTTTCTTGTACACAAACAAATCGTTATATGCGATTAAAATATCACATAACTATGTAAAGCAACTAACTAGGCCTCTATTAGCAAATTCCAGTCAAATTAGCAGCTTTTAATAATTGACCACCCCAACCCCTGAAAACCTCCATTAAAGCTTCCATCTTCAAGCCTACAACCTCTAACATCTTGCCTCTAAGAGCATCCGCATTAAGCTCTCTATATTTTTTGTCAAATTTAACTTGAAATTACCCGAAAGTTATTAAAAATTAGTCAGTTTTTAATGCTATCAAAATCAGACTCTATATTTGACCAACTTTGAATATTAAATTCACTTTTTCAAATTTGAATATTTATAACAACATAATTTTCCTACGTAAGCAACCAAAAAGCACAAAATTACAAAAGGGTGCAACCCAAGCCATCCAACCAGCAATCAACCCTTCATCTACATTCAAACCTGAAAAGAAAACTAAAAGCACACATCCATTGGCAGAGACTTCGGTGCTCTTATTAGATCATGTCATACTAGTTTAAACTCCATGTACCAAATAGGTTAGATTACATTCCAAGTTCAATGATAATGATCGACCATGTTAATCATAAGTGGTTACAATATGTCGATAATCTCTATCTCAATCTGTTTAATTACGAGACAAATCTACTTAGGTAGAAGATATTCAATCTTATACAATCTTGCCTCAACCTTACAGATAAGAAATAAAAATCTTATATTCCAGCAAGGTCGAAATGTAACTGGATGGACCAATACAGGCCATCTAAATTCTGAACATACAACTTTTGAACTGAAACACATGTATTCTTTTTGATGAATTGCCCAAAAACCCATACAATGCCAATAAAGTTTTAATTACAGTTTGGGGTTGTTTTGACAGCAACACAAAATCATGAGATTCCTCGTGAACAATTTGCTAAATAGTAAGACTGATTTTCCACTTGGCAGCTTCACAATAATGTTCTTAATTTCTTACAGATAAACATGATTATGACAAGGTAATAGGTAGTCACAGGTATGAAGGGTGGCTCAAAATTTCTAACACCTTTACTTCAGGGCTACTCTGTCCATCGATGAACTACTTGTCACAGCAAAACCAACCACCAAAGTCATCATCCATCGAAGAAAAAGCAACAGAGAATATATCCAAGACATCAACAGAAGTTACAGAAGGCATTAAGATATGACAGCATTCCAATAAAAAAAAAAAAATCAGAAAATGCACTACCTCTAAACTCTGATGGCACTGATGCCAAAACAGATGCCCAGAGACAACCTTTGTCCCACAAATAACTACCTATCCGCCACTCACATTCTCAAGTTTCTGTCTATTCCCTTCTAGACATAAAACCCAAATAAGAGGCATTACGGCAAATCTTCTCAATAGGAAAAAAAAATTGCAGAAACAGCCATTACTGCAATCACAAGTACAATAAATATCATGCAGAAGTTCTCATTATGAAAGTACTCACAAATTCTTGATCAATGTGCTAAATTTTTCTGCTTTTTCCGGTCATGAACGGTTCGATTCGGGGGCTTTGACAAACCTTTGTGTCCCCGCTAATTCTCTCTTGCTTTTGCGCCTGGGTTGGAAAGTTCTGCTCGGCCACTGCCTCCGCGCTTCGACTTTGAGGCACTTACAACTATAAGCTAAAACGAAATTGACTCTCGAAATTGAAAATTCAGAGTAAGATGAAAAAGCTGACAGCTGGGAAGAGAAAGCGATCAGGTGAACAGGATAAACCAACGCACTTCACGGCTTTCAGATGAATTGGATGCCTGCGAAATCGTGAGAACGACGATGAGAGAAGGAGAGAGGGAGGGACGATGTCACGAGGAGTGGGAGGGCTACGCTAGGGTTTTGCCGTTATCAAACTTCGACAGTCAACTCAATCAAGCTGATTCGGGTCTCAGTTTGGGTTGTAGGCGGGTAAATTATACTGCAGTTAAGAATCACCTGAGTTTTTGTTTCCCTTTTATTTTTTAGGATGAAATCTACTGCTGACTTGAGTGATGCAACTCAAATTGAAGTGGAGGGAAGAAGACGATTCCCGAAATCAAAAGGGAGGGAAACTCAAAATTTTAGAAAAAGGACGTGCTCGTCTATAACGCAGTGTACCGCAATATACCCGAATTTAACACGTGCCTTAAATTCCCAGAAGAAATTTCTTTTTGTAGCGATTCATTTTAAAAATTATATAAAAAAAAATTAAACAATTTTATGTATGAAATTTGCATATCAAATTAGACAAAAAATTCTTGAATAAAACCATGAGAGATGGAAAAATAAATGGTTCTTGAATATCCCATTAATTATATTTTCTATTACTAGAAACACAAAAACACTATTGCAGTAAGCTATATTTCCCAATTAAACAAGACAAAAAAAAAAATAAAATCAAAAGGAAGCCTTTGTTAAAGTGAAGAACATTCAAAGTTTACAAATGAAGTCTTCTACCAAATTATATAGCTTACAATGAGGATGCTAGAAACAATTGCACACAAACTTATTTTTTGGCTCTATCATTCATATTTTTGTAGCCTTCCAACAGCTCCTGCAACGCTAGTCCCATTGAATGTCCCTATAAAAAGTCCACCCGGAGGCATTCAACGTCGTCTTTCCATCGGCAGCAACAAGATCATACGGTGAATCCTCTGCAAATTCCACTGGTATTGATTTCCAGTGCAAACTCGGCTTCCAGTCAACTTCCCTCAGCACTTTCAGTATCTCCTCAACCACTATTTTGCTCCCTTCAGCAGATAAATGAAGCCCATCTCTGCAAATTGAAACATAAAGCCAAACTGAGTTTCTTTATGATAGGAAACAAGATACATCGATTAGGTCTGTTTTTACATGTAACGAACGCAGCATTAAGCATTGACTGATAGTTATATGAATCGATTAGATCTTTCAAGAGCAACTGACGATTTAAAAGCAGCATGCATGATAGAAATGTTGAAATTAATGGTACCGGATATGGACGAGTGAACTTACGTGAAACAAGCATTCATCCAGTCATCTCTTTTCTGGAATGCAGAGAAAAGATCAACAACCGCGAGGTCCATTTCCTGGCAAAGCTTTATACAAGCTTCTGAATACTGTTGGCATAACTCGTTTGTTCTTACCAGCTCACTAAATATCCCACTGTTTTCAGAGACGAAAAGCATGCTTTAGAATTTGTGTATTAGAGCATATGAAAAAGGTAAAGTACAAATACAAGAGTTGCATCTGAGCACCTTGTATTTCCTCGAACTATGTCCTCATTCACAGGAGGAGAACTAAGAAAAATGATGCGTGTTGAATCTGAAAGGCTCTGGTGTTCATATATAGCTAGCGTTAGAATGCATCACGATTAAACCATATTCTTAGTTATATATGTGAGCATGAATTTTCTCATTTGAGAATGAACCCATTGTAATATGCAACCAAGCATGTGTCTTTTTTTTTTTTTTATAGTGGATCAAACTCATTTCAAGTGCTCAAGATTTCCATGATTGCAAATGAAAACATCCATGCATGATACCAAAGAATAAATGCAGAATTCATACAACAGATCGACGTTCCAAGAATCCAACCGCTTGCTTTTTGACATAGAATACCTTTCAGAAATCCTCACATCAATTTCAATTACAGTCTGCAGTTCACTAGTCTATCAACTGATTAAGGCTAACACCGAGTAAGTTTTGTGTGAGAAAAAAGTACCTTGAGATGACTTGCAATCTTTCTCATGTTCTCAATATATTCAGGAAGTGGTACATGAGGGCCTAAGCCGGACGAATGAGGCCCCATCGAATCGTTACCACCAAAATAAACTATCACCAAAGAAGGTTGTACAGCAGCTTCCTAGAACAAGAACACATACGCACTATTGGACTCACATCACTGTGCATATCAATAAAGCATAAATCTTTGGGTCTTTGACCACGAAACATCTTAGTTTGCTATCTTATAATTCACAAACACAAGCCATTTATTAAGAAATAAGGGATCAAACAAACAGCCTAGTATCCATTGCACTTGCTAAGTTCTTGGGTAGTTATATAATCAGAGGAAATATCACCAGACACCATCATTGCACTTGCTAAGTTCTTGCCATTATTCTCGAACGACAACATAGTTACCAAAAATTACTTCATATTCTAATACTTTCCCAGCAATGTAGTTTGCTTAGTATAAAAGCCAAACATTTATAGAATTACAGAATTACATCCTTATACTCTATAAACTCCACATTTAAAAAAAAAATGAAACTTAAAAAAATACCTTGGGAAAAACTTGATCAAGGACCTGCACAGCACGGCGGGAATTCCAACCAAAGTAACCACGCAAGAATATGTCTGCCTACATCAAATTACAAACGTATTAAGATGAGATGAACAACTAAATTGAGACTGAGAATTATATATGGTACATCTAATTCCCAAAAATGGGTTATAAAAATCATGTAAATTGCCTGCCAGAATGGGCCTAAAAAAATGAGAATTTGAAGCTACACAGGCAAAAAAGGTTGAAACTTGAAAAAAAAGAGGTGGAGAGTGAGAGACAGAACTCTACGAGCGTAGAGGTCGGAGAGAATGGCACCCCAGCCGCCGTGGTCGTAGCTAAGCTGGACTATGGAGGATCCGAACAGAACAAACTGAGGTCTCGCCGGTCCCACCATCTCTGACTGCGAAACGACAAGACGTTCAAGCGTGGGATAGCGGAGAAGTGATGAAGAAGGAGGAGAGGAGATGAGAGGAGTCGTTGGAGTGAACAGTTGCAGTTTAGTGATTTTGGGTTTATGAAAAGGTAATTCTGTTTTCGTTTGCACTTGTATATAAAGGAAGGAGTGGATATGTCAATGATTTTGGCAAGAATATTTTTGGTGTGATTGTAGTAGCCCATTGACCACCCAAAAATAAAAGAAATTACAATGTCGGCTGATATTTTTAAAAAAATTAAGTTGAATCACTCATTCATGATTAGGGAAAAAATCTGTATGAAATGATTGTTATTACATAAGTTGCCTAATTATAGAATAAATAAATTAGTGATTGTTGTAAATAGTTTAATGGTTATGTCTATTTATGTAATATGTGCTAGGGGTAGTTTTGTCCTTTTGTATTCATTAATTATTCTCCTATATATAAGGGATAATTAATGCTTGTAAACCCTAATTCTAATCTCATAATAATCAGACGTCTTATTTCCTTCTCCCTGCTTCTCCATATTCTCTCTGCATTCATCCACCGGATTTCCTTCACAACACGTTATCAGCACGACGCTCTAAAATCGTTGATCATTCAAGAGGAGGATAAATCCAATCAAGTAAGTTTTTTTTCTCTCTTTAAAATTCAATTTTATTTTATCGAATCAAACCCTAGAACGCATGAATTCTAGGATGATTAAATTAATAATTATTTGGTAATTACTGAAATTAAATTCAACTATGTTTATTTAAATTTTCTGAATTTTTAAATTCTTGATGAACCCTTGAATTCATGTTAATAGGAATTGTTTAGCACCAATAATTCTGATGTTTGTAATCACATGAATTAATAATTATTGAAATGTTGTATTGAATTATTTAAAATAATTTTCATGATTTTCTTGTTTCATGTCTACTTTATTTTCTGCATATATGAATATGTTTTTGCATATATATGATATTTGTATATTAGTTGGATCTGGATATTATGTTGATTATATGATAATAATCATAATTCAATCATGAATATTTGAATGGGTGCCTGCTCAAACAAATTCAATAAAACCCGTGTGGCTGCCATAAATGGCAGAGAAAGAAAAGGGAGGAAACTATCACCCTACACGGCTAAATTGCCGAATTGGATGGGCACCAACCGTACAAAACGGTGGAGACCCCCAAATGCAATGGACACCTTTTAAAAAAAAAAAAAAAATCCAACTGCCAAATGCAATGGAGGCCCAGTAGGCCTGAAAAAAAAAGAAACAAAACAATGGCCCTGAAGGCCCGGGCGAGAAAAAAAAAAGACAAAAAAAAGAAAAAAAAAAGAAAAAAAAAGGAAAAAGCCCTGCAGGCTTGTAGCCCAGCCAAAACCCAGGCCTAACTCCTCGGCCCAGACGGCCTCAGCGCAGGCGCGGTTTCGCCGGCCCAGTTGGCTCGGCTTGGCCCCCCTGGCGGCTTGGCTTGGCCCAGCCTGGCGGCTTGGCTTGGCCCAGCCTGGCGGCTTGGCTCCGCTGGCGACCGGCTCGGCTCAGCTCTGACGACCGGCTCGGCTCCGGCGACCGGCTCGGCTCCGACCAAAAAAAAAAAAACAGAATCTTCTTTTGTACTCCTTGGGCCTAAAACATAAACTCATGCATGCCTGAAGCATTGCTATACTCATAAATCAAGGATCAAAATAACATTTATTTATATTTATGCATATTGTATCTTGTTTCCTTGTATGCTTGCTTATTTAGTTAATTCTTTATATATTATCTATCAATGTCATAGACCACTTGTAAATAAAAGGAACCTGAAGCTTCCTTCATCAATATCTTGAATTATCATACCATGTTATAGAACCTGAAGTTCTCATTAGTTGCTTATGGATGCATTTTTCCCAAAGCACTAATCATATTCATTAATCTTTGTAGAGCATGGCACATCTCAACAAACTGGATTTTGACGCACTAGAAGTTTCCGGAAGAAACTACTACCAGTGGACAGAAGATGTGAAGCTTCATCTCACCGCCAAAAGAATCCGCTCAACCATCCAGGAAGACAATGTGGCTTCCGAGCATCAGAAGGCGGATGCGATGATCCTCATTCGGAGGCATATGGATCGCGCACTGCAGCGTGAATACCTGGGTCAAGAGGACCCGAGAGCTTTATGGGTTTCACTGGCTGATCGTTTCGATCACCAGAAGGATATATTCTTGCCTGAAGCAAGACATGATTGGCATAACATTCGTTTTCAGGATTTCAAATCCGTAAACGAATATAACTCCGAGATATGCCGTATCCGGTCTCTTCTCAAGTATTGTGGGGAGGAACTCACTGAAACTGACCTACTTGAGAAGAATTTCTCCACATTTCCGGCCTCGTGTATTGTCCTGCAGCAACAATACCGAGAGCGGAAGTTTACCAGGTTCTCGGAGTTGATCACTACTTTGTTGCTCGCTGAGAAGAACAATATTTTACTAATGAAAAATGATCAATCCCGACCTGTGGGCACTAGTGCAGCACCTTTGCCTGAAGCAAACGCTGTTGCACCTCGCGATGCCAACCGTGGGGGAAGAAACAGGGGACGTGGTAGAGGTGGAGAACGTAATCGTCCAACACATGGTGCACACCCCTATGACCGGGTACATGGTTACCATGCCCCTCGTGGTCGTGGTAATCGACATGGTGGACACCCCTATGATCGAGCCCAAGATTACCATGCCCCACGTGGCCGTGGTAACCGTGGGCTAGGTCCACGTGGTGGATATCACGCTCATCCTGGTCCGCGTGCTCAAAATGAGAGAAACTATGGTCCGGCCCGTCGCCACCAGAATCAAAACCCACCGGACCTATGTTATAAATGTGGAGGTCGTGATCACTGGTCCCGCACCTGTCGTGCATCAGCTCAAATTATTGCCCAGTACCATGCTAGACGTGATACTCGAGAGGCTAATTTTGCTGCAGGACCAGTCCCCGCTGATACCACCCTAGCCATTGCCGATTTCCAGACTGCAGCTGGACATAATGAGGATTAAGTTATTTATACACCCATGGATATGATTGGAATTTGTGCTGTTTTTTTATGCATATTGTTTTTTTTTATTTCTTCCATTACTATTTCTGGATATTGTTTGGTGATTCATTTTATTTTGGACTTAGTTTGTTATTTGCTCGAATATTATTCAATCTATTTATTCATTTTTTTTAATACATGTGATTGTTGATTACTTTAGTTATATTGATGGTTAGGCATGTCAAATGGTGAAGTTTGTTGTCTAGCCGACAGTGCTACTACGCACACCATCCTCCGTGATAGGATATTTTTCACAAACTTAATGCCTAACCACACCCCGGTCTTAACTATTTCTGGCAAATCAAACTTGATTGAAGGCTCCGGAAGAGCCCAATTTATGTTGTCCAATGGTACCGTATTTACCATTGATGAAGCCTTATACTCCCCACGTTCCAGCAGAACGTTATTGAGTTTTAAGAATATTCGAGCTAATAATTATCATGTTGAAACCACAACCGAAAAAAATGTGGAATATCTTTGCATAACATCCAACTTGTATGGCCGGAAGCGTACATTGGAGAAATTAAAATGCCTCAGGAGTGGACTCTACATGACCACTATTAGGACCATTGAGGCAAATCACATAGCTAGCCGGAAGCTACCTAACCCCAGCAACTACTTATTATGGCATGACCGATTGGGACACCCCGGTCAAGGTATGATGCGACGTATCCTCAATACATCACACGGGCATCCCCTTACAAATAAGGACCTAGTGTTTAGTAACACACTATGCCAAGCTTGCTCAATGGGAAAATTGAACACTAGACCATCATATGCAAAGATCGATAAAGTCTCTGTCCCCTTCTTGTACAGAATACAAGGGGATATTTGTGGACCCATCCAACCACCATGTGGACCATTTAAATATTTCATGGTTTTGGTTGATGCATCGACGAGGTGGTCACACGTGACCCTATTGTCCACACGCAATGCTGCGTTCGCTAAACTCCTTGCCCAAATCATTAAATTAAGGGCCCATCATTCGGATTATCCCATAAAGTCCATTAGCCTTGATAATGCCGGGGAGTTTACATCGAAATCTTTCGATGATTATTGCATGTCCCTTGGGATTGATGTTGAACATCCAGTTGCACATGTTCACACCCAGAATGGTCTCGCAGAAGCATTCATTAAATGTTTACAAATGATTGCACGGACTTTGGTTATGCGCACCAAGCTACCAATTTCTGCGTGGGGCTATGCAATTTTGCATGCAGCTATGTTGGTCCGGTTGAGGCCCACTGCCACCCAACCCTATTCCGCGTTACAGCTGGTAACTGGGTACGAACCTGATGTTTCGCACTTACGCGTGTTTGGGTGCGCCGTTTACGTGCCAATTGCGCCGCCACAACGTACAAAAATGGGACCTCAACGCCGGAGGGGCATATATGTCGGCTATGAATCCCCCTCCATTATACGTTATTTAGAGCCCTTGACAGGCGATCTCTTTACCGCTCGTTTTGCGGATTGTCACTTCGATGAGACAGTCTTCACGCTGTTAGGGGGAGATAAGAACGCTAACGTTCCTGAAGAACGACGTGAATTGACGTGGACTGTCTCCACTATGTCTCATCTTGATCCCCGAACCGCACAAAGTGAGAATGAAGTGCGGAGAATTCTAGATCTACAGAGTGTAGCTAATAATATGCCAGACGCTTTCTCTGATCTAGCTAAAGTGACGAGATCACATATACCTGCTGCAAACGTGCCTGCAAGGATAGACGTCCCCGTAGGACGCGCCGTCCCAGATGGACGGGTCGTCCCAGATGGACAAAGTACGACCATGGCGGCTAACCAGTCATATGTCCCTGCCCAGAAGCGAGGTAGACCAATAGGTTCGAAGGATTCTTATCCCCTGAAGAGGACAAATTTGGCACAATTGAATCCCTTAGATATCACTATATCATCCGATCCATCTCATGAGATAATTCCGGATTATGGGTCTGTCTTAGAAGAGAGACGTTGGGGGACGCCTCAACGTCTGAACCCATTCCCGAGAATAGAGAGATCTCGGTAAACTATGCATGCTTAAATGAGATATGGAATCAGAATGATATTATCATCGATGATATATTTGTATTCGCAGTAGCTACTGAAATAATAACTAGTGATGATATCGAACCTCGCTCCGTTGATGAATGCCAACGTAGAGAAGACTGGCCAAAATGGAAAGAAGCAATACAGGTCGAACTTGATTCCTTGACAAAAAGAAAGGTGTTTGGACCTGTAGCTCCCACACCTCCCCATGTTAAACCTGTAGGCTTTAAATGGGTATTTGTAAGGAAGCGTAATGAGAAAAACGAGATTGTGAGATACAAAGCTCGTCTAGTGGCGCAAGGATTTTCTCAACGCCCTGGGATTGATTACGAGGAGACATACTCTCCCGTAATGGACATTATAACGTTCCGCTACCTTATCAATTTGGTAGTTTCCGAAAAACTGAGTATGCAGCTTTTGGATGTGGTCACAGCTTATCTCTATAGGGATCTAGATACAGAGATATATATGAAAGTTCCTGAAGGACTTAAGCTATCTGATTCAAATAGTTCCAGACCACGGAACACGCTCTCCATTCGTTTGAGGCGTTCACTCTACGGATTGAAACAATTCGGACGGATGTGGTATAACCGTCTAAGTGAATATTTGATCAGATTGGGATATGTGAATAATGAATTATGCCCATGCGTGTTTATTAAGAAGACAAGTTCCGGGTTCGCTATAGTGGCAGTTTATGTCGATGACATGAATCTGATTGGTACTCCTGAAGAGATCCAAGAAACCGCTGAGCACCTGAAATTAGAATTTGAAATGAAGGATCTTGGGAGAACACACTTCTGTCTCGGCCTGGAGCTCGAGCACCGTGCAGATGGAATTTTGGTCCATCAATCCAATTACATCCAGAAGATGTTGAGACGCTTTAATGAGGATAAAGCAAAACCTTCAAGCACGCCCATGATCGTCCGGAGTCTAGATCCTAAAAAAGGACCCGTTTCGTCCAGCAGATGACAACGAAGAGATATTGACACCAGAAGTGCCATATCTAAGTGCAATAGGCGCACTGTTGTACTTGGCTCAATGCACTAGACCAGACATTTCATTCGCGGTGAACTTACTAGCTAGATTTAGCTCTGCGCCAACACGCCGCCACTGGAATGGCATAAAAGACATCTTCCGATACCTTAGAGGTACACCGGATATGGGCTTATTCTATCCCTATGCATCGAGGAATGAATCAACCCCCCTTGGACCTCGAAATGATGCACGCCTCGTTGGGTATGCTGATGCAGGTTACCTATCAGACCCACATAAGGCACGTTCCCAATTCGGTTATGTCTTTACCATTGGGAACACAGAGATATCTTAGAGGTCTACAAAACAGACCCTTGTTGCTACGTCTTCGAATCATGCCGAGATTTTGGCCCTGCACGAAGCAGTTCGTGAATGCATATGGCTAAGAGCTATTACGGGGCATATTCGAAGTACATGTGGACTGAATTCCACCCGTAATGAACCGACAGTTATCTACGATGATAATGCTGCCTGCATAGAGCAGATGAAGACCGGTTTCATTAAGGGAGACAACACCAAGCATATTGCACCGAAGTTCTTCTTTAACCAGCAACAGCAAGAACATCAGAAGATTGAGATCAAGCCAATACGATCCCAAGATAACCATGCGGACGGACTTGTTCACCAAGTCATTACCAAAGGCCACATTCCAGCAGCTTGTGCGAGGTATTGGTTTACGTAGATTGGTTGATCTACCTAATCTATAGTTTTCAGGGGGAGTCAATATCAGGGGGAGTATCCTGAAGTATACCAAGTATCCTGAAGTATATTCACATGATCATCGTGTACTCTTTTGTCCTACGACCAGGGTTATTTTGTCCCATTGGGTTTTGTTACCTGGCTAGGTTTTAATGAGGCACATTTTGGTATGATCACCCCGCTAACAATGCATCCTGAAGATGCTACGATTTGACTCATATGCATTTGCACATCTTTTCCCTTCAAACACGGGTTTGTCCCACTGGGTTTACCGGGTAAGGTTTTGGTGGAGCAACACTGATGCATTTTATCTTAAAAGGTGGATTATCTACCTGTATTCTAGAAGAGACGACATCAGCTACCTCAGAAGATTCCGATGTGATCACGTATACGCACGTTGCACTCTTTTTCTTCGACCAGGGTTATTTTTGTCCCATAGGGTTTTTGTTACCTGGCAAGGTTTTAACGAGGCAACATATATGTGCGTAGCAAGCAGTACCATTACATGAAATATCCAAGGGGGAGTGTTGTAAATAGTTTAATGGTTATGTCTATTTATGTAATATGTGCTAGGGGTAGTTTTGTCCTTTTGTATTCATTAATTATTCTCTCATATATAAGGGATAATTAATGCTTGTAAACCCTAATTCTAATCTCATAATAATCAGACGTCTTATTTCCTTCTCCCTCCTTCTTCATATTCTCTCTGCATTCATCCACCGGATTTCCTTCACAACAGTGATTCAATTATAGACACAAAGTCATCCTTTTCTTTTTCCCCCCTGTTTTTTTTATAGTCAAATATTTTTTTTAAAGAAGAAATTCAAGAGACGAGGTCACAACTCACAATAAGGTTGGATCCAAAATTCCCTTTATAACTTTCCATCACATTGCAGAAGGCAACACATTGCAGAGTTAGTTTTTATAATGGAATTGAGACAATGATATTTGAGGGAGCTTGTACATATTGAGTACTCTTATATCAGTTTGGAATTCTCAATAGTTCCATACTATCAATGTGAAGGTTTGTTCAAATAGTATAACGAATGACATTAATATATAAATAAATTTCATGAAGCGAAACTCTCGTTTTTGAAAGAAAAAAAAAAGAATTCTTAAAATAAGAAACGCCTTGGCGTTTGGGTAATAGAAACAAATAATTTTTTTTTTTTTGGTCCAGAATAGAAACAAATAATAATTGATAAAAATATAAGCGAGGGGCGAGTTTACGTGGAGACAGGTGAGGTAGGTTACATAGATGGTGAAACTGGTAAATACTAAATTCTAAAACCTAAATAGGCCACCAAACTTCAACAACCAACTAACCACCCATTCACATTTAATGTGCCACATCACTATTTTTTTCATGCATGGGGGACTTATTTATGGAAACATGTCGTGTTGAATTCAGATGAATGTGATGGTACATCTTTTATAGTGTCATCTATACCCAATTGTGACTGGTCAAACGCCATGTAATGTTTTTGTACATATCTTATTGGGGCTGGACCGGCTGGTTCATAATATTGAAAGGTATAGATATTCAAAGGTCAAGAGGAGTGAAATAGGTATCAATACCATTCAGTGCAGCGAGCTTTGAAGAGGATCTTATTGCTTGTGAAGAAAAAAGTTGCAAATCATCCCATAACAATTCAATTCGTGGGAAAAATTAGAACGTGTATAAATTGAGATTCGATTTTTAAAAAAATTCATATAATCAGTTGTACATGATGTGCGTAGGTGTGTTTCTTTCTTTAAAAGGCGACACTTGTATTCCGTAGGGCATGGAGGGGTTATATACTTATATTTAACCCATACAGAGCCGTAATAGAGAGTACCAACCAAGAATTTATCAGCAAAGAAAAGTAGCCATGGCGATAGTTTAGTTGATTGGACAACCATGGAAAGGTGCAAAGAAACCGTACCAGAATTAATAAACCGTCAGCCACCACAGGTGCCATTTATTTCTTCCCAACCCTAGTAAACTCCCAAATGACAAGGACACTCCTCGAATAACTGCGGTTAGTATGGCTAGTGAAAACTTCGGGGAAAATCTGACATATAACCGATTTAGATAACTTGCAAATGCTTATTCTTGCTCTGAATAAGGAGAAGTTAGCTGAGTTTTGTAACCAATCAAACCCTTGGCCATATTTAGGGGACACATGGCATAGAGTTAGT
Source organism: Prinsepia uniflora (assembly GCA_032719365.1). Classification (NCBI taxonomy): domain Eukaryota; kingdom Viridiplantae; phylum Streptophyta; class Magnoliopsida; order Rosales; family Rosaceae; genus Prinsepia; species Prinsepia uniflora. The sequence continues at coordinate 70,624,702 of CM064869.1, forward strand.
GGCCCATATGGAAACCGACCTGGTAGGTGAGTCTGGACTCCACGACTGACACCATGTTGGTGTGACTGTGAGAAGATGAAGACCGATCGCATCTCAAAAACTGTTGGGATTCCGATGGTCGGAAATTGATTACCATCCATAGTGATCGATTTTGGATCAATATATCAAAGAAAAAGAGGTTCGTGACAAATCTGACAAGACCTTAACTTAACCTGTCAAAGATTTAACCGAGAGAAGAGGGCGAAAGATAAAAAATATCGTAATAACTTATCAAAAAAAAAATCGTAATTAAATTACTACCACTGGGGATACTATAAAAAAAAATTACCGGTGGGACTCTTAAACCAATTCAGAGTATACATATAAGAGTAATTAAATTTCTAGATAAATTTAATTTAAAATAATTAAAAAATTATTATTAATTAGTCAATTTTTTCAGCTATCAAAATTAAACCCTCTATATTTTTACCAATTTTAAATATTAAATTCATTTTTTTTTAATTTGAATATATAGAAACATAATTTTTCTACCATGATTAGTTTTTAACATAATTTTTTAACAGTTCAAATAAATATATTGAATGTGTTAATATTATTAAATATTTTTAATGGCTAGTTTTCATCATTTCTTCTTCCTAATTGTTGAATGTATTAAAATTATCATACTCAAACTCTATTTGTGACAACTCAGTCTTCTCGATTGTCACCTAAAAATTGTAAAACATCAAAACTCCATCTCCCAAATACTAGATAGAATCAAACTTTTCTTAACCATACACAAAAAGTTCGAATCAATTAACGACTCAGAAACGAAAAAAATTTGGAAATTCGTTTTTCGCTATGAATTATAATTTACAAAAGTACTTGTGAATGCAAATGATGATGAATTTTGTGAAAAGGGGAGGTAGAGAATGAAAGTGAGATGGGAGAGAAACAAGATGAAGAAGCTAACAAGAGACGACTAGATACTAGTAATTAGTTTTAATATAAAAGTTAAATTTTAAGTTAAATTTAGCTAATTTGTTGCATACCCATTTTGATACTTTTGGATAAAAAATTTGTTCCAAAAGTTAAATTTGCTGCAGATGTTCTCAAAAGCTTTAGTTTTCAAAATAAGAAGGCGTGTACAAGTCATCTGTGGAAGAACTAAGTTCAGATATGCGCATACAACAACCATACAACTAACATCTCCAACAAATAATCTGTTTCCAGTAGTCCACAGAGTTGTCCGTTGATGAGGTTCAAGTTCTACAACACTTCATTCATTCCTCCGTTGCGATAAAAAATAACGTATCAATCCATGATCGGAAACCCTGCTAGAAGCTTGAGAGGCTTGATCTATGGTGATAAAGAATCAATCTGTTTACCCATTTTTGGGTAAAGAACCAATAAAGTGTTTCACCCATCCTAGGGTTTTCTTGAGTTTGGGCAGTATTTTTTTTTTTCAGTTTTGCCAAGACAGAAATTTCCTGCTCCGAAGAACCCATAAGGCTACTTGCATTGTAAAAAGTCGAACCTCCAACTTAATTTTGTCTAACCAAGCACTCAGCCAACGAAGAAAGGATCTCTTTTGTGATAGTTTTGCCTCAATGATGGCTTCAGAGGAAACCCGCCCAATGATCATGAATGTCTCGAGAGAAGGTACCTGCAACTGTTTGTGAAACATTTCAGGTTCAAGATTTCGGTTTCTTCCCCCAGAGTATAAGTTAAAAACAGAAATGATTATTATAGCATTAGAAAACCACATGGTTAATTGGTTATACTCTACGGCTGCATGGAGACCCAAATGATCTGTCATGCCGGATAATGCACTGATCCAACGTCAGGCATCCTTCGACATGCAGCTAAAGTGGACAGCAGAAAAGATTACATTACTCAACAGCCGGCTAATTGAAGACAAGATTCTCCTAGTATAATCAGTTTCCAGTGGTAACAGAAATAGAACGATAAGGGCAATGTAATACCAGAGAATTGCTAACTGATCGTAAACAATCATTTGTTTTCAACATTAAAAGGATCACACGCGGCAACCTCCTCAAAAGCTCTGAGATTTGGGAGAAATACTGAGAAGCATACATCTGCCATATGAAACATTAAGGTATGTTAAAAATTAAAACTGAACCTGAAGTATCACTACCATGTAACAGTATTCATAGGGTGGTATTCATGGACAGCATATACTTCAGATCCCAAGAATTATACACCCATGAAAGCAATTAACCCATTACAATATCTCACCTGCAGTTCTGAAATGTCACTTTCACTGCCTTCTATAATCAAATGATCAAGAGATGGGTCAATGACCCTATTCCAAGGCCTCATAGTAAGAACTCCTGCAAATAATTCATACAAATTCTCTCCAGCGCCTAATTTTGCACTATGTTTTTTTATTGCACTTGCATCAGCAAAAATCAATGCCTACAACAATGAGAAGGCGGTAAAGTAAGTCCCTACATAATTTGAGAGCCAACAAGATAAGGCGCTAGAATATGGAAGACAAGTTTTCCAAGAAAAGCAATGGTGTACCTTCCAGAGGGCAGCATAGTTAGTTCTGGTCTCAAAGTCAAGTTCTTTATACAGGCCATGGTCTAGAAGTATCAACTGTGGTTCTTTCTTGCCTGTACATGAGATGTTCGGAAATAATAATTGAGTTGGCCAAAGTCTATGCAATGTCCCACATTATATAAGAAAGCGCAGTATACAAAAAAATCACCAACCCCATGAGTATAACAGAGATGGATAGCCTTTCACTCTGGTACTTTTCTACAGAAAATCAATCTATATTGTGGTTCACAAATCAAAATCGTTACCGCCTTATCACAAACTATCATTATCAGAGTGAGTCTTGAAAACCCAAATATGATCTAGCCACATACAGACATACTACCAAATATTTTTTCAGCAGCATCAAAGTCAACCACAAGATCTAGAAATCATGATAAGATATCCTGAAGATGGGATGCCACCTTGCTTTCCCACAAATGCGGTGGGCATCATAATCCTATAGCCCAGGGTTACTTGAAGTTGTGGTTACTATAAAAAGTAAACTACTACACAGATTCTCAAATGATAACCTCAACAACAAAGTAGAGTCTCACCTAGAATGCTCTTTCCACTACCAGGCAGAGGACGAACTAACAAGTTGGCAGCATGTGGGTCACAATGCACAAACCCGTGTTTGAACATCATTTCTGCAAAAGTTTCGGTAACCTGCATAAAGTAAAGTATATCAAATCTTGCTTCTCTTCTTTTTGTGTTAGTTTACTAAATTTAAAGCATCGATTATTTTCCTTTTTGTGGTACATGGCTTCATATCCTTACAGGTCAATAAAAAATAAAACATAAAGGCACACATGAGTCCTTTGCTAAGAGTCTATTTATTTAGCTTTTCAACCATAAGCCCAAGTTTAAGGCCAAAAAAAAGAGAGCAATAAGCATGCAACCAAGGCTCTAATGTTTTAATACCTTAATTCATCTTGAACAGTCAAATCAATGTGCACAATCAACGAAAGAAATCTACTGTTATAGTCATCTATGATCAATTGGGAATCTAGAGTAGGTATGCAATTTGAATGGGGAAATCAACCTTTTTACAACCTGATTGTCTAAACATGTATTCTCAGAAAAGCTCATGGACTTACCAGTCTTGCAACTTCATCGGGTCGAAGTCCAAGTCTTCTCATGGTCTTCACATCAGTTACTTGTGTTCCATCCATAAATTCCATGGTCAGCAACTTTGAAGTGCTTAGATGCCAATGCACCTTTGGTGCATATACATAAGCTGCAATATGAGGAGAGAGCTTCCGAAAGTTATCCAAGCATTTCTCACTGTTCTTGGCCTCTAGTAGGAAATCTAGTTCCTGATTTCCACAATCACATTTGATCAAATGACGACACAGCCACTAAAAATACTAGGTAAAACACACCTTGTAGGGATAAATAACTACATGTTTGTTAAGATATGATCCAAAGTTCACATGTTTTTCTATCTCTATAGTGGAGAAAAGCACCCTTTGGGAAAAAAACTACGAACATGCTTTAGACTAACAGACGGATAAGATAGACAGATACCGCTGAAAGTTAAGAAAGAAGACAATCAAGTGTGAAATATGTTCAAGCAACTTGCCTTTGGTAAACTTTCACGCATCTCGTCAATCAACCACCTGTTAACAAAGCAAAATTACAAAAAATTATACAGAAATCAGTACCACAAAATCATTCATGTTTAAGCAAGTAAGTGTGTAACAATACATAGACATGTCAGTAAAACCAGCAAGATGTGGCCGAGTTTGTTTAAGTTTCTTCTTAAGTAGAAACTAGGCAATACAATAAACAGGTATGAAAGCTTTTAGTAGAACTACCTATAATCAAAAGAAGGGAAAATCTGGTGCAGGGTATTCACAATAAAACCCACAGTAGCACAGTCTGCAGCTGCAGTATCTGTCATGTGAGTGTGTTGAACCTGAACATTGAACGTCATGTAGACAAAAAGCAGAAACTCTGATAAGAAAGTTGTACATATTAAAATTTGATCAAATAAGAACAACTACTTGATTGCACCTAGCGGTAAAAATCCTTATTTGAGTTAAAATTGACAACTGGGACCTTCACAGCCACTTTTTCTCCATCATGATTGCGAGCAACATGGACTTGTGCAAGGGAAGCACTTGCTATTGGAACAGGATCAAATTCAGAAAAAATCTGCATGCAAAAGGCTTCTCTTAGAACAAGAACAAGAACCAAACCTCTATGGAAACTCATAAGGCAGATAACCATAAGAAACCCACATCAAATGAATTTCTAATTAGAGAATCAAGCATTTAACAGAGCTTAAACAGAATTTTCACATATGGGATATTTACATAAACACATACAACCAAGATAACATACTTTATCAGGCGTATCTCCAAGCTCTTTCGTGATCACTTCACATACTTGTTCGTACGAAGAAACTGGGCATTTGTTCAACATGGAATCTCTCATTGTCCGGACATATTCTTGAGGTACCAAGTATTCCTGTACAAAATTGAATGAACACAAAAACAACTTAACCCCAATTGCTTTGTGTCAATCAAAATATACTGTTTTGACTGAGTATTTAGTTAGCTCTATCCTAGCTCATTTCAAAATTTAACACAAAACGCACAACAACTATTAGAGCATACTGAATTTAAAAGCATACCAGCTGTCCAATATGTTGGCCGAGCTTGATATATATCCCTCCATTGCTGAAGCATAATTCTTGTAGCTTAAGTGCAGACCTGAGGTGAACTTCATGCTTAGCTTTTGCCCTTTCCTTGCTTCCTTCAGGCAGTCCCCACAGTGAATATTCATAATCTAGTTCCATAGAAATATTGAACTCCATTAGAATCTAATTTTCACTCAGAAATTAATAAATCTGATCCAACCAACTTCAAACCAACACAGAATTCAGAGATAAGCTAAATGCAGACTTATTCTCAATTTATCATCCCATGACCCTAAGAATGGCATTGCTTGGAGAAAACGCAGAGGTCAGAGGGTGAAGTAGGGAGTACCGAAGGCGATGGCGGCGGCTGTCATGGCATCGCGAAGAAGGCGGGGAGGAACAGTAGTGTAGAGCTTTAAAGTCATGGCAGCGTCGTCGGAGGCGGCTACTGTTGCCGCCGTGCCTCCGGCGAATAACGCGGTCGCCGACAGCGCGAGCTTCGTCCGAGCGCCCCATAAGGATCGCGTGGCCATGTCGTTGGGCACGTCACCTTGCGAAATGGGGCCAAACGCGCGAAGGAATCGATGTTGAGGGTTCGCAACGGTGACGTTTTCTGATTTTCTTGTTCAAATATTATTATTTTACTGATTTTATGCTATTAAGGGAGTTAGTCTGAAGATTAATTCAAAAATAAATGACTATTAATTAATCAAATAAAGTCGGCCCAGTTGCTCATGAAGGGAGAAAGAGAAAGAAGTATAGCTTCGGCCAGAATTCATTTCAAAATCTTAAAAACCCCAAACTGAACCATTATAAATTAATCTACTTTTTATAACCAACATTGAAAATAGTTCATTTATTTTTTCTTTTGTCAAAAAGATACTTCTTCGTTAAAAAAAACAAATATAAACATTTATATTTTTAACTAAAATATTAAATAACCATGGAGACTTGATGTCTTCTAATCTTAAATAAGGTTTAAAGTGCTTAATGAACGCTGCAACTTCATAAGTCACAACATTATACTTTTGGGAGGCGTACCTAAGTTGTGCATTCTCAAAGAGAGATTGCATAATTAGGATATTATGAATCACTATTTCGATACTAACCTCCAAACAAGAGCATGTTGTAACATATTGCACTACTAGTTGCGAGTTAGTCTCCAGGATGACTTTTGTGATGACTCGAAAATTCAGAAAAAGTAATTTCGAGAATTTGGAAAGGAAATTGACATTTTTATCCTTGGATTACGTGGTCAAAAGTTGATTTTTAGTTCAGGATATTTTTTTTGGACCTTTTGCGAGAATTATTGCGTAAGTCTCGGAGTCTGGAGTTAGTAGACAGACGACATGCTAAAATTGGAATTTGTACGAGGTAGTTACGGGTCTAGAACCTCGGGGATATTTTCGTAATTTTGAATCCAGGGATAGTTTGGTCTTTTTGTTAGATTGGCGAGTCAGCATTTTTATGTTGTTTAATTGGGATGGTAACAAGTGTCACCATCATGTTGAGGTTAATGGCTTATGTTCGACCGTGGGTGTATATTGTTTGTTGGTGTTTGTGTGCTGGATGAGGAATTTAGAAATCAACCCAATTCGAAGTCTTGGCTTGAGAACCGAAGAGAGAATTATAGGAAGGAAATAGAGTGGAGAAGCCAAAGAGGAAAGAAAAAGAAAGAGAATGGAAACAGAGAAGAAAACCCAGGAAAATACCCAAACCCGAAATGGACCCATGTGACCCATGAAGCCTAAATGACCTCGATGTTTGAAATTGGACTTCCCAACTCCCTTATGAGGGTTTTACGATCTAAATGGACTGATAATTGAAGGTTTTGGAAGAGGAAGGTGCTCGGGATGGAAGTTCAAGGATTGGCTGAAAATGGATAGATTGAATCTTGGAATGGAAGTGGGGATGTGATATTCTAAAACCATAAAACTGTTTTTTGGAGATCAAATGATTTGATTGGATGGAAGAATTATGAAAATTGTTTGAGTTTGGACAGGTTTTGTGTCAGGACCCGACCCTCCTCGGTCAGGACCCGACTTATCTAGCACCATATTGTCCGCTTTGGGCCTCACCCTCACGGTTTTGTTTTCGGGAGCTCATGGTGCAACTTCCCAGGGGGTCACCCTTCATGGAATTGCACCAGCCTCAACTCGCTTAACTTTGGGGTTCCGATCCCCCCCAAAGCCACTTGAGCTCCCAAAAGGCCTAATGCTAGATAGGTGTGTGCCTACACCTTTAAGGCACACCACCATTCCCTTCCCAGACCATTCCCCCTCGCAGGAATGTGGGATCGTTCACCGTTCCATACAGGACACGGGTCTTACAATCCACCCCCCTTAGGGCCTAGCGTCCTCGCTGGCACACTTCCCGGTTGGGGTCTGGCTCTGATACCAAATTGTCAGGATCCGATCCTCCTCGGTCAAGACCCGAATCATCTAGCACCATATTGTCCGCTTTGGGCCTCACCCTCACGGTTTTGTTTTCGGGAGGTCATGGTGCAACTTCCCAGGGGGTCACCCTTCATGGAATTGCACTAGCCTCAACTCGCTTAACTTTGGGGTTCCGATCCCCCCCAAAGCCACTTGAGCTCCCAAAAGGCCTAGTGCTAGATAGGTGTGTGCCTACACCTTTAAGGCACACTACCATTCCCTTCCCAGACCATTCCCCCTCGCAGGAATGTGGGATCGTTCACCGTTCCATACAGGACACGGGTCTTACATTTTGGACTGGGTCAGGGCCGCAGGGGTCGGGTGACCCGATTGCAGGAAACGACCGAGGAATACGAAATTGTAGTTGGAACTGTAGCAGAGCGCGTGATTTCCACGCGCAGCCGCTTTTGATAGCGCGTGGGGGATTCTCAAGGTACGCTCAACACGATTTTTAATGTAATAGATGTTACGAACATTTCAGCGCAGGTTTCACGTCGATCTCACACTGTTTCAGTATAGTTTTGTGTGTCTGAAGCGTTATTTTAATACATATTTGAATCTTGTATAATGGGGGATTTTATTATGAGGTTATTTGGGGATGATAATGACCATTGATAGTGATTGTTGACGGGAAAGGTGATTCTTGAAATTTACGGAGGAGAGTACGTGGACGGTGTGTAAGTGGATGCTTGTTTTATAAACTGTTATGCATGCATAGTAAATATTTTATATGATTTATTGCATGATTTGAGTTTTAATGATTTCAATGATGATTTGATATAATTACTTGATGATTTTATGGATTTATTTATCGATTTTTGGACACAGTTTTGCGGATTTTCGTGAAAACAATATTTTGAGCCGAGACCCTTTTGGAAAATAGTTTTGACTTAGATTTGGAGCCAAATATGAATATGCGGTTGAAATTGTGATTTGGTCTTGTGATTGTGGATACTGGTACGTGTCTGGACGATGTGAGTGTAGTCCTTTGACGTGACTCAGGTGTTGCATGGGTGCAGTTCCTAAGTATGTTGTACGTCTAGATGTTGCTTGTGAAGTTTCAGGACATGGCTCAGATGTTGCGTGCGTGCAATTCCCGAGATGGCCTACGCGTAGTGCCGATGTGATAGTGTGATTGATTGTGCATTGATGAGTAGGGCTGATATTGTGATTGATGTTTATGCACATATGAGTGGTGTTGTTTGATCATTGTGAGTGATGTTGTGTCAGGACCCGTCCCAATCCCCCCGGGATTAACGAGGGACGCTCCTGATCCCGTCTGACACGGAGTGTCAGACCAAGGAAAATTTGAACTTTTAGCCTGAAGGCTTCTAGAGTACGCCAGGATCCGGAGGAGGTATGTGATGTCTCGGTTTCTGCTACAGTCCGCACTGTATTCAACCGGAAGGGCATTGAAAATAGAAAGATTGTGAGTGGACAAAAATAAAAGAGTTGATAAAAACATTTATAAAAGACCTTTATGCCCTTCACTAAAAAGCATGCATGCATAGGAAAATCATTTATCAAACCACATATGTTTCAATAACCAAATCCATACAGGCCCCTACACAAAACCATTTATAGAAATCTAGAACAATATAAACATATGTGGGATCTCAGCCCAAATCCATTTATCAACCATAAAACATAATTTCGCAAAACCAAGAAATCATGTTTATCCAATTCATATAACCAATCCTGTCACGGTATCTAGAGCTACGCACGTGTTACCCGGGGTCTCAAAGCCCAAGTCTCCCAGGGTCTACCCAGGTCAATGTCCGTAGATCAATGACCCTCCCTGAGGGTTATAATCCATAGCCTTTCTGAGAGTAAGGAACCCAACGAGGGCGACTCCACTCAATCAGTGCTCCGTGACTACTCCGGGATCCACCCAGGCTAACGACCCTCCCCAGAGGAGACAATTCATATATAAAGGATGGTATACAAAAAACCTTTTTGAAAACATTCTCAAAACCTTTCAAGGGCTCATGCCCAGTCCCCATAAACCGTCATGAACCAAAAAAACCTTTCAAGGGTTCATGTTGCTCCCCATAAATCGCCATGAACCAGAAATCCATTTATGGGTTCTCGACCCGAAATCACAATCTTAAAACATAACTGGGCCATAAACCCGAATCCACATACAAACTGGGCCTCGTGCCCGATTTCGTAAAGTAAATGGGCCTCGTGCCCGATTTCGTAAAGTAAATGGGCCTCGTACCCGATTTCGTAAACCAAATGGGCCTTGTGCCCGATACATAAGTCAACTCGGCTCCGAACCCGATTCGTAAACCAACTGAGCCTCGAGCCCGATACGTAAATCAACTGGGCCTTCGGCCTGATGGCTAGTTAAATCAAATGGACTTCAAGTCCGAGAGTTTGTAAATCAAATGGGTCTCGTGCCCGGTTTATATTTCCAAATCCGAAATCGATTCAAGAACCAATTGGGCCTCTGACTCGAGAACATAGCTAAACGGGACTTCGAGTCCGAGGGTTTCCAAAACAAATGGGTCTCGAACCCGAGTTTACCTTTTCAAATCCAAAACTATTTCATGAAATCATTTCCAAAACTACAAGCACGGAAAGTCAATGCAAAACTGTAAACCTCGATTTACGTGCAAGCACGTAAATCGCCTCGAAATGCGTGAAACTATATAATTCAAAAATATCCAAATCAACATCATAGAATCATATTCATAAATCATATAAAACATTTATGCATGCACCACAGTTTAGAAATCAAGGTCCACTCACAGACCGTCCTAAGCTGCCGTCTCAGTTTGCGTGCCGTAAGCCTCACCAGGCTAATCATCATCATCGGGACTCCCAAACCTGTCCAAATCAATCTAGAAGGTTACTAACTACCTTATTAACCTCTCATTGAAGCACCGTAATTTTCCCGAATTTTTAACTATTTGAAAACACGATCCTAAACCTTCGGATGTCCCGAACATTATCGAGACGGTGTCCGATCGACACGAGACCAGTCCCAAAATGTTCGTTACATCGAATAGATTAATAGTCATGTTGAAGTCATCCCCAAAAAACTCCCCACGCGCCCTCACGCATTGCCCAAAGTGGCTGCCCGTGAAAGTCACGCGCCAAATTGTGTCATCCCTGTCCTCTATAGACCGGTCGGTTCAGACCAGGCCGGTCGAACCGAACCGATGATCACGGTGCAGCCCAATTTCTCACCCGTTTTCAATCTTTTTCGTCCCATTTTCATTCCTCTAGGTTCCTAACATTAAACCCTATCTATCTAGTCCTTAAAAACATGGAAAATGGTTAAGGAATCACCTTTCCAGATCAAGAAACCTCACGGCCAACTTGCACCATCCACCACCGCCGTCTCTGGCCGTCCTAGTTCTTGAAACCAATCCAAACCTCCTCCTTGCAACCTCAGAAGTAGTTTCTAATGAACAAAAAACAATCATCAAACCTTAAATCGAAAATTGCCATTAATGGATCAAAACTGACATTTTCGGGGAAAGTCACCTACCGTCGCCGCCGTGCACGGTCGTGGCCATCCCTAGGTACGTCATAGCTTCTCCCTCAACTTGTCTTCAGACGTCACAGGCAAAGGACGAGGGTGTAACACCCCGGACATTCGGGGATTTTAATATTTCAATTTAATGTGTGAATTGACGCTTTTACCCTTGTGATTGGTATGGCCAAATTGTTGACTTTTTTATTGATGAGTTAAATGGACTTTGACCTATGACTGTGACGTAGTACGGGACGTCACGAGTTCATAGACAGGTGGCACATCCATTTCGGACGATCAGGGAAAAAGTTATGACTATCGGAAGTTCAGGGGCATTACCGTAAGTTGGACTTCACGGGCGAAAATGTTGACTTTTCGTTTAACAATTAAGTTTCACACGACTCCAGGACCGTTGGGTAGGTCTCGACGTCCTGAGTCCGTAGACAGGCGGCACGCAAAAATCGGACTTCGTATGGCTGAGTTACGGGCCTAGGAAGTGAAGGGCATTTTGGTAATCTGAACTAGGGGCATTTTGGTCATTTCACCCATGGTCACTGTAGCAACCGCGGGGGAGAAATTGCTGCACCACCGTATGCGGTGGTTCTGAGTCTCAATTGTTAAATCAGTGTGTGAGTTGGAAAGTTGGGATTGTTTAAAGCCTTATAAACATCAGAACGTGGCTGATCATGGACACCATTTGTTAATTCAAGATTCGAACTTTTGCGGGAAACATTTCTCAGTGGACAGTGACGCTTCCACGAGCTGTTGGCTGGCAAGGATGGTTTAAACTGAGTGGGATTTAAGTGTGCTTCACTCTGTTGCAGTGAGGGCTGAGAATTGGAGAGGAAAATCAGAGAATTCAGTTTCTGGAAAATTGGAGGGAATTTCGGAGTTTAATTTATGGTGCTTGTTGGACCAAACCAAGGCCTGGTTTAGTCTTCTGGGAGTATTTGGAACTCAACCACATCGAAATTGAAGGCTAACAGTCACGGTTGAGCTGGGACGGAGGCTGCTGTTTTCAGGGAAGTTGCAGAGCTTGGGACGACAACCTACAAGTACTTTCAGACACAATTGATTGTTCATTTTGGTTCGTTTTGATCCTGTTATGCTTCCTGTGAAGTTAATTGGACAATGGGTTTGAAACCAGGAAGTTCTGGTAATTGACCCGATTGATTGATCGCGGGTCGATGGGTCGTTTGGGGATGTGTCGAGGTTGATTTTTGTCACAGAACCTAAATTGGATAGTTAATGAACATGTTAGGATCAAATGGGATTGAAATCGAGTTGGAATTGATGGGTATTCAACCGGGTCAAGCCGCGGGTGGCAGACCCGTATTACAGACAAACGGGTGAAGGAGGTGACACTGTAGCTACAGTGTCAGGCGCGTGACTTTCACGCGCAGCCACTTTGGGCGGCGCGTGAGGGCGCGTTGGACCTTATCTCCGATCACGATCAACATGACTTTTGTTCCTCTCATCATTCTGAACATTTTTGGTGATTTAACCATGTTGATCTGAGATAAGCTTTTATGGGTCAGTTTAGGGCCGGTTGCCTCGGGAAACGTGTTGTACAGTTTCCCCGGGCCGGTTTCTATTTCGGACTTTGTGGTTAAACGTTTAAGACTTGAAGTGACCCTTACATGTGATTTGAACTGACAGGAATTGTACGATAATCTCGGTACAGGTCCGTACGCGCAGATTCGCAGCGGAATCGTACAGTGAGTGGGCCCGTTTTCATTAAACCCTTGCATGCTTAAATGTTTTCCGATTTACTTATATGTTCACATGTTGGAATCTATAAATGGCTTTGATGATATTGAGATTTCGGTTATGGCACGTTTCACGGTATTTGGGCATGAGACCCGTTTGATGAAACGTAACGATCGGTTCAGATTTTACCTATGTATACATATATGTTTGCATGTGGATATCAATAAAATGTATTTGGTACTGCACTGTATAGATCCTTCCATATTATATTGTCTCCTCCGGATGAGGTACCCCGGAGAGGTCACGGACGTCTAGAACGTTCAGCGTCTACGACGCTAAGCATCGGGGATGCTGTAACCGAACAGGGTTCGGGGATTGAACTCGGAATTGAGACCCGAGTGGCACGCGTAGCCTTGTGATTGTGACCTTATTGGACGTCAGGGACGTCAGACATCAGGGATGTCGGATTGGAGTGTATAGTGCAGTGGCTAAAATTATGGTTATGGTTTTATTACATGCCTTATGATTCATATTATATTATTTATGATTTTAAATGATGCTGCATGCATGTTTGGAAAACGGAGGGGTAAATTATATGTTTTACTTTTCAAATGATTTTATAAACCTGAGTTCGGTCCACTCACCCTTAATGTTTTTGGTAACCCCTCCAGGTCGTGATACTGAGGTAGAGGAGGAACCTGAGGCTGAGGCATAGATCTACTTCTGCGTACCTGAACCCCTGTTGGGTGGTGTACCCGTAGGTTTACTATAGAGTCGTGTTCGCAACTTGTAATTTTGGATTTCATCCCTTGTCTGACATTCGTTTAATTCGGATTTGGTGTATGACTTTAACTTGGTTATTTATGCATTTGATGTTTTGAGGTTAAAATTGGTATGAATTATTGGGTGTCAGACGGGAGCAGGGCACGTCCCCTTGTGGTCCCTGTGGGATCGGGGCGGGTCCTATCAGAGGGTTTATGGAGTTGAGGTTTCATGATCACACACTGCACTATATTTTTCTTCCCATCTGTTGGCCCTCACCGATCTTGTTGTCCCCTTCACCCTCAATCCCTCATTCTTTTAATCTCAAACACGAGCACAAAGGAGGTATCGTGGTAGGAGTTATGTGTGTTTGTTCTCTCGGTTTTCAGAAGGGTAGAATGAAGAAGATGATACTCTGTGCACGGTTTAAAAGAGGGAGGGAAGGTGAGGTTTAGGTAGTTTGAACAGATGAGTGGACAGTGAGGATGCATTGAGTGATGAAATGGAGGGCCAAGATTGAGAGAGAGTGGGTGAAGAAAGTATAAAATAATCCCCACACCATTATTATATTATAAATCCCATTAGATCCACAAATTGGGATTAATGACCAATAGGATGAGTGACACTTGTCACTCATCCATGGGTCCCACACTGAAAAGTCAACCAATCAGATTTGCCAAGTGTCTCCACCTCGTTGTTCGAAGTCCGATTTCGGCGTTTCGCTTGTCTATGGATTCGTATCGACCCGATCTACGTAACGATCCTCGGCCCTCGGCCATCGGACCTCCCTAGTAAAAAGTCAACTATTTGCCCCTTTTAACCAAATTACCAAAATACCCCTAAACTTCTGAATGTCATAACTTCTTCCTCGAACGTCGGAATCGAACGTGCCACCTGTCTATTAACTTGTGACGTCCCGATCTACGTCACAGTCATCGGCCAAAGTCCATTTGACCACTAGAACAAAAAGTCAACGTTTTACCCATTATAGGGGCAAAATTGTCATTTCGCGTCATTCGTCCGAAAGTACCCCACTAATCACCGATTAATCTCACTAATCCTTGATTAGTCACTAATCTAATCTAGAAATTTGGGACGGGTCGTTACAACCTCCCCTCCTTAAATAATTTCATCCTCGAAATTCCAACTATACCGATTCCACAACCACCACGTGGAAAGCACAATCGACCTCACATCAAATGTACACTTGTACACCAACTAGTCAACACAAAACTTGTCTGCACCCAAACGTACCACTAATACTCACATCGTATCGACTATCCTCAACCATGTTGAGTGATAATAATCACACGTTCCGAGTTGATACCATTTGAAAATTCTACCAATTCGCTGATACAAACAACTCGACGGTTCCTTCCTCAATCAACAATTCATCCTGATGTCTGCTCCCATTAGGAGTCACCAAATCTCACTCATCGATCCACGTTAACACATCCGACAAACTGTCGCCACTTGATAGTCGCCAGTCGAAAACTAACATTTTACTTACTTGTGGTTGCACTAACCACCAACTTACTCAACCTGGGTATACACTTACCAACATCTCGCTCGACCTATGTGTAACTGGATCCATCAGAAACACTATGACCCAGTGCACAGTATCCAATGTCTAGTCCACGTCCTCGACTAATCCACTGGTATCGGGACCAAGCCGACTACCAACAAGCTCACCAACGTACCTCGGGTATATCCTATATACCGTCATCAGGCACCACAAGTCTGCCCGGTATCGTACCTCGAACAACGTACAGGGTACGTACATCCATCCATTAACCAGTCCACTACAACCTAAGTTGTAGCCAATCACGTTTCAATGATGGAGTCCATCTGTCCAATCCAGTACTAGACAGAATAAAACTCCAACTTAACAGCCATTCCGAGTTCTACGGTTACCCGACCAGCATCGCCACGTCTACTCCCAATCACGTAATCCAATACGTACATGTCTGAATCACGCCCACCAAGGCGTACCCACTCATGCCAACTGGCATCCAATCTCACTCACGTCTACCGAGATGCACCAATTCCAAACTTATTGGTTACATGCTCAAACGATTAACCCATTACATACGATTGACTTCACAGGGAAGCCAATCCCACCTATCACACCTCCAAGACTGACCAAATCCGACCTCGTTGGACACTTACTCGTTCAATTAATACACCATACGGATCAACCTCGAAAGGAAGTTCAGTCCCAATATCCTTATCTCAATTATCCAAGTAAGAGCAATGAACTCTCCACCTATCTAGAACATCAAGATCACGATCCAGATCCATCACTACATCACTCGACCATAAACGGCACGATCCTCGATTGTCACGATGCCCGAAGTCCTCAACATCACAACCCAGAACCACCTAGGATCCACATATGCTCCCCAGTTAACAATCTACCTGGAATTTGGTCAAAGGGTTTTACACCCTCTTGAATCCTCCGCCAGTTACATCACTCCTCAACCAGTTCCCACATCTAAACAGATCAATCAATGACGAGACACGTCGAGACTGTGGGTCCTCATTGATTACCTTATATCGATCCTTGGCGTTCCACCTAGGAAAATCAAGGATGATTCAACACGATGACACCAAAATTCATCCTACGTGAATGCAACCCAAAACTCGCTGCACTTACCACGCCATGTAAACCAACATCGTCTGACACTCAGTAGAAAATGAGAAATCCCATTCACCTATCTCCAAAACACCCAACTAGTCAGGACCCGTCCCAAATCCCCTGGGATTAACGTGGGACGCGCCTGATCCCGTCTGACACGAAGTGTCAGATCAGGGAAAATTCTGTCTCTAGTCCTCACCAGGGCTTCCAGAGTACGCCAGGATCATAGGAGGAGGAGTGTGATGTCTCGTCTCTGCTACAGCCGCATCCGTTATCACCCTGAAGGCCATTCAAAACACGAAAACTATGAGTGGACAAAATAATATTTTAATAAAATTCATTTCACAAAAAGAAGATTTATGCCCTTCACTAAAAGCATATGCATGCATTCAAAAACCATTTATCAAATGTTCATAAAACCATTTGAAAACATTCTCAAAACCTTTCAAGGGTTCATGCTTGGTCCCCATAAACCGTCATGAACCATAAAATTCATTTATGGGTCCCCAACCCGAAATCACAAAAACCCGTAAATCAATACATGGGAACTTAGCCCAAATCAAACACCAGTGAGACTCTACCCAAATCCAGTAAACATGGATCTCAACCCAAAACTGTTCTCAATGAAATACTAAAACATCAAATACGGGGTCTCCGCCCCAAACCATTTCCAAAATATCAAATACGAGGTCTCCGCCTCAAATCACTTTCTAAAACATAGAACACGGGGTCTCCACCCCCAAATCACTTTCCATAAAACTTCATACGTACTCATACGTATAACCCATCCGCGGCACTTCCGAGAAGATTCCAACTCGGGGCACACAGCCCCTAGGGAACACATCCCCGAAATATGTCACGATTCATCTATATATACTAGTGTGCACACTACTCGGGGTTTCACTCCGAGTCTTCGCCCAGGAATTCTCCATCTGGGAGGCTCTATCTTTGGATCTAGTTTGAGCTCTATCTCCAGATCTAGTCTGAACATCTCTTCGGAATCTGGACCGGGACGATATCATAACTTCTACTTCTAGAACGGGATCTCTATGGGGATACCCATTCTGGTCTGTGGATCGTGACTCTCCAGGTTGACTTCTGGAGGAGACCATATAATCATATGGAGGGTTTCATATATTTCCAAAACACTTTCTTTCTTTCTCAAAACATATTTCAACTCGGTCTCATACCCGATTCATCTCAACGGGATTCCTCGAATCTGATTCAAATCCATTTCACAGGCCTCGGCCTAAATCCACAGTTCAACAGGGTCTCATGCCCGAATTCTCATTTCATAAATTGAACTGGGACTCAAGCCCAATTTCACAATCAACAGGGCCTCAAGCCCGATACCACAACTAACTGGGCCCTAAGCCCGAAACCATAAACCAACGGGGCCTCAAGCCTGATTTCACAATCAATAGGGCCTCAAACCCGATACTACAGTCAACGGGGCCTCAAGCTTGAGATTACAATAAACTGGGCCTCAAGCCCGAACTTGTAAACCAAAGGGGCCCTCGGCCCGATCATATAACTCAAATGGACCCTCGGTCCGATTCCTCGTCAAATCAAATGGACTCCAAGTCCGAGAGTTCGTAAATAAAATGGGTCTCATGCCCGATTTCATACTTCCAATTCCAAAACCAATTCATTAAACCCTCATTGAAAACCTAGCACGTATAAGCATCGTATAAAATAAGAAATCTCGAAATACGTGAAAATATGTAAATCCTAGGCTACCACAAAAAAATGCACTCATGGCATCACAAAACATATATTAAAACACTTATAAAACATTTATGCATGCATCAAGTTCGAAAGAAAGGTCCACTCACAGACCGTCTGAAGCCGCGGCTCAATACGCGTGCCATAAGCCTCTCCGAGGCCAATCGTCATCTACGAGATTCCCGAACTTGTCCAAATCGTAATAGAAGGTTACTAACTACTTAAATAACCCCTCACTAAAACCCCGTAATTTTCTGAAATTTTTAACTATTTTTAAATGCGAACTTAAACCTTCAGACAGCCCGAACTATATCGAGACGATATCCGATTGACACGAAACTAGTCCCAAAATGTTTGTTACATCGAATAGATGAAATTAAATGTTGGAAGTTCCCCTAGATTCCCTGCCACGCTCCATCACGCGCCCTGAGACTGCCCTGCGCGTGGGCCTCACGCGCCACGCTACAGTGGTCATCTTCAACCTCCAAACTAGTCCAGACCGGCCGGTTTGGTTCAGCCAGGCAACTGGACTGGCGTGACCGATCCAGAGCCCTCCTCCCTTCATTTTTCGTCCAATTTCTTCCTTTTCAATCCCAAACTTCTTATTTTGTCATTTCCTATCTATTCCAATCATCAAACCTAGGGAAAACCATGAAAAACCCGACTAACCAAAACTTTTCCTCACGATTCAAAATTCCCGACCACCCCCTGGGCTTCCTCAGCCGTGAACCACCATCAAATCCATCCCATAATCTTCCTAAAAACCCAAAAATCATCTTCCCATCATCCTAAGCTATCCATAACGTCAAAATCGAAATAAAAGAGAAATTGGGTCTAACCCGGTACCTTGCTTGGATCCATGGCCGTCGTGCACAGCGTCCTACGATCCTGACACCACCATCATCAGTTCAATCTTCACTCCCTACATCCTTCATGGTTCATGCTCAATAGAGGAGGTTGAGGGATGTTTGTGAGGGGTGGGATGCACGGGTTAGGAGTGTTAGGTTGGTTTGGATGAATGGATTAGATAAGGGAGGGGGGTGCATGAATGTAAGGGAATGGGCAATGGATGAGCGACACTTGCCACTCATCCATTGGGCCTGTTTAAAGATCTGGGCCCACATAATTTCAAAAGGCATCCATTTCGTAATTCGTGCAATAGTTCCCTTGAACTTCCGTGAATTGTAACTTCTCCGTCGAACGTCCGAATTCGACATGCCGCCTGTCTACGGATTCGTATTGCCTTAATCTACGTAACGTTCCTCTACCCTCGTCCATCAGACCTCCCGAGTCAAAAGTTAGCTATTTGCTCCTATTCAACTAAATTACCAAAATGCCCCCGAACTTGCGAAAATCATGACTTCTTCCTCGAACGCTAGAATCGAGCGTGCCATCTATCTATGAACTCGTGACGTCCCGAACTATGTCACAGTCATTGGCAAAAGTCCATTTGACCGCCCGAACAAAAAGTCAACGATTCACCTATTCCAAGGGCAAAATCATCATTTCGCACCGTCCATCTGTTAATCCTCATCTAATCCTCGATTAGTCTAACTAATCCATCATTAATTCTTAATTAATCTCGATAATTCGGGACGAGTCGTTACACAATTCTTCCTGATGACCCAAGATAAATCCCGGGTCCACCAACCAATACATGATTAATGTACTGGTGATGACAACCATCATCTGCCATGGTAGAACATGAGAAGTCACTCCAAATTACTTCGAAATACCCATTACCAATGCGTAATCAAGCACTCTCCTTGTCGCCCCAATCGTGACCTCACTCGATGTAACGACCCGTCTCGAATTCTAGGATTAGATTAGTGACTAATCATGATTAGTGAGGCTAATCCGTGATTAGTTTGGCGAAATCGGACGAACGATGAAAAATGACCGTTTTGCCCTTGGTGTGGGCAAAATGTTGATTTTTCATTATGGCAGTTAAATGGACTTTGATTGATGACCGTGACGTAGTTCGTGACGTCGCGAGTTCATAGACAAGTGGCACGTTCAATTCCGACATTCGAGGAAGAAGTTATGATGTTCGGAAGTTTAAGGGCAATTTGGTAATTTTGGGTAAAAAGGGGCCAAATGTTGACTTTTTGACCAAAAGGTCCAATGGTCGATGGCCAAGGACCATTACGTAGATCAGGATGATATGAATCCATAGACAGGTGGCACGTCGAATTCGGACGTTCGACGACGAAGTTACGGTTCACGAAAGTTCAAGTGCACTATTGCACGAATTACAAAACGAATTAACTTTTGGACTTTAGTGGGGCCCAGATATTTAATTCCTGCCCTATGGATGAGTGACAAGTGTCACCCATCCACAGGCCATCTCTTTTCCTTCATGCATATTATCTTCATCGACCATTTTCCTTCATTCCCAAAAACACAACCTGATCTCATTCAAAACCTTGAACCCAAACCCATCCAACCCTCCCCATGCGACCATGATTGAGACCAGAGATGGAAGGGAGGACAGGAGGAAGTGGTGGCCGGCCCAGGACGGCGCCACCGTGCAGGGCTGAGCTCAAAACCCGAGAGGTTCACGGTTAGGCCATTTTCTCCCTTTAAATCGATTTGTGCATTATGGTTGGTTTTAAATGGTTTTAATGAACTAAATGGGTCATTAGGATTGTGTTAGGACGATTTTAGGAAGCTAGGGACGGCTGTGAAGCCATGGGTGCATTTTGGAAACATTGAACCGTTTGGTTCAAAATTAAACCATGGAATTTAGGTGTTTTTAGGTTGTTTTGATGATTTTAAATGATAGGGAATGAAGAAATAGGAATTATAGAATTAATTAGGGTTGGAATCGGACCAAAACAGAGGGAGGAAACCACTGAACCGGTCACACCGGTTCAGCACAGTGTTGTGAACAGTGAACCGGTTCAGCTGGAGGTTAGTGACGATGAATAGTATTTTGGACCTTCTAGGGGCGCGTGAGGGCGTATGAACAGTATTTTGGGAAAGTGTTCAACACGTGAAATCTTCTATTCGATGTAACGATCATTTTGAGAATGTTTTCGTGTCGATCGGACACCGTATCGATATGTTTTGGGGCATCGGAAGGTTTAGGATCGGTTTAAAAATAGTAAAAGTTTAGGAAAATTACGGGGCTTTGGTAAGAGGTTAATTAAGTAGTTAGTAACCTTTTATTACGATTTGGACAGGTTTGGGAGTCCCGATGACAGTGATTGGCTCGGGGGAACCGTATGGCACGCAAATCTAGGCGGCAGCTCGGACGGTCTGTGAGTGGACCTTGGTTTTCTAAATTGGTGCATGCATAAATGTTTATTATATGTTTTATTACATGTTTGATGATGCCATGGGTGCATTTGTATGTGGTTACGTATAAGCACGTACTTCGAGGTTTCGGCCTTATATGGTGCTTATACGGGTCTGTATTCTTTATTGGTTTTAATGAATTGGATTTGGATTTCAAAAGGATAAACTCGGGTATGAGACCCATTTGGTTTTGCCTGGGGAATATGACCTCAGATATCGGGCACGGTGCCCAGCTGATGTCATATGTTCGGCACGAGACCCAGGTTACTTTATGGTTTTGATTTCAGGTCAGGGAACCTTGAATGGATTTCCAGGTTCATGACGGTTTATGGGAACCGGCGTGAACCCTTGTTATGGTATCATGGTTCATGACGGATTATGGGGACCGATATGAACTCTAGTTATGTTATGTTGGTACATGACGGTTTATGGGAACCGGGCATGGAATGGATGTTACGGATCGTGACGGTCCAGGGAACCGGGCATGAATTCTTAACTGGATATTGTGGATCATGACGGTTTAGGGGAACCGGACATGAATGGTTATGTAATGTATATATATGTTCATATACCTTCCGTACTTGTTCTATCTCCTCCGGGGAGGGTCGTTGGCCTAGGTTGACCCCGGAGTAGTCAAGGAGCACCGACTGAGTGGAGTCACCCCCCAGTTAGGTTCCTTACTCTCAGGAAGGCTATGGTTACTATTACCTCGGGTAGGGTCAGTGGTCTGCGAACATTGATCTTGACTTTGAGAAGACTCGGATTGAGACCCGGGTAGTACGCGCGTAGCTTTGGAAACCGTGACAAGATTGGTTGTGTGAGTTATATGTGTATATGTATGGATTATGATATGTGATGTGTGGTTACACAGGATTTGAGCGGTGGCTCGTGTTCTTGGTTTCATGATGGTTTTGGGTTGAGTTCCGTATGGTTTTGGGCAGTAGCCTGTATGGTTGAATCTTTATGATTCTTTGATATATGGTGTGCACAGGTGTGCACAGGATTTGAGCAGTGGCTCATGTATTTGGTTTCAGTATGGTTATGGTTTTGGGCTGAGTCCCTTATTGGTTTCTTATGGATTTGGGCAGTGGCCCATATATTTGATTTGATTATGGTTGTGGGCTTAGTTCCCACAGATGGTTCCATTTGGTTAAATGGTTTTCGAATGCATGCATACTTTTAAGTGAAGGATACAAATGTCTTTATGGAAATGTTTTATAAACTCTTGTTTTGTCCACTCACAGCTTTTAATGTTTTGACTGCCCTTCAGGTTGACAGCAGATGTGGACTGTAGCAAAGACCGAGATATCATATACCTCCTCCGGATCCTAGCGTACTCTGATAGCCTGGGAGGGCAAAGGTCGGAATTATCCTTTGTCTGACACTCCATGTCAGACGGGAGTAGGGTCATCCCACGTTAATCCCAGGGGGATTGGGATGGGTCCTGTCACTCGATTCCGAAGTTCCAACCATATCAGAACCAACACACTCGGACATCAACCACGTGTCCGTAACTAGCCTAACTCACTATCAAGTTCACCTATCGGTTTACACCGTTTATGTACATCCAAAAGGATGTGGACCATTACTACTCTGTCCTCACGTCTCAACTACTGCTGGATCCTATCCAGTCTATCACTATCCGTGATCCACTCCCAGACCACAAATACCGAACATATGCCCATCTCGACGGAGTCACATCTCGACTCGTGACTCATCGTCATCACAATCACTGGTACCAGCATCAGCACTAGTGCCAGCACCAACACACTAACGTCAACACTAGTATCAGTACACTGTGTGCAAAACTAACAACCATGGATCTCCGCTCATACCGACCGATGACCCCGTACCTCTGCTCAAATGGGAGAAACTCTTCCTGACAGGACCCATCCCAATCCCCCCCCCCCCCCCCCCCCCCGGGATTACCGTGGAATGTGCCCTGCTCCCGTCCAACAAGGGGTGTCAGACAAGGGATAACCAACAGTCACTGCCCAAGCGGGGCTTCCAGAGTGCGCAAGGATCGATGGAGGAGGCGTGCAATGTCCCAATCTCTGTTGCAGTCGCATCCGTGATCAACCTGAAAGGCATTAAAAACCAAAAGCTGTGAGTGGACGGAAATAATTAAGTTTAGTAAACACAGTTATAAGACATTTATGCCCTCCAATAAAAACGTATGCATTCCACGAAAACCAGTAACCAAAACGTTTGTCCAACCAAGCCATTAGGGCCTTAGCCCAAAAACCGTTAACTTAAAACCAAGTGTGGGAACTCAGCCCAAAACTGTGGAATACTACTACCAGACATATTAAAACCAGGTGGGCCACCGCCCAAAGCCATAAATATAAATCCATAAATCCAAAACCATTTAGGGTCCCCGACCCGACATACCATTTCATAACCAATAATCCATTTTTACCATATAACACATATCCAACCGATAAGCCATTTTATAGATTCATTAATCCATATTTACCATTACCATCACCAGCATCCCTGATGCTTAGCGTCCGAGACGCTTGACGTCCCTAACGTCATATCTCACGGTATAATAAGCTACGCGTACTGCCCGGGGTCTCTCCGGGTCCATATCTCTGACATCATAGATGTCTGACGTCCCTGACGTCAATCATAGCAATCCTGCTCCTGAGTCATCATACGGTCCGGCTGCTCCGTACAATGACCCCTCGCAGGCAATGCACCGTGACTTCCCCAGTGTCCCAGACATCTGGAGGAGACCATCATATATCCTTGTATCCAGATGGTATATGGAAAACAGTTTTAGTAAATCATTTCACAACATTACAATGGGCCCTTGCCCGAAATCTCCATAAAATATTACAATTCCATGTAGGGTCCCTGACCCGAAATCATATTTATTAAACATAGGGTCCCAGACCCGAAATCACATTTATAACCCAACTGGGCCCCATGCCCGATTTTGTAAACCACTGGGCCCACGGCCCGATTTCGTAAATCAACTGGGCCCCTGGCCCGATAACATCACTCGAATGGGTCTTAGCCCGTTTTCATAAACAACTGGGCCCCTGGCCCGATTTCATAAAGCAACTGGGCCCCCGGCCCGATTTCATTAACACAAATGGACTTCAAGTCCAAGGTTTCCAAAATAATTGGGCCTCAAGCCCGAGTTCATCTTTCCAACTCCAAAACCCTTTTTATCACATTATTTATTAAGCCATTAAGCCATAAGCACATAAAACCACAATAAAACCGTTAACCTCGATATACGTGAAATACGAAAAAATACCTAAAATACGTGCAACATACCCGAAATCAATACTCACAATCACCATCATAGAAATCACGTATATAAAACATATAACACATTTAAGCATGCATAGAATTTATAAAACCAAAGTCCACTCACAGACCGTTTTAACGGTATGCCTCGATACGCGTGCCATCGGCCCTCCCGGGCCTCACCGCTATCACTGAGACTCCCAATCCTGTCCAAATCACATTAGAGGGTCACTAACCTCTTCATTAACATCCTATCAAAGTCCCGTAATTTTCCCGAATTTTTAACTATTTTTAAACTTGTTTTAAAACCTTCGGACGTCCCGAACAATATCGAGACGGTGTCCGATCGACACGAAACCAATCCCAAAATGTTCGTTACATAAAATAGGACAGAAGTCATGTTGACCTCACCTCGAGATTCGTACCCACGCGCCATCATGCGCCGCAGTGAGTGGCTGCGCGTGAAACCCACGTGCCTGCTACTATGTATCGTTCTAACCCGATTCTCTGGTAAACGGGTCCAATTAACCCGCGAGATGACCCGGTTCCAATCCTATCAATTCGACACTGATTTCATCAATTGAGCATTCAGTTAGCTTTATTTTAAGTTCAATTTGAGTTCTGTATCGATGATTACACAAAAACGCACCTAAAACTCATCGACTCGATGATGAACACGAAGAACACCCGTCACTGTGCAACATGGAATTCCGTCAATCTCAACCGGTTTCTTCCAATTGATGAACCCAGAAGCATCGTGGGATCCTGAGAAGTATTTTCCCCACATCAATTACACCGTTTGATCGCTCCAAGATCACGACTCGACCTTCAAACTCCATTACTGTCACCAAGTCCGTTCAGAGTGAATTGGTGGCCAATTCCCTTCGTTCTTTCCACGAAACTGATCGTGGGGATCCCAGGAAGCTGAAAGTAACCTCCAATTCGATCCTCACGGCCCTATGATTTGATTTCGAATTTCCCTCCCAAAACTCAAAATCTGAAATTCCAGTCTCCTCCTCACTGTCAATCTCTCGTGTTTACCCAGTTGAATCCATCTCTCAAAGCTCTCAAATTCCCCTCGAAACTGGTTGTGAAAGGGAGCTCAATTCTCCCAATTTTGATTCCCCTTCTCACGGGTAAGAAAACAAAGAAGAAGAAAAATGGGGAAAAAATGGAAGAAATGATGAAGAAGGAATGATGATGTTGTAATGATGGTGTTGGGAGGGAAACATGGATTAGATTTCAGGGGATGGGTGACACTTGTCACTCATCCGGATGTGCACAGTCATCGGTTACTATTCATTATTATATTATTATTTTAATCGGAGTCTCAGTTCGTTAATTCGTTCCCTTGACCAGAACTTCATCGTCGAATCTCCGATCTCGGCATGCCGCCTGTCATTGGATTCGTATCGACGATACCTACGTAACGGTCCTTGGCCCTCGTCCATCGGACCTCCCGGTCAAAAAGTCAACATTTGGCCCCTAATATGCCAAATTACCAAAATGCTCCTCAACTTCCGAACATCATAACTTTCTCCTCGAATGTCGGAATCGAACGTGCCACCTGTCTACGAACTCGTGACATCCCGAACTACGTCACGGTCATCGGTCAAAGTCCATTTGACCGCTCGGTAAAAAAGTCAACATTTTGCCCACGACCAGGGGAAAAACGGTCATTTTGCACATTTTGTCCGATTTCGACCTACTAACCACCGATCGACCTCACTAATCAAGATTAGTCACTAATCTAATCACGGAATTCGGGACAGGTCGTTACACTGCCTCCCTCATACCCAATAACTCTGGGTACAGTCACCCTGACATCTCATACGAGAAAAAGAAACGTTCCCCGAACGTCTCCGATTCCCAACAACCGTAACTTCAACCACTCTTGATGGTAGCGTATGCCACAACTCGTGCTGACCTAACCACCAAACATCGCTATCGAGACTCCGCATCCAACGGAATCAACCGCTCATACTAACTACTCCGTATCCCCACTCAGGGATTCCATCGACAAGTACCAACGCTGGTAACCTGTCCAACCAATCTCTAACCAGTCGTAACTCGACTCGACCAATTTCGTCTGCCAGGTCGTCCATGACCTTAGTTGTACCAACAATTTATCACAACTAAAGTAGCACGACAACCAACTAGGTCTAACCGATTACTACAACCTCGACTGCAGAGTACAGTCCCATCACTAAAGCTGACATGACTAGACCGACCGACGGTCTCGACTCTGAAAAGTCGTCAAAGTCAAACCACTTGCCAACTCACGTTTTCGAACCATACCTCATACCTTAGGGTTCCACGATCACTACTTAGGGTTCCCCTGAACCCAACTACAGAAGGCAGTATAATCCACAATCTGACCAACCCCGCGGTCTCGACATCGTAAGGACGTCAATCAAATCCTACCGTCAGTTCAACTAGGGTTCCTTGAACCCGGCTGCTCCCAGCAGCATAGCCACCTAACTCAATAAAA
This sequence comes from Prinsepia uniflora, assembly GCA_032719365.1. NCBI lineage: Eukaryota > Viridiplantae > Streptophyta > Magnoliopsida > Rosales > Rosaceae > Prinsepia > Prinsepia uniflora. Next base: position 70,651,696 of record CM064869.1, read on the forward strand.
ACTTACCATCTAATGGTTACAACACCGAACTATCATCAAAACTGATCATACAACATCGGGACAGACGATCCCAACTAACCGCCTCACGATCAAAACTCTAAAGTACTGTTACGTTCATCCCTTCGTAGGGTCCCACATTGCCAACCACGACAGAACTAGGGCAACACCGGCATCAAATGCCGAACCAAAACGATCCGCGATTCAATCCTACTAACTATCATATCGGTATCCTAACTATCATGTTGATAACGAACTGCAGTTCAATGAGACATCACATCCTCGACCTGCGAGTTTCTCCAAGAGTAAACCTGCCCTGATACCACTTGTCAGGACCCGTCCCAATCCCCCCGGGATAACGAGGGACGCTCATGATCCCATCTGACACGGACTGTCAGACCAGGGAAAATTTGAACCTTTAGCCCGAAGGCTTCCAGAGTACACTAGGATCCGGAGGAGGTATGTGATGTCTCGGTCTCTACTACAGTCTGCACCGTATTCAACCTGAAGGGCATTGAAAACAAAAAAACTGTGAGTGGGCAAAAATAAAAGAGTTGATAAAAACATTTATAAAATACCTTTATGCCCTTCAATAAAAAGTATGCATACATAGGAAAACCAATTATCAAACCACATATGTTTCAATAACCAAATCCATACGGGCCCCTGCCCAAAACCATTTATAGAAATCTAGAACCATATCAACATATGAGGGATCTCAGTCCAAATCCATTTATCAACCATAAAACACAATTTCGAAAAACCAAGAAATCATGTTTATCCAATTCATATAACCAATCCTGCCACGGTAACTAGAGCTACGCGCGTGCTACTGAGGGTCTCAAAGCCCAAGTCTCCCCAAGGTTCACCCAGGTCAACGTCCGTAGATCAATGACCCTCCCTGGGGGTTATAATCCATAGCCTTTCTGAGAGTAAGGAACCCAACGAGGGCGACTCCACTCAATCAGTGCTTCGTGACTACTCCAGGGTCCACCCAGGCCAACGACCCTCCATAGAGGAGACAATTCATATATAAAGGATGGTATACGAAAAACCCTTTTGACAACATTCTCAAAACCTTTCAAGGTTTCGTGCCCGGTCGCCATAAACCGTCATGAACCATAAAAACCTTTCAAGGGTTCATGCCAGTCCCCATAAACCGTCATGAACCAGAAATTCATTTATGGGTCCTCGACCCGAGATCACAATCCTAAAATATAACTGGGTCCTATACCCGAATCCACATACAAACTGGGCCTCGTGCCCAATTTCGTAAAGTAAATGGGCCTCGTGCCTGATTTCATAAACCAAATGGGCCTTGTGCCCGATACGTAAGTTAACTGGGCTCCAAGCCCGATTCGTAAACCAACTGAGCCTCGAGCCCGATACGTAAATCAACTAGGCCTCTGGCCCGATGCCTCGTTAAATCAAATGGACTTCAAGTCCGAGAGTTCGTAAATCAAATGGGTCTCATGCCCGGTCTATATTTCCAAATCTGAAATCGATTCAAGAACCAATTGGGCCTCTGACCCGAGATCGTAGCTAAACGGGACTTCGAGTCCGAGGGTTTCCAAAATAAATGGGTCTCAAACCCGAGTTTACCTTTTCAAATCCAAAACTATTTCATGAAATCATTTCCAAAACTACAAGCATGGAAAGTCAGTACAAACCGTAAACCTCGATTTATGTGCAAGCACGTAAATCACCTCGAAATTCGTGAAACCATATAATTCACAAATATCCAAATCAACATCATAGAATCATATTCATAAATCATATAAAACATTTATGCATGCATCACAGTTTAGAAATCAAGGTCCACTCACAGACCGACTTAAGTTGACGCCTCGGTTTACGTGCTGTAAGCCTCACTGGGCTAATCGTCGTCACCGGGACTCCCAAACCTGTCCAAATCAATCTAGAGGGTTATTAACTACCTTATTAACCTCTCATTGAAGCCCCGTAATTTTTTTGAATTTTTAACTATTTTAAAATACGATCCTAAACCTTCGGATGTCTAGAACATTATCGAGACGGTGTCCGATCGACACGAAATCAATCCCAAAATGTTTGTTACATCGAATAGATTAAAAGTCATGTTCCCCAACAGACTCCCCACGCGCCCTCATGCGTCTCCCAAAGGGTTTGCGCGTGAAAGCCACGCTCCAAATAGTGACATCCCTGTCCTCTGCAGATCGGTCGGTTCAGACCGATTCAGACCGGTCCGATCCAACCGAATCGGCGATCACTGTCCAGCCCGATTTCTCACCCGTTTTCAATCCTTTTCGTCCCATTTTCATTCCTCTAGGTTCCTAACATTAAACCATATTTATCTAGTCCTTAAAAACATAGAAAATGGTTAAGGAATCACCTTTCCCGAACAAGAAACCTCACGGCCAGCTTGCACCGTCCACCACCGCCGTCTCCGGCCATGCTAGTCCTCGAAACCAATCCAAATTGCAGAAGTAGTTTCCAATGAACCAAAACAATCATCAAACCTCAAATCAAAAATTGCCATTAATGAATCAAAATTGACATTTTCGGGGAAAGTCACCTACCGTCGCTCTAACGACCCGTTCCTAGATTAGATTAGTGACTAATCACGATTAGTGAGGTTAATCCGTAATTAGTTAGGCTAAATCGGACGAACGATGCGAAATGACTGTTTTGCCCCTACTGATGGTAAAACGTTGACTTTTCGATCGGGCGGTCAAATGGACTTTGACCGATGACCGTGACGTAGTTCGTGACGTCACGAGTTCATAGACAGGTGTCACGTTCAATTCCGAAGTTCGAGGAGGAAGTTATGATGTTTGGAAGTTTAGGGGCATTTTGGTAATTTTGGTTAAATGGGGTCAAAAGTTGACTTTTTAACCGGGATGTCCGATGGCTGAGGGCCGAGGACTATTACGTAGGTAAGGACGATACGAATCCATAGGCAGGCGGCACGCTGAAATCGGACTTCGAACGGGAGAGTTATAGGTCACAGAAGTTTGATTTCACTATGCACGTACTTCGAGACGGGGCTGAGTTGGCAAATTCTGATTGGCCAAGATATTTTAGTGGGCCCCATGGATGAGTGACAAGTGTCACTCATCCCATTGGCCAATTTCCCTAAAAAGGGGATCTAACTAATTAAATATTATTATATCTATTATTTTATAATTAACCCACCCAACACTCAATCCTAGCCCTCCATCTCTCATCTAATCTGTAAATCCCAACCATCCATTAAATCTCCCTTCTCTCATCAGATCAAACATCCTCTTCATCTTTGTTCATCCTCACAAACCCGAACCCCCCCATATTACCTCCATTTCTTCATTTCTTCATTTTCTCCCTAACACACAAACACACTTCACCATCCCTCTTGAGAGCTCGTGAGTGACCGTGTGAGGAGTGTGAGAGGCTGAGGACGGAGAGGCTGGACGGTGCCCCACGGTGGAGGCCACGGCGGAACGAACCCGTGAGGTAAGGAAATGTTCAAAAAATTCGAATTTGAGTTTTAATGGTTTTTACTCCATTTCCTTTATTGGGTAAGTTTTCTGGGGACTCTAGGAGGTTAATGGGATTAGTTTTGGGGCTTGGGATGGCCGGGAAAGGCCGTGAACGGTGGAGGAAATTCCGGCCACCATTGATGGCGGATTAAAGCTCGGTTTTGGGTGGTTTCCCTTCGGTTTTTAATGTCTACAAGATAGGAAATAGGATTAGGATTATATTAGAATCAAAATGGGATGAAATGGACCTTGAATCGGTCCAAAAACCAGAAGAAAGAAAAATCGACGGATGAACAGTGTTTTTGCTACAATAAAACTGGTTCAGTTGGAGGTTGGAGATGATGAACAGTATTTTCGACCTTCTAGGAGCTCGTGAGCCATAATTTGGGAAATTATTCAACACGGGAAATCTTCTATTCGATGTAACGAACATTTTGGGACTAGTTTCGTGTCAATCGGACACCGTCTCGATATGTTTCGGGGCATCAGAAGGGTTTAGGTTCGGTTTTAAAAATAGTTAAAAGTTCGGAAAAATTACGGGGCTTTGGTAGGAGGTTAATTAAGTAGTTAGTAACCTTCTATTAAAATTTGGACAGGTTTGGGAGTCCCGGTGATGGTTATCGGCTCGGAAGAGCCTATGGCACGCAAATCGAGGCGGCAGCTCGGACGGTCTGTAAGTGGACCTTGTTTTCTAAATTGGTGCATGCATAAATGTTTATTATATGTTTTAAATACTTGTTTGTGATGCCATGAGTGCATTTTGATGTGTGGTTACGTATAGGCACGTATTCCGAGGTTTCGGCCCTTTACGGTGCGTATACGGTGCCTATACGGGTCTGTATGTCTTGATTGGTCTAAATGAAATGGTTTTGGATTTCAAATGGATAAACTCGGGTATGAGACCCATTTGGTTTTATCTCGGGCATATGACACTATTTACAACCTTCGGGTCTAAATCGTGGTTACGACGGGTGTTATGTGCACGGCGATCGACGATACGACGCTCGCCTCCGGATTGGGATGTGTTCCTTCCGAAGAGGTCACGATGCACGATTCGTGGTCAGGCAGCCTGGGGAGGCTCGACTTCGGAGTGCTGACGGTTCAGGATATCGATCGGTGATGAGTGCACCATGATCTTGTGATGGTCGCGTCGGTTGATACGTTCACGGCGACATACCAGGATTGAGGGCGGTCCTGGATGGATGGTTGCACGCATCACTATGATCAGAGTCGTGACTGACCCTTAGATATCGGGCACGGTGCCCAGTTGAGTCATATGTTCGGGCACGGTGCCCAGTTGAGTCATATGTTCGGGCACGAGACCCAGTTGTTTTACACTGATGATTTCGGGTCAGGGACCCTAGATGGATTTCCAAGTTCATGATGGTTTATGGGAACTGGCATGAACTCTGGAAAGGTCATTGTGGTTCATGACGGTTTATGGGAACCGGCATGAACCTTTGTCAGGTCATTGTGATACATGACGGTTTATGGGAACCGGCATGAACCTTTGTCAGGTCATTATGGTACATGACGGTTTATGGGAACCAGCATGAACCCTTGTTATTGATGTTATGGATCATGACGGTTCAGGAGAACCGGGCATGAATGTTTATGTTATGTATGTATATGTTCATCTACCTTCCTTAACTTCTATTATCTCCTCCGGGGAGGGTCGTTGGCCTGGGTGGACCCCAGAGTAGTCACGGAGCACCGACTGAGTGGAGTTACCCCCAGTTGGGTTCCTTACTCTCAGGAAGGCTATGATTACTATTACCTCGGGTAAGGTCAGTGGTCTATGGACATTGATCTTGACTTTGAGAAGACTCGGATTGAGACCTGGGTAGCACGCGCGTAGCTTTGGAAACCGTGACAGGATTGGTTGTGTGAATTTTATGTGTATATGATATAGATATGATATATGGATTGTGATATGTGGTATGCACAGGTGTGCACAGGATTTGGGCAGTGGCTCGCATGGTCGTTTTCATGATGGTTATTTCATTATGGTTTTGGGCTTAGTTCCCATATATGGTTTCTTTGGTTAAACGGTTTTCGAATGCATGCATGCTTTTTAGTGAAGGGTACAAATGTCTTCTCTTATGAAATGTTTTTATAAACTCTTGTTTTGTCCACTCACAGCTTTTAATGTTTTGACTGCCCTTCAGGTTGACATCGGATGTGGACTGTAGCAGAGACCGAGATATCACATGCCTCCTCCAGATCCTGGCGTACTCTGATAGCCCGAGAAGGCAAAGGTCGGAAATATCCCTTGTCTGACACTTCATGTTAGACGGGAGCAGGGTCATCCCGTGTTAATTCCGGGGGATTGGGATGGGTCCTGTCAGTCGCCGCCGTCCACAGTCGTGGCCACCCCTAGGTTCGTCATAGCTTCCCCCTTAACTTGTCTTCAGACGTTACATGCAAAGGACGAGGGATTATGGAGTTGAGGTTTCACGATCACACATTGCACTCTGTTTTTCTTCCCATCCGTTGGCCCTCACCGATCTCGTTGTCCCCTTCACTCTCAATCCCTCATTCTTTTAATCTCACACACGAGCACAGAGAAGTTATCGTGGTAGAAATTATGTGTGTTTGTTCTCTCAGTTTTCATAAGGGTAGAATGAAGAAGATGAACTCTGTGCACGATTTGAAGGGGGAGGGAATGTGAGGTTTAGGTAGTTTGAACAGATGAGTGGACGGTAAGGATGCATTGAGTGATGGAATGAAGGGCCAAGATTGAGAGAAAGTGGGTGAAGAAATTATAAAATAATCCCCACATCATTATTATATTATAAATCCCACCAATCACCTTTTAGATCCACAAATTGGGATTAATGACCAATATGATGAGTGAAACTTGTCACTCATCCATGGGTCCCAAACTGAAAAGTTAACCAATCAGATTTCGCCAAGTGTCTCCGCCTCGTAATACGTGTATAGTGCAATCGAACTTCCGTGACCTATAACTTTCCCTTTCGAAGTCCGATTTTGGCGTGCCGCCTGTCTATAATTTGTATCGACCCGATCTACGTAACGGTCCTCGGCCCTCGACCATCGGACCTCCCAGGTCAAAAGGCAACTATTTGCCCTTTTTAACCAAATTACCAAAATACCCCTGAACTTCCGAACATCATAACTTCTTCCTCGAACATCGGAATCAAACGTGCCACCTGTCCATTAACTCGTGACGTCCCGATCTACGTCACAGTCATTGGCCAAAGTCCATTTTACAGCCAGAATGAAACGTTAATGTTTTGCCCATTTTAGGGGTAAAATCGTCATTTCGCGCCGTTCGTTCGAAAGTACCCCACTAGTCACCGATTAATCTCACTAATCCTTGATTAGTCACTAATCTAATCCCGAAATTCGGGATGGGTCGTTACATATTGAGTATTGATGATTGATTTTCATTGACATTGATGGATGTGTCCAGATGTTTTCATGTGGCTTGTCTTGAAACCTAGTTGTTCATGTGTTTCTCTATGCATGCATGTTTTAAGCTGGAGGGTAAAGAGTTCTTTTTTTAAATGTATTTTCAAATGATGCTATTTTTTCCCACTCACACCTTTGATATTTTTATGACCCTCCAGGCCGTGGCGCGAAGATCAGGGCTGATCGAGAGGCGAAGGTATAAATGGTGGCCAATACAGTTATCCATTGTCTAACAAGTGTTATGGGTGTTTTTGAAATTCTGTTGACTACTTAGACAGAAGTAGGACCATACAAGGTTATCAAAACAGTTTTGGGACAAGTCTTATCCACGTTCTTACAGTCAAAATTCACACACACAATCATATCAACACATAGGGCATAGGCTTACACGTACAGAGAACTACCACAAGGGAATCCCTCTTCACCACCTGTAGTAATGAACTCTCTCATTGAGGATCGACGAACCCATCCATAGGAACTTTGACCTTCCGTACTACTAAAGGCACCATCACAGTTAACTTTTACAAAACCTTCAGGGGAACTCCACCAAGAAGAACTTGTAGACTGAGCCATCACTAGTCGTGGGGCCAATTGGATGAGCGGAGGTTTTTTAGCCCACCCATATGGAACTCAGTCATCTGATCCACTAACATCTGAATAGCAGTCCCAGGATCAGTGATAATATCATTATGACAACACATATTACGACACTTCTATAGCCGCCACAGACCAAAACTAAAGATCTTTTTATCAATCTCCCCTATCCAGTCAGTGTAAGCTTCTGGACAAAGAATTGCCAATACCCATCAAAATCTCCATCTACAATTCCACTCATATCAAGCTGCAAAGGAGACCCAAACCAGAAAAGCTGAGCAAATTTGTATTGAAAAAATAAATGTACCTAGGTTTCCTTCGCTTCACCACATTGAGGACAAATAGTGTCCACCAAGATACAACATTTAACCAGGTTAACTCTCACTGCTAAATTGTGACGACCCGTCCCAAATTAACGGGATTAATTAAGAATTAATGACGGATTAGCGAGACTAATCGGAGATTAGACTAGGATTAACAGACGTTCGGGCGAAATGATGATTTTGCCCCTAGAATGGGAAAATCGTTGACTTTTCATTCAGGCCGTCAAATGGACTTTGGCCGATGAGTGTGATGTAGTTCGTGACGTCACGAGTTCATAGACAGGTGGTACGCTCGATTCTGAAGTTCGAGGAGGAAGTTATGACGTTCGGAAGTTCAAGGGCATTTTGGTAATTTAGGCCAATAGTTGACTTTTGACCCGGAAGGTCCGATGGCCGAGGGCTGAAGACCGTTACATAGATCGGGACGATATGAATCCGTAGACAGGCGACACGTTGAATTCGGATGTTCGACGGAAAAGTTACGGTTCACGGAAGTTCGAAAGTACTATTGGGCGAATTTCGAAACGGTTGCATTTTGGAATTAAGTGGGGCCCAGGTGCTTTTCAGTGGACCACTGGATGAGTGACAAGTGTCACACATCCACTGGCCATTCATCTTTATTCATGCACCTCCCCAGTGTATCGATCATTCATTCCTTTCTCCCTAAACAAACCCGATCTCATTTTCCTGTGAATCCAAACAAACCCAACCCTTCCCATTCGACCATGACTGAGGCTAGAGAGTGAGGGAGGATGTTTGGAAGGTGGTGGCCGGCCAGGGAGCAACGCCACCGTGCACGGCAGCCATGAAAACCGAAAGGTACTCGGTTTGTCCAAATTTCCATTTTCAGGTTGATAGCGGATGCGGGCTGTAGCAGAGACGAGACATCACTCCCCTCCTCCTACGATCCTGACGCACTCTGATAGCCCCGATGAGGGCTAGAGATGGAATTTTCCCTGGTCTGACACTTCGTGTCAGACGGGATCAGGTGGGTCCCACATTAATCCTGGGGGATTTGGGACCGGTCCTGACATAAATACTGTTTGCAGCATTTCCACAAGAAAAGATTGATCTTTTGAGGTACATTCACTCACTTGATGGAGCCCAAAAGATCAATATGCTAATTGGGATTACTAGCTTCCCCAAATCCTTGTTTTCTCCTGAACTCTCCACTCTTTAGCAAATCAAGTGCCACATATTAACGAGATTTCACATTGTACTTTCCACTCTGGACATGATGTCAAATATACCTAATGGAACAACCCAAGAAGCTCAGAGGAAAAACTAAGACACCTTGAGCATCCTCCTGATTAAAAAACGTTGAAACCAACTCAATATTCCAAATTTTACCCTTATCATCAATGAGATCAGCTACAACATGGGGCATAAGCACATGCCATGATAGCGCATGACATAAGCGCAGAAGGCATAAGTGACACGACCCATCCACAATCCCCCGGGATTAAGGGCTAAGTCATGCTCCTGTTTGACTTACGCATGACACGAAGGCTAACCCGACGTCAAACCTTCATGAGACACGTAAGTCGGACAAGGGATTCTCAATCCGACCGTCCAAAAAGCATCCGGACTTCCTAGAGTGCGCAGAAATCTACTATGGATCGCACGTGTGATGTCCCCGTCTCTCTCGACCAACAACCTGCATCGCGTCAACCTGGAGGGTATCGAAAACACAAAAAGACTGTGAGTGGACAAAAAAATAAAGTATAAGTTCAAAGTCCGTTTTCAGAAAACACAATTACATTTATACCCTCCATTTAAAAACCAATGCATGCATATCAAACCCATGTCATAAAACCATTCTATATTCAGGTGATTCAAACCGTTTAAGAAAAACTGAACTCATTTTCCTTTTCTCAAATCCCGGGCCTCAGCCCAAAACCATAAAAATACGTATCGTCCGAGCATAGCCCAAAACATCGGAAAACCATTGTTTAAAACAATCATCATCAATCTCAGTGAAATCCAAAACACATTTGAAACCACATTTCCATCCATCGAACCTGCTGGATTTATCCGAGTCTTTAAACTCCCGAGTCTTTAAATTCAATCCAGGCCTCAATATAATCCGAGTCTTTAAACTCCCGAGTCTTTAAACTTAATCCGAGTCTTTAAACCCAATCTGGGCCTGCCCCCGTCATAATCGTATCTGGATCTTTAAACCCAATAACCAGATCCAGCAAATCCAATCCAAAACCGTTTGAAAACAATTTCCATTTCCAAATCCGCAATCTCACCAGGATCCCGAATCCAAACCCAGAACTCATATCCACAACCGTTTCCAAATCCGAGTCCGAAACCATCATTCCGTAAGCTGGCATCCGAAATAACCATTTCGAACTCAAACCCGGAATTCCATTTTCAAGTTCTCAACCGAATCTAGAATCGTCATCCTGGAATCCGATTTCAAAACCAGAAAACACTTTTCGTAAAACACTTTTCTAAACTGGGCTTCAAGCCCGAAATCACTTTTCGAAATCCATTTTAAATCTTTGAGATCAAATCGTATTTCAAATCCCGAAATCAAATCATTTAAACCATGGTTAAATCACAACATCGAACGAAATCTCGTAAAACGCGCAATTCCATAAATATCTCGAAAACCGTGCAAACCATAAACCATCAAGATCAAATCATAGAATCACGTATAGAAAACATATAAAAACATATATGCATGCATCATAAGTTCGAAAGCAAATTCCACTCACAGACCATTTCGCCGCTGCCTCGATACGGGAGCACTTATGCTTTCCCGGCTAATCCACTATCACCGGTTTTCCCGAACCTAGTCAAATCTCATAATAAGTTCACTAACTACTTCATTAAGCTTCTATTTAAGCCCCGTAAATTTCCCAAATTTTTAATTATTTTTAACCTAGGCCTAAAGCCTTCGGAGATCCCGAAATATATCGAGACGATATCCGATCGACTCGAAACCAGTGCCAAAATGTTTGTTACATCGAATACTTTAAAAGTCATGTTGGAAGATTCCCAAAACTCCCTTTCACGCACCCCCATGCCCGTCTGGAACCTCCTGCGCGTGAAATCCAAGCGCGTGAACAGTGTCGTCATCAACCTCTGGTGAACCCGGTTCACCTGGTTCGAACCGGTCCGGCTCGACCAAACCGGTGCAGGCGGTCCAACCTTCTAATTCGTTCATTTTTCAACCATTTTTAATTCTAATTGATCCTATAGTTTCCTCTAAGTGTTTCTTATTGTTCTACAAGATCAAATCATGAATTTCCAATCCAAATCGTACCTCCCAAAATCGAAGAACTTCCCTCAATGTTCCTCCTCTGTGTTCTTGCACCTCCGGCCGTCTCAGGCCTTCCTTCCAGGTTTAACAAGTTCCTAGAAACATCCAAAAGCTTCCTTGATTAACCAATTCCACAGAAAACCAACAAAATGCAACTTGCCATTTTTAAATCGAAACAGGGCCTTTCGCTGGAAGTAACCTTACCGTCCATCTGCAGCCTCGAATTTCGAGTCCTTTGGGCTTGTCCCGTCATCCTTTCCATATTTTTTCACAGGTCAGCAGCTCTTGATGAGGATTTGAAGAGATTGTATTCAAAGCCACACTGCCCCCCTGTTTCTCATAACTTGAGACCCACCGTCCACGACGGTCCGCGGTACAGCACCACCACACTCCTCCGCCTCTATTTTCCCACTTCCTTTCTCCATTCACCAGTAATCATCACCTTTCTCAACAGAATTGGTTCTCGCCATCAATTTATCCCTCTGTTTCTCTGCTTTTCCCTTCACGGCCAAACCGTGCAAACCAAACTTTGTCTTTTAAAAACAAACCCATTAGGTCGGCTGAGAGGTTCTACAACCCTCTAAAGATGGGACAAGTGTCCCAATCTCATTAATCAATCATCCCAAGGCAGCCAAGTGGCCACTTATCACTGAGCACAAATCCCAACGCATCACAATGACCAAAATGCCCTTTCCTTCCAAAATTACCATTTTACCCCTCGTACCTTTAGACCCATAACTAATTCATCCGAAATCCAATGATGATGTGCCGCATGTCGTTGTACTCAGGGCATCGATACCTTCCTAAAGGTCCTCAAATTACGTGAAAATTCCATATCGTTTGAAAAGTCCACAAATTGCCCCTTTTAAACCAAATTACCAAAGTACCCTCAAACTTCCGAACATCATAACTTTCTCCTTGAATGTCGGAATCAGACGTGCCACTGGTCTATGAACTTGTGACATCCCGAACTACGTCACGGTCATCGATCAAAGTCCATTTGACCGTCCGAACGAAAAGTCAACATTTTTGCCCATTCCAAGGGCAAAATCGTCATTTCGCACCGTCCGTCCGTAAGCATCCAACTAATCATCGATTAACTTCACTAATCCGCCATTAACAACTAATCTAATCTCGGTTTCCGGGACGGGTCGTTACAATAAGGGCATCAGAAAAAATGTTCACATGTTTACCGCCACCTAATCCCAACTTGTAATACATGGAGACCTTAAAGAATCCCATTCCAACCCCAAGAACTACCCTGTACTTCTTTAGCTCTAAGTTACTGAAGATTCAAATTTCACATCAGTATATTATCTTTTGTTTTAATATTAATTTGTTTTTTCTAATATCACCCTTTTAATTTAATTTTTTTAATACAAGATTTTCATAATATCTTAATTATTTTATTTTAATTCAATTTATTTGGAGAGTACTTGAATTTAAAAAGATTGGATCTTCTTCTCTACATGCAAGCAGAAAACATCTAATCTAGTTTAAAAAAAATGACAATTGGGTCTAGTTTTGTTGCTAAGAGCTTTGACATTGCAGACCAGTAGTTTCAAGTTTAAACGTCGATGACATAGTAGTGTAACGACCCGTCCCGGGAGTTGGGATTAGCTTAGCAGTTAATAATGGATTAGTATGTTAATCGTTGATTAGTTGGATACTTTTGGACTGTCGATGCAGAATGACGATTTTGCCCTTGGAATTGGCAAAAAGTTGACTTTTGGTTCGGAAGGTCAATTGGGCATTTCCGATGACCGTTACGTAGTTCGGGATGTCACGAGTTCATAGGCAGGTGCCACGCCCGATTCCGACGCCCGAGGAGGAAGTTATGACATTCGGAAGGTTAAGGGCACTTTCGTAATTTGGTTAAAAAGAGGGAAAATGTTGACTTTTTGAATGACAAGGTTTCTTCACGTGAACCAAGGACCGTTAGATAGGTCTCGACGTTCTGAGTACAACGACAGGCGGCACATGTTGGTTGGAGTTCGGACGACAAAATTACGGGCATAGGAACTTGAGGGGAAAAATGGTAATTAGCCCTCTAAGGGCATTTTGGTCATTCTAGTGTATTGGATCTGTGCCCAGTATCACGTGGACACTTCGCTGTCTTCGAAGGATAGTTAATTGAGATTTTGACATGTGTTCAGTCTCTAGAGGCCTGTGGAATTGTTTAACCGACTCAATTGGTTTTCAAAAGAAAACAATGGTTGCCCGGGTTTGGCCGTGGCCGTGAGCTAAGAATAGAGTCTGATCGGGCTACCCAATTCCCTTGAACCTCTTGGCCTTGGAGAGTACTGGTTAGTGGAGAGGGTAGTGTGAGGGCTGTGACGATGAAACCTGGACGGCCGCCGTGAATCGTGGCCGGGAATTCTGGAAAAAAAAACAGAGACAGAGGCAGAGGACTTGTGAAACAATGACCGTCAATTTATCAACAATTGTGGCTAGCTGATGATTAGAAGGAAGAGACTGACGACTGAGGACTTGGTTGGCACCACCCCAGAGGGCAGTCGTGCGTGGTGGAGGTAGGAACAGTGATCCTTGGTTGTAAACCCAAGTTCGATTAACTTGTTTTAGTGGTTAATACGTTATCTAATGAGTTGAATGATGTTTTGGAGCTGGTTAGGATTGATCAGGCCTAGTTTTGGAGCTGGCGGTGGCTGGTAACAAGGAAACCCGGAAAAGAGTAAGCTTAAATTCGAAAATGGCCAGTGATGTTTTGATGCTTGAACTTCCAATTAATTATTACAGTGAGGTTCTCATTAATGATAGGAAGCTTTCGGGCTAAAAAGGAAGGCTGGAGCTAGCTGGAAATGTAAAACACAGAGAGGGGATAAGTCGAGTTTCACACAACGTTTGGGAGGTACGATTCTCTAGTTAATTTCTAGATTTTCATAGTTAAATCGAATGCTTAGTATAGGACGAAGCTAACGGAATTAAAAGGCCTAAAATAGTTGAAAATTGGACGAAAACCGGCCACGCCGGTTCGAGTTACAGAGACCGGTCTGACCCGGTCTGAACCGGGTCGACCAGAGGTTGCTGGTGACACTGTTCACGCGCGTGGGTTTCACGTGCAGGAGCTTCCAGACACGCGTGGGGGCACGTGAAGGGTAGTTTGGGGAAGTTTTCAACATCACTTTTAAAGTATTCGATGTAACGAACATTTTGGCGCTAGTTTCGAGTCAATCGGACATCGGCTCGATATGTTTCGGGCTGTCTGAAGGTTTTAGGGCTCGGTTAAAAATAGTTAAAAATACGGAAAAATTTCTTGGTTTTAGTAGAAGCTTAATTAAGTAGTTAGTGACCTCGTTATGAGATTTGAATAGGTTTGGGAAAGCCGAGGATAGCGGAATGGCCGGGAACAGCGTAAGTGCGCGCGTATCGAAACGACGTCGGAATGGTCTGTGAGTGGAATTTGCTTTCTAACTCTTGATGCATGCATATATGTTTTTATATGTTTTCTATACGTGATTCTATGATTTGATTTGTGATCTTGATGGTTTACGGTTTTGCATATTTTTCGAGGAAATTATAGAATTTCACGTTTTACGGGATTTGACGGATGTTGTGATTTAAACATGGTTTTAATAAATTGATTTTGGGATTCGAAATACGATTGATTTCAATGATTTCAAATGGATTTCAGAAAGTGTTTTCGGGCTTGAAGCCCAGATCAGAAAGTGGTTTTGAGAAACGTGATTTCGGGTTTTGAATCGGAATTTCAGATGACGATTCGGGATTCGATTTGGGACTTGGAAGAGGATTCCGGGTTTGGATTCGGGATCCTGATGAGATTGCGGATTCGGATTCGGAAATGGACAATGGAAAACGGTTTTCAAACGGTTTTGGATTGGATTTGCTGGATCTGGTTATTGGGTTTAAAGACCCGGATTATGATTGACGGGGGACGGGCCCGGATTGGGTTTAAAGACCCAGATTGAGTTTAAAGACTCGGGAGTTTAAAGACTCGGATATTACGATATTACCCCCGTAGGCCTATTGAGTTTAAAGACTCGGAAGTTTAAAGACTCAGATTATATTAAGGCCTGGATTGAGTTTAAAGACTCGGGAGTTTAAAGACTCGGATAGATCCAGCAGGTTCGATGAATGGAATGTGGTATGGTTTTCAATAAAGGTTTTCCGAGGTTTTGGGCTCTGCCCGGATGATATGGCTTTGATAGTTTTGGGCTGAGGCGTGATGCCCCGGAAATTCGAAAAATGAAAATTTGGAAACTTTGAAGGAAAATGACGATTTTGCCCCTGGAATTGGGCAAATAGTTGACTTTTTATTCGCGCGGTCAAACGAACTTTGACCGATGACCGTGACGTAGTGCGGGACGTCACGAGTTCATAGACAGCTGGCATGCTCGATTCTGACGTTCGAGGAAAAAGTTATGATGTGCGGAAGTTGGAGGGTAATTTGGTAAATGGGTCACAAGGGCCGAAAGTTGAATTTTTGATCGGTACAGTGTTTGGACTTTCCGGGAAGACCGTTGGATATGTCTCGGGATGCTGAATCCGTAGACAGGCGGCATGCGTCAATCGGAGTCCGAACGAGAAAGTTATGGGTCTAGAACCATGATGGGCAAAATGGTAATTTGGTAAAGAAGGGTAAAATGGTCATTTGGGCAGTCAAAGTCGTTTACGGTGAAATTAGCTGATATAAATTGATATTAAATGATTTAAGTGGCTGATTCAGCCTAAGTGGATGAGGAATTGTTATTAAGTGACATTTGTCACTCTAAGAAGAAGATTAGTGGTTGAATTGGATGATGGGGCATGTATGATGGACGGTGTGGGTTGAACCTGGGAAGAAAAACAAATAAAACCTGTGCGGGTGTTTTGAAAAAACAGAGAGGGCACCCTATACCTCCACACAAAATCCATAATCTCTTCTTCTCTGATTGATCCCAACTAAGAACAGGTGAAAAGGAAAAATTGGAAAGGAAATGGAGAGGATGAGATTGGGAGAAAAACGAAAGAAAAAGGGGAAGAAACACCCAAGAACCCGAGACCCTTCAAATTGTTTCAAAAATTCGAATTCATCTTTCTAGCTCGAGATGCTGCAAACTGAGATTGAATTAAGTCCTCTGCGATCATTTTGAATGGAACCAACTCAAATTCGACGACAATTGATGTCGTTTGGGCCTAGAACGGACATGGCGGACTTCAGAGATTTTTGAGCTTGGGTTGAGTGATTGGGGGCCAATTCGTGTGAAATTGACTTCGAAATCACCTTTAGCATGAGCCTACGACGCTATATGACTCATAAATTGAAGGGTTGGATGCTGGTTTGAGGAACTCGACGATGAACAGACTTCAAACCCGTGAGATTTGATCGAATAGACTGAGAAATGTGCAGGATTGGACCGGGTCACCTCGCGGGTCGCAGGGTCCGTTTACCAGGTAAACGGGTGAAGGAGGTAACTGTTCACGACACTGTAGCAGGCGCGTGGCACCCACGCGCAGCCGCTTGCGATGGCGCGTGGGGGCGCGTGAGTGGGACTCTCGAGGTGAGTTCAACATGAAACTTGTCCTATTTAATGTAACGAACATTTTTGGTTTTGATTGCGAGTCGATCGGACGCCGTCTCGATCATGTTTCGAGGGTCCGAAGGTTTGAGTTACGTATTAAATTAATATTAAATTCTCGGAAAATTATGATAAATTAATATGATGATAATTAGGTCCCTAGTGACCCTGAGTAATGATTTTGGACAGAATTCAGGATTTCTGGCAAGTGTCGGAATTTACGGAAACGCGTGCAGCTCGGGAAGCGAGCAGTTTGGACGATGTGTGAGTGGACGTTTATTTTATAAACCATGATGCATGCATAGTTAAATGTTTTACATGATTGATTGCGTAATTTGACTTGCATTGATGTCTTGATGATGTGGCATGATTATGTGTGATTTAATGATTATTTTAATTGGTCTTTCGGGCACATTTTTCGAGGAAATGTACAAATGGTATTTTGGGCTAGGCCCGGAGTCAAAATGGTTTCAAAATGGATATTTTGATGAATTGATAAGTCAAGGATGATTTCTGGATTATTTTAATGATTTCATTGTGATTTCACGGATTTACGTATAATTGGTATTTGAGCCTGAAACTCTGTCGGGAATGCTTATGACTTGATTTGAGATCATGGATATGATTGATATGTGTTGTGGTATGGATTGTGATTGCGATTGTGATTGTGGTTACTGGATACTGGATCATGCTGGATGATGCGAGTGCAGTGCCTAGACGTGACTTGGATGTTGCGTGAGTGCAGTTCCCGGAGACGTCTAGAGGATGCGTGTACAGTTCCCAGACATGATGGATATGACTCGGATGGTGCCTGAGTGCAGTTCCCGAGGCTGGCCTATGCGTAGTGCAGATGTGATAGTGTGATGGTTTGTGCACTTGTGAATAGTACGAATTGATTGATTGATTGAGTAATGGATTGTGAACTTGTGCATATCATTGCTTGATTATGTTGTGATTACGTACTGGTATTGAGTACGAGTTCTGGTCTGTATGGCCAGGTGATTATGTGTTCGTATGTTTTGGCCTGAGAGCCGGGATTTAACTTGTTATGTGGTTTGACTGGAAGGCCAGTGTTGGTGTTTCATATGTTTTTCCCTATGCATGCAGGTTTGATAAACTGGAGGGTAAACAATGTGTTTTGATAAATGTGTTTTAACGAATATATTTTTGTCCACTCACACCTTTCTGTTTTTGATGACCCTCCAGGCCGTGGCACAACGTTCGGGGCTGATCACGAGGCGGAGGCATGAGCGGAAATCAGCGCAGTTATCCCTTGTCTGATAAGTACTGAAGGATCGTTTCGGGACTTCAGTTAACTTGTCAGACGGGAGCAGGACCGGGCACGGTTATGGAGGTCCAGTTGGGACGGGTCCTGTCATGAGGCCCGGGAATTGGAAAAAGAAACTACTTGGTTTTCTTACGTGGTTTTATGACATAAATTTGATATGCATGCATTGGTTTTTTGAAACGGAGGGTATAAATGTATTTGTTTTATGAACTGTTTTGAACTTATCATTCATTTTTGTCCACTCACAGTCTTTTCGTGTTTTTGATACCCTCCAGGTTGTTGCGGCTCAGGCTGTTGGTCAAGAGAGACGAAAACATCACCCCTGCGATCCACAGTAGTTTGGTATACTCTGGGAAAATCGGTACCTTTTCTAATGGTTGGTTCGAGATTCCCTTGTCCGACTTACGTGTCACATGCAGGTTTGATGCCAGTTTAGCCTTCGTGTCATGCGTAAGTTAGACGGGATCGAGATTTAGCCCTTAATCCCGGGGGATTAGGGGTGGGTCCTGACAAGTAGTCTGTAATAGGAATTTTTCCCTCCCTTGTAAATACCTTTCAAGATCTAAAACAAAAACCACAAATATAAAACACATATCTAAAAGGTTCATGGAATAAACTTATTAGGTAGTAATTCCTTGGTAATTTTAAGATATATGTAGAATACCTTCAATTAAATCATAATTTTGTAAAGACTAGGTTTTTTTTTTGTGAAAAAAGACTGAAAATACCTTTTGAGGTCTAAAAAAAAAGTCACAAATATGAAGCACGTATCTAAAAGGTTCATGGAATAAACTTATTAGATAGTAATTCCATAGTAATTTTAAGATATAGGTAAAATACCTTCAACTAAATCATAATTTTGTAAATATTAGGTTTTTTTTAACAAACCTGTGAAAGAGGCCGAAAATAGCTTTCGAGGTTTAAAAAAACACAAATATAAAACACATATCTAAAAGGTTCATGGAATAAAATTATTAGGTAGTAAGTTTAAGATATAGGTAAAATACCTTCAATAAAAATCATAATTTTGTAAAAACTATAACAAACCTATGAAAGAGGCTGAAAACACTACTCGTGAGTTAAATTAATTGAACCTATTTACACAGGTAAACAAAATTTGATGACAAGTCAAATGAGAAAATACCTTTTAGATAGAGAAATTAACTCAATATCGGCTCATTACGTGGAAAAAAAATTTGTAATGTGACTATTATGGATGTATATAAGCATATCAAATAAAAACACATTTTCACCAAAATCGAATAACTCAAAATCTTATATAATGAAGCTACATAAAAAACTCTTCTGAATAAGGTATATGAATAAATGCATGAAATTTATCGTAACGATTCGGAAATTCGAGAAAATGAAAATGACGATTTTACCCATAAAAGTCAAAGGGTTGACTTTTTGACTTGGATATTGTTTTGACATTTTGTGAGTACCATTACAAAGGTCTCGAACTCTTGAGTCCCTAAATAGGTAATATGACGAAAATTGGAGATTGAGTAGTTTAGTTATGGGGAAAAATTGTCCAAGGGCATTTTTGTAATTATGTCATGAGAGGTATTTTGGTAATTTTACAAGAGAACTCTAGGGAAGTCTAGAACCTTCTAGTTTCCCTATCTTATGTTCATACTTCCATCGACATACTACATATATATATATATATATATGTGTGTGTGTGTGTGTGTGTGTGTGTGTGTGTGTGTGTGTGTGTGTGTGTGTGTGTGTGTGTGTGTGTGTGTGTGTGTGTGTGTGTGTGTGTGTGTGTGTGTGTGTGTGTGTGTGTGTGATGGATAGTGGGGGGTGGACGATGGCCGAAGGAAAAGAAAAACATGAACAACTACCGTGAGAGAGAGAATAAGCTAGGAAGAAAGGAGGAAGAAAAAAGAGAAAAAAAAAAGAAAAAAAAAGAGAAATTGATGAAGGTTAGGGAAGGGGAATAGGAAAACAATGGGGAAATTAAGGAACCAGGAAGTTTTCAGTTGAGAGTTGAGAACTTGGAAAATAGGTACTCCAGTACCTTTATGGGGGCCTTGCGATCAATTGGAGTCGGAAACCAAGAAGCTTGGACACAGTGACATAACCAGGATGGAGTTTAAACCATGGTCAAAAAATGCAAGGTAAGTTTCGTTAATTTATAGTACGATCCACGTCGTTGTAAGGCCACATAGATGTTCCTTAGTTAGAAATGATTTAAATTAAAGTATTAAATGTAAGGATCATATATGAAATGGTGGAAAGGAAGTCGGGTCAATGTTGCAGGTCGGGCAACCCAAAATAGGGAAATGGGCCGACCCTGTAACGACCCGTCCTGAATTTCGGGATTAGATTAGTGACTAATCAAGGATTAGTGAGGTTAATCAGTGATTAGTTGGGAGAAATCGGACGGACGATGCAAAATGTCGATTTTGCCCCTAGAATGGGTGAAACGTTGGCTCTTCATTTAGGCGATCAAATGGAATTTAGCCGATGACTGTGACATAGTTCGGGACGTCACGAGTTCATAAACAGGTGGCACGTCTAATTCCGACGTTCGAGGAAGAAGTTACGACGTTCGGAAGTTCAGGGGTATTTTGGTAATTTGGTTAAAAAGGGGTAAACAGTTGAATTTTGAACTGGGAGGTCCAATGGCCGAGGGTCGATGATCGTTACGTAGATCGGGTCGATACGAATCCATAGACAGGAGGCACGCCGAAATCGGACGTCGAACGGGAAAGTTATGGTCACAGTGTCAGGACCCGTCCCAAATATTGCCTCGATACCCGGGACGAACCCTGCTCCCGTCTGACAATCACACTTACAGTACAAAAAAAAACAACCTTCATACAACTATAAGCATAACTATCAGACAAAGGAGTAAAATATATACAACAGTCAGTCAGAGCATAGTGCTACAAAATGGGCACAAAAGTCCTACAATGCTAGTCTCGCAACGGAAGAACGTCAGAAGCTCTATGCCTCGATATCTGCCTCAACGTTCACCCCAGCGCTATCACCACGCCCTGGAGGGAAAAATTTAAACCAAAAGATGTGAGTGGACTAAAAGAAAATGAAAGTTTAAAAACCGTTTATTCTCAAATCAACGTTAAGAAACTAGAACACTTGGTTCCCTCCGTTTTGGACATCACATGCCTAACTCAGTGATTAAAATAATCCTAAAGCAAGAAACATCATAAGAAACAGAAACACTATAACATACCATAAGAAACAGATACACTGTAAAATGCCATAAGAAACAGAAACACTGTAAAACGGATATAGAAATCATAGCATGAGCATCAAACCATCATTTCCGATCAAACATGCTGGACCTATCCGAGTCTTTAAACTCAACCAGGCCTTAACTGAAATCCGAGTCTTTAAACTCCCGAGTCTTTAAACTCAATAGGCCTATGGGGGAAAATCAACATATCAGAGTCTTTAAACTCAAGTCGGGCCCGTCCCCCGTCAATATCAATCCGGGTCTTTAAACCCAATATCCAGATCCAGCAAATCCAATCCACATCCAGTGTAAAACCAATTCAAAATCCATCGCCAAACTCGAATTCGAAATCCCCGGTTCGAAGCCCTTCCAGCGTTCAGAACCGGCATTCCGAACCCAAATCCGAAAATCCATTTTATACCAAAACCCACATATAATCACAGATCATATCTCCTAATCCATTTATCATCATCAGAAAATATTTATAGGGTGAAATCCGCAAATATGGCATCAAAATCTGAAAACTAGTGTTTTCTCGAAAAACGTGCAAAATCCCGAAAATATCTCGAAAAATGTGCAAAACACATCAACCACTTATAATCATCATTTAAAAGCATAAAAACACTCGCAATATCATAAAACATCGAGAAAACAGTTAGGCATGCTCGAAAAAAAGAAAGAGTCCACTCACAAATCAGAACGAGTCACTCGCGCTCCGTGCGCTCCTCGACTGTCTCGGGTACCTCCCATCCTGTCAATAGGCACCAAAAAGGGTCACAAACACATCAATGATACTAACCCTAATTTCCCTAATTTTTCGGGAATTAAATAATATTTTAATCCTAAACCCTAAACCGTCCGGATTCCCGAACAACTCCGTAACATCGTCCGATTCACCCGAAATTTATACCATTGGACTCCTTAGGACATTTAGAACCAAAACCATGTTGGAAGCTTGGCCGGATTCCTCCCCACGCGCCTCCATGCGCCGCCCAAAGTGGCTGCGCGTGGGCCTCACGCGCCTGCTACAGTGCATCCCCAACCTCGATCGAACCCGGTTCGCACCAGGGCTGCAACCCGGACCGGCGAGATCCATTCTCCGCCGTCCAGCCACCATTTCACTTCCTTCCTTCACCCGAAGCTTCGTCTAGTCACAACGAACTCATCCCCCTCACTCTCCTGGTTCGACTCAACCCTCAGCTTCACGACTGAAGCTCGAAAGAAAACACAACCAAACCCCTGTTTTCCTTCCTGGCCATCCAGTGCTTCCCCCTTCACGGTGGCGATCCCAGCCTCTTCCTAAGACCTCACTAAGTCACCCCCAACTCACAGAAACCTTCGATTCACCCCTGAAGTCCACGACTTTCCGTTTGAGCTCACGGCCAAAACACAGTACAGAGTACTCGCCGTCGTCTGAACTCCGCCGTGTACTCCCCCGTCACGGCGACCATCACAACCCACTCCTAGGACCTCCCTAAACATCACTGTACTCACCAATCCCCTCGATTCGCATCCTACCTTCACAACTTTCAAAATGAAACTCACGGGAAAAAACAGAGGAAAAGGGCTTACCTTTCGATTCAGGCTCCGCCGTGCGCACCGCCGCGTGCCACGGTGCTCGTTGGGTCTCCTGAACCCTCCTAAGCCTCCCACTGCCTGGGTTTGAGCCACCTCACGGCGTAGCCACCACCACAGTCCACCTTCTCTCTGTTTCCCCCAGAAATTGCAACCGTCCTCCGCCGTGTCCCTGTGCACGATTTCCGTCCAGCAGCACGACCACCAGCTCACTCTTACCTCTCTGTCACTCTCACGAATCACTCTTCACTCTCCCTTGCACAGAATCGACCACTCCTCCCCAATTTCTCACCCTCTGTTTTCTGTGTTTGAACCAAATGCACGATTGATTTTTGAACGGTTTGTGGCCGTGCACACGTAGACTCCTCCAGAAGCCTCTGGCTTCTCCCCACGTGTCCACAATCCTATGGACAACAGCACAAATATCTTACCCCACTCAGCCACTTGTCTTAATCTGATTGGCTGAAAACAATGACCAGAATACCTCTCATTTTAATAATTACCGTTTTTCCCTCGAACATTCTAGACCCATAACTTTTCCGTCCAACGTCCGTTGACAGCGTGCCGCCTGTCGTTATACTCAGGATGCCGAGACCTATCTAACAGTCCTCGGTCTACGTGAAAAGCACAAATCCTCCAAAAAGTCAACATTTCCCTCATTTAATCAAAAATTACGGTAACGCCCCCAATCTTCCGAACGTCATAACTTTTCCTCCGATTGTCCGAATCGAACCTGCCACCTGTCTACGGACTTGTGACGTCCTAAACTACGTCACGGTCAAGGGTTAACACTCATCCAATCAGTAATTCAAACAGTCAACTTTTAGCCTACTATTCACAAGGGCAAAACCGTCCTTTATATACAAAACTTTTACAAAATTACATGTTTACCCTTCCCGAAGGTACGGGTTGTTACAATC
Organism: Prinsepia uniflora; assembly: GCA_032719365.1. NCBI lineage: Eukaryota > Viridiplantae > Streptophyta > Magnoliopsida > Rosales > Rosaceae > Prinsepia > Prinsepia uniflora. Next base: position 70,675,344 of record CM064869.1, read on the forward strand.
TACCCCCCTAAAAAGAATTTCGTCCCCGAAATTCAGTGAAATAAGTAAGGGTACTGCTCGCGCATTAAGGCATCGGGTTCCCAAGTAGCTTCTTCCACCTGATGATTCCTCCACAATACTTTAACTAAGGGAATCGTCTTCCGTCGTAAGACCTTATCCTTCCGGTCCAAAATCGCTACTGGTTGCTCTTCAAAACTCAAATCTTCCCTCAGTTCAACTGGTTGTGCTTCCAGAATATGTGAATCATCTCGAATGTACTTCCGAAGCATATATACATGGAAAACATTATGTACTTTTTCCAAGTCTGCTGGTAAAGCCAATCGATATGCAACAGGACCAACCCGCTCCAAGATCTCATAAGGTCCAATGTAACGAGGACTCAACTTCCCTCGTCTACCAAACCGTACAATTCCTTTCCAAGGAGATAATTTCAAGAAAACCCAATCGCCTACTGCAAACTCCAAATCTCTGATCCTACGGTCGGCGTAACTCTTATGTCGGTCATGCGCTGCCTTCAATCGATCTCGAATCAACGCCACTTTTTCCTGTGTAAGGTCCACCAGTTCAGAAGTAGTCAATCGCCTCTCACCAACCTCAGTCCAACACAATGGAGTCCGACACTATCGTCCGTATAACGCCTCATAAGGAGCCATCCCAATGCTCTCCTGATAACTGTTATTATAGGCGAACTCCATCAAAGGTAAATGAGACTCCCAAGTACCCTGAAACTGCAAGACACAAGCTCGCATCATGTCCTCGAGAATCTGAATAGTCCGCTCAGACTGTCCATCGGTCTGAGGATGAAATGCGGTACTGAAATGCAGCTTAGTCCCAAAAGCTTCCTGTAAACTCTGCCAAAAGCGGGAAGTGAATCTCGGATCTCTGTCAGATACTATCGACTCTGGAGTCCCATGCAACCGAATAATCTCATCTATGAACAACTGTGCAAACTGCGTCAACCTGAAGTTCTCCCGTACTGGCAAGAAATGAGCAGACTTCGTAAGTCTATCCACAATAACCCACACACCATCGTGTCCCTTGGGTGTTCTGGGAAGCTTGAACACAAAATCCATAGTCAGGTGATCCCATTTCCACTCGGGAATTGGCAAAGGTTGCATTGCTCCATAAGGTCTCTGTCGCTCGGCTTTTACCTGCTGAAAAATCAAGCATCTACTGACATACTCTGCAATCTCACGTTTCATCCCCGACCACCAGTAATGCTCTCGAAGTGTACGATACATCTTGGTCCCACCAGGATGCATCGCATAAGCTGAACAGTGAGCCTCATCCAGTATCACCTTCTTCAAAGCTTCATCCTCGGGTACGCACAACCGTCCACCTTTAACCAAGGCTCCATCCTCACGGATCTCAAAGTCCTGTCTCTCTCCGGCCTCGACCTCAATCTGAATGATGCCTAGAATAGGGTCCTCAAACTGAGCATCAATAACCTGATAAATCAAAACAGGTCGCACATGGAAACTCGCTAGGAGTGCTCCCCGATCATCCACAGTCAACTCCACTCCCAGCCTACGGAGCTCAACCAACAACGGTAACCGTACTGTCCTCAAATGTGACAAAGAACTAGCTGACTTCCTGCTCAAAGCATCGGCTACCACATTAGCCTTCCCTGGGTGATACTCAATAGTACAGTCATAGTCCTTGAGCAACTCCAACCATCGGCGTTGTCTTAAATTCAATTCCTTCTGAGTGAACAAATACTTCAAGCTCTTGTGGTCCGTGAAGATCCTGCACCTCTCGCCGTACAAGTAATGCCGCCAAATCTTCAGTGCATGAACCACCGCTGCCAGTTCCAAGTCATGAGTAGGGTAGTTCATCTCATGGGGTTTCAACTGTCGGGAAGCATAAGCAATCACTTTCCCGTGCTGCATCAATACACAACCCAAACCTTGCAAAGAAGCATCAATGTACACCTCGAACTCCCCACTATCGTCTGGAAGGGCTAACACAGGAGCAGATGTCAACCGCCTTTTAAGCTCCTGGAAACTCTGTTCACAGTTCTCATCCCACTCAAACCGAACTCCTTTCCGAGTCAGTCTCGTCAACGGTGCTGCAAGAATAGAAAAGCCCTCAATAAAACGCCGGTAATAACCTGCCAAACCCAGAAAACTCCTGATCTCCGTCACCGTCTTAGGCTGTTCCCATTTTGCTACCGCCTCGATTTTCTGAGGATCCACGCTGATACCCTCGGCCGAAATCACATGGCCAAGAAATCCAACACTGGTCAACCAGAACTGACACTTACTTAGCTTCGCATACAACTGATGTTCCCTCAATGTCTCAAGCACGAGTCTCAGATGTTTCTCATGTGCCTTCGCACTCTTCGAATACACCAAAATGTCATCAATAAAGACGATCACAAAACGATCCAAATATGACCGGAACACTCGGTTCATAAGGTCCATAAAAGCTGCTGGGGCATTAGTCAAACCAAAAGGCATCACAACAAACTCATAATGACCGTACCTGGTCCGGAAGGCTGTCTTGGGTACATCCTCCTCTTTAACCCTTAACTGATGATAACCGGAGCGAAGATCAATCTTCGAAAAGTACTGGGCTCCCTTCAGTTGGTCGAACAAATCGTCAATCCGAGGTAGAGGATACTTATTCCGAATAGTTACCTTATTCAGTTGTCTGTAATCCACACACAATCTCAATCCTCCGTCCTTTTTCTTGACAAACAAGACAGGTGCTCCCCAAGGTGACATACTCGGTCGAATGAATCCTATATCGACCAACTCTTGCAACTAGGCCTTAATTTCCCTCAATTCTGCAGGTGCCATACGGTAAGGAGTCTGTGAAATAGGCTGTGTACCTGGAAGAAGATCAATCGTAAACTCGAGATCTCGGTGTGGGGGTAGTCCTGGCAACTCCTCGGGAAAAACATCGGGAAACTCCCGTACCACTGGTATATCCTCCGCCCTCACTGGCGTAGTACGCGTATCCACCACATGAGCTATGTAACCTTGGCACCCCTTACGCAACAACTTGCTAGCCTCAAGTGCCGATATAACTCCAGTAGGAACTGCACGCTAATCCCCCTGAAACGTAGTCTCTGGTAATCCGGGACTCCAGAAAGTCACTCTCCTATCAAAGCACTCGATAGAAGCATGATGTCTTGTCAACCAGTCCATACTCAAAATAACATCAAAATCCTGTAGATCCAAAAGTAACAAATCCGCCATCAACTCAACCTCACCTACCATCACCAGACACTCTCTCAACACCTGAGTCACCACCAACACCTCCCCAGTAGGTGTACTCACCCCTAAAGCACAATCCAAAGTAGACACCTCCTTCTCTGTCACCAGACTACAACTCCGGGCTACAAACGAATGCGTAGCCCCGGGATCTATAAAAGCAAAACAGTGTGGCCAAGTATGGTGAGTGTACCTGTCACCACTTCCGGTGCTGATCTGGCCTCCTGCTGAGTCATAGAAAAAACTCGCGCCTGAAGTCCCGATGACCTACCGCGCCCTCTGGAACTGCTCGTGGCACCACCGCCACCCCTAGGGCCTGCTGCCCCTGACACTGAAGCAGTACTCCGCCCGGGTTCCGCTGCACCTCGGCCTGCTCCACCCTCCGGAGCTAACAATGGGCACTCCCTCCGGAAGTGTCCTCGCTCTCCGCAATAGTAGCAAGCATCCCTACCGGGTCCACCGGTCTGCCTCCCAGTAGAAGCAACAGAAGTAGCACTCGCCTGAGGAGTCGGCTGTGCCCTAGCTCCCCGAAATCCAGAGCCCTGAAAACTGCCTGGTCTGCCATACCGGGCTCCACCAGCTGAGGACGAACCACCAAAATTACCCCGTTTCGGGGTCCTCTGACTCGATGCTCCCGGAAAAGAATGCTCTCGGCGCCGCACACTGCCCGAGTACTGTGGCCTGGCCGGCAAACTGGCCTCCACTCTAACAGCAGCATCAGATAACTCCCAGAAAGTAGCAAAAGAGCCGGCTGTCACAATGGCTCTAATCTCTCCCCGAAGACCCAACTCAAACCGGCGGCACTTCTCCGCCTCGGTCGCCACAAATGCAGGAGCGAAACGAGATAGCATCTGGAATCTCTTCTCATACTCAGCGACTGTCAAGTTCCCTTGCTTCAACTGAAGAAATTCCGCCTCTTTCGCATCCCGGAAAGAGTGGGGGTAGTACTGATCTAGAAATCGCTCCCGGAAAGTCTCCCATGTCACGGTATGTGTATCCCAGCTAGACAACTCCAGCGTGTACCACCACTCATATGCGGCTCCATCTAGCAGAAAAGTAGCCAACAAGACCCGGTCCTCTGGAGGACAGTGCATCACCCTAAAAATACGCTCGAGCCGGGTGATCCATCGATGAGCTTCCTCTGGATCGGCCCCACCGCTGAACGTAGTAGCCCCCAGCCGCTGGGCTCTCTCAATCGAAGCACTCTCAGTCCCTCTCGCCGCTTCATCTTCAGGTCGTGGAGGGGGTTCACGTCTCAGAGGCATGATCGATCGTACGCTGAAAGAGGCATAGAGTTAGTAAAACAACCTAAACCCAACACAAACCAACAAACCTATGCTCTGATACCAATTGTCAGGACCCGTCCCAAATATTGTCTCGATACCCGGGACGAACCCTGCTCCCGTCTGACAATCACACTTACAGTACCAAAAAAAAACAACCTTCATACAACTATAAGCATAACTATCAGACGAAGGAGTAAAATATATACAACAGTCAGTCAGAGCATAGTGCTACAAAATGGGCACAAAAGTCCTACAATGCTAGTCTCGCAACGGAAGAACGTCGGAAGCTCTATGCCTCGATATCTGCCTCAACGTTCACCCCAGCGCTATCACCACGACCTGGAGGGAAAAATTTAAACCAAAAGATGTGAGTGGACTAAAAGAAAATGAAAGTTTAAAAACCGTTTATTCTCAAATCAACGTTAAGAAACTAGAACACTTGGTTCCCTCCGTTTTGGACATCACATGCCTAACTCAGTGATTAAAATAATCCTAAAGCAAGAAACATCATAAGAAACAGAAACACTATAACATACCATAAGAAACAGATACACTGTAAAATGCCATAAGAAACAGAAACACTGTAAAACGGATATAGAAATCATAGCATGAGCATCAAACCATCATTTCCGATCAAACCTGCTGGACCTATCCGAGTCTTTAAACTCAACCAGGCCTTAACTGAAATCCGAGTCTTTAAACTCCCGAGTCTTTAAACTCAATAGGCCTATGGGGGAAAATCAACATATCCGAGTCTTTAAACTCCCGAGTCTTTAAACTCAAGCCGGGCCCGTCCCCCGTCAATATCAATCCGGGTCTTTAAACCCAATATCCAGATCCAGCAAATCCAATCCACATCCAGTGTAAAACCAATTCAAAATCCATCGCCAAACTCGAATTCGAAATCCCCGGTTCGAAGCCCTTCCGGCGTTCAGAACCGGCATTCCGAACCCAAATCCGAAAATCCATTTTATACCAAAACCCACATATAATCACAGATCATATCTCCTAATCCATTTATCATCATCAGAAAATATTTATAGGGTGAAATCCGCAAATATGGCATCAAAATCCGAAAACTAGTGTTTTCTCGAAAAACGTGCAAAATCCCAAAAATATCTCGAAAAACGTGCAAAACACATCAAACACTTATAATCATCATTTAAAAGCATAAAAAAACTCATAATATCATAAAACATCGAGAAAACAGTTAGGCATGCTCGAAAAAAAGAAAGAGTCCACTCACAAATCAGAACGAGTCACTCGCGCTCCTCGACTGTCTCGGGTACCTCCCATCCTGTCAATAGGCACCAAAAAGGGTCACAAACACATCAATGATACTAACCCTAATTTCCCTAATTTTTCGGGAATTAAATAATATTTTAATCCTAAACCCTAAACCGTCCGGATTCCCGAACAACTCCGTAACATCGTCCGATTCACCCGAAATTTATACCATTGGACTCCTTAGGACATTTAGAACCAAAACCATGTTGGAAGCTTGGCCGGATTCCTCCCCACGCGCCTCCATGCGCCGCCCAAAGTGGCTGCGCGTGGGCCTCACGCGCCTGCTACAGTGCATCCCCAACCTCGATCGAACCCGGTTCGCACCAGGGCTGCAACCCGGACCGGCGAGAGCCATTCTCCGCCGTCCGACCACCATTTCACTTCCTTCCTTCACCCGAAGCTTCGTCCAGTCACAACAAACTCATCCCCCTCACTCTCCTGGTTCGACTCAACCCTCAGCTTCACGACTGAAGGTTGAAAGAAAACACAACCAAACCCCTGTTTTCCTTCCCGGCCGTCCAGTGCTTCCCCCTTCACGGTGGCGATCCCAGCCTCTTCCTAAGACCTCACTAAGTCACCCCCAACTCACAGAAACCTTCGATTCACCCCTGAAGTCCACGACTTTTCGTTTGAGCTCACGGCCAAAACAGAGTACAGAGTACTCGCCGTCGTCTGAACTCCGCCGTGTACTCCCCCGTCACGGCGACCGTCACAACCCACTCCTAGGACCTCCCTAAACATCACTGTACTCACCAATCCCTTCGATTCGCATCCTACCTTCACGACTTTCAAAATGAAACTCACGGGAAAAAACAAAGGAAAAGGGCTTACCTTTCGATTCAGGCTCCGCCGTGCGCACCGCCGCGTGCCACGGTGCTCGTTGGGTCTCCTGAAACCTCCTAAGCCTCCCACTGCCTGGGTTTGAGCCACCTCACGGCGTAGCCACCGCCACAGTCCACCTTCTCTCTGTTTCCCCTAGAAATTGCAACCGTCCTCCGCCGTGTCCCTGTGCACGATTTCCGTCCAGCAGCACGACCACCAGCTCACTCTTACCTCCCTGTCACTCTCACGAATCACTCTTCACTCTCCCTTGCACAGAATCGATCACTCCTCCCCAATTTCTCACCCTCTATTTTCCGTGTTTGAACCAAATGCACGATTGATTTTTGAACGGTTTGTGGCCGGGCACACGTAGACTCCTCCAGAAGCCTCTGGCTTCTCCCCACGTGTCCACAATCCTATGGACAACAGCACAAATATCTTACCCCACTCAGCCACTTGTCTTAATCTGATTGGCTGAAAACAATGACCAGAATACCCCTCAGTTTAATAATTACCGTTTTGCCCTCGAACATTCTAGACCCGTAACTTTTCCGTCCAACGTCCGATGACAGCGTGCCGCCTGTCGTTATACTCAGGACGTCGAGACCTATCTAACAGTCCTCGGTCTACGTGAAAAGCACAAATCCTCCAAAAAGTCAACATTTTCCTCATTTAATAAAAAATTACGGTGACGCCCCCAATCTTTCGAACGTCATAACTTTTCCTCCGATTGTCCGAATCGAACCTGCCACCTGTCTACGGACTCGTGACGTCCTAAACTACGTCACGGTCAAGGGTTAACACTCATCCAATCAGTAATTCAAACAGTCAACTTTTAGCCTACTATTCACAAGGGCAAAACCGTCCTTTATATACAAAATTTTTACAAAATTACATGTTTACCCTTCCCGAAGGTACGGGTTGTTACACACGGGAAGTTCGATTGCACTATGCACGTATTACGAGGCGAAGACACTTGACATTATCTGATTGGTTGACTTTTTAGGTGGGACCCATGGTGACAGGACCCATCCCAATCCCCCCGGGATTACCGTGGAATGTGCCCTGCTCCCGTCTAACAAGGGGTGTCAGACAAGGGATAACCAAGAGCTACTGCCCAAACGGGCCATCCAGAGTGCGCAAGGACCGATGGAGGAGGTGTGCAATGTCTCAGTCTCTGCTGCAATCGCATCCGTAATCAACTTGAAGGGCATTAAAACCAAAAGCTGTGAGTGGACAAAAACCAATAAGTTTACCAAATACATTTATAAGACATTTATGCCCTCCAATAAAAACGTATGCATGCCACCAAAAACCAGTAACCAAAACGTTTGCTCAACCGAGCCATTAGGGCCTTAGCCCAAAAATCGTTAACCAAAAACCAAGTGTGGGAACTCAGCCCAAAACCGTGGAATACCACCACCATACATATTAAAACCATGTGGGTCACCACCCACTACCATAAATGAACATTAATTCATTAAAATCACACAATCATAAATCCACCCGGAAAGCCATTTCATTAACTCATATTTTTCCATTACCATCACCAGCATCCCTGATGCTAGACGTCCCTGACGTCATGTCTCACGGTTTCATAAGCTACGCGTGCTGCCCGGGGTCTCTCCGGGTCCATATATCTGACATCCCTGATGTCTGACGTCCCTGACGTCAATCATAGCAATCCTGCTCCTGAGTCATCATACGGTCCGGCTGCTCCGTATAATGACCCCTCGCAGGCAATGCACCGTGACTTCCCCAGTGTCCCAGACATCTGGAGGAGACCATCATATATCCTTGTATCCAGATGGTATATGGAAAACAGTTTTATTAAATCCTTTTATCACATCATTACAATGGGCCCTGCCCGAAATTTCCATAAAACCACGTAATCCCATTTAGGGTCCCTGACCCAAAATCACAATTATTAAATATAGGGTCCCTGACCCAAAATCACATTTGTAAACCAACTGGGCCCGCAGCCCGACCTTATAAACCCACTGGGCCCACGGCCCGAATTCACAAATCAACTGGGCCCCTGGCCCGATAATATAACTCAAATGGGTCTCAGCCCGATTTCATACCAACTGGGCCCCTGGCCCGATTTCATTAACCAACTGGGCCCCCGGCCCGATTCTCAAATGGACTCCAAGTCCGAAATTTCCAAAACAAGTGGGCCTCAAGCCCGAGTTCATATTTCCAATTTCAAAACCATTTCATCATATTATTTATTTAACCACAAGCACACAAAACCACAAATAAACCGTTAATCCCGATATACGTGAAATACGGAAAACACCTCGAAATACGTGCAACATATCCAAAATCAATGCTCACAAATACCATCATAGAAATCATGTATATAAACCATATAACACATTTAAGCATGCATAGGATTTATAAAACCAAAGTCCACTCACAGACCGTTTTAACCGTGTGCCTCGATATGCGTGCCACCGGCCCTCCCGGGCCACACCACTATCACCGGGACTCCCAATCCTGTCCAAATCACATTAGAGGGTCACTAACCTCATCATTAACATCCTATCAAAGTCCCGTAATTTTCCCGAATTGTTACTTATTTTTAAACTTAATTTAAAACCTTCGGACATCCCGAACACTATCGAGACGGTGTCCGATCGACCCGAAACCAAATCCAAAATGTCCGTTACATTAAATAGGACAGAAGTCATGTTGACCTCACCTCGAGATCCGTGCCCACGCGCCGTCACGCGCCGCCGTGAGTGGCTGCGCGTGAAACTCACGCGCCTGCTACAGTGTCACCAGCCCAACCCGTTTGTCTGGTAAACGGGTCCAATTCACCCGCGACACAACCCGGTTCCAATCCTGTCAATTCGATCCTAATTCCTTCAATTGATCAATCCATTAGCTTCATTTTAAGTTTAATTTAAGTTCTGTAACATTGATTACACAAGACCGTACCTACAACTCCACGATTCGATGATGAACACCAAGAACACCCGTCCGTTGTTCATCCTTCGAACCCCATCCATTTCGATCGATATCCTGAAATTGATTCAACCAGAAGCTTCCATGGACTCCGTAGATCATTTCCCCCAACCCAATTGCTTCAATCCAGTGTTCAATCGTCACGACTCAAACTCGAGCACCGTCACTGTTCATCAATGGAGGTCCATCGATCTCGATCAGTTTCCTTCAATTGATGAACCCAGAAGCATCGTGGGATCATGAGAAGTAGTTTCCCCACCTCAATTGCATCCAACGAAGCCTCCAATTCCACGACTCAGCTTCGATTTCTTCCTCTGTCACCAAGCTCGATCAGAGCCAAAACGGCACCATTCCTTCTCGTTTTTGATGTGGATCGACTCGTCTCAACCTCAGGAAGATGTTTGTAACCTCCAATTCGATCATCACAGCCCAATTCCTTCAATTTGATTTTCCCTCCCAAAACTCAATTTTTCGAATTCTCAGTTCTTCCTCACTGCCACTCTCTCGTGTTTACCCAGTTGAAATCACACTCAACTCACTCACAATTCGCACTCTCAGGTTCAGCAATGGGAGAGGAATTGGTTGGGAGAGTGTTGGATTTGGTTGTACACGGTTAAGGAAAATACAAATGGAATTAATGGAAATTAAAATGATTAATTAATTAATTAATAAATATTAAAACATCATAATGATGTTTCCCCTAAGACAAGGATTCTGGTTTCAAGGGATGAGTGACACTTGTCACTCATCCAGGTGTGTAGGGTCAACGGTCACTATTCATTATTATATTATTATTTTAATCCCGGCCTCGGTTCGTTAGTTCGTTTCTTGACCATAACGTCGTCGTCGGATCTCCGATTTCGGCATGCCGCCTGTCGTTGGATTCGTATCGACGATACCTACGTAACGGTCCTTGGCCCTCGCCCATCGGACCTCCCGGTCAAAAAGTCAACATTTGGCCCCTAATAAGCCAAATTACCAAAATGCCCCTCAACTTCCGAACACCATAACTTTCTCTACGAATGTCGGAATCGAACGTGCCACCTGTCTATGAACTCGTGACGTCCCGAACTACGTCACGGTCATCGGTCAAAGTCCGTTTGACCGCCCGATCAAAAAGTCAACATTTTGCCCACGACCAGGGGCAAAACGGTCATTTTGCACATTTTGTCCGATTCCGCCCTACTAACCACCGTTCAACCTCGCTAATCAAGATTAGTCACTAAACTAATCCCGGAATTCGGGACGGGTCGTTACACATGGATAAGTGATACTCATCCCATTGGCCGAAACCCCCATTTTGTGGATCTAAATGATGATTGGTCCACTTGTTTTATTTTAATTATATTTCCTAACCACTTTCCATCTCCACCCTCCATTTCATCTGATCTCTCAATCATGGTCGTCCATCTCATTTCCCTCTCACCTGATCATCATCAGCCATCCCTCTCTGTTTGCTTCACAAACCTGAAACCCCTCCAATCTTCATTTTCATTTTGAGCAAACACACACACACACACACCCCACCATCACCATACTACACCCAGGCGCTCATGCAAGGAATGTTGAGAGACTGGGAATGACGGTGACGGCGGGCCACGGCGGGGAAAACCCGAAACCGTAGGTAAATGGTTTTTGAATTTTCGAACTTGAGTTTTAAGGGGCCTTCGTCGATTTTAATGATGGAGTTGGCCTTCTGGAGGTTGTAGGAATCGTTGGGGATTGAAAAAAGAAGCTGGGACGGCCGGAGACGACGACCACAGCTAGTTTCAGGAGGCCGGTTCGGTTTTCAAACATGGAGGTATCATCTCGACCCTTTTTTCATGATTTTAAATAGTAGAAAGATAGGAAATGAGATTAGGAAGAGATTAGAATGAAAACGGACTGAATTGGATCGAAAATAGGAGAGATTTGATAGTGAACCGGTCGCGCTAGTCCAGACCGGTCCTGTCCGGCTCGAACCAGGCGAACCGGGTTCGCTGGAGGTTGATGATAGTGAACAGTGCGCGCGAGTGGGCTTCACTCGCAGCCCCTTTGGGCTGCACGTGGGGGCGCGTGAAGCATATTTTGGGGAAGTGTTCAACATGTGAAACACTCTATTCGATGTAACGAACATTTTGGGATTGGTTTCGTGTCGATCGGACACCGTCTCGATAATGTTAGGGACATCCGAAGGTTTAGGATCGAGTTTTAAAATAGTTAAAATTCGGGAAAATTACGGAGCTTCAATGAGAGGTTAATAAGGTAGTTAGTAACCCTCTAGATTGATTTGAACAGGTTTGGGAGTCCCGGTGACGACGATTAGCCCGGTGAGGCTTACGGCACGCAAATCGAGGCGGCAGCTTAAGAAGGTCTGTGAGTGGACCTTGATTTATAAACTGTGATGCATGCATAAATGTTTTAGGATTTGTGTGTGATCTATTTAGGATTTGTCCTCTTTGGGTCACAATGGCCTTTTTTTTTCAGTGATGAACTAATAAGCTTTATTCGTCTCCTCTTGCAGCTTTCTTCTACTCAAGTCGGGTCTATTTTTTAGGATTCTCAATGCCACAATTTTGTTTTATGCGAGTTTGTTTTTTTTTTTTCCTTTGTTGTGGTTTTTTGTCATTGGATTTTCTGAAAAGGGTTTTTAACGAGGTAGCATCATGCACAATTTACAAACTTCATCTGGTCGCTGAGCATTTTGTTGGGGATTTCTTGGTAATCACTTTATAATTAGACTGCAAGTATATGTATTTTATTTTATTTTACTTTAGTTCCTAGCTAGTGAATCTAATTATATTGCAGATCTTTTCAAATAATGATATTGTTCATGACGTTTACATTTGGATTCTTGATGGACGTGGATCTAGTGCCTATTTATGTATTCTCGTAAGGTATTTTTGAATAAACATCTCTTAATAAATAAATAAATATTAGTTATGCAAGATAAATCACTCCTAGTATCTGCTAGTGCAGCTATGCTCTTTAAGGAAAAAAGCCTAAACTGAAAAATATCACCATTTCTCTGCACCACCATCATTGTTGCTAGCATCGGTATTCCAATATCATTTCGTAACCAACATCGCCGTCGCAACCACCCGTTTATGACCACCACAACCACTTCGCTACTACCGCTGTCGCCGCTACCACCATTTTCCAAACCCATCCACTTTGGATCTTCTCTAACTTTGTGAAGTGTGCTTTGTTGGAGATGAACATCTTTTTACCTAACTTATTTGAAAGTACCTTCCCTCCAAAATTGTTGTGTTGGCACAGGCATGAGCCACCGCATTTTTTTACGGATGACAAAAAGACTCGACAGATTGACAGAGCATTCTTATCTTCATCAATACAAACATATTTTTTAATCTTCTTAATAAAATAAGAGTTCGTCTAACTTCTAACTATCTAAACAGCTCACACCTTTCATGACTCACCAATGACCTAATCTCTATTTAGTGTATGTGATTATTATATGTATGACATGTAAATAGAATTTCACAAACACCCACTTAGGTTTTGGATCTTATACAAACACCCCCTTAAGTTCCAAAAACATTCCATATAAATTCATTTGCTAAGTAATTATCAATTAAAAACTGTCATCAAGCTAAAAATTAACAAGAATGACCTTCTACACTAATATTTTCAGAATTGACAAGAATTACCTTTTACACTAATATTTTTAGAATTAAAATGATAATGTATCGAAATAAGTATACGGGAATTTTTAGTATTTACATAACTTATATTATATTTAGTTAAAGATTTTCATATTTGTTGGGTTATGCGTAATATTTTTGGAACATGATGGGGCGTTTCCGAAAATCCAAGAACTCAAAGAGTGTTTATGAAAACACAAAAACATCTCAGGAGTTGTATGTGTAAACATTTTTTTTTAAGTAATGTTACGGGTACCACTTAATATCTCACTTTTATGTATCTCACCATATGTGTCGTCTAATATGACACTCCATGTCATCATTTTTAGTTATCTATCTTAAAATAAAAATAAACAAATAAAATAAAATACCAAATCAGAAACCCTAAGAATTTTCTCGCCCTCTCCCAGCAATGCATCACAAAAACCATTTTACATAGATCTCTAAAACCCCAAATAGACAGAACTCCCCACCCAGCCAACCATCATCGACAAAAACCATTTCACCTTGCTTTCCCACAGACAATAATTCCGAAAGCTTCGCTTCTAAAGCTTCATAACCTCTAGAGTTTAAAGCTTTTAATACAAATTATTTGCTTAAATCAAACCAGCTAAACCCACCAAGAGCTTCCATTAATGCAAAGAAAATGAAAGCATTAAACACAACAAAAACACTCGCTCAGGCATGATAAAGGGTCCAACTTCGGCTTCACCTTCTTCAGAAATACCTCCACCGAAAAAAAAAAAAAAACAATTGTTCGAGAAAAGCCAAGTCGAAAATGGCAAGTTTGAAGCAGGACCCATAATCCAAACAGAAACCCAGACATAGAACTCGAAGACTATGATGACGACATCGATTCTCCTTAGGACGACCCGCCTCGTCTGATGCTTCGTCGCCGAACAGAAAGGTGAGTCAGAGGGGGGAGGGTTGGCTGTGAGTTGCAGGTTCGTCGAGAGAGTAGGGTGCGAGTCCATTGATAGTTGGCCGACTAGATGGGGAGTTCTTGATGTCTGTGTTTCTAGATCTATGTAAAATGATTTTGGGTGATGCGTTGCTGGAAGAAGACAAGAACAGTTTAGGGTTTATGATTTTGTAATTTAATTATATTTTTTTAATGTTTAATTTTGTTTTTATTTTATTTGTATTTTGAAATAGGTAATTAAAGATGATGACATAGAATATCATGTCAGATGTCACATATAGTGAGATAAAAAAGTGGAATTCTTAGGTGGTACCCGTAACATTACTCTTTAAATAATTGTCATATGTTGACATCTCAATCCTTATAAAACTAAAATAGAGAAGTGTTACACGCTTCACAATTTGTTTTTGGCAAATGTACCTTTTTTTAATGATTTTTTTTTAAAATAAGTGTAAAATAATAATAATAATAATAATAAAAACATTCTAATTTAAATTAAGAGGATATTTTAGTGGAGAAAGTTTGTACATACTCATTTTTTTTTTCATATAATTTTATTTTTAATTTGATACGATTTATTTATTTTTTAATCAAATTTCTTACTTCTTATTTTGAAAAATTAATAAAATTGAACTTAACAATCAAAAATAAAATTGGTAACCAAAAGGTGTGGTGCAGTTGACAAACTATCACCTCTATATGACGGATTTCCTAGTGCATGGAGTTCGAAACTTTTTGGGACCAATTTGTGGCCAATGACAAGTAGCACCCATGTATGGATTAAGCACACATTTCGGCTATGAGGACACCCCGTAGTATTTATAAAAAAGAAAATTATCACACACACATAAGTCGAGACAAGAATGAAGGAAGTCCAACAATAAAAAATCAAAGCAAAGAACTTGAAGGTTATCTACGAGATATCATCAAACTTGAAGGGCGAGCCTAATATTCGTGGGGAATGTAATTTACTCTTAAACACAAAATGCTCCCGACCAATTTTACACTCCTTCAATTAGGCACTATGAAATTTGTCATATTTATCACACATTATAATTAAATGCAAGTATTTTCATTCTATATTCCATACATCGAAGATTCATATCATTACTCAATATCCGAGCCCATTCATCCATGCGTTCCATCCCCATACAATAATTCAGGAACAAAATAATGAAGGAAACAAAACGTAAATTGTGTGAAAATCATCCCACATCCACCAAATGCTTTTTCTAGAAAATGTCACTAATAATAATAAACAATAGTGTTGATTTTGCCGCGTGCTGTACGCGTATGTCCACAATCACAAAACCCACACTGTCCCCTTGGACCCCTTCGATATGAAGTGAATTAATTTGGAAGTCAACAAGGGAGGGAGACATGCTTTCGTTTGTTGTTTTCGAGTTTTCCGAGGCTAAGGCGTGTTTGGCAATCGTGACCCTCACAATCGCTATTACATTTACATTTACTGTTCTTGTTTTTTTTTTCTTTCGTGCATGGTATAATTTTGTGAAATTTGCTTTGCTTTTCTGCCCGGATTGTGATTTCTTTTCCAGACGTGATCTTTCTTTCTTTCTTTCTTTCTTTGTCATTGTAATTGTGGCAATGCAATCAAATTTCCAATTCAATTTCCAATGTTTGTTTACAGGTGGGGAAGGGAAGGTTCCACTTTTGTTTCGGAGTCCCAACACACGGGTTTCCACGAAACCAGATTCCCAACCTTGTCCTATGCATTTTCATCAATAATTTTGATACCGAACGCGTACGTAACCAACGTTTAGTGGAAAACCCCATGCATTATGAGATGTGATACGTCTTGGAATCTGAGAAATTAATACAATCGTTATGATTTTAAATTTCATAATGAATTTTCACTATCATTGCGCGACTTTGTGATACTACAATCATTGATGATTTTTATTCTCATAATGAGTTTCGGTTCTTTAGTATTACGCAGTTTTACAATTTTAATTGTTGATGATTTTGAATTTTATTAGATTTGCGTGACGTATTATACTGATTATTTCAGTCGAATGAATTAATTTGTCCACTTGATGAATTGATTATTTAGTCGGTCGTTTGATACTCTACCAGATTAAAATGTCGATTATATTCTACTGACCGAATTATATTATAATAGTTGATAATATATATATATATATATCATAAATATGGATTATGTTGATAGAAAATATCTATATCATAAATATGAACCATGTATATTATTATTTATTTAATTTTTATTATTTATTAATGAATTAATAATATTTTATTTTAATTATTGTTATTAGATTTTTCAAGATTGCTATTCATGTGACTATTTAATACAGATAATTTTCGGGATAATATTTTAACGGGTCTGGACCATAGACATGCACTCAACCGTATTAATTTATACATTGACTAATTAATATTGGGAGTAACAAACAATGAGTTCGTTTTATACTATCATGTCTAGCCTTTTATACGGCGTATCAAACATAGCTTATAAGTTTCAGTATACTTACATTACTCCACTTTGAACGCCATTATTATATACAAACTCCATAACCGTATCTCAATTATTGATATTTTTTATTTTTTTACAATGAACTTCAGCTCACTAAAATTATGATACTAGCATAATCGTACGTGTACACACGCTAGAATTAAAAAATGCGGTGAATTTTCTAAGAAATTGATATGTACATATAAGGCAAAAGAATAGTAGTTGGTTGAATGAATGAAAGAATGGGGTAGATGATAAAATATGGCAATGATATTTCTAGTGTGCTATTTGGGTTGGTATGACAAACTATAGCATGCAACATAATACTACAAAATATCGCATATAATAGAATACGAAAGAAATTAGCACAAGCCACAAGCCACAAGCCACAAGCCACACGCCACAAGCCACAAGCCACAAGCCACAAGCCACAAGCCACGTTAAGCACCAAATGTCACAACGCATGTCGTTTTCACAGGCCTCACATGATAGTATTTCTAGAATTTGGCCATCCGTTTTCTGACATTTGACTTCATATAATTAACCAGGCCAAACGCGGCTCCTAATACAAATATTGTTTTCTAGTCATATTTGACCGTAAACACAAGAAATTATAAATTAATTAAGACCCAATCTAACGTTAAGATCTCAGATTTGAATTCTTTGATTCCTTTAATATGATTCCTTTAATAATTACGAAGAAAAAAAAACACTTGATAATGAAAAATTAGAAAAGTAAAATTATAAAAATTAACCTGAGTAAATTACAAAATAGTACTTTTCCACATGGGGGTTTATTGATGCTACGTATGAACCAAAGACCAACAACAGTTTGACGTCGCTTACCAAAGAAAAAACAACAGTTTGACGCTTTTGACAAAATCTAAATTAAGGCTGCTTTGGGGAGCGATGATCCAAGCAAAAATGAGGATTAATTGAATTTAAATTGTGGTTGGCTAATTACGCAAAAGCGTTTTGGTCTTATCCACGCACCATCTGTTCAAACATAAATATGTCAAAAGCAGTGACGTAAACAATATTTATATTTCTTTTGACTTGTTGGGGCAGCGGATGGAGTACTCGAACGCGATTCCACGCATTCCAGTATCAAAATTCAAAAGCTTGATTAAAAATTAAGTACGGTTGTTTTTTTCAAATGGCACTTATTAGATAGGAAATAATTCGATAATACAAATAAATTTTATTAATAAATATAAAGTTGTAACGAGTTTTATTCATTAAATATATTTATATACACGAATAAAAATTTGATAAAAAAAGGAAAAAAAAGGTACAATAAATGCATCAATTACTTCTACAAAAACCCTAATAATTGAAGAAGAAAATTGTGAGGGGTGAGACTATTTGAATGTGAAGAAAAGAACAAAGAAACGTTGAAATGATGTTGTCCTCCTATTTTTGCTGCTTTTTCTGTCTTGCTCGCGGGTGTGGGTGAGATTGCTTTTTTTTCTTTTTCTTTTCTAAATTTAAAATTTAATAGCTAATTAAATTAAGTTGGATTAAACTTAAAATCATAAAAGATCTTTGGGTGGAAAGGGCTACAACCCTGCTAGTCCAAGGCAAGCATCTGTCCGTGTTGAAAACTGCTCAACTTCTAATACTGCAATATGGTTGCGAGTGTCAACGGTTTGATCCATCGTCACTCGGGTTCCTAAATCATATTGCGGTACTTATTTTGCATATATGTTTATATTTTTATATCATAACTTATTTGGTATTTTTTTTTTATCTTTTTTTTTTTCAATTTACGTAGTGTATAGTTTTCAATACATTTAACATTTTCTATGATTTTTCACTCGTTCGCATTTCCCTTAGGTTTAAGGTAGGTTATTTCCCTTTGGTTCAATGAATTTGGTTTATATTAGCCAACTAAGAAACGTAAAAAATTATTAAAAAAAAATTCATTCATTTCAATTATGTTATTTGATAAATTCATCAATTTAATTTATTTTTTTCATTTCTACACATTATTATAAAATCACATTAATATGTATATTTGCTTGTTGTCAAACTCTTAATTTAAATAAATAAATAAAAACCAATGTTAGTACAAGGTAGGCATGCACTTAGCCACTTAGCCACTTGATTATCTTGTGTTTGTTTGGTGCCACTTTGCAAAGAATCAAGCATGTTTTAGTTTCATTATACATTTTGATCCAAGTATAATATAGTTATTAGTTGATACACTAGTGTTGTTTCATGTGCTTGATTAATCTAATTGAGTTTTAGAATTTCAAATCCAATATCCAAAAAAAAATTGTGAAGAATCAAGATGCATAAGAACTTTCTTCATGTAGACAAATACCAGTCAACAAAAGCACCTTATAAATACATAGGTAACCAGTTACCCCACTAGCTACTACAGTACCCTCTAAAATCAACAAAAATTCAAAATAATTAGGCACGTTTCTAGTGGTGTCGGTTTTTGTGTCGAAATTTTTTGATACGACGTTTTTTTTATTGTCGAAAATTTATATATAAAGATAGATATGTTACGTAATGTTAATGTCGGATGAACTATCTAAAATCAACAAAATTCAAAATAATTAAGTTTTTACTTATGTTGGTTTTTGTGTTGAAATTTTATGATATGACGGATTTTTTATTGTTGAAAATTTATGTATAAAGATAGAAATGTCATGTAATGTTAATTTCGGTTGATTTTTTCTCCTGAGAATAAGAGCTGTATATGCTTGATAACAAAGCTGCTAATGTTTCACAACAAAGCTGCCGATTCGAGTTGGCATTTTTACAAACAGCTGGAGGACAAAAATTGGGCTAGTCTCGGTGGCTTCTCCAAATGCAGGCCACATATTTACAGAATATAACTTCACTAGCCGTTGTATGAGGAATCTCGATAAGTCGTGTCACCAACCAAGCCACCATATTAGCACTCAAATTATATACACACTGACTACATATATATAGATAGATGGGATTTTCGACCCAAAAAAATAAATAATAAATATATATATAGATGGGATTACGTGCATGATTGTTGGCAATGAATATTATTAGGGTTTCTAATCTATTCATTACCAAAGCTTCTCATGTCAATGTGACATCTCATTTTTAATTCTCAATTGACCCAACTTGTTTTGAGTAACAGGTCCAATCAGATAATTTGTCAAAATTTGGAGTTAATAAGGTTCACGAGTAGAGGCATAGTCACGAATTAAATTGAGACGATCTTTTTACAAAATACTTAAACAAAATTGAACTTTAAATGTAATTGAAATCATAATGCATATTACACTAGTAGAGAAATTATATTGTTACATTAGTAGTTGTCATTAACCAATTATCATCTTTTGAAATCGTTATACATCGATTATCATTTACTTTTCTTTTATGATATTTTTCCATAATTGAAAATATATTGTTTCAATTTAACATATAATATATTGTTTCAATTAATTTTGTAGGCAATTTTACTAAAATATTGACAACTATATTTTCATTACGCCATTCAGTATTTTAGAAAATTAATTTAAAAATTACTTGCAACTTAAAGGCGAGAAGTTGGAACTTCAGACATAAATAGCGTTGCCAATTAATTACCATCATCTCCATTTTTTAGTTCCCAATTGGACAAACTTTATATATAGGTAGGAGGGATTCGATTGAATTTTTTTTTTTTGGGTTAAAGATTTGATTGGATGAATTATTATCAGCATGACCCATAACGGTTTAGCAATTCAACCACAAATATTCTAACTACAACGTCGATCATTAGAAAATTGTAAAGAATTTAGCCCCCAAATATACACAAACCAAAAATATATTTAATTAAAACGTCCAGATTGATTCGCAATGACAAATGGTTGCGTACTTCCATGTGGCCACATGCTCTAGAATCGGTCGGTTCCACCATCACCGGTTCATTGATCATGAGCTTTTAAATGGTGAAGTGAACCAAATTTCTTGCCCACAAAATTATAAATCAATTTTGGGTTGAGCCCTTTGATAATAATAATAAGATTCATTGTACATTGGACAGCCTAAATCATCTGGAAAATAACCCACAAAGGAGACACCTGTCTAAACCCCCTTGATAAGGAACCCCCTTGATAAGGAGCACATAGGATAATTGCTTAATAAAAAAGATTAAAATATGTCGTTGATTGTCGTTTAAAGGCATTTAGGTATTGCCGTTAAGCCATTGTGACGAGAGGACTCTGTATTTGACCGGCAACTTGCGCGTATAAAGAGTTTACGAGTGTCTTCGTCGCCACTCTTCTCCTTCAAGAAATACCAAGTCCAGTCAAAACATTACACCTCAGGCATCAGGTCTGCACCTTGCTAACTCCATTTCCAAAACCTCCTTATTTTCATTCCTTAATCCCACAACCTTTTAATCGCATGAGCACATAGGGCGTGCCTATCGAATTTCGCCTCCAAATTTTCCAAACCCAGAACGCCAAAATCGAAAATCAAACTATGGGTTTTTCAAAAGAAGAGAAATCGAAGAGGGTTTTGAGAGGTGTCAAGACTGTCTTCTTCTTAATCACCATGTTGATTTCTCTGCTGCTATTCTCGGCGCCGATTCTTCTTGTCATCGCCGATACTCTCCTCCCGTCGGCGCTTCTCTCCGCTTCTTCGTCTTCCTCTTTGATCTCTCTCGAAACCCTCTCTTCCCATTTCAACAACTACGATTTTCGATCCTCCCTCGTTGACATCCCGCTAATCTCCATTATCAGATCAGCTGTCATATTTTGTAAGCTTCATAAAGCTCAAAACTTTTCTGTTCGGAAATACGTTTGCTATGTGTTTGATTTTTTGACTGACTGAGCTAATACCCCAGTCTCGGTTTCGACTAATTTGATTAATAATGGATGATTTTGAACTGGGTTTTCAGGCGTTTACAGCTTCTGTGATGGGCCGAGGCTTTCTCATGGGCCCTATTTGGGGATCACGACCATGTGTTCGTTGCTGTCTCTGGTGTTTGTTTCGTTGAAGGCTTCGTATGTGTTTGGTGCTTCTGGCGTGGAAAGAGCCGAGTATGTCAGAGCAACAGAAATAGCTCTGTTCATCTGCTCTCTGGCTTTGGCTGTTGGGCATATTGTTGTGGCCTATAGAACGAGTTGCAGAGAAAGAAGGAAGCTTTGGGTTTACAAAATTGACATTGAAGCTGTAAGTTCTTGCTCTCTTTTTTCTCAGATCAAATCCTTTCATTTTTGGGCCATAGCTATAAGTCAAAAGGCAAACCTTGCTCCCACCAAATTGATTTTTTAATTGTAATTATATTGGTTTAAACTATCGAAAATTTACAGTAATAAGCACTCGCCAAAAATGTTAAAGCCAATGGATGTTTGATTGATGTTCAAGCAAAGCCCCATAAATTCATTTCAACTTCATAGCTGAATGTGAATGGGCTGAATTCTAAGTTTCTTAATCTTCAGGAAGCTCAACATTTCATATTTCAAAGTTCAGGTTTTTTTTAAGGCAACGTTGAAAACGTTTTGGATGACTGGTCCTTCTTAATCTCCATGTTTGATTTGTTTTTTTAACTTTGAACTTTTTCTTGTAATATTTTTCTTTGTCAATAAGCCCAATATTCGAGGAAGCCGTGATGGTTGGCCGTTTTCAGAGATGGGCAGGCTTTGCTTTTTTATTTTGAGTCACTTGACCACATGCCATTTGCAGCAACTCTGCCATATATTTTGTCACATCGGAATAAACTACTTTCTGCCATGAGAATCTCCCCACATTCATGTGCTTTCATACTTAACCCTTTTCCTAATCCCAATTAAGCTAAATAGATTCCGAATTCGAGTTTAGTAGGTTAAATTCAGTGCGTTCGTCTTTTTTCATTTGAATCAGGTTTCGTCTTTTTTCATTAGAATTTGATATGGTGTATTAGATGTTAATATGGAAATGCCATGTTCGAGCAGGTTTCAGCTTGCAAAAATGGGTTCCCCAGGTACCAGAAACTCCTCCAAGAAGAAAGAGTGAAGTGATGAATAAGTGTGTATTGTATATATAATATGAAGCTATTTTTGGCCAATCACAGTTTTCAAACCGTAATTTAGCGACAGGTAATATTTCATTATGCAGTAAATAATGTTCGTTTTCATTTTCATTTTTCTGTAATATTATCCTTTGCTCTCTTTTTGATCACTCTGGCTTTTTATTTTGGTGCAGATATAGCCAACATATTAATAGAAGAACCTTGAATCAACCTTGCCACACGAGTGTTGTTGTAACTGGTTTTTGTTTATATATAAATTCATCAGAGTACAAAAGCGACCATTGCGGCAAATACGGTCCTTTTTTTTCTTCTTCTTCTTTCTTCATCTTCCTGGCATTCATCAATTGTACAGTTTTATTTGTATGGAAAATTTGCTCATTCCTGCAATCAATGTGCTCATTCCTGTAATTCGGTCAAATTTCCACAAATGCATTGCCTTCGAACAAAGTCCACTGTATCACTAAGGTGACTTAATTTTCAACTAATTAGCGAATTTTATTAAAGTTTGCACGATCTGTAAATATATATATATATATATAATTGCACATAAAAACATTTAGGGAGATGTATTTAATTAGAATTTTAAAAAATTGTGAAGATTTTTTTTTAAGTGACATTGTAGAGAATTCAGAATATTTTTTATATGGTTCTTTAAAAAGATCATAGAATGTGTTCATTCTTTGGGTGAATTTGTATGAATTTTTGTCATTACCAAACATTTGTATCATCTTTCAATTTCATGGGTAGTCCATGGCAGCCTCAGCGCTCAAACCAGCAAAAAACTCAGAGAGCCATGGTAATTAACCACTACTAGCAAAGAACCCAGCCACCAAAATCTACTACCGAATAATCCATCCACCAAAATGTTTGGAATATTGAATTTACTTGCTCAAAATCAAGAGATGGAGGAAAATTAACTCCTAGCCATTGATTAGATTGCTTAAAAAGTGATAGATAAACTACATAAAAGTACACTGACAATTATTTAGTCAAGTCAGCTAGTGATTTGCCCAAAATTAGAAGAATTTTAGTGCCCAAATTATATGACTATTAACAAATCAGTACCTCCATTAGAATTTTCATTCAATTTTCTGTTAAAAGTACACGTAACAATTACTTAGTCAAGTCAGCTCGTGATTTGGCCAAAATTATAAGGGAATTTTCGTTATTTCACAATTTTATCTTCATCATACTCTTCCCTTCTCCATCTTCCCCAAATTCATCATCTTCTTCAATCATCAACCATCTCAGGGAAAGAAAATCAATCATCAATCATCTCTCTCTCTCTCTCTCTCTCTCTCTCTCTCTCTCTCTCCGAATATGAAACCAAAACCCAAACACACTTCAGATAAAAGGAAAAAAAAAACCCAACTCCTCCATGAAAGCACCGAAAGCCCAAATATGTAAAACCCAGCTTCTCCACTGAAACCTAGCACCTCCATGGGCGAACACCTCTTCTTTTCCTAGCCCTTGTCCTTTTTCTCAACTTTCTTCCTCTTGGGGGCCCATCTGTACCATTTAATTCAATGGAAGATGGCCTTGTAGAGGAAGCACTACAAGAAATTATGCTTTTTACAGCATTGGAGGACAGCATTTCTACACAAATGCTATAAAATATGGGGAAAGAAAAAAAAAACTTACAAAACGCTGTGTTTAAAGAAGGGCCAAAACGCGCGTTGGGGGGAAAATGAAATTTTTCCAGCGGGTTTTGATTTCGTGTTTTCACTTTTCAGCTATACTCTCAGCCTCTCTCATCTATACTCTCAACGTCTCTGATGTTCAGTGGTCTGCTGCCTCAGTGACCTTCATTACACAGCCACTTTTCTCACGTTCATCACTCAGTCGCCTCTCTACCAATCATTTCTCAGCTGCATCTCTACCAATCATTTCTCAGCTGCATCTCTCACCATTCCAGATCGAGATAAGTTATTCCTTTAGGAGGTCATCTTAGCCTTCTTCTTCCTTCCCTCACCACTGGATCTACTTGGTCACAGATAAATTCTCTCCAGCTCTCTTACTCGATGCTACTTCTAGATTGAATACATGGCCTCAAAGCTTTGATGTGCTTTGTTTTCTAGGTGATTGAATGTCAAATAAGGGAGTTATGTTAGGTTGAGATTTGGTTTGATTGATTACTTGGCTGATTGAATGACAGGACCCATCCCAATCCCCCCAGGATTAATACGGGATGACCCTGCTCCCGTCTGACACGAAGTGTCAGACAAGGGATATTTCTGACCTTTGCCCTCCCGGGCTATCAGAGTACGCCAGGATCCGGAGGAGGTATGTGATATCTCGGTCTCTGCTACAGTCCACATCCGATGTCAACCTGAAAACATCCGATGTCAAACTGAAAGGCGGTCAAAACATTAAAAGCTGTGAGTGGACAAAACAAAAGTTTATAAAAACATTTCCATAAAGACATTTGTACCCTTCACTAAAAAGCATGCATGCATTCGAAAACCATTTAACCAAATGGAAACCACATGTGGGAACTAAGCCCAAATCAGAAATAAACCAAGGTCGAAAGGACCACAATGAAATCGGCCATACGGGCCATTGCCCAAATCCATAAGAAACCAATAAGGGACTCAGCCCATAACCATAAACATACACGAGCCACTGCTCAATCCGGTGCACACCTGTGCACACCACATATCAAAGAATCATAAAGATTCAACCATACGGGCCACTGCCCAAAACCTGTGTAACCACACATCACATCACTTATATCATATATACATATAACTCACACAACCAATCCTGTCACGGCATCCAAAGCTACGCGCGTGCTACCCGGGTCTCAATCCGAGTCTTCTCAAAGTCAAGGTCAATGTCCGCAGACCACTAATCCTACTCGAGGTATAGTAACCATAGCCTTCCTGAGAGTAAGGAACCCAACTGGGGGGTGACTCCACTCAGTCGATGCTCCGTGACTACTCCGGGATCCACCCAGGCCAACGACCCTCCCCGGAGGAGATAATAGAAGTAAAGGAAGGTATATGCACATATATATACATAATACAAATATCCATGCCCGGTTCCCCCGAACCGTCATGATCCATAATATCCAGTTCATATACATATAGACCATATCCTCCATGTCCGGTTTCCATAAACCGTCATGTACCATAATAACATAACCAAGGTTCATATCGGTTCCCATAAACCGTCATGAACCACGATACCATAACAAGGGTTCATGCCGGTTCCCATAAACCGTCATGAACCGGGAAATCCATTTAAGGTTCCCTGACCTGAAATCAAAACCGTAAAGTAACCTAGGTCTCGTGCCCGAACATAGGACATCAGCTGGGCACCGTGCCCGATATCTGAGGTCATATGCCCGAGACAAAACCAAATGGGTCTCATACCCGAGTTTATCCTTTTAGAAATCCAAAACTTTTTCATTAAAACCAATAAAGAAATACCGACCCGTATAGGCACCGTATAGGGCCGAAACCTTGAAATACGTGCCTAGACGTAACCACACATCCAAATGCACTCATGGCATCCCAAACAAGTATTTAAAACATATAATAAACATTTATGCATGCACCAATTTAGAAAACAAGGTCCACTCACAGACCGTCCGAGCTGCCGCCTTCGATTTGCGTGCCATAGGCTCTCCGAGCCGATCACTGTCACCAGGACTCCCGAACCTGTCCAAATCGTAATAGAAGGTTACTAACTACCTTATTAACCTCCTACCAAAGCCCCGTAATTTTCCCAAACTTTTAACTATTTTTAAAACCGAACCTAAACCTTCCGATGCCCCAAAACATATCGAGACGATGTCCGATTAACACGAAACCAGTCCCAAAATGTTCGTTACATCGAATAGAAGATTTCACGTGTTGAACACTTTCCCAAATTACTGTTCATGCACCCTTAGAAGGTCCAAAATACTGTTCATCATCTCTTACATTGAGTTGAACCGGGTTACTGTTCACAGGTACTGTTCACCCGTCTTTAACCTCGGTTTTCTCTTATTTTTTTGACCGATTTTAGGTCCATTTCATCTCCATTTAATCCTAATATCATCCTAATCCTATTTCCTATCATTTAGACATAAAAACCCGAGCAAAAACCACCCAAAACCCTGCCTTTCCGATCGGCCATGGTGGCTGGACCTTCCCCCGCCGTTCACGGCTGTTCCAGGCCATCCCAAGCCACGAAAACAATCCCATTAGCTTCCTAGAGTGCCCAGAAATATTTCTCAATCCTTAGAATCGAATAAAAACCAACGAAACCGAAGATGAAGATGATGCTTGGTAGCTGATGAGAGGGAGATGGAATTGATGGTGAGGATTGAAAGATTATGTTAGATGGATGGCTAGGATTGTGTGATAAAAAGGTTAATTATAAAATAATTAAAATAATAATATTTAATTAACTTAGATCCACAATTTAGGGGTTTGGACCAATGGGATGGGTGACACTTGTCACTCATCCATGGGACCCACTCAAAATATCTGGCCCAATCAGAAAAGGCCCCCTTATCATCGCCTCGAAGTACGTGCATAATGAAATCGAATTTCCGTGACCTATAACTCTCCCGTTCGAAGTCCAATTTCAGCGTGCCGCCTGTCTATGGATTCGTATCGTCCTTATATACGTAACGGTCCTCGGCCCTCGGCCATCGGACCTCTCGGTAAAAAAGTCAACATTTGACCCCATTTAACTAAAATTACCAAAATGCCCCTAAACTTCCGAACGTCATAACTTCTTCCTTGAACGTCGGAATTGAACGTACCACCTGTCTATGAAATCGTGACGTCCTAAACTACGTCACGGTCATTGATCAAAGTCCATTTGACAGTCCGAATGAAAAGTCAACGTTTTGCCACGACTAAGGGCAAAACGGTCATTTTGCATCGTTCTCTGATTTTGCCCTACTAATCACGGATTAACCTCACTAATCGTGATTAGTCACTAATCTAATCTAGGAATTCGAGACGGGTCATTACATTGAATGTGTAGAATATAAGAAAAAGTAAGAAAAAAAGGGTTATTGGGACGAGCAGAGAAGACGATGGTCAGTGTCACGTCCCTTATCCTTATGCTTGTCTCTCTATTATCGCAGTGCTGATATTTGATATTTGGAAACTATAAATGTAATAGCCAACCATAGGTAGATGTCCTTAGATGGCATTAGATCTTTGATGGCTACTTTTGGATTGAATACATATGACCTTAGATCTTTGATGTGCTTTATTTTATGGGTGATTAAATTTCATAATAAGAGAGTTATGTGGGGGTTGATGTAACGACCCGTCCCGAATTCCAGGATTAGATTAGTAACTAATCTCGATTAGTGAGGTTGATCGGTGATTAGTAGGTCGAAATCAGACAAAATGTGCAAAATGACCGTTTTGCCTCTAGTCGTGGGCAAAATGTTGACTTTTTGACCGGACGGTCAAATGGACTTTGACCGATGACCGTGACGTAGTTCGGGACGTCACGAGTTCATAGACAGGTGGCATGTTCGATTCCGACATTCGAGGAGGAAGTTATGGCGATCGGAAGTTGAGGGGCATTTTGGTAATTTGGCATAATTGGGGCCAAATGTTGACTTTTGACCGGGAGGTCCAATGGACGAGAGCCAAGGACCGTTACGTAGGTCTCGTCGATACGAATCCAATGACAGACGGCATGCCGAAATCGGAGATTCGACGACGAAGTTATGGTCAAGGAAACGAATTAACGAACCGAGGCTCCGATTAAAATAATAATAAAATAATGAATAGTGACCGTTGACTGTGCATACCTGGATGAGTGACAAGTGTCACCCATCCCCTAATCTAAGCCTTAAAACCTGATCCATGTTTTCCTCTAAACACTATCATTACAACATCATCATTATGTCTAATATTTGTTAATTAATTGTTAAATCCATTAATTCCCTTTGTTCTTCAAACCGTGCACAAATTGGGGGAAACTGAATTGAGAGAATTGAGCTCTCTTCCACTGCCGGTTTTGAGTGAGAATTGTGAGATTAGTGAGAGTGAATTAAACTGGGGAAACACTGGGAACGATTGAAGGCTGGGAGCTGAGAATTCGAAAATTTGGATTTTGGGGGGGAAGATCGGATTTTAAACTAGGGGCCGTGAGGATCAAAATGGAGCTCACATTCAGCTTCCTGGGATCCCTACGATCAGTTTCGTCGAAAGAACGAAGGGAATTGGCCACCAATTCACTCTGAACGGACTTGGTGACAGTAATGGAGTTTGAAGGTCGAGTCGTGATCTTGGAGCAATCAAACGGTGTAATTGATGTGGGGAAACTACTTCTCAGGATCCCACGATGCTTCTGGGTTGATCAATTGGAAGAAACCGGTTGAGATTGACGAAATTCCATGGTTGCACAGTGACGGGTGTTCTTCGTGTTCATCATCGAGTCGATGAGTTTTAGGTGAGTTTTTGTGTAATCATCGATACAAAACTCAAATTGAACTTAAAAGAAACTAACTGAATGCTCAATTGATGAAATCAGTGTCGAATTGATAGGATTGGAATCGGGTCGTCTCGCGGGCTAATTGGACTCGTTTACCAGACATACGGGTTAGATGGTGACACTGTAGCAGGCGCGTGGGTTTCACGCGCAGCCACTCACGGCGGCGCGTGACGGCGCGTGGGCATGAATTTCGAGGTGAGGTCAACGTGACTTCTGTCCTATTTAATGTAAGGAACATTTTGGGATTGGTTTCGTGTCGATCGGACACCGTCTCGATATTGTTTGGGATGTCCGAAGGTTTTAAAACAAGTTCAAAAATAGTAAAAAATTCGGGAAAATTACGGGACTTTGATAGGATGTTAATGATGAGGTTAATGACCCTCTAATGTGATTTGGACAGGATTGGGAGTCCCGGTGATAGTGGTGAGGCCCGGGAGGGCCGATGGCACGCGTATCGAGGCATACCGTTAAAACGGTCTGTGAATGGACTTTGGTTTTATAAATTCGATGCATGCATAACTGTTTCACGATTTTTGTAATTGTGATTAAATGATTTATTTTGGATATCGGTGAATTTATATGATTTTACGCATTTCGAGGTGATTTACGTGTTTGTACTTAAATCGAGGTTTTCTGGATTTGTACTGATTTCCAAAAATGTGGTTGGATATGATTTCATGAAACGGTTACGGATCTGATAAAGTAAAATCAGGCCAGGGCCCAGTTGATTTATGATATCGGGCCAGGGGCCCAGTTAACTTGTGAATTCGGGACGGGGGCCTAGTTAACTTATGAATTAGGGTCAGGGGCCCAGTTAACTATGAAATCGGGCCAGGGGCCCAGTTGATTTCTACATGTGATTTTGGGTCGGGGACCCTAAAATGGAATTGATTAAATGTATTTGGTACTGCACTGTATAGATCCTTTCATATGATACTGTCTCCTTCAGATGAGGTACCCCGGAGAGGTCACGGACGTCTAGAACGTCCAGCGTCTATGACGCTAAGCATCGGGGATGCTGTACCCGAACGGGGTTCGGGGATTGAACTCGGAAATTGAGACCCGAGTGGCACGCGTAGCCTTGTGATTGTGACCTTATTGGACGTCAGGGACGTCAGACATCGGGGATGTCGGATTGGAGTGTATAGTGCAGTGGCTAAAATTATGTTTATGGTTTTATTATATGCCTTATGGTTCATACTATATGATTTATGATTTCAAATGATGGTGCATGCATATGTTTTTACTAAGGGGCATAAATGTCTTATAAATGTTTTAAACAGACTTGTTTATTTTCGTCCACTCACAGCTTTTGGTTTTTAATGCCCTTCAGGTTGATTACGGATGCTACTGCAGCAGAGACTGGGACATTGTACGCCTCCTCCATCGATCCTTGCGCACTCTGGAAGCCCCATTTGGGCAGTGACTGTCAGTTATCCCTTATCTGACACCCCTTGTTGGACGAGAGCATGGCACATTCCACGGTAATCCCGGGGGGATTAGGATGGGTCCTGTCAACTTGGTATCAGAGCACGGTTGCTCTTTTGTGTGCGCAGGTCGAGGGTGTGATGTCTCTTTGGGCTGCAGTTCGTTATCAACCTGATAGATAGTTTTGGGATTTAATCGCGAATAGAGTATGTTTGGCCCGATACGCCGTGCGTTAATGTTATTCGACCCAAGTGAGGTTGATTGTGATGAACTGGTATTGTGGGACCGTCGGTTCAGTCATGTAATATTAAATTGTTGTGCTGCTAGGTGCAGCCAGGTTCGAGGAACCTCATTTGAGTAATGGTCTAAAATGTGAACCCTAGTGGTGGTTTCTAGTGTGAGGGATGTTGGTACCTCGGAGTTGGCCGATGACCTTAGTGGTGGAACCTACGTTGATGGGATGGTAGGATTAAATTTGACGTCTATATGATGTCTGGACCGCGGGGTCGGTCAGGTTGTGAGTTTTATATTACGGAGAGCTGTTGGGTTCGGTTGAACCATAGAGTGTAAATGTGGAATCCTAGTATATGATGGATTCAAAAGGTAAACCTTAATTGCGACTAGTGGATGAGAACTTGTGCTGCGACGAGCGGCTGAGGTCATGGATGACCATGTGGATGGCTCTGGTGAGTCTAGTCAGAACTATGGGATTCGACAAGGAGCGAAACTAATTGGTGTGATGTGTGGATGCGGATCTCGATAGCAATGACAGTTAGTCGGTAGTCATATGGAGATGACCGGCTATCGAGGGTCATTGGTGTGGTTATAATACTTGGGGGTCAGGAGACGTTCAGGGAACGTTCATTATCCTGATGTGAACGGTTAGAAAAGTGGTACCCATATTTGTGCGGTACGGGATCATCGTTCGGTATGAGCGGAGATCCAGGAGGTACGAGTGGAGGTACGTGATCGTCGTTCGGTATGAACGGAGATCCAGGGTTGTCCGATTTGCACACGGTGTGCAAGTATGGATGTTTGTATATTGGTACTTTTGTGTTGATGTTAGTATGGATGCTTGTGTGTTGATACCAGTGTTGTTGATAGTGTGTTGGTGCTGGTACTAGCGCTGGTGCTAGTGTCGATGATGGTGTTGACGATGAGCCACAAGTTGAGGTGTGACTCCGTCATGATGAACTTATGTTCGGTCTTTGAGATTAGGTAGTGGTTGAGTGATGGACTGGACGGGATCCAGTTAAGATTGTGATGTGTTGGGATAAGTCCCAATAGTGGTGAGATAACCAGTTAGGAGTGGATTAAATGGTATAATTGAGACTTAAGGAATTTTTGGATGACGTCCCCTACGTCATGAGAATTAGTGGATTTGGGGAGTTGTTGGCAACTCCAAAATTGGTGTGATTTTATGTTTTTATTATAGATGTGGAATTTTGTAATTGAGAACTTGGAAAACCGAGTGTTGAACCTGTAAAGGTTGGGATGTGCGAACGGAACAATAACGGATTGATTGTGGACACGTGGTTGTCCAAGTGAGTTGAGGAGGTAGGAAGTCTAGTGGTTGGACTTGACATCTCGTTGGGAGCATGTCTGTTTCCAACATGGTTGGAACCTTAGATTCGAGGAGAGTTATGATTGGGGAACGAGAGTGGTGCTCATTTTTGGTGATTGGTATTCCGAAGTCATTGGGGTTGACTTCTTATTTTTCTGCCCTGGCAGACGTCGATTGTAGTTACCAGTACGTTGAGCGTGTATTGGTTGGTGGGCCCATGTGTGTTTTGGGGTCATCAGGAAGAGTTGCGTAATCAAGATTAGGTAAACGAGATTTCTCATTTTCTACTTGGTGGCAGACGATGTTGGGTTACATGGCGTGGTGAGTGCAGCGAGTTTTGTTTGCATCCACGTAGGATGAGTTTTGATGTCATCATTTTGGATCATCCTTGGTTTTCCTAGGTGGAATGGCAAGGATCGATACGAACTTGGGTATGTGAGTCGTAAATGACGGGGTTGAACTTCTTTTCGAAGTGGAGCCCGTATAGTATCTTACTCGCGTGAATAGGTTTCCAATGTGGTTGAATTTTGTCAACCTTAAACGTGTGGGGGTTGGATTGGCTTCCCTTTGAAGTCAATCGAAGGTATTGAACAGGTGACCGATAGGTTCGGTTTTGGTGTGTCTTGGTAAATGTGAAAGAGATTTCGGGATTTGGAATCGAATTTCTGGGTGACGATTCAGGATTCGATTTTGGAGCTTGGAAGTATATTTCTGGATTTGGGTACGGAATGATTATTCAAATGCTAGCTTACGGAATAATGATTTCGGATTCGGATTTGGAAATGGATTAAAAATGTGATGTCTGGGCTTGGATCCGGAATTTCTTACGAAATTGCGGATTCGGAATCGGAATTGGAACTAGATGATGGGTGGAGTTTCGATTTGTCTCATGCTAGATTGGGCAAATGGTACTCCATTATTGGAACGTGTATGACCTAGGTGGTTGTAGTCTGGTCAATAGATAGATGTGTGTACTTGTACATGGTTCGAGGTACAATACCTTGCAGGCTTGTAGTGCCTGGTGACGGTATACGGGTTATACCCGAGGTGTGTCGGTGAGTGTGTTGGTAGTCGGATTGGTTCCGATACCACTGGATTAGTCGTGGGCCGGACATTACTATGCAATGGGTCATGGTATTTCCGATGAGTCTAATTACACACGAGTCGGGTGAAATGTCGGTAAGCGTATATTTAAGTCAAGTAAGTTAGTGGCTTGTGTAGCCACGAGTGAGTCTAGTGTCAGTTTCCGACTGACAACTGCCGAATGGTGACAGATTGTCGGGATGTGTCAACGTGGTTGGTTGAGAGAGGTCAGTTGACTCCCAGTAGGAGTAAATTCCAGGATAGAGTGGTGAGTGAGGAAGGAACCATCGAGTTGTTGCGTCAACAAGAGGGTAGATTGGACAAGTGGTGTCAATTCAAAACAAGTAGTTTCAGTCATTCGACGGGGTCGAATGTAGTCATTACGTTATGAGTACTAGTGGTACGTTTGGGTGCAGACAAGTTTTTGTTCTGATTAGTTGGTGTACGGGTGTACACGTGTTGCGTGGTCGATTCCACTTTCCACGGGGTGTTTGTGGAATCAGGGTAGTCGAGTTTCGAGAGCGAAACTAATTAAGGAGGGAAGAACGTTTGAGTTTAGAGCGGTGGGAATTTCGAGGACGAAATTAATTAAGGAGGGAAGGTTGTAATGACCCGTCCCGAATTCCGGGATTAGATTAGTGACTAATCTCGATTAGTGAGGTTGATCGGTGATTAGTAGGTCAAAATCGAACAAAATGTGCAAAATGACCGTTTTGCCCCTTGTCGTGGGCAAAATGTTGACTTTTTGACCGGCCGGTCAAATGGACTTTGACCTATGACCGTGACATATTTTGGGACGTCACGAGTTCATAAACAGGTGGCACGTTCGATTCCGACATTCGAGGAGGAAGTTATGGCGATCGGAAGTTGAGGGGCATTTTGGTAATTTGGCATAATTGGGGCCAAATGTTGACTTTTTGACCGGGAGGTCCAATGGACGAGGGCCAAGGACCGTTACGTAGATCTCGTCGATACGAATCCAATGACAGGCGGCATGCCGAAATCGGAGATTCGACGACGAAGTTATGGTCAAGGAAACGAATTAACGAACCGAGGCTCCGATTAAAATAATAATAAAATAATGAATAGTGACCGTTGACTGTGCACACCTGGATGAGTGACAAGTGTCACCCATCCCCTAATCTAAGCCTTAAAACCCGATCCATGTTTTCCTCTAAACACTATCATTACAACATCATCATTATGTCTAATATTTGTTAATTAATTGTTAAATCCATTAATCCCCTTTGTTCTTCAAACCGTGCACAAATTGGGGGAAACTGAATTGAGAGAATTGAGCTCTCTTCCACTGCCGGTTTTGAGTGAGAATTGTGAGATTAGTGAGAGTGAATTAAACTGGGGAAACACTGGGAACGATTGAAGGCTGGGAGCTGAGAATTCGAAAATTTGGATTTTGGGGGGGAAGATCGGATTTTAAACTAGGGGTCGTGAGGATCAAAATGGAGCTCACATTCAGCTTCCTGGGATCCCTACGATCAGTTTCGTCGAAAGAACGAAGGGAATTGGCCACCAATTCACTCTGAACGGACTTGGTGACAGTAATGGAGTTTGAAGGTCGAGTCGTGATCTTGGAGCAATCAAACGGTGTAATTGATGTGGGGAAACTACTTCTCAGGGTCCCACAATGCTTCTGGGTTGATCAATTGGAAGAAACCGGTTGAGATTGATGGAATTCCATGGTTGCACAGTGACGGGTGTTCTTCGTGTTCATCATCGAGTCGATGAGTTTTAGGTGAGTTTTTGTGTAATCATCGATACAGAACTCAAATTGAACTTAAAATGAAACTAACTGAATGCTCAATTGATGAAATCAGTGTCAAATTGATAGGATTGGAACCGGGTCGTCTCGCGGGCTAATTGGACTCGTTTACCAGACATACGGGTTAGATGGTGACACTGTAGTAGGCGCGTGGGTTTCACGCGCAACCACTCACGGCGGCGCGTGACGGCGCGTGGGCACGAATCTCGAGGTGAGGTCAACATGACTTCTGTCCTATTTAATGTAAGGAACATTTTGGGATTGGTTTCGTGTCGATCGGACACCGTCTCGATATTGTTCGGGATGTCCGAAGGTTTTAAAACAAGTTCAAAAATAGTAAAAAATTCGGGAAAATTACGGGAGTTTTATAGGATGTTAATGATGAGGTTAGTGACCCTATAATGTGATTTGGACAGGATTGGGAGTCCCGGTGATAGTGGTGAGGCCCGGGAGGGCCGATGGCACGCGTATCGAGGCATACCGTTAAAACGGTTTGTGAGTGGACTTTGGTTTTATAAATTCGATGCATGCATAACTGTTTCATGATTTTTATAATTGTGATTAAATGATTTATTTTGGATATCGGTGAATTTATATGATTTCACGCATTTCGAGGTGATTTACGTGTTTGCACGTAAATCGAGGTTTTCTGGATTTGCACTGATTTCCAAAAATGTGGTTGGATATGATTTCATGAAACGGTTACGGATCTGATAAAGTAAAATCGGGCCAGGGCCCAGTTGATTTATGAAATCGGGCCAGGGGCCCAGTTAACTTGTGAATTCGGGCTGGGGGCCTAGTTAACTTATGAATTCGGGCCAGTGGCCCAGTTAACTATGAAATCGGGCCAGGGGCCCAGTTAACTATGAAATCGGGCCAGGGGCCCAGTTAACTATGAAATCGGGCCAGGGGCCCAGTTGATTTCTACATGTGATTTCGGGTCGGGGACCCTAAAATGGAATTGATTAAATGTATTTGGTACTGCACTGTATAGATCCTTTCATATGATACTGTCTCCTCCGGATGAGGTACCCCGGAGAGGTCACGGACGTTTAGAACGTCCAGCGTCTATGACGCTAAGCATCGGGGATGCTGTACCCGAACGGGGTTCGGGGATTGAACTCGGAAATTGAGACCCGAGTGGCACGCATAGCCTTGTGATTGCGACCTTATTGGACGTCAGAGACGTCAGACATCGGGGATGTCGAATTGGAGTGTATAGTGCAGTGGCTAAAATTATGTTTATGGTTTTATTACATGCCTTATGGTTCATACTATATGATTTATGATTTCAAATGATGCATATGTTTTTACTGAGGGGCATAAATGTCTTATAAATTTTTTAAACAGACTTGTTTATTTTCGTCCACTCACAGCTTTTGGTTTTTAATGCCCTTCAGGTTGATTACGGATGCGATTGCAGTAGAGGCTGGGACATTGCACGCCTCCTCCATCGATCCTTGCGCACTCTGGAAGCCCCGTTTGGGCAGTGACTGTTGGTTATCCCTTGTCTGACACCCCTTGTTGGACGGGAGCATGACACATTCCACGGTAATCCCGGGGGGATTGGGATGGGTCCTGTCAGTTGAGATTTGGTTCGATTGATTATTTGGCTGATTGATTGTGTAGAACATAAGAAAAATTAAGAAAAGTGGGGTTGGCTTTGATGTGCTATACAATTAATCCATAATTGTAAGTTATTCAAAGAAGTAAACTAAGAAATAGCTGTCAAAATCATCTAAATGTCATCTCTTATGGTTCTTGCATTCTAATCTGGAGGGAGCACCTTAACTTTTTGGTTGTTTTCTGTGCATAATTTTTTATTCATTATGGTTATAGTAAGCATTGGAAATTTTATGTTTATAGCTTAGTATTTTCACTCACAGCTATGCGTAAGATTTCATCTTGATTTAATCTCAAGTAATATCAGCTTCAAAAGTTGAGCTTAGCATATTTTGTGGAACTGAAGCAGTTGGATCTATAATATTTTTGTTTGATTAATAGTTGAAGTACAACTACTTTAGGATCTAGTAAACCTTGAGAATTCTTATACTGTGCGCAGTAATGATATATTGGTAATACCTTCTTTACTTTATTACTTGGTCACTAAGTGGACACATCATCTCTTATATTTCTCTTGTAAATTTGTGTTCATCATTTGTAATTATTAATAATACAGTTGTTATTCGAACTGATGCTTATATCTCAGATTTTTTCATTGGTAATGCCATTTTTCAGATTACATTGGTGTTGGATCATGTGTGCATTTTTGTCAAAGTTGTAGTAAGTTAATTCCCTATGGTTTGAGCATTAACTTTATTGTTGTTTCTTATTCGATTTTTTGTGTTTTTGCTCCTTTAGGCTCTCACATCAACAGCAGTGAAGAAAGTGAGGACTTTCCACATGGGACATCATGGCACAATACATGTATAGGAACACCGTGGTTGATGTCAAAGTCGATACAGAATTAAATGTAGGTTGCATTGTCTGTTGAATGTAATACCAAGCAATCTCGTTCTCTTAAGCATGTCCATTTTTCTATCTGATTGGCAGATCTCGACAACCTTCACAATCAATGAGATTGTCCCATCCACAAAGGTTATTGCTTCATTCAAAGTGCCTGATTTCAACTCTAGAAAGGTACATAAAATCTTGGATTTGTGTGTTAGGAGATTGATATTCACAGTAGTAATTGTGCTTAAGCCTTGAGTTCTCGGGAGATTGACTCTAGGGTTTCTGTACATAATGCATAATGCATGATCATCTAATTTATGATTTCATTTTAATTATAAAATAAGGTGTTAATGGAACTTTTCTTGCATTTTTACTTTCTTCTTATTCATTTTGTTATATCCATGTGGTAGCATATATTAAGTACACAAATGGTTACTTGAAAGAAAATTTTCAACGAAACATGCCCCTTACTTGATAGCAGTTCTTTCATCCAAACATATCCCAAGAATAAGAAACTTATTAAAATGGTACATTTAATTAGGTTTGGACATAGCAATGTTAATGGCTGGTTTACCATTAGCAACATTGCTTGCTCTCTCTCATGAGTCCATTGGAACCCTGCAAAGTGCAAATTGAAGCACAACCTACAAATGACACTGCAATAGAAATTAAGAACAAATTTAGCAACACAATCGCAGATTTCTTTTTGCCAATAATTACAAAAGAAAGCAACAAAACAATCCAATTTTAGATTTGCTTTCTATCCATATTGCTCTCTTTCATTTTACCTCTTTTGTCTCTGATATTGTTTGTTGTTAACCTTTTTCTCTGATTTTTGTTGTTGTTACGTTTGTCTCTAATTTTGTTTGTTAACCTTTATCTCATATTAATTATACGTAAAAAGAAAATTATCAAATGCATGTTGTCTTCTATTTTGTTGAGTGCCATATAAATTTGGGTTAGGCCGGGGTTGGTTCTTTTGTGAAACTTTGTTGTTGGTTATGGTGTTTTTGAAGGACTATAAATAGAATGATGATCATCAAAGAGGGCTTAATTATATATATGTTATAAGTAAATGATGTTTTTCAATATGTGATGATCAACAAATTAATTATACATTAATCTTTGAACTAGTGACGGTATATGCATGTGATCAAATTTTGGATTGTTAATTTAGATCATCATATGATTTACAGTTGTGTTAATGATAGATTTATTCAAAGTAGCAAAGGCAACTTTCAAATATATTCAAAGATGTTTTCATTTTTGGGTGAATGATGTCGAATCATGCTTGTTGTCATTTCAATGCTCATGTTGTCGTTTCAATGATCATGTTGTTGTTTCATTGCCCAAAGTTTGTTTTCCCTTTCTTTCCTTTTCTCTTTTCACCTTAAGTAAGTAGAACCAAAATCCGAAATCCCTTTCTTTTCAGTTGTTTCATTGCCCAAATTTTGTTTTCCCTTTGTTACAATTTTCATCTTTAATTTTTCTGTTTCGGTCCCTTTTTCTTTTCTAATTTATGTTTGTTTAAGAAGTTATGTCTAAAATCAATTTCATATTTTCAAGCTATCACATATACAATTTATTTTCATGTATGCTCAATTAACTTCTAGATTTGTTAACTTTTTGTCTCTGATTTTTGTTTGCTACAGACCATCTTAAGCCTTCACAATTTCTAGATCATAGTGAAGTTCCTATCCAATTTGAGTATCGTTTGCCTTGACGTCTTAGGTATATTTTATTTTCATAAAACTCGTCTTGATATATATGAATTAGGCCTACATATGCTAGGTTTAAGATACTTGTTCTTCTTTTTTTTTGCTTAGTTTTACACAATGTTTATATTGTTTTGAACATTGTTGGTTCATTTTTGTGAATCTTAACATCAATATCCAACTATGGAAATGATAAATTCGACTTGTTAGTTGCTTTTGGCTATTATTCTTTTGTTTATTTGTTGGCTTTCATTTCTTTGAATGGTTAAGATATAGTATCATGAAAGTCAATGCTTAACCTGTTTTATTATTTTAACTTAGGAAACGGAGTTCTAACTTCCCTAAGCCTTCATAAGATTCTTACAATGGACAAAGACTGGGTGCATCTTAATAGGTAAAAAATTATACCAAAATTTTTAGGAATCAATATGCCTTAGATTAGACTTACTATAGATAGGATTCTTAGTGTACTTTTTGTTTTAACCATAGAACGTCGCCCGAGTATATGGAAGGAGTATGGAAATTTGTCAAGATGGTCGAAAACAATTCAGGAAATGCAGAAAAGGTTCTATGTCCTTGCAAATATTGTCGAAACTTAAGTCATCATTGCTATTATGAGATGTTTGAGCACTTGGTGATAGTGGGAATGGACTCAACGTACACAAATTGGTTTCACCATGGTGAAAAACTAATTACAAATGAGGAGCACGACCACGCGGACATGTCTGAGGCATACGACTTATTCAGGGCAGCAATATTTCATGATGAAGACTATATTGAACAAATTGAAAGAGGACGAGAAAATGATTTTAATGAAAGTATAGCAGATATTGAAACTCCTCTTTATCCAGGGTGCACAAAAATTAGTAAGTTGTCAGCAATTGTCGGTTTACACAAACTAAAATTTGTTAATGGATGGACATATAAGAGTTTTGATGGACTTCTAGAGATTTTGCATGACATGTTACCAGTTGAAAATGTACTTTTGAAGTCGATGTCCATGATTAAGAAGTTTTTTAAGACGTTTGATAGAGGGTATGAAAAGATTCATGCTTGTAAGAATGATTGTTGTCTTTTTAGAAAAGAGTATGCAGACATGAAGAGTTGTCCAAAATGTGGCAGTTCAAGATGGAAAGTAGATGCACGTACGAAGAATCCTAAGATAGGTGTTCCTGCTAAAGTTTTGAGATACTTTCCTATAATTCTTAGGTTTAGAAGGATGTTTAGGTTCCAAAAAATGGCAGAAGAGTTAAGGTGGCATATCAATAATAAAAGTGTTGATGGGAAGATGCGCCACCCTGTAGATTCTATATGTTGGGATTTGATTAATGATAAATGGCCAATATTTTCGGCAGATCCACGTAATATTAGACTTGGCTTGGCTACTGATGGGTTCAATCCTTTTTCCAATTTGAGCTCGAAATATAGTTGTTGGCCAGTTATGCTTGTTACATATAATCTTCCACCTTGGTTGTGCATGAAAAGTGATAATGTTATGTTAACATTACTCATTCCCAGTAAAGACCAACCTGAGAATGACATTGACATCTATTTGCAGCCTCTTATAGATGACTTACCAGTATTGTGGGAACATGGAGTGAATATTTACGATGCTTTCAGTAGAACAATCTTCAACTTGAGAGCCATTTTGTTGTGGACCATCAATGACTTTCCGACCTATGGGAATCTTGCTGGATGTCCAGTTCATGGTCGATTAGCATGTCCTATATGTGGGAAAAATACGCAGCATAGGTGGTTGAAGTTTAGTCGGAAGTTTGCATTTATGGGTCATAGGAGATTTCTACCACCAACACATTCATATCGGAGAAAAAAAAATGGTTTGATGGACATGAGGAACATGACAAAATTCCTAGAATCATGACAGGTAGGGGCATTTCTTTGTCTCTTAAAAATTTTGTGAATGTTTTTGGAAAGGGTACTAAGTTGAAACGGAAGAAAGTCGATGAAGATGATGATGGAGAACTTGAAACGTATTGGAAGAAGAAATCAATTTTCTTCAACTTGCCATATTGGGAGGTAGTGCTTTTGCGTTAAATTTTCTTTTATATGTTTATAAAAAAAATGAACTTAGCTAGATTATTGATTGTATTAATATTTTCCTAATTTTTCCAGGAATTGTCGTTACGCCATAATTTAGATGTGATGCACGCCGAGAAAAATGTTTGTGAAAGCATATTTGGCACACTGCTTCATAACCAAAAATCTAAAGATGGACTTAATGCCCGTAAGGATTTGGAAGACATGGGAATTAGGAAGGACTTGCATCTCGAAGATCGAGGTACCAAGAAATTTCTTCCTCCAGCTCCATGCAGATTATCAAAGGCAAAAAAACAATTATTTTTGAAGAGGTTATTTAACTTAAAGTTTCCTTATGGCTATGCCTCCAACATTGCAAATTGCATATCAGTGGAGGAATGCAAGATTTTTGGCCTCAAGTCCCACGACTACTATGTTCTTATGCAACAATTTCTACTTGTAGTTCTGAGAGGGATATTGCCAAAAGGACCACGATGTGCTATTGTTCGTTTTTGGTCATTCTTCAACAAAATATGTGAACGTGTCATTGATCGAGAAAAAATAGTGGCTCTTGAAAGTAAGGTGATTGAAACCCTATGTATGCTTGAAAGATACTTTCCACCTTCATTTTTCACTATCATGATGCACTTGCCAATTCATTTGGGACGAGAAGTGAGATTGTGTGGACCTGTCCATTACCGTTGCATGTATCCCTTTGAGAGGTACGGAATCTTTGTATTAAACAAATTTTTGGAATGCTTTATAAGTGGTTCCTATTACATAATAGTTTATGTTTTCAGGTATATGAAAATTCTCAAAGGATACGTAAGGAATCGAGCACTACCCGAGGGCTGCATTGCAAAATGCACCATTGCAAAAGAGTGCATGGCTTTTTGTAGCCAATTTTTGAAGAACCCAATTGAAATGGTCAATCAAGAAACTTGCGATGAAGGTTTACTGAACGACGTAATTCTTGAGGGTCGTCCCGTTTCTGGTGGTAGATCAATTACATTAGGTGATAAGGAGAAAGAAATTGCACATTGTAATGCTTTATTCAATACTGCTGTGATGGAACCATTTTTAGAGTAAGTATTCTTATTATAGCACCAAACTTCAATTCATGTATACGCAAATAAGTCTAGATTTGCATAATTTATTTTTGAATTTCATTAGGATGTATTTGAATGATTTACATCAAGCAAACAGCAAGCTACAGAAAAATTCAAACTTAATTTGGAAACAACACACCGAGAAGTTTGCAAATTGGTTAAAGGAGAAGGTTGTTTGTTTTCAATACTCTATGTTTATTCAAAGCACATTTTAGGATGACAAATCTTGGCTCATCAGTGATTGTTTGTGTGTTTTTTTTTTCTCCATGCAGATCCCTGTTGATTCTTGTTCAAGTACATGTTCAGATTTACTAAAATGGATTGAAAATGGTCCTCGATCAATTGCAATGTCGTATTCTTGATATATGATCAAGAATTTGCTGTTCCACACTAAGGAAGTTGATAGAACTACACAAAATAGTGGTGTCTTTTATGAAGCGACAATCATGTGCAGAGCTAGTGCAAAGGATAATGCACAAGTAGCTGACATAGTAGAATATTATGGGATACTAATAGATATAGTTTTATTAGATTACCACGTATTTTGTGTTCCCATCTTTAAGTGTCATTAGGCAAATGTTGGAAGTGGAGTTAGGGTGGAAGATGGACATACACTATGTAACGACCCGTCCCGAATTCCGGGATTAGATTAGTCACTAATCTTGATTAGTGAGGTTGAACGGTGGTTAGTAGGGCGGAATCGGACAAATTGTGCGAAATGACCGTTTTGCCCCTAGTCGCGGGCAAAATGTTGACTTTTTGTTCGGGCGGTCAAATGGACTTTGACCGATGACCGTGACGTAGTTCGGGATGTCACGAGTTCATAGACAGGTGGCACGTTCGATTCCGACATTCGTAGAGAAAGTTATGGTGTTCAGAAGTTGAGGGGCATTTTGGTAATTTGGCATACTAGGGGCCAAATGTTGACTTTTTGACCGGGAGGTCCGATGGGCGAGGGCCAAGGACCGTTACGTAGGTATCGTCGATACGAATCCAACGACAGGCGGCATGCCGAAATCGGAGATTCGACGACGAAGTTATGGTCACGGACGTAATTGCGATTAACCGAGACTCGGAATAAAATAATAATATAATAATGAATAGTAATTGACGAATCTGGACCCTTGATGAGTGACACATGTCATCATCCCCTTCAATCCCTAAAATCTGGATCCTTGTTGGCCATTGGATTATTTAATCCATTTCCTCTCCTTAAATCCTCACCATTCATTTTAAACCTCAGATTGAATCTGGGCCGTTGATTCATTCCCTCTCCCATTATTTGATCAGACTACACTCAATCTCACTTGCATTTTCTCTCAACCCGTGAGCACGACTTGCTCCCTTGAACAAACACACATCCAGACGGCCACCTCCTTTGCCTAGCTCCACCTCCAGATGACCACCACCACCAGCCACCTCCAGACGGCCACCACCGCCCCACAGCCACCCTGCACGGCCAAAAATCTCCCCAGACCCGAGAGGAACCAAATCGGCCCAAAACATCCAAACGTCCAAACCACCTCACCAATCTCCTCTGTGTTGGTGTGTGTGAGAGTTTAGCTGCACGGTGAGGCTTGAGAGATGACGGGAGACGACGGGAGACGGCGAGGTTGGCGGCGGAGAGGAAAACAGGGGAGGTCCGAAACTCAGAAATTGGAAAATCAGTGTGGACTGGTTTTGATCGTGTTTGAGGGGTGAAAGGAGTTCCTGGAGTCGAACTGGGCGTGCTGGTGGCCACGGCGGGAGCCACGGCGGCGAGGTAAGCCTCGAACCCG
Source organism: Prinsepia uniflora (assembly GCA_032719365.1). Lineage (NCBI taxonomy): Eukaryota > Viridiplantae > Streptophyta > Magnoliopsida > Rosales > Rosaceae > Prinsepia > Prinsepia uniflora. The sequence goes on from CM064869.1 coordinate 70,719,377, forward strand.
TGAGTCTGTTTTCGGGTAAAAATGGCAGCCTGAGTTTTACGGTGTGTTAATCAATCTAGTGGCTAGGATGTTGATCTTGGGGATGAAACGAGTTGGTAGGGACCGTTTTCGAGGAGAATGGTGGTCGGAACTGGGAGCAGTCGACGGTGGAGTTTTGGCCGTGAGCTTCTCGATCGAGGAGGTACAATCTAGACGTGTTTTCTAGTTTTTAATTCCACAGAACCCTTAGTTTAACTTGGACGATCTTGTAGGAACAAACAGAACTGAAATTGGTCGAGGAATGGCGGAGAACCAGTCGGGTTGGGCCGCGGGTCACGGTGACCCGTTTATCAGAGAAACGGGTTTGAACGATGACACTGTTCACGGCGCGTGAGTTTCACGCGCAGCCACTCACGGCGGCGCGTGACGGCGCGTGGGCACGAATCTCGAGGTGAGGTCAACATGACTTTTAATCTATTTAATGTAACGAACATTTTGGAATTGGTTTCGTGTCGATCGGACACCGTCTCGATAGTGTTCGGGATGTCCGAAGGTTTTAAATTAAGTTTAAAAATAAGTAAAAATTCGGGAAAATTACGGGACTTTGATAGGAGGTTAATGATGAGGTTAGTGACCCTCTAATGTGATTTGGACAGGATTGGGAGTCCCGGTGATAGTGGTGTGGCCCGGGAGGGCCGGTGGCATGCGTATCGAGGCACACGGTTAAAACGGTCTGTGAGTGGACTTTGGTTTTATAAATTCTATGCATGCTTAAATGTTTATTATGGATTATGGTTGTGATTGTGTGATGTTGATTTGGTTGTTGGTAAATTGTACGGTTTCACGTATTTCGAGGCGATTTACGTGCTTGCACGTAAATCGAGGTTTTCCGGTTTTACATGGATTTTCCATATTTATGGCTTGGATATAATATGATAAAATGGTTTTGAAATTGGAAATAGGAACTCGGGCTTGAGGCCCAATTATGTTGGAAATTTCGGACTTGGAGTCCATTTGAGAATCGGGCCGGGGGCCCAGTTGGTTAATGAAATCGGGCCAGGGGCCCAGTTGGTATAAAATCGGGCTGAGACCCATTTGAGTTATGTTATCGGGCCAGGGGCCCAGTTGATTTACGAATTCGGGCCGTGGGCCCAGTGGGTTTATAAGTCGGGCTGCGGGCCCAGTTGGTTTACAAATCGGGCCGTGGGCCCAGTGGTTTATAAAATCGGGCATGAGGCCCAGTTGGATAATAAATGTGATTTCGGGTCAGGGACCCTATATTTTATAATGGTGATTTTGGGTCAAGGACCCTAAATGGAATTATATGGTTTTATGGAAATTTCGGGCAGGGCCCAATGGTAATGATGTGATAAAAGGATTTAATAAAACTGTTTTTCCATATACCATCTGGATACAAGGATATATGATGGTCTCCTCCAGATGTCTGGGACACTGGGGAAGTCACGGTGCATTGCCTGCGAGGGGTCATTATACGGAGCAGCCGGACCGTATGATGACTCAGGAGCAGGATTGCTATGATTGACGTCAGGGACGTCAGACATCAGGGATGTCAGATATATGGACCCGGAGAGACCCCGGGCAGCACGCATAGCTTATGAAAACCGTGAGATATGACGTCAGGGACGTCTAGCGTCTGGGACGCTAAGCATCTGGGATGCTGGTGATGGTAATGGTAAAATATGGATTAATGAATAAAATGGCTTATTGGTTGGATATGTGTTATGTGGTAAAAATGGATTATTGGTTCTGAAATGGTATGTCAGGTCAGGGACCCTAAATGGTTTTGGATTTATGGATTGATGTTCATTTATGGTCGTGGGTGGTGACCCACATGGTTTTAATATGTATGGTGGTGGTATTCCACAGTTTTGGGTTGAGTTCCCACACTTGGTTTTTGGTTAACGGTTTTTGGGCTAAGGCCCTAAGGGCTCGGTTGAGCAAACGTTTTGGTTACTGGTTTTGGTGGCATGCATATGTTTTTATTGGAGGGCATAAATGTCTTATAAATGTATTTGGTAAATTTATTGGTTTTTGTCCACTCACAGCTTTTGGTTTTAATGCCCTTCAGGTTGATTACGGATGCGATTGCAGCAGAGACTGGGACATTGCACACCTCCTCCATCGATCCTTGCGCACTCTGGATGCCCTGTTTGGGCAGTGGCTCTTGGTCATCCTTTGTCTGACACCCCTTGTTGGACGGGAGCAGGGCACATTCCATGGTAATCCCGGGGGGATTGGGATGGGTCCTGTCAACTTGGTATCAGAGCATGGTTGCTCTATTTGTGCGCGCAGGTCGAGGGTGTGATGTCTCATTGGGCTGCAATTCGTTATCAACCTGATAGATAGTTTTTGGGTTTGGATAGTGGATGGAGTGTGATTGGCCCGATACGCCGTGCATTAATGTGATTCGACCCAAGTGGGGTTGATTGTGGTGAACTGGTATTGTGGGACCGTCGGTTCGGTCATGTGATATTGGATTGTTGTGCTGCTAGGTGCAGCTAGGTTCGGGGAACCTCATGTGAGTAATGGTCTAAAATGTGAACCCTTGTGGTGGTTTCTAGTGTGAGGGATATTGGTTCATCGGAGTTGGCCGGTGACCTTAGTGGTGGAACCCACATTGAGTTGATGGTAGGATTGGATTTGACGTCTATTCGATGTCAGGACCGCGGGGTCGGTCAGGTTGTGGATTTTATATTACGGAGAGCTGTTTGGTTCGGTTGAACCATAGGGTGTGATTGTGGAACCCTAGTATTAAAAAGGTAAACCTTAATTGTGGCTAGTGGATGAGAACTTGTGCTGCGACGAGCGGCTGAGGTCATGGATGACCATGGGGATGACTCTGGTGAGTCTAGTCAGAACTATGGGATCCGATTTACGGATACGGTTCTGAGATAAATTGTGGAATCCCGTGTTGGATCGGGTACTGGTGTGATGTGTGGATGCGGATCGCGATAGCAATGACAGTTAGTCGGAAGTCATATGGAGATGACTGGCTATCGAGGGTAATTAGTGTGGTTCTGATACTTGGGGATCGGGGGACGTTCAGGGAACGTTCATTTTCCTGATGTGGATTGTCAGAATAGTGGTACCCATAGTCGTGAGGTACGGGATCGTCGTTCGGTATGAACGGAGATCCAGGATTGTCGTATTTGCACACGGTGTGCAAGTATGGATGTTTGCGGGGTTGGTACTTTTGTGCTGATGCTAGTATGGATGCCTGTGTGCTGATACTAGTGTTGCTGGTAGTGTGTTGGTGCGGGTACTAGTGCTGGTGCTAGTGTCGGTGATGGTGTTGACGATGAGCCACAAGTTGGGTTGTGACCCCGTCATGGTGAGCATATGTTCGGTCTTTAAGATTTGGTAATGGTTGAGTGATGGACTGGATGGGTTCCAGTGAGGATTGTGAGGTGTTGGGATAAGTCCCAATAGTGGTGAGATAACCAGTAAGGAGTGGATTAAAAAGGGTATAATTGAGACTTGAGTAATCTTGGGATGACGTCCCCTACGTCATGATAATTGGTGGATTTGGGGGAGTTGTTAGCAACTCCTAAAATTTGTGATTTTATGTTTTTAAATATCCCTAAAATGTACATGGAAATGATTAAAACTGGAAAAGACGAGGAAAACCATTAGTGGTATAAAGGTAGGACGGATTGATTGTGGACACGGGGTTGTCCAAGTGAATTGCGGAGGTAGGAAGTCTAGTGGTTAGACTTGACGTCTTGTTGGGAGCATGTCTGTTTCCAACATGGTTGGAACCTTAAATTCGAGAAGCGTTGTGATTGGGGAACGAGAAGTGGTGTTCGTTCTTGGTGATTGGTATTCCGAAGTCATTGGGGTTGACTTCTTGCTTTCTGCCCTGGCAGACATTGACTGTAGTTACCAGTACGTTGAGCGTGTATTGGTTGGTGGGCCCATGTGTGTTGTGAGGTCATTAGGAGGAGCTACGTGTTCGAAATTAGGTAAACAAGATTTTTCATTTTCTGCTTGGTGGCAGACGATGTTGGGGTACATGGCGCGGTGAGTGCAATGAGTTTTGTTGCATCCACGTAGGATGAGTATTGGTGTCATTATTTTGGATCATCCTTGGTTTTTCCTAGGTGGAATGACAAGGATCGATACGAACTTGGGTGTGTGAGTCGTAAATGACGGGATTGAACTTCTTTTCGAAGTGGGGCCCGTCTGGTATTCTACTCGGGTGAGTAGGTTTTCAAGGTAGTTGAATTTTGTCAACCTTAGACGTGTGGAGGTTGGATTGGCTTCCCTATGAAGTCAATCAAGTGTATTGAACAGGTGACCGATAGGTTCGGTTTTTGGTGTGTCTTGGTAAATGTGAACGAGATTTCGGGATTTGGAATCGAATTTCTGGGTGACGATTCAGGATTCGATTTTGGAACTTGAAAGTATATTTCCGGGTTTGGGTACGGAATGGTTATTCCAAATGCTAGCTTACGGAATAATGATTTCGGATTCGGATTTGGATATGAATTAAAATGTGATGTCTGGGTTTGGATCCGGGATTTCTTACCAAGTTGCGGATTCAGATTCGGAATTGGAACTAGATGTTGGGTGGAGTTTCGATTTGCCTCATGCTGGATTGGGCAAACGTACTCCATTATTGGAACGCGTTCGGCTATGACCTAGGTGGTTGTAGTCTGGTCAATAGATAGATGTGTGTACTTCGTACATGGTTCGAGGTATAATACCGTATAGACTTGTGATGTCTAGTTATGGTATACGGGATATACCCGAGGTGTGTCAGTGAGCGTGTTGGTAGTCGGATTGGTTCCGATACCATGGGATTGGTTGTGGACCGGACATTACTATGCAATGGGTCATGGTAATTCCGATGTGTTTAATTACACACAGGTCGTGTGAAATGTCGGTAAGGGTATTGGTGAGTCGAGTACGTTGGTGGCATGTGTAGCCACGAGTGAGTCTAGTGTCAGTTTTCGACTGACAACAACTGTGTGGTGACAGATTGTCAGGATGTGTCAACATAGATCGTTGAGTGGGGTCAGCTGACTCCTAGTGGGAGTGGGAAAGGAATCGTCGAGTTGTTGCGTAACGAGAGGGTTGATTTGACAAGTGGTGTCAAATTCGAAACAAGTAGTTTCAGTCATTCGACAGGGTCGAATGTAGTCGTTGCGTTTTGAGTATTAGTGGTACGTGGAGTGCAGACAAGTTTTGCCTGGTTAGTTGGTGTATGGGTGTACACGTGTTGTGTGGTCGATTCCACTTTCCACGGGGTGTTTGTGGAATCAGGGTAATCGAGTTTCGAGAGCGAAACTTTTTAAGGAGGGAAGTACATTGAGATTAGATCGGCTGGAATTTCGAGGACGAAATTTATTAAGGAGGGAAGATTGTAACGACCCGTCCCGAATTCCGGGATTAGATTAGTCACTAATCTTGATTAGTGAGGTTGAACGGTGGTTAGTAGGGCGGAATCGGACAAATTGTGCGAAATGACCGTTTTGCCCCTGGTCGCGGGCAAAATGTTGACTTTTTGTTCGGGCGGTCAAATGGACTTTGACCGATGACCGTGACGTAGTTCGGGATGTCACGAGTTCATAGACAGGTGGCACGTTCGATTCCGACATTCGTAGAGAAAGTTATGGTGTTCAGAAGTTGAGGGGCATTTTGGTAATTTGGCATACTAGGGGCCAAATGTTGACTTTTTGACCGGGAGGTCCGATGGGCGAGGGCCAAGGACCGTTACGTAGGTATCGTCGATACGAATCCAACGACAGGCGGCATGCCGAAATCGGAGATTCGACGACGAAGTTATGGTCACGGACGTAATTGCGATTAACCGAGACTCGAAATAAAATAATAATATAATAATGAATAGTAATTGACGAATCTGGACCCTTGATGAGTGACACATGTCATCATCCCCTTCAATCCCTAAAATCTGGATCCTTGTTGGCCATTGGATTATTTAATCCATTTCCTCTCCTTAAATCCTCACCATTCATTTTAAACCTCAGATTGAATCTGGGCCGTTGATTCATTCCCTCTCCCATTATTTGATCAGACTACACTCAATCTCACTTGCATTTTCTCTCAACCCGTGAGCACGACTTGCTCCCTTGAACAAACACACATCCAGACGGCCACCTCCTTTGCCTAGCTCCACCTCCAGATGACCACCACCACCAGCCACCTCCAGACGGCCACCACCGCCCCACAGCCACCCTGCACGGCCAAAAATCTCCCCAGACCCGAGAGGAACCAAATCGGCCCAAAACATCCAAACGTCCAAACCACCTCACCAATCTCCTCTGTGTTGGTGTGTGTGAGAGTTTAGCTGCACGGTGAGGCTTGAGAGATGACGGGAGACGACGGGAGACGGCGAGGTTGGCGGCGGAGAGGAAAACAGGGGAGGTCCGAAACTCAGAAATTGGAAAATCAGTGTGGACTGGTTTTGATCGTGTTTGAGGGGTGAAAGGAGTTCCTGGAGTCGAACTGGGCGTGCTGGTGGCCACGGCGGGAGCCACGGCGGCGAGGTAAGCCTCGAACCCGTGAGTCTGTTTTCGGGTAAAAATGGCAGCCTGAGTTTTACGGTGTGTTAATCAATCTAGTGGCTAGGATGTTGATCTTGGGGATGAAACGAGTTGGTAGGGACCGTTTTCGAGGAGAATGGTGGTCGGAACTGGGAGCAGTCGACGGTGGAGTTTTGGCCGTGAGCTTCTCGATCGAGGAGGTACAATCTAGACGTGTTTTCTAGTTTTTAATTCCACAGAACCCTTAGTTTAACTTGGACGATCTTGTAGGAACAAACAGAACTGAAATTGGTCGAGGAATGGCGGAGAACCAGTCGGGTTGGGCCGCGGGTCACGGTGACCCGTTTATCAGAGAAACGGGTTTGAACGGTGACACTGTTCACGGCGCGTGAGTTTCACGCGCAGCCACTCACGGCGGCGCGTGACGGCGCGTGGGCACGAATCTCGAGGTGAGGTCAACATGACTTTTAATCTATTTAATGTAACGAACATTTTGGAATTGGTTTCGTGTCGATCGGACACCGTCTCGATAGTGTTCGGGATGTCCGAAGGTTTTAAATTAAGTTTAAAAATAAGTAAAAATTCGGGAAAATTACGGGACTTTGATAGGAGGTTAATGATGAGGTTAGTGACCCTCTAATGTGATTTGGACAGGATTGGGAGTCCCGGTGATAGTGGTGTGGCCCGGGAGGGCCGGTGGCATGCGTATCGAGGCACACGGTTAAAACGGTCTGTGAGTGGACTTTGGTTTTATAAATTCTATGCATGCTTAAATGTTTATTATGGATTATGGTTGTGATTGTGTGATGTTGATTTGGTTGTTGGTAAATTGTACGGTTTCACGTATTTCGAGGCGATTTACGTGCTTGCACGTAAATCGAGGTTTTCCAGTTTTACATGGATTTTCCATATTTATGGCTTGGATATAATATGATAAAATGGTTTTGAAATTGGAAATAGGAACTCGGGCTTGAGGCCCAATTATGTTGGAAATTTCGGACTTGGAGTCCATTTGAGAATCGGGCCGGGGGCCCAGTTGGTTAATGAAATCGGGCCAGGGGCCCAGTTGATTTACGAATTCGGGCCGTGGGCCCAGTGGGTTTATAAGTCGGGCTGCGGGCCCAGTTGGTTTACAAATCGGGCCGTGGGCCCAGTGGTTTATAAAATCGGGCATGAGGCCCAGTTGGATAATAAATGTGATTTCGGGTCAGGGACCCTATATTTTATAATGGTGATTTTGGGTCAAGGACCCTAAATGGAATTATATGGTTTTATGGAAATTTCGGGCAGGGCCCAATGGTAATGATGTGATGAAAGGATTTAATAAAACTGTTTTTCCATATACCATCTGGATACAAGGATATATGATGGTCTCCTCCAGATGTCTGGGACACTGGGGAAGTCACGGTGCATTGCCTGCGAGGGGTCATTATACGGAGCAGCCGGACCGTATGATGACTCAGGAGCAGGATTGCTATGATTGACGTCAGGGACGTCAGACATCAGGGATGTCAGATATATGGACCCGGAGAGACCCCGGGCAGCACGCGTAGCTTATGAAAACCGTGAGATATGACGTCAGGGACGTCTAGCGTCTGGGACGCTAAGCATCTGGGATGCTGGTGATGGTAATGGTAAAATATGGATTAATGAATAAAATGGCTTATTGGTTGGATATGTGTTATGTGGTAAAAATGGATTATTGGTTCTGAAATGGTATGTCGGGTCAGGGACCCTAAATGGTTTTGGATTTATGGATTGATGTTCATTTATGGTCGTGGGTGGTGACCCACATGGTTTTAATATGTATGGTGGTGGTATTCCACAGTTTTGGGTTGAGTTCCCACACTTGGTTTTTGGTTAACGGTTTTTGGGCTAAGGCCCTAAGGGCTCGGTTGAGCAAACGTTTTGGTTACTGGTTTTGGTGGCATGCATATGTTTTTATTGGAGGGCATAAATGTCTTATAAATGTATTTGGTAAATTTATTGGTTTTTGTCCACTCACAGCTTTTGGTTTTAATGCCCTTCAGGTTGATTACGGATGCGATTGCAGCAGAGACTGGGACATTGCACACCTCCTCCATCGATCCTTGCGCACTCTGGATGCCCTGTTTGGGCAGTGGCTCTTGGTCATCCTTTGTCTGACACCCCTTGTTGGACGGGAGCAGAGCACATTCCATGGTAATCCCGGGGGGATTGGGATGGGTCCTGTCACACTAGTTAACTTGCACTAAGGTCAAAACCAATTTGTGAGGGATCCCTTCATTCTGGCATTGCAGGCCAATCAAGTTTTCTACTCACGGGAATATGATTCGTCTGATTGGTATGTAGTGTTGAAGGCCGGACCAAGAGGTTTTCATAAGTTAAAAGAGTATGATGAGATGGCACATTTAAGTTCCACAACAAAAGGAAACGAGGAAGATATTGATGATAATGATGAGGATGAATGTAGATATGTTAGGGATGATTGTGAGGGCATATATGAGTGACAAAGGTCACTTTTCAGTCATTGTTAGGCTAAGAAAAATTACTAGGAAAATGCTGTAACTAAATCAGCTTAGTTAGCTGATATTTTGAGGTCTAAGTATAGTTATACTTGTGATTTTGGTTGGTTTATTACAGATGTTAGGGAGCTGTGATGTGGTGCTGTTTTACATTCTGATCTAAATGGATATTTAGTCTTAAGCTTTAACTCATTTATGCAAGTGTGTTTTTATGTGTTAGTGAAATGAGACATCATTTAGCTTTCTATCTTTTGTTGTTTTTTAAAAGCTGATGTGTGTTGTTTTTATCATATTATTTTTCTTATATGCAGGTCATTAAGCATGGTCCATACAAGGTCGTCGTTCCTAAAATATTTGGGAAGTCATAAACCAAACAAGGAAGTCCGTTCACGTGGGAAACGTCCTTGTGTGGCAATTAGAGAAGATTCCCATGCACTTGAGTTACCAACTAAGACATCACCTGGTGACTCAATAGCAGAAGCTACCATAGACTAACTGGTAAGAGATGAGATCCCTGAACCCAATGGACAACCGAATCAGCAAGAACCCAAAGAACCTGAGATCTCCCCAACTGTAACGACCCGTCCCTAATTCCTGGATTAGATTAACGAATAATCATGATTAGTGAGGTTAATCCGTGATTAGTTGGGCGAAATCGGACGAACGATGAAAAATGACCGTTTTGCCCTTGGGCGTGGGCAAAATGTTGACTTTTCGTTCTGGAGGTCAAATGGAATTTGACCGATGACTGTGACGTAGCTTGGAACGTCACGAGTTCATAGACAGGTGGCACGTTCGATTCTGACATTCAAGGAAGAAGTTATGACGTTCGGAAGTTCAAGGGCAATTTGGTAATATTGGTTAAAAGGGGTTGTTAACACCATATATAACCAGACCCACTGGGCCGTATACTTAAAGCCCAGACTCCGTTCAAGGCCCAAAACTACCGTACTTACACAGCCCTAACACCGGGCCTAATGTGGGATGCCACGTGGAAGCCTATCCACCTTCGATCTGCGTAACACGTGTCAACGCGCGAATCGATGAGCGTTTGTCCCACATCGAAACTATGGGAATTGAACATCCTACCTACCCATACATAAGAGGTACACATTTCCCAATAAAGGGAACTAATTTTTACTCTTCATAATTACTCTACCAAACTTACCATTTACTATTTCCTTTTACGAATAAAGTAACTGACTTGACCGTAGGAGAACCTTAGGTCGGCGTCACACCGGTGCGCGTACTAACGGAAAACCGCGATCCACTTAAGTTGACAGGTTACGAGGAAGGACACGTGTCATCTGGTGATTGGGCAACGAGTAATCGAAAATTGGAACATTTAACGCTTCAACAGTTTGGCGCCGTCTGTGGGAAACTGACTAAGTTTACCTACGCTCAATCATACCGAGTTAAACTCGTCCACCTATTACGCCGAGAGAAGACTCGTCGGCACTAAAAATGTAGGGCGAGCACGATCTCGGTGAGATCACACCCGGGCAAGGCCCCAGAGCCTTAAGAGACCCCTCTCCTAACTTTTTACAGATAATCGAGAAACTCCAGAGCGACATGGCCGAGGTCAAAACCAAGGGTACCCAGGCCGAATCGAGATGTCAGGCACTCGACGATCGATACACTGAGGTGGCCGAGCAGCTACGGGTCGCGCAGGTAGAACTCGCTGCCCACCGAGCTCGCGTCGGTAAGGCGGAGGCCGACAAGGTGGTGGCCGAGTGCACCGAGCGTCCTGATAGAAATCACCAACTGGCGAGAAAAGAGAAAGAACACACGGCCACCGAGCCACACAAGGGACGGTATGCGAACGCCGAGCCGAGCAAGAAACACGCTCGGATGTTGATGATCCCCAACAGCCAGCCTGGCAACACCAAGATTTATCGAGACGCCCTCGACGCCCTCAGCTAGGGAGAGGGACGAAATTAGTCGATCAACGATCACCAGTCGCACCGACCCGACTCTCGGCCGAAGGGAAAAGTACGACGTCACCACCGAGAAAACATCACTGCTCGGTGCTCCCGTCCAAGTAACAGCCAAGAAACTTACTCGACAGGAGATCCCATCCCCGTCACCGACTCATCTCAAGAGACCGAGAGTAAGGCCAAGTCGGCTCGCCAGCTGGTTTACAGAATCGACCAGCCACACCAAGGAGGGTGCATGTCGAGGACCTCCCGAGAAGACACCGAGCGGTCAACCCATCTCGACCTTGCGCACCGCCCTCACCCTGAACTAACCCACCGACGAAGTACCGAGCGGTCAGGGCAGGACGGCAGACAGAATGATAAATCTCAAGAACCACCCCGCCCAAGGGACACCGAGCGATCAAGGTCGGTCGATCACAGGGGAAGCGGATCCCGAAACTTGCCCAACCGGAGGGACACCGATCGGTCAAGGCAGGTCGGTCACCGGGGAATCGGCTCCTGGAGTTCGCCCAAAGGACGAGACGTCGACCGGTCATGTAGGACCAGCCGCGACCAAGCACCCAGGGATACTCAGCGTATCGAACAAAAAAATCGAGGGGCCACACAGCAATCCAGAACCGACTCGCTCGTCCAACACCTCATGGACCGAGTCTGGACACTCGAAGCTGGGACAGCTCGGGTAGCAAGACCAGCCTGGTCAAAAACCAGCCCGAGCCCCTTCACAGAAAGAATCAACCAGTTCAGAATCGATCAAGAGATAAAGCCCCTGAAAATCCCTCTTTACACCGGGAAGGACGACCCATGGAATTACATGAATAATTTCTACTCAGCCGTCGCCCTTAAAAACCTCGTAGACGAGGAACAATGCCTCATCTTCAGTTCCACACTGACTGAGGCAGCGATCAATTGGTTCTACAAGTTGGAATCTGGGTCCATCGACTATTTTGAACAGCTTACGTCCACCTTCATGAACCAGTTCATGATCCAGACCGACCGTTTATCCTCGGACGAAGACCTTTTTCAGCTAAAACAAGGAGAACACGAATCGCTGCAGCGGTACGCAGCGAGGTTCAGTCACGAATACTCCCGGTGCACGGAGACGGATGACCGGGCAGCTTTTACGGCCTTCAAGGGTGGCCTCCGAGACTCCCCCTTCAGGTACGCAGCTCACACCCAAGGCTGGACAACATATAATGAAATTATGAAACAGGCGGCGGCCCACGCCAAGGCTGAAACACTGAGCCAAAAATCCAACGCAGCCAATGTTTACCAACCTCCCTGGGCCGACTAGGTAAAAACATACATACCAAGCGTCCCGGATCAGCAAGGCTCAGCACAACGCCCTCAAGAGCAGGGGCAACAGAGCTATGGGGGAAAACGGAAAGACTACCCCCATAGCAACAACTTGTACAGCCCTGGAAAGAAGGGTAAAAAACCCGAATCACCAAGAAAGACAGGAGGGGGAGCGGTCAAACAACGGGGAAAAGCGAGTTCCTCGCTCCATGTACAAGACCTACACCATCCTCAATACTCCCTATGAGAATGTTCTCCTCAACGTGAAACACATAATCCCAAAGTCTACTTGGGCGCCATCGAAGGGCAAGCTTGGCAAAGACACAGGAATTTACTGCCAATACCACAAGTACAAGGGCCATAGTATTGACCAGTGCATTGCATTCCGGGATCTGGTGGAGGCTCTGGCTCGAGATGGAAAGATCAACCAATTTCTCCATCACGCACCGCCTCCACCTCGCAACCCACAGATCAACATAATCTCGGGGAGGGGGGGGGGGGGCATCCATTTCTTGTTCGCTCACTTCCAACAGAGCAAAGAAGAACTTCCTGAGGGCCACCAAACTAAATCACCAGCTTTTCAGTATCGAGGATGGTAGAGCTAAGAAAGAAAACCGACTTGGGTGGGCACCCATCACGTTTTCAGAAGAGGAAGAGCGGGGGATCGTCTATCCTCACGACGATCCATCGTCGTTATGGCCGAAATATCCAATTTTGACGTACAGCTGGTGATGATCGACACCGGAAGCTCTGTCAATGCCCTTTTTATGCTAGCATTCAAACAGTAGGGCATCCCAGAATCCAGTCTTGACCGTTCCCCTACGCCGCTCTTTGGTTTCACTAGGGACTCCATCCTCCCGCCCGAAACAGTCACCCTCCCAATCTCCCTCGGATCACATCCACGGAGAGCAACCATGCTTGCACCCTTTCTAGTGGTGGACTGCCCCCAGCCTACAACACCATTCTCGGGCGGGGAATACTTAACCAAATGAAGGCAGTCATCTCCACTCACCTACTTCTGGTAAAATTCCCAACCCCTATGGAGATTGGCCAAGTCAAAAGGGACCAAATGGCTGCAAGAGCGTGCAACTCTGTCACCCCGATCCAGCCACCAAAGGAAACCATGGCAGTGACAGAATCCGCTTTTGAGGCTAACCCCGTCTGAAAGGACCCATCCCAATCCCCCCGGGATTAACGCGGGATGACCCTGCTCCCGTCTGACATGAAGTGTCAGACAAGGGATATTTCCGACCATTGCCCTCCCGGGCTATCAGAGTATGCCAGGATCCGGAGGAGGCATATGATATCTCGGTCTCTGCTACAGTCCACATCCGATGTCAACCTGAAGGGCAATCAAAACATTAAAAGCTGTGAGTGGACAAAACAAAAGTTTATAAAACATTTCCATAAAGACATTTGTACCCTTCACTAAAAAGCATGCATGCATTCGAAAACCATTTAACCAAATGGAACCATCTGTGGGAACTAAGCCCAAAACCATAATCAAATCAAATATTCGGGCCACTGCCCAAATCCATCAGACACCAATTAGGGACTCAGCCCAAAACCATAACCATACTGAAACCAAATACACGAGCCACTGCTCAAATCCTGTGTACATCTGCGCACACCACATATCAAAGAATCATAAAGATTCAATCATACGGGCCACTGCCCAAAACCTGTGTAACCACACATCACATCTCATATATCATATCATATATCATATATACATATAAGTCACACAACCAATCCTATCACGGTATCCAAAGCTACGCGCGTGCTACCCGGGTCTCAATCCGAGTCTTCTCAAAGTCAAGGTCAATGTCCGCAGACCAACTGATCCTACTCGAGGTATAGTAACCATAGCCTTCCTGAGAGTAAGGAACCCAACCGGGGGGGGGGGGGGGGGGTGACTCCACTCAGTCGGTGCTCCGTGACTACTCCGGGGTCCACCCAGACCAACGACCCTCTCCAGAGGAGATAATAGAAGTAAAGGAAGATATATGCACATATATATACATAATACAAATATCCATGCCCGGTTCCCCTAAACTGTGATGATCCATAATATCCAGTTCATATACATATAGACCATATCCTCCATGTCCGGTTCCTATAAACCGTCAAGTACCATAATAATATAACTAGGGTTCATTTGGGTTCCCATAAACCGTCATGTACCATAATAACATAACCAGGGTTCATGCCGGTTCCCATAAACCGTCATGTACCATAATAACATAACCAGGGTTCATGCCGATCCCCATAATCTGTCATGAACCACGATACCATAACAAGGGTTCATACCCGTTCCCATAAACCGTCATGAACCGGGAAATCCATTTAAGGTTCCCTGACCTGAAATCAAAATAGTAAAGTAACCTGGGTCTCGTGCCCGAACATAGGACATCAGCTGGGCACCGTGCCCGATATCTGAGGTCATATGCCCGAGACAAAACCAAATGGGTCTCATACCCGAGTTTATCCTTTTGGAAATCCAAATCTAAATCATTTAAACCATTAAAGAAATACAGACCCGTATAAGCACCGTATAAGGTCGAAACCTCGAAATACGTGCTTATACATAACCACAACCAAATGCACCCATGGAATCATCAAACATGTAATAAAACATATAATAAACATTTATGCATGCACCAATTTAGAAACCAAGGTCCACTCACAGTCCGTTCGAGCTGCCGCCTCGATTTGCGTGCCATATGGCTCTGCCAAGCTAATCACCATCACCGGGACTCCCGAACCTGTCCAAATCGTAATAGAAGGTTACTAACTACTTAATTAACCTCCTACCAAAGCCTCGTAATTTTCCGATATTTTTAACTATTTTTAAACCGACCCTAAACCTTCGGACACCCCGAAAGCTATCGAAACGATGTCCGATTGACATGAAACCAGTCCCAAAATGTTCGTTACATCAAATAGATGATTTCGTATGTTGAACACTTTCCCAAAACACTGTTCACTGCGCCCCTAGAAGGCACTATGCACTGTTCATCATCATCAACATTAGGTGAACCGGTTTTCTGCAACTTGGACCGATTTTACTGTGCTGAACCGGGGTGACCGGTTCAGCGGTTTCCTCCCTCTGTTTTGGTCCGATTCCAACCCCAATTAATCCTATAATTCCTATTTCTTCATTCCCTATCAATTCCAATCATTAAAACTACCTAAAACCATCAAAATCCCATGGTTTAATTATGAACCATACGGTCCATTTTTTCTAAAATACACCCACGGCTTCACACCCGTCCAACACCTACCAAAACCATCACTATACACCCTAAGAAACCTATTAAGTTCAACCCAATCATCCAAATCGACCCATAACGTCAAAAACATAATTTTGGATCCAAAAATCAAAACCGAGCCATACCTCGAGTTTGGGTCTCAGCCGTGCATGGTGGCTCCCTCCTGGCCGGCCACCATCATCCTCAGTCCTTCTCTCACTCTCTTGGTTCCTCAGATGGCTGTGGGTAAAGGTTTGGATTGGATGGGTTGCACAGATGAGAGAAAATGAGATCGGGAAATGGTTTGTGTTTCGAATGAAGAAAATGAAGATGTTCGATGCATGAAGGAAAGGAGATGGCCTGTGGATGGGTGACACTTGCCACTCATCCATAGGGCAGGAACTAAATATTTGGGCCCCACTAGAGTCCAAAAGTTAACTCGTTTCGTAATTCGTGCAATAGTACCCCCGAAACTTCCTTGAACCGTAACTTCGTCGTCGAACTTCTGAATTCGACTTGCCGCCTGTCTATAGATTCGTATCGTTCCGATCTACGTAATGGTCCTCGGCCCTCGGCCATCGGACATCCCAGTTCAAAATTCAACTATTTACTCCTTTTAACCATAATTTCTAAAATGCCCCTAATCTTCCGAACGTCATAACTTCTTCCTCGAATGTCGGAATTGAACGTACCACCAGTCTATGAACTTGTGACGTCACGAACTACGTCACGGTCATCGGTCAAAGTCCATTTGACCGCCATAATGAAAAGTCAACGTTTTGCCCACACCTAGGGGCAAAACGGTCATTTTGCATCGTTCGTCCGATTTCGCTCAACTAATCACGGATTAGCCTCACTAATCGTGATTAGTCACTAATCTAATCCTGGAATTTGGGATGGGTCGTTACACCGTCATCCCTCAAGACGCACGGAGAATACAAGATGGCCCAATCGAGGACCCCCGGGACCATTCGGCAACACCACATCCGTAACCCATTGAGGAGGTCGAAGAGATCGTACTCTCCCACAACTTTGCGGACCGAAAGGTAAAGATCAGAACAACCCTCTCTCTTGCTCTACGCTCGCAACTAATTCGTTTCTTATGGGACAACTCCGAGGACTTTGCATGGTCCTACGCCGAAATGCCCGGTATCTCAACCGATGTTATCTACCACCGGCTCAGTATCGATCCGGCATACAAGCCTATCGAGCATAAATGTCACCTCTATGACGCGAAGAGGACCGAGGCCATGAAGGCAGAAATCGTCAAACTCAGGACCATTCATTTTGTCTGAAAGGCCGTTTATGCCGCCTACGTAGCCAACGTTGTCCTCGTCAAGAAACCCTCGGGGGCATGACGAATGTGCATTGATTTTACCGACTTAAACAAAGCTTGCCCCAAGGACGGTTTTCCTCTACCAAAGATAGACCAACTAGTCGACGCCACAACAGGGCATGAGCTCCTGAGCTTCATGGATGCTTACTCAAGCTACAATCAAATTTTTATGCATCCGACAGATCAGATACACACAACCTTCCGGATAGACGAGGGCTTATAGTGCTACAATGTCATGCCTTTCGGACTAAAAAATGCAGGGGCCATTTACCAGCGCCTGGTAAACTTCATGCTCGTCGACCAGATTGGGAAAACAATTGAGGTCTACGTTGATGACATACTCGTTAAGAGTAAATCGGGTGACCTACACATCCCCAATCTCTCGCGAATGTTCGACGTCCTCAAACCATATCGAATGAGGTTGAACCCGGCCAAATGCGTCTTCGGAGTCGGCTCTGGGAAGTTCCTGGGATTCATGATTAGCCAGAGAGGTATTGAGGCCAACCTGGAAAAAATCAAGGCCCTGGTCGATATTGCGCCCCCACGAACCCAGAAGGAAGTACAAAGCCTAACCGGCCAGGTCGCCACCCTTACATGCTTCATCTCCAAAGCCACCGACAAATGCGTTCCTTTCTTCAAAGCCTTAAAGAGCAAATCCAAACACATAACCTGGACGGTAGAGTGCACTAAAGCTTTCACTGAACTCAAGGAATACATGGGCAGAGCACCGTTGTTGGCGAGACCAGACACCGGAGAAACCCTTTACATGTACCTATCTGTCTCCGCTTCCGCCACCAGTTCAGTATTAGTTAAGCGTAAAAACGGCGCTGAGCACCCGGTGTACTATGTCAGCAAGACCTTATAGGACGCCGAGACTAGGTACTCTGACCTAGAGAAGCTCGCTTTCGCCCTCATCATGTCTGCCCGAAAGCTCAGACCATACTTCCAGGCTCATTCCATCATTGTCATGACCGACAGACCACTGCGGCAGGTACTCCAAAAACCCGAAACATCGGGACAATTACTCAAGTGGGCGATCGAACTCAGCGAATTCGACATCGTTTTTGCCCCCCGCACAGCTGAGGGGTAGGCCATGGCCGACTTTATTTATGAATTCTCCTACGTTATAGTGGCTACCGCACATGAGGCCATGCCATCCAGTCCCCCATCCATAACACGTACTTTGGATGAGGAGAACCCCCAGATCTACCCTGCTCGCCCGACTTGGCTCCTCTACGTCGACGGATCGGCCTGCCACAATGGGTCCGGGGTCGGACTTGTCCTCACCACACCGGACAGGGTCAGAATGGAATACGCCCTTCATTTTTTGTTCAAGGCTTCCAACAATGCAGCTGAGTACGAGGCCCTCCTTGTAGGACTCCGCCTCGCCAAGATCATGGAGGCAAAATTGATCAAAATCTTCAGCAATTCACAGCTTATCGTCAACCAGATCAACAACAAGTATGAGGCCAAAGACTCTTCCATGGCGGCATATAGAGCATTGGCAAAGTCTCTTCTATGTGGTTTCCACAGCTATGCAATCACTCGGATTCCACACTTCGAAAATAGCCACGCTGATGCTCTAGCCCGGCTTGCATCCTCCCTTGATGAAAAACAGAGTCGAAACATACTAGTCGAGATTCTTAATCAACCTAGCACACAATGCTCGGCGGTCTGCGCAATCAACACTGGCTACACCTAGATGACCCCGCTGATGGGATTCCTCACAAACGAAACTCTTCCTTTCGACAAGATCGAGGCCAAAAAGGTCCGGAGACAAGCAGCACGGTATACACTCATCAACGACCAACTCTACAAATGGGGCGTCACTCTGCCCCTCCTAAAATGTCTCATCCCGGAGGCAGGCAGAGCCATTCTAGAAGAGATACATGCTGGTATTTGCGAAAATCACTCCGGACCACGATCGTTGGCCCATAAAGCTTTCCGACAGGGTTTCTACTGGCCAACCATGCATTGGGATGCGGTAGAGCTGACCAAACGGTGTGATAAATGTCAACGGTCATCCCTGCTGAACTGAACGAAACTTCTTACCTAGTATTGACCTATGAACCTAAACAATTTAACCATCAGCTCGCACTCAGTCTAGACCTCATTGAAGAACACAGGGAACAGGATAACCTCAGAAACATTGCGTGCAAGCAACGGCTCTGCAATTACCATAATGCCAGACTCAAACACTGAGGTTTTCAGGAAGGAGACTGGGTCCTTCGGAAGGTCAGCCTCGCCACCAAGGACAGCTCAGCCGGAACTCTTGGCCCAAATTGGGAAGGTCCCTACCGGGTTACAAGAATTTGCTGGCCCGGCACCTATGAATTGGAAGACTCAAGTGGACGAAAACTGGGCCACCCATGGAATGCCGACCACCTGAAGAAATACTTCATTTAAACATTGTATTTTTTCTTCATCTTATAACTTGCTGTAAATTGCCGATTATGGCGCTCGTTATTTATGAACTCTTCCATTTACTCAGCATTTGTAACCTAAAGCTAACACAGACTCAAACACACGAGTCGGGGTTCGGTCTTACTCGGCCTACACCCCAACACTTGCTATTTTGACTCAAACTTTCGAGTCGGTGTACAGCCTTACTCGGCTTACACCAACACTAAGACTCAAACACACGATTCGGGGTTCGGTCTTACTCGACCTACATCCCAACACTTGTTATTTTGACTCAAACTTTTGAGTCGGTGTACAGCCTTACTCGGCTTACACCAACACTAAGACTCAAACACACGGGTCAGGGTTCGGTCTTACTCGGCCTACACCCCAACACTTTCTATTTTGACTCAAACTTTCGAGTCGGTGTACAGCTTTACTCGGCTAACACCAACACTTTGACTCAAACAAACGAGTCGGGGTACGGTCTTACTCGGCCTACACCCTAACACTTGGCATTTTTGACTCACACATATGGGTCGGTGTATAGCCTTACTCGGCTTACACCAACACTCTGACTCAAACAACCGAGTCGGGGTTCAGTCTTACTCGGCCTACACCCCAACACTGGCATTTTTGACTCACACATACGAGTAGGTGTATAGCCTTACTCGGCTTACACCAACACTTTGACTCAAACAAACGAGTCAGGGTTCAGTCTTACTCGGCCTACACCCCAACAGTTGGCATTTTTGACTCAAAAATACGAGTCGGTGTATAGCCTTACTCGGCTTACACCAACACTCTGACTCAAACAACCGAGTCGGGGTTCGGTCTTACTCGGCCTACACCCCCAACACTGGTTATTTTAACTCAAACTTACGAGTCGGTGTTCAGCCCTACTCGGCTTGTACCAAAATTTAGACTCAAACATTGGAGTCAGTGTACACCCACACTCAAACAAACAGGCAAATCAAAGGGATGCTCAGTCTACAATTTTGTACCGGGAAAGTCCGATTTCATTCAATGTGCACACCTACTATGCTAGGCCTGCAAGAGCATTACAAAATTACAACCTCTCGGTCGTCCAAACTACTACTGAAAAAACAAAAAAAAATTACAAGGCACAGAGGCATGTCCTACACTAGCTCCTCCATCTGCTGCTCCATGGCCTGTACAACCTCGACCGATGGCTCTGGCTCTTTGGGAGGAATTACCGGGTTGGCTTCCGGTTGGGAACTCGACTGGGCAACCTCCTCCTCCTCCTCCCCTGACTCGTCCTCAAACATGTCGGCGGTGATATCCTGGCCGAGCCAGGGGGTCTTCAAGGTCAAACCAGGGTTGTGCAGGAAGAGGTTGCGGAAGAACTCCTGCTCGTAGTCGGCGGCGTACTCGTTCTTCAGCTTGTCTAACTCCTCGGATGCTTTGAACTCGGCCACCGCAGCCTTCCTCGCCTCTTCCAGGTCGGCCTCCCTAGCCGACTTCACCCGACAAAGCTCCTTCCAATGCTGTGGTCGGTCCTTCTCCTTGGCCTCCAGGTCGGCCTTCACCTAATCCCTGGAGGCTAGGGCCTCTTGAGTCTTCCACCTCTCGGCTTCCAACTTGCGAGTGAGGTTGGCCACTTCCTTCATAGCCCTATCGGACTCTTGAAGCTTGGGAGTGAGCTCATCCTGATTCTTCCTCAGCCGATCCTTTTCCTGCCGAGCAGCCGACACTCTCCTCTGGGCATTCCCAAACTGGAGGTAGACTTCACCGAGGGCCTGCACATGTCACAACTTAGTACACACTCAACTTGGCCTATATACAACACTTGAAAATTAAAAAACCACTTACATTGCTCAGCAGCAGCAGGGCTTTCTCCATCTTTTGGTCGGCCGACTGGCAATGAACCTCGGTTAGCTCGTCCAAGGGAGTGGAGGCCCCCTGACAGACATCGTTGAACAACGACACCATCTGCCTCGGACAACAGAGGGTGGCCTCGGCACTGGACCCTTCGTTGATGGCCTCTCCCTCGGTGAACACACCAAGGTTCACATCCCCCCTCTTCTGCAGCATCTCCAGGATCCTCGAATCCAACCGAGGGGGGGACGGTGGATGGTTGAACTCTGGGGCTGGCATGGTCCGCCTGCCCCCAATCTCCTCCTTAGCCGACAGGATCGTCTGGGCTTCTTTTCTCGCCTTCGCCCGCCTGGGGTCAGGGGAAAGCACTCGGTCTCCCTCAATGGCCCTCTGTTTTCTCTTCGGAGACCGAGCTGGAGGACTTGGTGGTCTCGGTATCGAGGACTGGCCCTGCTTTGCACGGTCGGACCGCTCATGCTGTCCTTTGTCGACTCGTCCCTTCTTCCTTTTGAGGAGGAGCTCCAGGCGCTCGGCAGCCTTTGACAGTGAGGCGGATTCCCCGGAGCTCTTATCAGCCTTCATCCTCAGCTGTTCACAGTCTTTCAAAATCCGACTACCGAGATGAAACGGAACTGCAACACCGAGCAACTGGTTAACATATATTTTTTTTTAAAAAACAAAAAAAAAATTAAAAAACAAACAACTTACCCTCGTCGGTATCGATAAGACCGACTTTGTACTGAAATCCGGGCAACCGAAAGATGCGTCATATCTGATTCAGGTCGTCCAGAATATCTCGCACTCGGTGAACGATTGACTTCTCTTCCGGTGAGATTTCTTCTTCGGGGAACAAACCTGCACACCGAACACAGCCATACTTAACCATATACAAGCTAAACAATTACAACAAAAAGGTCGGCCTATGCTACAACTGTCCACCTTGGGTCTGAAACTTGGACGGCATCGGAGGTCCGTCGGTGTCCCCTTCCCTGTTCCCACTGACCATGCAGAACTTAGTCTTGTACGACTTCTGGGAGGTCGGTATGTCCAGGATGAACTCCCCCCGTTTGCTCTTCTTGCGATGACGGACGAAGACCCATCTGGTACTCTGCTGTTGAAACCCAAACTCATACAAGTACAGGAGTTGGGCGTAGGTCGACTCCGGCTGCTCGGCCCATAGGAAGGCTGTGTAGAGGGAACACAACACAATCCACATGTTGGGATTGAGTTGAGCGAGTGCCACCCCCATCCTCTTCACCATCCGCAGCAACCAGGGATGCAAAGGAAGCCTCACCCCATGGTGCATCAGCTCGGTATAGAACAACGCCATACCGGCTGTGGGATTACTCGGTCTTTCCTCTCTCGTGGGCAACCTCATCGTCACTGAGCCAGGAATGCCAAACTCGATCCTCATCTCCATCAAGCCCTTCTAGGTCTCCTTGTTGACCATTTCGTCAACAGTGAAGGCAACACGTTCAATCAGAACGGAGTCCGGGACCGACTCGTCACCAGTCGGTCTCCCTTTGTTCAGCCGCATTGAGCCCTTATCTCGGCCGTGGGTCAGCTTCAACGCTCAGTGAACGCCCACCTTGACTATTGTCTCGATGTCCACCAAGAGGTTGCCACCGCCCGACCTACCTGTCGCCTCAACCTTTTCACAAGTCTCTGTTGTCCTACCAGACGACTCGGTCGTGCTATGCACCGACTATGCCCTATTTTGTGCATCAGCCGAGTGGACCGGACCTCATCCTCACTCTCGGGGATGGGAATAAGAACTTGCACACTACTACCTGACGACTCACTACCTGTGAGTCGTAGCACTTACCCTCGGATACCGAGTCACTATCGACAGACATCTACAAAAAAAAATAGAACTTAGAAGACCGACACGGACCTACGATGATTTGACCACAAACTTCACCAAGTTCATGTCCAGTTCTTCATAAACTTCTACTTTAATCGACAAACTGGACTGAAAGAGTGCTTACCGTGTTTTTTCACAGAGGATTGTTGGTCGAAAATCGCAACCACCGCAAGCACAACCGTCGAGAGCTAGTCGGAAATCGCCTTTTTCTAGTTCGACAGAGTTTTCCCAATTTTCTCAAAAACACAAAGTGAGCAAATCAGTGAAAGCCTCTCATATTTATAGAAATTTGTGCACATACTACGAGGCGTCACCCCTCTCAGTGGCCGATACGTGTCGCGACCAATCAACCTTACCGAACACGTGTCAACCATCCATCTGAGGAAGCCCAACTGTCCTTCCGTCCTTCCTCACCTCACCTTCGACTCACATACACCGCTCGGTGTCCACAACCCCCACGCAGGCATTGGACCTCACACCGACTCACATACACCGCTCGGTGTCCACAACCCCCATGCCAGCGTTGGACTTCACACCGACCCACATACACCGCTTGGTGCCCCCCACTCCCCTGCATTCGGTGGGCCTCGATACCGACCCAGATACATCGCTCGGTGCCAGAAACTACCAAGCCAATTGATTGCCCCCCATCACGGACCATGGCACAACCACCGACCGACTATGCAATACTTGACCGACCATAATGTTGGTAGCCGAGCCACCTTCCCTAAAGACTCTCCCGCCAGGGAGCTTGGGGGACTACCGATATACTTCCCACCAGGGCCTGGGAGAATGAAACAAGCCCCCGACCGAGAAATTCCACCTCAGTCAAGGACTTAGGGGACTTATGTTGACACCATATCTGACCAGACCCACTGGGCTGTATACTTAAAGCCCATACTCCGTTCAAGGCCCAGAACTACCGTACTTACACAGCCCCAACACCAGGCCCAATGTGGGATGCCACGTAGAAGCCTATCCACCATCGATCTGCGTAACACGTGTCAGCGCGTGAATCGAGGAGCGTTTATCCCACATCGAAACTATGGGAATTGAACATCCTATCTACCCATACATAAGAGGTACACATTTCCCAATAAAGAGAACTAATTTTTACTATTCACAATTACTCTATCCAACTTACCATTTACTATTTCCTCTTACTAACAAAGTAACTGACTTGACCGTCGGAGAACCTTAGGCCGGCAGCACACCGGTGCCCGTACTAACGGAAAACCCACGATCCACTTAAGTTGACAGGTTACGAGGAAGGACACGCGCCATCTGGTGATTGGGCAACGAGTAATCGATAGTTGGAACATTTAACGCTAAAACAGGGGTAAATGTTGACTTTTGACCTGGGAGGTCCGATGGCCGAGGGCCAAGGATCGTTATGTAGATCAGGTCGATACGAATCCATAGACAAGAGGCATGCTGAAATCGGACTTCGAACGGGAAAGTTATGGGTCACGGAAGTTCGATTTCACTATGCACATACTTCGAGGCGATGATGACTTGGCTCATTCTGATTTGGCAAATATTTTAAGTAGGGCCCATGGATGACTCATCTCATTGGTCAATTCCCCTTAGTTGTGGATCTACATAATTAAATATTATTATAATTATCATTTTATAATTAATCTTTCAAACACTCAATCCTAACCCTCCATCTAATCTAAATCTCTCAAATCCTAACCATCCATTTAATCCTCTCTTCTTTCATCGGATCAAATATCATCTTCCTCTCTATTTTCCCCACAAACCCGAACCCTCCATATTTCTTCATTTTCCATTTTCATTCTCTCAAAAGCAAACACATAACACCACATTCCTCATGGTCTTGTGAGAGTTAGGGAGAGAGCTGAGGGCAAGACGGTGACGTGATGGACGGTGGCTCACGACGGAAGGAAACCCGGTTTTGGCGGGTAAGCTTGTTCAAAAAACCAAGTTTAAGTTTGGGAGCTTCTTGGTTATTTTCATTAATTGGGCTGGCATCTAGGGACCTAGGGGAGTCAAGGTGGATCGGTTTTGAGGCCTAGAACGGTTCATACATGAACATTCAAGTGAGTTTTAATCCATTTATTTCGGTTTTTAATTAGCTAAAAAGATTGGGTTCAATGTTAGGATGGTTTAGGAATTAAAAAGGAGAGGATTGGACTGAAAATAGGGGAGGAATATGGTTAAACCGGGACCGCTGGTCCAGTTACAGAGGACGGACCGAACAGACGCTGAAGCTTGAAGATGCGTGAATAGTGCCCACGCGTGGGCTCATGCACAGGAGGCTTCCCTGGGCCCGTGGGGGCGCGTGACCAACATTTTGGGAATGTATTCAACACGTGAAATCTTCTGTTCGATGTAACGAACATTTTGAGACTGGTTGTGTGTCGATCGGACACCGTCTCGATAATGTTCGGGGCATCGGAAGGTTTCAGATCGAGATATAAAATAGTTAAGAATTCCGAAAAATTACGGGGCTTTAGTGGGAGGTTAATTAAGTAGTTAGTAACCTTCTATTATGATTTGGAAAGGTTTGGGAGTCCCAGTGACGACGATTGGCTTGGGAGAACCGTATGGCACGCAAATCGAGGCGACAACTCAGACGGTTTGTGAGTGGACCATGTTTTCTAAATTGGTGCATGCGTAATTGTTTATTATATGTTTTAATACATGTTTTGTGATGCCATGAGTACATTTGAGTATGGTTACATATTGGCACGTATTTCGAGGTTTCGGCCTTATACGGTGTCTATACGTGTTTATACTTTCTATGTTGGTTTAAATGAAATGGTTATGGATTTCAAAAGGATAAACTCGGGCATGAGGCCCATTTGGTTTTTCCTCGGGCATGTGGCTCTATTTACGACCTACGGGTCTGAATCGTGGTCGCGGTGAGTGCTATGTGCACGGCGACCGACGATACGACTTTCGCCTCCGAACCAGGATATGTTTCTTTCGGAGAGGTCACGATGCACGATATGTTGTCGGGTAGCCGATGGAGGCTCGACTTCGGAGTGCTGACGGTTCAGGATATCGATCGGTGATGAGTGCACCACGACCTTGTGGTTGTCGCGTCGATTGATTCCTTCACAACAACATACCAGGATTGAGGGCGGTCCTGGATGGATGGTTGCACGCATCACTACGATCAGAGTCATGACTGACCCTGAGATATCGGGCACGATGCCCAGTTGAGTCATGTGTTTGGGCATAAGACCCAGTTACTTTACATTTATGATTTCGGGTCGGGGACCCTAATGGAATTCCAGGTTCATGACAGTTTGTGGGAACCGGCATGAACCCTTGAAAGGTTTTATGATTCATGACGGTTTATGGGAACCGGCTTGAACCCTTGAAAGGTTTTTTATGATTCATGACGGTTTATGGGGACCGGGCATGAATCCGTTGAAAGGTTTTATGGATGATTTTGTTATATATATGTATATATATTCATATACCTTCCTTTACTTGAATTGTCTCCTCCGGGGAGGGTCGTTGGCCTGGGTGGACCCCGGAGTAGTCACGGAGCATTGACTGAGTGGAGTCATCCCCGTTGGGTTCCTTACTCTCAGGTAGGCTTGTATCATAACCTCAGGGAGGGTCATTGGTCTACGAACATTGACCTTGGATCCTGAGAGACTTGGGCTTGAGACCCCGGGTAGCACGCGCGTAGCTTTGGAAACCGTGACTGGAATGGTTGTGTGAATTATATGTATATATGATATATGATATGTAATGTGTACAAGTTTTGGGCTGAGTCCCGTATGGATTTGGGCAGTGGCCCGTATGGTTGGTATCTTTATGGATTTTGGCAGTGACCCGTGTATTCAGTTTCATTTACGATTTTGGGCTAAGGTGTAACGACCCGGACAGTCGAAAAAGGAAAATTTGGAAAATTTGAAGAAATTGACGATTTTGCCCTTGGAATCGGGCGAACGGTTGACTTTTGGTTTGAGTTGTCAAAAGGACTTTGACCAATGATTGTGACGAAGTTCGGGACGTCACGAGTCCATAGACAAGTGGCACGTCCGATTCCGAAGATCAGGGAGGAAGTTATGACGTTCGAAAGTTCAAGGGCATTTTCGTAATTAGGTCGAAAATGAGGAAATTGTTGACTTTTTGTTCGACCACTATTTTTCAAGTAATTTAAGGACCGTTAGGTAGGTCTCGATGCCCTGAGTTTGTAGACAGGCGGCACGCTGAAAATGGACCTCGGACGGATGAGTTACGGTTCTAGAACGAGGAAGGGCATTTTGGTAATTTTATGAAGGAAAGGCAAAATGGTAATTTCCAAGGGTGCAGTTTGAAAACAACCGTGAATGGATTGTTAGGAGAATTGTTTACAAATTAAGTGGCAATTGTCACTAAGAAAGGATGGATTAGTGGCTGGTTGGGCTGAGTGTTGGGAATTGTTTATGCAATTGGGTGTTTTGGGCAGAGCACGGGTGCAATGCTGTGTTGGTGTTTTGAGACAGTGTTGGTGTTGTTTGGAGAACAAAGCACCATTTGTTTTGAATTGATTTAATTAATTGAGTGAGAGAACAGTGACAGAGAGAAAACATGTCGATCTTGTTCAGTGTGTGAGTGTGTTTGAATTGGGAATTGAAATTGGGTGGTGGTCTTGAAATGAAAAACAGAGACCAGACCACCATTGAGCTTGATAGACCTCCCCAGCGATCTCTTGAGAGAAAAGAACAATTCAGAAAGGGAAAATGGAGGATCAAGAGACTAAAATAAAGAGGGAAAATGAGGGACTGAGTGAAATTACACAGAGAAACCCGAAACCTGTTTCTGGATAAATTCAAATTCGAATATGAGTTGTAGACCAGCCCAAGCCAAATTAAGGTTCGAATCAGACTTCTGGGACTTGGAGTAGTCGTACACGATAAAAAACGGAAGCAATCAAGGAGGTAATGGCCAGGGAATGAACCCGCGACGGTTTGGGATTTTCACGATTGAGTTCGATCATACAAAGGTATGTTCAAGTCAAATTGAACTTGAATTCATGGTTAGAATGAGCCTATGATGCTTCCTAATTGATCAATTTAACGAAATCAACGAAAATTGAAGGGTCGAATGAAGAATAATCATCAAAAATTTGATTTCAGTTGGATAGTTAGAAGTAATTATAATTGGAATTGAGATGGCAGACCTTTAATTCATACATTTACGATGCTATTGGACATTTGAATTATAGGAAAAGAGCTAGAATTGAACATGATTGAAACGGGTCAAAACGTGGGTCGTAGGACCCGTTTGCAGGGGAAACGGGTAGAGGTGACGATGAACAGTAACCTGGTTACTGTAGCAGGCGCGTGAGCCTCACGTGCAGCCGCTTGCGGCGGCGCGTGGGAGCGCGTGAGAGGGATTCCCAAGGTGAGGTCAACATGATTTTTGTTCTATGCAATGTAACGAACATTTTAGCGTTGGTTTCGAGTTAATCGGACACCATTTCGATATTGTTTAGAGGGTCCGAAGGTTTATGTTACGTTTTTAATTAATATGTAATTCCCGAAAAATTAGGGGAAAATTAGTATGATGTTATTTGAGTCCTTAGTGACCCTGGAGAATGATTTTGGACAGGATGCGAGATTCCCGAAAAATGTCGAAAATTACGGGAACACGTGCAGCTCGAAAAGCGAGCGATATGGACGGTGTGTGAGTGGACTTTGCTTTCTAAAGTTTAATGCATGCATAACTGTTTCTATGATTATGATTATGACTTGTGATAACTACGATTTCTGTATTCATACGTATTTTGATATGCAATACGTAATTGCACGTATTTCGAGGCTATGACTTCTCCTGTGCTTGATGATGGTTTAATGAACGATTTTATAAGAATTGTGTGTATCATGTTTTGAGGATGTTTTGTTTATGGCTGTGGGAATGATTTAAGATTTTGGCATGTATTTCGAGATTTTTATGGATGTGCACATTTTACGAGATTTTGAGTATGTCGTGATTGATCATGGTTTTGATGATTTGAATTTGGGATTTGTTTTCAAAGATTTAAACGGATTTTGGAAAAAGGTGATTTCAAGTTTGATGCCCAGTTCGTAAAAGTGGTTTTGATGAACGAGATTCGGATTTCGGAAACTTGAAAGTGGATTTCTGGATTTGGGTTCGGGATGATGGTTCCGGATGCCGGCTTACGGAATCATTATTGCGAATTCGGGTTCGGGAATGGATGAAGGATATGATTGGGGGTTTGAATGTGAAATTCGGGCATGAGTCCTATTTCGATTAAGTGCGATCTCGGATTTGACTTGGAAAATTGGTTTACGATGGATTCTGGATTTGTTGTGATTTACAAATGGTTTTGGGTTTAAAGACCCGTTGAAAACTAGTTTTGGGTTTAAAGACCCGGATATGGCTGGATCTGATTTTGAGTTTCATGACTCGGTTGATTGACAAGGGAGGGCCCTTGATTGATATGTGAGTTTAAAGACTCGGTAATTGTGATATTGTGACAACCCGGAAATTTGAAAAAGGAAAAATTGGAAAAATTGGAAGAAAATGACGATTTTGCCCCTGGATATAAGGGTCATTTGTTGACTTTTTTATCGGGACCTTGTTTGGACTTTCTGTGAGTACCATTGGATAGGTCTCGGGACGCTGAATCTGTAGACAGGCGACATGCGTTGATCGGAGGTCGGATGTAAAAGTTATGAGTCTGTGAAGGTGAGAGGCATTTTAGTAATTTGTTATGGCAAGGGCAAAATGGTAATTTGCCACAGCAGGGATAATTGTGATGATTAACTTGGCTGATTCAGCTAATTTTGGATGTGGATTGGCCATTTGGTGACACTTGTCACAATGTGTGAAAGATTAGTGGCTCGTTGAATGCCTAACAAAGACAAAAAAAAACAGCCCACCCTTTTGTGTTTGAATTCCAACAATTCACTGATGGATGAAGTGGAGTATATGAACTTGAGATGGTAAGATAAAACCATAGAGAAAACGGGTGAGAATGAGAGGAAAATTGAGGGAAATAGACCTTTAGTTTAGCCTCCTGGGAGTGAGACGAGTTGAACCAGATTAAGAATGAAGGAAATTGGGGTTGTTTGGCCTTAGAACAAAGAGGGGAAGGTCTTTGAATGTTCGAGGTTGAGTCGTGATTCTAGAAGGATTAAACAATGAAATTAGACATGGATATGTGTTTAGTCGAATCTCACAATGCTTCCTGATGCATCAATTGAAGGAAAACTGATGGGATGGATGAATTTCGAAGAAGGAACAGTGTTCTGTGTTCTTCGAGAAATTGATGTTGAACTGATGGATTGAGGTAAGATTCTATGTAATTGGGCTTACAGATCCCTAATTAAACCCATTTCGATGCTAATGGACGTTTGAATTGTTGGAAACGGTGTAGAATTGATGGGCATTGAACCGGGTCTGTTCGCGGGTCGCCAGGATCTGTTTGCAGGAAATCGGGTGAAGATGGTGACACTGTAGCAGGTGCGTGAGTTTCACGCGCAGCCACTCACGGTGGCTCGTGAGGGCGCGTGTGCACGATTCCCGAGGTGAGTTCAACGCGACTTTTTTTCTATGCAATGTAATGAACATTTTGGCTTTGGTTCGAGTCGATCGGACACCGTTTCGATATTGTTTTGAGGGTCCGAAGGTTTATGTTATATTTTAAATTAATATTTAATTCCCGGGAAATTATGGGGAATTAGTATGATGTTAATTGAGTCCTTAGTGACCTTGAGTAATGATTTTGGACAGGATTCGAGAATTCTGAAAAATGTCAGAAATTACTGAAACGCGTGCATCTCGGAAAGCGAGCGGGTTTGGACGGTGTGTGAGTGGACGTTTGTTTTATAAACCATTATGCATGCATAGTTAAATGTTTTACATGATTGACTGCATGATTTGAGTTGCAATGATGTCCTGATGATGTGGCATGATTATGCGTGATTTAATGATTATTTTAATCGATGTTTCAGGCACGTTTTACGAGAAATGTGCAAATGATGTTTTGGGCTAGGCCTGGAGTCAAAATGGTTTCAAAATGGATATTTTGACTAATTGATGAGTCAAGGATGATTTCGGGATTGTTTTAATATTTCAAATGAGATTTTACGGATTTGCGTGTAAATGGTATTTGGGCTTAAGACCCGGTTGAGAATGATTTTGACTTGGTTTGAAGTCATGGATTTGATTGAAATGTTTTGGGATGTAATCTCGGGATGGTTTTCATTGTGATTGTGATTGTGAATACCCAGACAGTCGGAGCTAGGGGATTACCTAGTCAACCGGAGCTTGGGGGATATGATGGTATGATTGTGAGTTGTTATGGTAAGCTAGCTTCTCGGATGCGACTGAGCCTGGATGTACCACTCGGATGTGTCTGAGCATGGGGATGTGTTCGCTCAGATGGGACTGAGCCCGAGGGTTGAGCCCAGATGTGTCTAATCCCGAGAGTGTGGCTGGATATTGGCCTACGCGTAGTGCGGATGTGACTGTGTGATTGATTGTGCACTTATGAATAGTGCGGATTGATGGATTGATTGATTGATTAGTTGTGCTGTTTGATGTTGATTGTGATTGTGTACTGGTATTGAGTACGGGTTTCTGGTCTGTGTGGCCAGGTGATTATGTTTTCATGTTTTTTGGCTTGAGAGTAGGAAATTTGATACTGTTATGTGATTTGGCTGGAAAGCCGGTGATTGTTATACATATGTTTTACCCTATGCATGAATGGTTTGATAAACTGGAGGGTAAATAATGTATTTTGAAATGCGTTTTCAATGATATTATTTTTTTCCACTCACACCTTTGTTTTTTATGACCCTCCAGGCTGTGGCACGACGTTCGGGGCTGATCGAGAGGCGGAGGCAAGAGCGGAAATCAGTGCAATTATCCCTAGTCTGACAGGTGCTGAAGGGTAGTTTCGGGACTTCAGTTGACTTGTCAGATGGGAGCAGGACCGAGCACGGTTATCAAAGTCCAGTTCGGACGGGTCCTGTCAGATATCCCTCGAGGCCTATTAATTATGCTTGAGTTTAAAGACTAGTTGATATCCCGGGAAGGCCTGATTATGCGCATGGTTTGAGTTTGAAGACTCGGGCGCACTTGAGATCCAGCAAATTGATTGACTTTTGATTTACTGTTAATTTTCGATGGTTGCGGATGTGTTGGGCAATGGCCCGGTTTATGTGGCTTGATGGATTTTTGGGTTATGTTACATACTTGAATTTTGATTCATGATTTTGGGCTGAGGCCCTGTGTTTACGATTGCGGGCTAAGACCCGAAGGTTAAGCAAAGGAAAACGATTTTGATTTTTCATACATGATTTTCTTATATTGGAAAATGAAATGGATTATGAAATGATTTTCGAATGCATGCATTGGTTTTACGTGGAGGGTAGAAACGTCTTTTCTGCAACATGTTTTAGAACTGATTTATTTTCGTCCATTCACACCCTTTTGTGATTTTATTGACCCTCCAGGTCGTGGCGCGTTGATTGAGGCTGATCGTGAGGCGGAGGCATGAGTGAGTCCGTGTGTGGCTATCCCTTGTTTGGCAAGTGCTGAGGGTAATTTGGGAATCTCAGTCGACTTGTCATACGGGAGCAGGACCGGGCACAGTTGTCAATGTCCCTCAGGGGACGGTCCTGTCATAAGGCTCTAATGAACGGTTTGATAAATGGTTTTCGAATGCATGCATGCTTTTTAGTTAAGGGTACAAATGTCTTTCTTGTGAAATGTTTTTATAAACTCTTTGTTTTGTCCACTCACAGCTTTTAATATTTTGACTGCCTTTCAGGTTGATAGCGGATGTGGACTGGGGTAGAGATCGAGATATCACATACCTCATCGGAATCTTAGCGTACTCTGATAGCCCGAGAGGGCAAAGGTTGGAAATATCCCTTGTCTGACACTTTGTGTCAGACGGGAGCAGGGTCGTCTCGCGTTAATCCCGGGGGGATTGGGACGGGTCCTGTTAGTGTGGTATCATAGCATATGATTGCTTATCAGAGCAGGTTTGCTCATGTTACTCTGAATATCAGAGTGGGGTTGTCTCTATTCGAGCAACCGTGTAGCTCTTGGAGTGATGCGCATGTCGAGGATGTGATGTCTCAATGGGCTACAGTTCGTTATCAACCTGATAGTTAGGATGCCGGTACGATAGTTAGTATGATGGAATCGTGGAATGGCTTGGTTCGGCATTTGATGCAGGGGTTGCCATAGTTCTGTCGAGGTTGACAGTGTGGGACCCTACGAAAGGATGAACATAATAGTACTTTAGGGTTGTGATCGTGTGACGGTTAGTGGGGATCGTCTTTCACGATGTTGTAGGATCAATTTTGACGATTGATTCGGTATTGTGACCATTAGATGGTCGGATCTTGTTGAGTTGGTGTCTATGCTGCTGGGAGCAGCTGGATTCGAGGAATCCTAGTGGAACTTACGGTAAGATTGGATTGACGTCTTTACGAGGTCGAGACCAGCCGACGGTCATATTCGGTCATGTTAGGTCGTGTCATGTCAGCTTAGGTGATGGGACTGCACTCTGCAGTCGAGGTTGTACTTATCGGCTAGACTTAGATGGTTGTCGTACTACCATATTTGCGATAGATTTTTGGTACAACTAAGGTCATGGGTGACCTGGTAGACGACATTGGCTGTGTCGAGTTACAACTGGTTAGAGTTTGGTTGGACAAGTTACCATGGTTGGTACTTGTCAATGGAATCCCGGAGTGGGGATAGATTAATTGGTACAGGCGATTAATTCCGTTGGATGTGGAGTCTCGATTGTGATGTCTGGTGGTTAGGTCTGCACGAGTCTGTGGCAGGCACGACTACCGAGAGTGGTTGTAGTTACGGTTGTTGGGAATCGAGGACGTTTGGGGGACGTTTCCTTTTCTCGTATGAGTTGTTAGGGTGACTGTACCTAGAGTTGTTGGGTACAAGGGAGACAAAGTTTCTCCAATACGAGTAGAGGAACGGGATCATCGTTCGGTATGAGCGGAGATCCAAGGTTGTCTGTTTCGCACACCCAATGCTGATACTAGCGTTAGTGCTAGTGCTGGTGCTGGTACGGGTGATTGTGATGACGATGAGTCACGAGCTGGGATGTGACTCTGTCGAGATGGGCATGTGTCCGTAACCAGTCTAAATGGGACACGTGGTTGATGTCCGAGTGTGTTGGTTTCGATATGGTTGAAACTACTGAATCGAGAGAGGTTGTGATTGAGGTGACGAGAGGAATGCGGGTTTTCCGCATTGGTAATGGGTATCTCGAAGTCATTAGGGTGACTTCTCAGATTATACCACCGTAGATGATGGTTGTTGTCACCAATACATTGGTCGTGTATTGGTTGGTGGACCTGGGATTTGTTTTGGGTCATCAGGAGGAGATGAGTACATCGAAGTTAGGTGACTGAGATTTCTCATTTTCTGCTTGATGGCAGACGATGTTGGTTTACAAGGCGTGGTGAAAGCAGCGAGTTTGGTTGCATTCACGTAGGATAATTTTGATGTCATTGTATCAGATCATCCTTAGTTTTTCCTAGGTGGAATGATAAGGATCAATACGAGGTAATTGGAGAGAACCTACAGTCTCGACGTGTCTCGTCGTTGACTAATCTGTTTAGATGTGGGAATTGGTTAAGGAGTGATGTGACAGTATGCAGATTCATTGAGGGTGTAAGACCCTATGGTTTGGAATCTGGTAGTTAACTGTGTGGATCCTAGGTGGAGCAGGATCGTGACGTCTATGGTCGGGTGACGTAGTGATGAATCTGGATTGTGATCTTGATGGTCCAAATAGGTGGAGATTTTATCGCTCTTACTTGGATGTTTGAGTTGAGGATGTTGGGACTGAACTCCTTTTCGAGGTAAATCCCATATGGCTTGCTACTCGAGCGAGTAGGTGTCTGACGAGGTTGGATTTGGTCAACCTAGATATGTGTGTGGTGCGATTGGCTTCCCTATGAAGTCAATTAAGCGCATTGAGGTAATCGTTTAAGCAGGAAAACGAAAGGTTCAGTTTTGGTGCGTCTCGGTAGACGTGAACGAGATTTCGGGTTTTGGAATTAGATTTCTGGATGACGATTCAGGATTCGATTTTGGAACTTGAAAGTGGATTTCTAGATTTGGGTTCAGAATGGTTATTCCAAATGTTAGCTTACGGAATAATGATTTCGGATTAGGATTTGGAAATGGATGTTGAGTGGGAGTTGTGATCTGTCTGGTACAGGATTGGACAGATGGACTCCAGAATTGAAACGTGTTTGGCTACGACCTAGGTGGTTGTAGTCTAACTGATGGATAGATGTATGTACCTTGTACGTGATTCGAGGTACGATACTGGGTAGATTGGTGATGCCTAGTGGCGGTATATAGGATATACTAGTAGTACGTTGGTGAGCGTGTTGGTAGTCGGCTTAGTTTCAATACCATTGGAGTAGTCGAGGACGTGAACTGGACATTGGATACTGTGCATTGGGTAATAGTGATTCTGATGGGTCCAGTTACACACAGATCGAGTGTTTTGTTGGTATATGTATACTCGGGTTGAGTGAGTTGGTGGTTAGTGTAACCACGAGTAAGTACAGTGTCAGTTTGTGACTGACGACTGTCAAGTGGCGACAGTTTGTCGAATGTGTCGGCATGGATCGATGAGTGAGAGTTGGTAACTCCCTGTGGGAGTAGATATCAGGATAGATTGAGATTGAGAAAGGAACCCTCGATTTGTTGTGTCAACAGAATGGTAGATTTGACAAGTGGTGTCAATTCGGAACGTGTGGTTTCTGTCATACGACGTGGTCGAATGTAGTCGATACGACGTGAGTACTAGTGGTACGTCTGGTTGAAGAAAAGTTTTGTGATGACTAGTGGGTGTGCTAGTGTACACATGAGATAAGATCGAATTATTTCCACGAGGTGGTTGTGGAATCAGGATAGTTGGAATTTCGAGAACGAAACTAATTAAGGAGGGAAGAACGGTTGGAATTAGGTCGGTTGGAATTTCGAGGATGAAATTAACTAAGGAGGGAAGGTTGTAACGACCCGTCCCGAATTCCTGGATTAGAATAGTGACTAATCATAATTAGTGAGGTTAATTCGTGATTAGTTGGGCGAAATCGGACGAACGATGCAAA
Organism: Prinsepia uniflora; assembly: GCA_032719365.1. Taxonomy (NCBI): domain Eukaryota; kingdom Viridiplantae; phylum Streptophyta; class Magnoliopsida; order Rosales; family Rosaceae; genus Prinsepia; species Prinsepia uniflora. The sequence goes on from CM064869.1 coordinate 70,755,419, forward strand.
ATGACCGTTTTGCCCCTAGGCGTCTGTAAAACATTGACTTTTCGTTCTAGTGGTCAAATGGACATTGACCGATGACTATGACGTAGTTTGGGACGTCACGAGTTCATAGACAGGTGGCACGTTCGATTCTGACATTCGAGGAAGAAGTTATGACGTTCGGAAGTTCAAGACGTTCGGAAGTTCAAGGGCAATTTGGTAATATTGGTTAAAAGGGGCAAATGTTGACTTTTGACTTGGGAGGTCCGATGGCCGAGGGCCAAAGACCGTTACGTAGATCAGGTCGATACAAATCCATAGACAGACGGCACGCTGAAATCGGACTTCGAACAGGAAAGTTATGGGTCACGGAAGTTCGATTTCACTATGCACTTACTTCGAGGCGATGATGACTTGGCTCATTCTGATTTGGCAAATATTTTAAGTGGGACCCATGGATGAGTGACAAATGTCACTCATCCCATTGGTCAATTCCCCTTAGTTGTGGATCTACATAATTAAATATTATTATAATTATTATTTTATAATTAATCTTTCTAACACTCAATCCTAGCCCTCCATCTAATCTAAATCTCTCAAATCCTAACCATCCATTTAATCCTCTCTTCTCTCATCTGATCAAATATCATCTTCCTCTCTATTTTCCCCACAAACCCGACCCCCCCATATTTCTTCATTTTCCATTTTCATTCTCTCAAAAGCAAACACATAACACCACATTCCTCATGGTCTTGTGAGAGTCGGGGAGAGAGCTGAGGGCAGGATAGTGACGTTATGGACAGTGGCTCACGACGGAGGACACGGCGGAAGAAAACCCGGTTTGGCGGGTAAGCTTGTTCAAAAATCCAAGTTTGAGTTTGGGAGCTTCTTGGTTATTTTCATTAATTGGGCTGGCATCTAGGGACCTAGGGGAGTCGAGGTGGATCGGTTTTGAGGCCTAGAACGGCCGGAGGCCACGGCGGTGGTTTCTTACAGACGGCCGGTTCATACATGAACATTCAAGTGAGTTTTAATCCATTTATTTCGGTTTTTAATTAGCTAAAAAGATTGGGTTCAATGTTAGGATGGTTTAGGAATTAAAAAGAGAGGATTGGACTGAAAGAGGGGAGGAATATGGTTGAACTGGGACCGCCGGTCCAGTTACAGAGGACGGACTGAACCGGCCAGTTCGAACCAGCGCTGAAGCTTGAAGACGCGTGAATAGTGCCCATGCGTGGGCTCACGCGCAGGAGGTTTCCCTGGGAGCGTGGGGGTACATGACCAAGATTTTGGGAATGTCTTCGACATGTGAAATCTTCTGTTCGATGTAACGAACATTTTGGGACTGGTTTCGTGTCGATCAGACACCGTCTAGATAATGTTTGGGGCATCAGTAGGTTTCAGATCGGGATTTAAAATAGTTAAAAATTCTGAAAAATTATGGGGCTTTAGTGGGAGATTAATTAAGTAGTTAGTAACCTTCTATTACGATTTGGACAGGTTTGAGAGTCCCGGTGATGACGATTGGCTCGGGAGAGCCGTATGACACGCAAATCGAGGAGGCCTCTCGGACGGTCTGTGAGTGGACCTTTTTTTCTAAATTGGTGCATGCATAAATGTTTATTATATGTTTTAATACATGTTTTGTGATGCCATGAGTGTATTTGAGTGTGGTTACATATTGGCACGTATTTCGAGGTTTCGGCCTTATACGTTGTCTATACGTGTTTATACTTTCTATGTTGATTTAAATGAAATGGTTGTGGATTTCAAAAGGATAAACTCGGGCATGAGGCCCATTTGGTTTTGCCTCGGGCATGTGGATCTATTTACGACCTACGGGTCTGAATTGTGGTCGCGACGAGTGCTATGTGCACGGCGGCCGACGATAAGACGCTCGCCTCCAGACCAGGATAAATGCCTTCCGGAGAGGTCACGATGCACGATTTGTTGTCGGGCAGCCGATGGAGGCTCGACTTCGGAGTGCTGACGGATCAGGATATCGATCGGTGATGAGTGCACCATGACCTTGTGGTGGTCGCGTCGGTTGATTCGTTCACGGCTACATACCAGGATTGATGGCGGTCTTGGATGGATGGTTGCACACATCACTACGATCAGAGTCGTGACTGACCCTGAGATATTGGACACGATTCCCAGTTGAGTCATGTGTTTGGACACGAGACCCAGTTACTTTACATTTATGATTTCGGGTCGAGGACCCTAATGGATTTCTAGGTTCATGACGGTTTATGGGAACCGACATGAACCCTTGAAAGGTTTTCTATGATTCATGACGGTTTATGGGAACCGGGCATGAATCCGTTGAAAGGTTTTATGGATGATTTCGTTATATATATGTATATATATATATATATTCATATACCTTCCTTTACTTGAATTGTCTCCTCCGGGGAGGGTCGTTGGCCTGGGTGGACCCCGGAGTAGTCACGGAGCACTGACTGAGTGGAGTCGCCCCCGTTGGGTTTCTTACTCTCAGGAAGGCTTGTATCATAACCTCAGGGAGGGTCATTGGTCTACGGACATCTGAGAGACTTGGGCTTGAGATCCCGGGTAGCATGCTCGTAGCTTTGGAAACCGTGACAGGATTGGTTGTGTGAATTATATGTATATATGATATATGATATATGATATGTGATGTGTACAGGTTTTGGACTGAGTCCCGTATGGATTTGGGCAGTGGCCCGTATGGTTGGTATCTTTATGGATTTGGGCAGTGGCCCGTGTATTCGGTTTCATTTACGATTTTGGGCTAAGGCTCTAATGAACGGTTTGATAAATGGTTTTCGAATGCATGCATGCTTTTTAGTGAAGGGTACAAATGTCTTTCTTATGGAATGTTTTTATAAACTCTTTGTTTTGTCCACTCACAGCTTTTAATGTTTTGACTGCCCTTCAAGTTGATAGCGGATGTGGATTGTAGCAGAGACCGAGATTTCACATACCTCCTCTGGATCCTGGCGTACTCTAATAGCCCAGAGGGCAAAGGTTGGAAATTTCTCTTATCTGACATTTCGTGTCGGACGGGAGCAGGGTCGTCCCGCGTTAATCCGGGGAGGATTGGGACGGGTCTTGTCACCAACTGCCCAAGATTCAGTATCAACTAGCACAAAAAAGGCAAAAAAGAGTCAAACGGAAGAGAGGTCCAACCATAGACTCACTGGCAAGAGATGAGATCCCTGAACCTAATGGATAACCGAATCAGCAAAAACCCGAAGAACCTGAGATCTCCCCAACTACCCAAAGTTCAATATCAACTAGCACAGAAAAGGCAAAAGGAATCAGACGGAAGAGAGGTCCAACTATAGACTCACTGGAAAGATATGAGATCCCTAAACCTATTGGACAACCGAATTAGCAAGAACACGAAGAACCTGAAATCTCTCCAACTGCCCAAGGTTCAGTAGCAACTAGCACAGAAAAGGCAAAAAAAGTCAAACGGAAGAGAGGTCCAACCAAAATGAAGAACATTGCCTTGGATTCTAATAATCGTGTTGATATCGAATGGACTGAAAGGGGTCAACCATGTGGAGATGGCTCAGTAGCATTGTCTTCTTACTTAGGACCTCTTGTGCAGGAAGTAGTCCCTATAACACTTATAGACTGGAGGAAGCTTTTTGCTGCGTATAAAACAATATTGTGGGCGTCTATTAAGGTACATCTGATGACTCTTGAATATTTATTTAAGATGAATGGTCAGATTAAATTATTACCAATTGCATACTCTTTGCAGGGAAGATACAATGTGGAAGACACTTGGAAAAAGGATTATATATTTCAGGAGATGGGTTGTATCTTTAGGTGCTCAAAGTCAGTATTGGTCAACAAAATACTCAAGGCACGGAATGAAGAAGAAAGGCTTAAACTTTGTCTTGATAACATAAGTTCGATTGAAGAGTGGAGGACCTTTGTCAGATAAAAAACAAATACAAAATTCAAGGTGATATGTCATTTTCTTTCGTGTTATTTGCTATTTATTTAGTTTTTTTAACATATAGTTTGTTGTTTTGGTTTTCCATTTTAGTTTGATGTTTTAGTTTGCTGTCTTAGTTTGCTGTTTTAGCACGGTGTTTTAGTTTTCTATTTCAATTATATAGTTGGGTTTTCACGCATTTTTTTGTGCTGGTTTTTAGGCTAAACGTGCAAAGTTCATAGAAATGAGGAGCAAACAAATCCCACACACTTGTAGTCGGAAAGGAATGGTTCGATTGGCTGCTGATATGGCAAGTCATTTATTTCATATATAAAAACAAAGTATCACTGAAGTGATATATGTACATGGACTCAACGTATAGTTTGCATAATTTTCAGAAAAAAACAAAGCAAAAACCTGGCTTCCATCTCTAGGGTTAAAGTATGGATTAAATCGCGCACACGAAAAGATGGTAAACCGGTGAACACAAAAGTAGCTAAAACAATTGTAAGAGCTTAACTCCTATGAAATTTCATATTTATACGATGATATTTTGTAGTGGATGTGAATAATTAGTTTGCAATTCCAGTAGGCAAGGTTGGAAAACATTGAAAGAGAATCACCTTCATCGTCAACAAGTAATGTGAAGGACGATGCTTTCTCTCAAGTGTTTGGGCATGAGGCTAAAGGAAGAATAGGAGGAATGGGAAAATGAATGATGGTTACTAAACTAGCTTTCATACAAGCAATGGACAAACATTTGCTGCAAATGCAAGAAGATCATATAGCAATGATTGATAAGTTAAGTAATTTGGAGAGCTTACTTGAGGCCATACTTTAAAATCAGGTATGTACTTAATATTTTGGGATCATTCTTAAAATTCAGTTATGTTGAGCCCTTATTAATTTAAATCATCAAATCTACTAAACTGTAGGCTCAACCAAGTTGTGAACATGATAATATATCTTCTCCAAAGGTACACTAATTATTCTAATATAGTAATTTCCAATTATATATTATATCATTGGAAATCTGAATTCTAATTTGTAAAACTTTATCTTATAATAGAGTGTAAATACTATCTCCACCAACAAGTGCACACTCCTAGATTGGTCTGGATCAAGTGAAAAAGTGGCAGAAGGTCGATGTTCTTCTAGTGATCCTACAGAGCTCGTTAATAATATACCCCTTGGACCGAATGCAAAGAAAGTTTGGGTAGATAGAGTAGTGCCTGAAGTACATTTGTGGAGGCCAACAATGGAGATGAATTTTATTGTTGAAGCAGTTGGGAGTACAATTGCATGGCCAGCTGACAAAGTTTGGATGGAAACAAGTGAAGAGGCTCCCAACGATTGTTCTCAATCGGTAATATTCATTTATCGTGCTTTATAATATAACAAGTAGTATCATCCTAAAGTTTCTAGAGATTTTTTGACATGATATATTTTGTTTTCATGTTTTAATGTGATTAGAATGTGAGTATGCCCTCAATCATCACATGCAAGTTGGTAGATTGGTATGGTGCACCAAAAATAGTTGCTGAAGGATGTTGGTCTTCTAATGATCCTACTGTTCTTGTTAATGATGTTCCTCTTGGCCTTAACGCTGTGAGGGTTAAGGTGGACCTAGTTAAGGAACCTAAAACTTTTCTGTGGAGGCCTATATATGATATGGTTTATATTGAAGATGCTATTGGAAGTACAATTGTTTGGCCTATGGACAAAGTTATAAAGGACAAGAAGCACCAAGCGCCAAATTGAGAACCATGATAATATTTCAACTTCAAGACTCACTAAAGCATTTATTCACAGCAAGAGGCAGCAAATTCAAGAGCTTGAAAAAACTCCTACAAGCGATGAAAAATTAAGTCAGAAGAAACCTGAGCGTAGTCAGGAGCAAGAAAATTTGTCTCCACCAATGGTAATATAGTTAGTTCTTTTGCATTAAGATATAACTATCACTATGTGAATGCAAATTAGTTTCAAACTATAACAGCTGGTACCTAATTGTTGTTTTGTATTATTTGAATTGTTGCTAGAGTATGGGCTCAGCCTTAAAAACCAAGTCCAAGTGCAAGTTGTTAGATTGTGAAAGATCCTCTGAAATTGTAGCTGAAGGACATTGGTTTTCAAGTGACCCAAAATAACTAGTTCATCACATTTCGCTTGGCTCTAATGCCATGAGTGTTTGGGTAGATATAGTAAAGAAATCGGATGCGAGTTTGTGGAGACATTCATCTGCAATGGATTGTATGGAAGAAGCTATTGGAAGTTTAGTCGAATGGCTTGCGGACAAAATTATTATGCTTAAGTAGGCGGCAAGTAAGAATTCCCAAATTTCTTTTAACTTTGTCTAATTGTAGTGATGGTAGAACAATGAAATGATTACAAGTTTGTCTAATTCTTTTCTGCATTTTTAGCTTCTCATTTCCTACATTTTTTGCCTCTCATTTTCTGCATTTTCAGTTTCTCATTTCTGCATTTTCAGCTTCTCATTTTTTGCATTTTTAGCTTCTCATTTTCTGAATTGTCTGCTTCTCATATTCTGCATTTTCTGCATTTTTTCAGCTTCTCATTTTCTGAATTTTATGCTTCTCATTTTCTACACTTTTATGCAGTCTATGCAGTTTCATTTTATGCATTTTCTGAAGTTGATGTTGTTAAATTGTTATGCATCTTCAGTCATGTAATCATGGATTCTGGATGATGGAAATGGAGGAACACTAACAAAAAATTAAGCTATATATGATAGTCCATGCATGTAAGGTTGATGACATACTTTTATGGTTATGAAGTTTATGATTTTCAAATATGAAGTTTCTGATTTTGGATTCGAAGCTTTAGAATACAATGGATATGAAGTTATTTGTATTTGGATTATGGGTTGAATGTGTTGTTTTCTTTTATATTATACAATGAATATGTGTTTGATGGTAAGAAAGTCTGCTAAGAAGATGTAGAAGGAAATTTGGAAATTTATTTGGTAGCCATAATAATTGAAAATTTGGGAACGTTTCATAGCATTTTAAAAAACCTACGGAAACTAATCTACATTGTTTTAAAAAGCTATAGAACATCATATCTATTATAGCATTGCATATGAACGCTGTGGTTAGAAGCTATTATAATGTTTCAGAAGTGCTGTCAAATGGTACATTGTGTCCAAGGAAAGCTGTAAAACAATCACAGCGTTCTCCACAAACGCTATGGAATCATATAACAATTGTATGGCCTGAAGTCACAGTATTTTCAAAGTGTTGTAAAAACCTTAACAACATCACTTTAAAAACGCTATAACAGATGAATATACTACATCACTTCGAAAACGCTGTAATATGTTCCACCCCTACTACAACGTAGGCAATGACGGCGTTTTCTTTAACGGTGTAATTTTCTATTACATCGTTTTTGGCATGCTGTAAACGTCCATCTCTGGCGTAGTGAAGATGAAGAAGGGAAGATAATGATGTAGATAAAATAGTGAAATGACAAAAATGTCCTTATAATTTTGGCCAAATTATGAGTTGACTGGACTAAATAATTGCTATGTGTACTTTTAATAGAAAATTGGATAGAAAACCTAACAGAAGTACTGATTTGTGAATGGTCATATAGTTTGAAATAAAAAAAATATATAAAGAGGCCATGGATCATGGATCGTGGATCGACCTAAGTATCGATTTGAGGAAAGCGACGATGAGGTGCGAGACATCTTTGTTGTCAAACTCCAATTCAGAATCAGATGAGATGACGCAGTCGGCCATTAAGAGCAGAGAGTCAGTGTGAGGGACAAGCGAGTTGAATCACTTGGAAACAACACGGCAGTGGATGAGCATCTTGATGTCAGAGATGGAGTCGAAGATCTGGAGGATGATGGAGTCTGGGAGGTGGTCGAAGCCGTCCATTTGAATCATCTGATGAGATGAAGCGGTCGACTGTTAAGAGAAGCGAGTTGATGTGGGAGACGAGCAAGTTTAATCACTTGGAAACGGCGCAGCAACGGATGAAGGTCTTGATGTCGGAGACGAGTCGAAGATCTGGAGGATGAGTGAGTTCGACAGGCAATCAAAGCCATCAATTTGAATCATCTGAAATTATCAGAGTCGCATATCACTGCCGTGTTGTTTCCAAGTGATTCAACTCCCTTGTCCCTCACACTGACTCGCTGCTCTTAATGGCCGACTGCGTCATCTCATCTGATGTCAGAGATGGAGTCGAAGATCTGGAGGATGATGGAGTCTGGGAGGTGGTCGAAGCCGTCCATTTGAATCATCTGATGAGATGAAGCTGTCGACTGTTAAGAGAAGCGAGTTGATGTGGGAGACGAGCAAGTTTAATCGCTTGGAAACGGCGCAGCAACGGATGAAGGTCTTGATGTCGGAGACGAGTCGAAGATCTGGAGGATGAGTGAGTTCGAGAGGCAATCAAAGCCATCAATTTGAATCATCTGAAATTATCAGAGTCGCATATCAGAGACTCAAAGAGTAACAATGAGTATTTGCTTGCTTTTGTGAAACGAGGACTCACGAGATTAGGGAAAAAATGAAGAAAAAAAATTAGGATTAGAAACCCCGGCAAAGATTGAGTTTGGATTGGTGATGGTTTTGGGTGTTTTTTCCTTGATTGGGTTTGAATTTTGGTTTCTAATTCATAGATATCTAGATAAAGATGATTTGGTAATGATATGGTGGATGCAAATGATGAATTGGGGAAAGAAAAAATTGAATTGCGATGATGATTAATGAAAATGATGAATTGGGGGAAAGGAAGAAAGGATGATGATGATAGATTAGGACAATGCCTAAATTTCACGTAGACACTTAATTAAGTTTTGGACGGAATTTGTGACAAATGTACGTTTTTGAAATCAATAGTATAGCTTGAGTACGTATTTGAATTTTTTTTTAGTTCAAGCACCTTTTGAAATCGATCATATAATTTAGATACTTTTATGTAGTTTAAATATGGATCCTTCCACGACAAATAAAAAGTAAAAGCCAAAATAAATAAAAAAAGAAACACAAACGAAGAAACGACGCCGTATTGGTGGTCACTACTAGGTGCAGTTTTCTTTGCTTTTTTCATCACTGGTAAGCCCAGCGTCGTATATCGACTTTTGAAGCAAAACCAGGGTGTGAGACTTTCGAGAGTGAAAGAATGAGGTTCAACTTCGACACGGAGGAAGAGGAGCCTGGTCGGTCCCCGACGCCCAAACGAGACGAAGTGGAATGGGTCCCACTGCAGAACCATCCGGTCTTCTCCTGCGCCTCCGGCCCGGTCCACGACTCCGCCGCCGCTCGAGCGCCCAGAAACCTCTTGGCCTGGGACGGAGCGTCTCGCTTTTACTTATGGGACTCCGATAAGCTCTGCCTTCACCGGATCTCCATTCGGCTGGGCGAGCCCGACCCCACTTCTGTCCTCGCTACTTCGCCTTCCAAGGTTTCCACTTGATTTATTTTTGAAAATTTGTTTTGCTTCATGTTTGATTGTAGGGAAATGGAAATGTAGGAAAGTAATTAAACTCAACTGAGCTTGGAACAGTAGTAAAGAGCTGAGTATTATACACTCTGACGAAACCTTAGGTCTTAGTGTGGATTTTTGAAAATTTAAAGATGATTGTGTAATTATACGTAGTTTGAAAATTCAGTTCATACTTGATTAGGTTTGAGTGCATGATTGATAATGTCTGTAATTTGATAGGTACTGCAAGCAGATGTAAACCCCAATTTTGCGGTTCAGCAGATTTCGATCAATAGGAATGGGTCGGCCTTGCTCCTTTCTGGTTCAGGTGGTCTATGCATTATGTATCTTTATGGGCGTACTTCCAACAAAGACAATGCGACAATTTGCAGGTATGATCGGAAGATGGCCGTATGTTATGATTTTTGCTTTTCGTCTTAAATATGTTGCTTTAAGGTATCAATCAAAGTAACTTGAGTGATGAATGACTCATAGTGGTGATTTAGATTTTATTGGGATGCTAATCTTAGCTCCACTTTATGAATAAAGTCTTTTTGAAATTCCTGCATATAAACTCTTATGATTCCTCCCATAATATTTCTCAATTTTTTATGTTAGTCTTTCATGATAAGTTACTTGAACATGTTCCTTTAAGGTATCAATCAAAGTAACTTGAGTGATGAATGACTCGTAGTGGTCATTTAGATTTTATTGGGATGCCAATCTTAGCTCGGTTTTATGAATAAAGTCTTTTTGAAATTCCTGCATTTGAACTCTTAGAGTAGGGAAAATATTGTCACAAGCGTTTATAGTAAGGCACAATTTAACTGTGTTCTCTTCTGTACTTCCTATTGGAACAAAGTATGATTGCTCCCATAAAGTTTCTCAACTCGGTATTCTTATTTTTTATGTTAATCGTTGATGATAAGTTTTGCTTTTTATTTAAAGTCAAATACTTGCTCTGGAAATTCATATAGGCCTGTGTTCCCCTAGTGGAAATGTAGTACACGCAGACGCAGTGTATCTTCTGTTTTATTGGACATCCTGTTGCAAATTAAAAAATTTAAATGTTCCAAAGTAAAGATTCTTAATTTATTTTTTTCTTGAAAACATAAAATCTTACAGGACTATTACTGTTGGTTCTCTATTCTACTCAAGTGGAAGCAATATCATGCGTATACTACAAGTTTCGTGGCACCCGAACAGTGACACCCATCTCGGAATTCTTTCTGCTGATTCAGTTTTCAGGTATCAGATCCTTTACCATTCATACATTGTTGAGATAGTTTGTCATATCAGATACTGGTAGAAGCTAGACATGAATTATAAAATTTTCTTTGAGTCTTCTTGGTTGACATTACATGGAAATTATGACAAAAATCAAATGATAAAAACTTTACTAAACTGGTCAATGAATCAAAACATTTGATCATCTTCAATATAATGCGGTGATATATGGAGGGACTTGGCATGATTTGTTAAAGAATAGGCCTGATTTGTTTTATTTTATTCTTTCTAGAAAAGTTTATTAAATTTCAATTGTTAAGGTCATCTTACTGAGACATCCTACGTGGCATATGATTTTCTAATACATTTTAGAAACATTGTTTGATCATATTTACATCCTAAAATTCATATTAGCTCTTATATAGCTTTCTTATTCATATCAACCTTGTGTCTGGGTTCAGACCAAACAAAAAACCACTTGTCTGAGCTCGGCACATGTTACTGTGAAAGTAGTTTAACTATTGAGTTTCAAACAATTGGTTGCCTTCTTTTTATTTTTGCTTACCTTTAATTTTTTTTTTGGGGGTAGAATTTTTGATTTGTCTACAGATCTCATTCAACCAGAGCAAGAATATTTTCTACAGCCTGTGCAATCAGGTAGATCGAGGAATGCGACATCAATTTGCCCAGTTGACTTTTCATTCGGGAGTGATCACCTGTGGGACTCATTTAGTGTAAGCTTATAAAAATTTTACTTTCATAAGTTCTGTATGCATTTATTTTTTGTTCAACCACCGATTGAATAGATTTCAATCCTTTTGAACATGTTCTTGTTCTGATGGACTTTTTGAGATATGTTAATCTCATGCTCGACTTTAGCATTGTTGTCTATTACCATCTATTCCATAGCTTATCTTTGTTAGTAGTCACCGTTTCTTAACTGTTCCTCTATTATATTGCTAAGCTCATTCTTATTAGGCAAATTAACTATTTTATCATATAATTTACTTAATTTTATTCATATTCTTTTTTACAGGTTTTCGTTATGTTCACCGATGGTTCAGTTTACATCCTTTGTCCTATTATACCATTTGGAAGGTAAGTTGTTCTTCATGTGCCATCCTTCCATGCTAAGTTTTGACATGTTTAAGGCTTGTACTTTCCTTTGTAGGGGAAACTACAGGTAGGGACCAAGGCATCTTTAAATGTGTTTAAAGCACTAGATTCTAGATAATCAAACCATGACGGCAATATGGTTTCAACCATCACTTGGTGAGACAGATGCCATAAAGTCATAAACTATAAAGCTGGATGCCTCAGTTATAGTTCCATAGCCCATCCCGGATCTTTCTTAGAAATGTTTAGTTTAAAGAGAAGACTTCAGTTGTCCTAATATTCTATTTGCGTTGTATTTATTTACATAAATTCGTCCGTTTCAATCTCTGCTTCTGTCACCTATAAGGCTGTGAAGTTCTGGTCATTTCAATTTTCTTTGTCTGGGCTTATAAATTTCTGACAGATTAAATCTGAAGATGGTCTAAAATCATAAATTGATCAGAAATATTTGACTGATAGTTTCATTTCGTCCTCTTTTTATCATTTATACAAGCTTTTTGTTGAAAAATGGTATACTCTGTTTCCCCATTATGTGTTAATTGATCTTAGCATTGGGTGCCGAGTGTAATTAGCTGTTTTATTTTGTAACAGTGCCTACAAATGGGAATCCATAGTTGAGATATATAATGATGCTCAGACATTTGGCCTGAAGTCTGCCAACTCTGTGGCTGTTAGTAATTCGAATTTAGCCATCTCTTGGTTGGAAGCAACATTTCCTGCAATTTCGGACCATGAAACGGAAGGATCAAATCTATATGTGATAAGATCTCATCCTTATGCTTTATTTGGTGCATCACTCTCACTGCAGGTATCTTCATTCTCCTACTTATAGCCATGTGGTAGTTTTTTCACGCGTTGGCCCTACGATATCAATGTGTTGTACATATGTAGTACATTAAAAACCTAAGCACATGCTTTTCCATTTTGAAAAATCATTTAGATTTTTATTAGCTCGTTAGAGCTGGAATAGCTCCGTGTCAAAGTAAATTGGCATCACTAGCTACAATTCTTTGATAATGTCATTTTCTTGATATTTTTTTTTTCCTAATACGTGGGGTATTATTTATTTGTTAGGTTATTGCAAGTATATCTGAAACAGTAATTTAAAGCCAACTCTCTTGCAATGTAGTATAGGGTGCCTTAAGTCGGCAATACGTTTCTCAAAGACTGGGCTGTGTATTAGAGAATTCCACAAATGACCTTCTTTATAATTTCCTAGGGACCTCTGAGGAAAGTGTGTCGTGGTAAGGATGTAGAAGATTCAACCTTTCGTGGTGCAGAATGTGAAGGCGGAGCAGTCAATTTTCTTTATGACTTGGTTGTCAAAGACTCAATTCTAGTGACAGCTTGGAGTGGTGGGCAATTGCAAATAGATGCTCTGGCTGATGAAATCCAACCCGTGTGGAATGTTGGCAGTCCACCTCGCCTTCGTGTTGATTCCTACAATCGTATTCTTGGTCTTGCAATGATTTGTGAGCCAACTCCATGTACGCTTGCACCTGTGAAACTTGATCAGCCTCTTGATAGTACCCTTTGGTTGGGGCATCCTCCCCCTCTGTTGAGACTGGCTATTGTGGATCTGGCTCTGCCTAGGAGAACAAAAAGTGGCTCTCAGATTATGATGTTTATTGATCCCATCATGCCGGAAAGAATATACACCCTTCATGATGGAGGGATAGATTCAATAGTGTTGCATTATCTTCCGTTTACAAGTCAGATCAGTGACAAGAATGAGACCATGAGAACTCCTTCGGTGCACCCTGTTCTAAGTACATGCCAGGGAGAAAGCTCCTCGCAGTCTGCACTTTCTGGCTTTGTGTCATTATCAGATTCATTTGGGTGTTCATGGATTGTTGGAGTTACTGCTTCTCGAGAATGTATCGTGCTGGAGATGAAGACTTGGAACCTGTTACTCCCTCTTCATGTTAACATGGAGAACAAATCTCTTCGCCTCGAAGAGCCAAAAGAGAAGGATATGCCAGATATCTTAAGCAAAGAGCTCCTAGTTGGACCTAAAGTGGTTCTTGTTCCTCAGGCCTCACCAAATGTGCGTTCTGTTTCTGCCGAGTCTATTGAAGGTCGATCAATGCTTCACGATTACTTCAAGCTTTTTCATGAGAATTACGTAGAGTATGCACATAAGGTAATTATATGCTAAGCATTTCACAAATAAACCATGTTTGCTGTCAAACCTACTTAAAGGAATGGTTGATTTTTTCATGTTTTTTAATAGAATCCATGCATTTCACAAGTGGTTTCCGTATATGGAAAGAAGTTGACTGGGAAATGTTCGTATTCTGTCTGGATTGTTCTTGACTTAATGAACTTTTCCTCCAAATTTCTAGGTTTATTTTGAACTCAAGCACCATGGACCTCTGTTGAAGAGGATAATTGACGACCAGCATGCTCGCTTAGGTGAGGCACAAAAGGGGCTTTTGAAAGTTGAGCAGAAACAATCAAACTTGGAGGACAGGGTTGATACTGCAATCCAGCGGCACAATCTTCTGGAGGAGCGCTTGAAACGTTTGCGGAACTTGCCTGGCCCTCATAAAAAACCGCTGTCAAGAGCTGAACGGAAGTTTAAATGCGAGCTTGGTAATGATTCTCAGTCAGTAATTTTTTCCCCTATACTGCCCCAAATCGTTATAATGCACACCTCTCGCCTAAGGTACATTCTTGTGTTGCGTACAGATCACTTTGCTGGTGTTGAGCTTGATGCATTGCGTTCTTCGGTTAACGCTTTAACTGCAAGGTTGAGGAGGCACACACAACCGGCGAAAGGCAATGCCTCAAATCCACAAAGGCTGATACCGAGGAGGAAAGACCCGCTGCAAGAAGCTCAATTCTCCCAGCTGAAATCCGCACTGGAACAACTCTCACTGGTGAATAGTGATAATACAAAAAAGGTTAAGCTTGTTGAATCTGCATTAAAAAGCAGGGAGAGCACACCTACTTTGTTTTCAAATCTTCACCACTCAACTCAGAGAGAGGAATGTAGTGTAAGCTCTAGTTCTTTATGATTTTTGGCATGATTGATTTTCTTCAGGGTGGTTTCTTAGTACTGAATCCTTAATTTTACTGAAGAGAGATGTTAAACCTACGAAGTTATATGTACATAATGCGTGTTCTAAATTTCAAGTTTTTTTCCCTCAGTCATATGTGCTGTCCTGTTATTTGCACACTAATCAAGCTAAAGATGAGCTGCAAAATCTGCAATAACTGCAGCTGCTACATCATCTCCATGTTATGAAGGGAAGACAGATTAATTAATTAATTAATTGATTTTATTTTCTATAACTAATCACTAAATTAATTGGGAACTTTATTGGGTTGGAGATCAAGGTTATTTATTACAACTCTGCCACTACATTTCCTGACTTTGGTCGTCCTTCAACTCTCTTTACATGGCCTCAGTCCCAGACCCATTGTTCCTCCGCTGCACATTGATAGGGTACCTCTTCTGCGTCCTCGTCGTGGGAAAAAAAACCAACTTATCTTCCTCTGCCGGAACCCAACTGCCGAAAGAAAATTAGAGCAAGTCCCCGTTAAGTTGGTAAATAACAAAGGTCTCTACGAGCGCATACAGAGAGACTAGTTACTTGATAGTATGAATGCTTGTTATACCTGTAACGGGTGACTAAGTGGTGCAGGAAAACGGAGAGTTCTACCCTAGCTAGCTCATAACCCGGGCACAGCCTCGGCCCTCCTCCAAATGGTGTGAACACATTTCCAGGGCTTGTAGGTGGTCCGGAGTTGTTCTGTGTATTCATTTCCAAACATCAATTAGCAACACAAATCTCTCTCTAATAATGTTGTATTCAAAAATTAGAAAGACGAAAAAAAAAAAAAGAGCAAATACGAGTCAACTAGGGGAAGAGAAAATCAAGTACCTGCCACCTCCATGGATTGAAAGTTCGAGCGTCCTTGAAATGATCTTGGTCCAGATGTACGGCACGAAATGATGCAAAAACCTTCCACCCCTTAGGGATTGTGTAACCTGTTTTACACCAGGGTTACGTGATGAGAAACTATTCGATGTGATCGTGAGACTTAATGAGATGATATGGTATCGAGATTGTTACCCTTAACGTGGACATCTGTCATTGCCCGCCTAAACACCCCGCTAATTATGTTTGCAACTCGTAGTGTCTCGTTGACAACCTAAACACAAACAAAACCAAAACATTAATCAATCAAACTGAACTCAATCTAGGTCGCTCCATCATTATGTAATGGTTCATTATGTTCACAATGTACTGAGGAATTAAGCTTGTTTTTTTTTTCTTTTTTTTTAATAATTAAATATAAATGTGTAAGAATATCTTTAGCATCATTTTTTCACCGAACATGTCTAAATTAAACAAAGAATGCTTACACATTGAGTGAATGGCATTGATTTGTAATCACTCCATTGGAGAGTCTCTGATGACTTCTTCTTTGCCCTAATTTGATCATGTTCCTCCTGCAATGAAGAGTCCAAACAAAATTTGTTAAGCAATTCAAACATAAGAGATTATTTTTATTTTTATGAGATTCGAACTTAAAATTATGTATTACATAGTAGGGTGAAAAGTTATAATTAATGATAATCATGGTTAGGAATAATGATCTGAAAGTCAATGAGAATCCAAGGGTGAGGATTTATTCATTGAAGCATCTCACGTGTGTGCACAAACACCAAAACAATCCTAGGAATCGAAGAAAAGGGTACAACGCTAAGGTGCTGACCACCTTGAGTATTGACATCGCCTACCCCTCTTTACACCGTTGGATTTTTGCGGTCCTAGAAATCAGAACCGCCCGATTCCCAAGGACCCAGCTTAGGGACCAAAAGCCATAAAGTAGGAGGATAACCACACAATGACCAAATTACCCCCACCACTTGCACGTGAACCAAGTTGAATTTGAGGAACAGGGACGATTCGGTCAAAAGACCAAAACTGATCAAAATCTGACATTTTTTTTTTTTCAAAGCTCGAAAGAAGCGTGCAGTTTGGAAGGAGGAGCAGCCCATCATTTTGTCCGATCGTTTTATACCAATGCTGTTGCCTTCTCCTCCTCACTTTTTTACCACTTTCCAACAATCGCGTCACACCTATATGGTGGTATTTTCGTCATTATACTAACATTCGGAATCTTTGACATTTACCTGCATTTCACCATGACTCGGAACCATCTTAATAATTCGACGATTTGAAAAATTATACTTCACCAGTTCACCAGCATGGGGGCATGCGCTACATTTCGACATCTTCATAAATTGCTAGACTTCAACCATAACATTTGAGCTATGTATTCACTACATCTCGACATCTGAATAATTGACTTCTCGACATCTTATTATTTAACTTGAAACATGACACAACAACAACACTATTTAGTCTTTAACTAATTTCAGTCCTTCAATTATGAGATGCCACTTTACAAATTTTCCTAATTTTACCTACTCTCTTCCAAAACAATCGGGTTCCCTTGTTTTTTTCTACAACAAAGTTAATACAAATCGGTGGCAAATAAAGTTTTTTTGTGAATTATAGACCGTATATCCGTCTGCAATATTTATATACCCAAAACAATGTGATTGATTTGAGCATTTAGATAATGAAAATGAGGCTACTAAAGGAGCAAGCTAGCTAAGTGCTCCAACATGAGCATGATGGTTGTTGCAACCCCAGTAGGCCCTCCCTCAATGTGAAAAGAAAGCAAGAAAAGAAAATAACACAAAAGAAAAAGAACAAGCGTGTCGTGTGGGGGAGTGTGGCACACTACCTTCAGTTGAGCCTGGGCCAGAGGTGTCTCTGTCAAGAACTTGACGGCAAGTGTCATGATTGTTGAGGTGGTTTCATACCCAGCCACCAGCAAAGCAAGCAAGAAATCCACAATCTCCTCGTCGGAAAACGCCGTGTCTCCTCCCAGAAGTGCCCCTAGCATGTCCTCTTTCCTCTGTCCCGCCTCACTCTCCCTCCTCCTTTGCCTCACTATCAACGTCAATGCCTCTGCCACCTTTGTCCTAGCCTTCATTTTAAAAAATACACCCATTTAATTCATTAATTAAAATTAAATTAAATAAAGCCACAAATATAATTAATTTATGAAAATTTTAAAAAAAAGGAAAATTACCTGAATGGCCCTCCTGTAGGTGGTGGAAAATAGAGGCAAAGGGACGGTGAAAAATCCCTCAATTAGTAGGACGTACTCTTTTCTCAGACTCTCTGTCCATTCACCTGGATCAAAGCTCATCAGCTGCTTCACTGCTAGCTCAAAAGTTATCTGCACCAACGATTAATTACTTTTACACGACCCAATCATAACTCTTGTTTAATAACGCATATTAGTTAGTAAATTAATATCATTTGTCCCAAATTCTCCGAGTGAATCATATGTAATTACATTTTAACAGTTGGTAGATTAAAACCACGCTAAATATTTTGTCTGAACTTTATATAATATATGGTATGTGAACATGTGCACGTGGTAACATGAACTACGAAGATGACGAGTCAAAAAGAATGATTTTGTAGGGCGTATACTTTAAAATGGAGGGTAACGTGCACTTGCATGTATGTCACCCACTTAAGCTTACCCCATGGGATCCAAGTCACCGCCATTTTTATCTGACGTGAACCCATGAGGCATGAAGCATACATAATTATGAATCCTAATTAATTAACTTTTATTTTTTGAGTTCATTAAACAAAACGTTCTAAACAAACTTTATAATTAAGGTTGTTCTGTCTTAGTTTTAATTAGGCCAGTCATCTTTTGTAAGATTATGTTTTTGTTTATGATGTTCACGTATAAATTTTAAACGGACCTAATAGCTATTTTATGTATCATGTTAAAATGTTAAAGTGTTTTGACTTGCAATTAAAAGAAAACTTTATAATTATGAATCCGAATTAAACCTTTTTTTTTTCTTTTTCTTTTTCTTTTTTGAGATTAAACAAGACATTCCAAATCAACTTTATCTTTGTCCTGCTTCATAAGAAAACGATAAATAAAAAAGAAAGAACGTTGTGTCAAAGAAGAAAAGTAAGGTATTTTGTCGAATTAAGCCACGTTTACTTATCAAAATGAAATAAATTTAGATATGCGAATATGAAAGAAAAGTACGGAAATCATATCATTATATTCCTCTTTGTTGATTTTGTACCTAATTTAGAGGGGATTTGGTACCTATTTTCAAGTAGGCTTTCTATTTTTCTATATTTTCTTAATTATTGTCTTAATAAATATTGGGTATTCAATATGAAAATAATGATGGGAAATGAACCAAAAATAAATAGGTTTTAAATTAGAAAAAAGTTGTATACGTGTATTCTACCTTCTTGGCCTCCTCCATGAGGAGGACCCGGGCGGCCCAAGCGTCCAAGTTGAGCCGGATCAAGCGGTCTATATCGTCCAAAAGGTGATCTCTGATAATGGAAGAGTTGGCGAAGCTCATAGTGAGAGAGTGCATTCGCTTATGAAGACTGCCCTTCATCAACAGCAGCGAGTGCTTCCCCAGAAGATTCGATATGGAGCTCGGGTAGCTGCACTCGAACAGCTTCCCTTCGTTCTGCAAAATGAACCGGTTCGTCTCCGGGTCGGAGGAGAACACGGTGGGCTCCCCGAAAACATGGGTAGTGAATATGGGCCCAAACCGGTTCACGCGCTCGTCGATGAACGGTTCGGGGTTCTCGGTCTTGTAGGCCGAGATAAGCTGTAGTGTCTCCCCTAAAAAGGGAAGGCCGAGGTTGCCGGGAGGCAGCCTTAGGCGCCGGTGGCGGGAGTTGCGGAGGAGGAAAAAGAGGGTGTATGAAAAGACGGAAATGCCCAAGAGAATTGAGAAGAGGAAATATTCCATGGTGAGTCAGGGAGGGAGGGATGTATTTAGTATTTGGTTTGGTGGGCTTGTGTATAGGGGGGTATATATAGAAAAAAAAGAGAGAGGAAGGAATATAGAGGAGGAGGAGGAGGGGAAGCACACGGGGGGTTTTGAGAATCGAAAATGGATGGATGGATCTGATTGTTAATGAGAATCTAAAGAGAAGGGAAAGAAGATTAATGTCGGATATTTTTGTATGTAGTCATACCTTAATTTTTATTGTATTTTATTCTTTTTCTTTTTCTTTTTCTTTTTCTTTTTCATGGAATTAATGGTATAATTTTTTTTTTCTTTTGTGTGTGTTTATAGGATAAGAGATTAAGAGTGACGAGACTTTGTTGGGAGAGAGAGGGAGAGACATACCTTAATTTTTATTGTAGTTTATTCTTTTTCTTTTTCTTTTTCATGGAATTAATGGTTTAATTTTTTTTTTCTTGTGTGTGTGTGTTTGGAAACTTCGTTATCACAAAAATTAGTGGAGTTTTGGACTTACTTCGATTTAATTAGCTCATTTCACTATAAAATTGATTTGATTTGGTTTTAACTTCATCCTTTTTTTTATATTGGGAAATAGTATGTCCCATCTTCACTTGAAGTTAAAAGACTAAATTCAATCCTCCTACGTAATTTCATCAACAACTACAAAAATAATAAAGAGTTAAGAAATTAAAATTTCCATATAACTAGGTGGTTTTAATTGAGCTCCATTTACTATGTTACTGTTTATTGGCGTCTAGCGCGCATAAATAAACTAGAAGGTCGAAGAACCGTTCAATAATTTTTCCATTTTTTATATTTAAGATACGAGGAATAAAAATAATCGATAACAAATATAGTAAAGGATAATATTTGTATATATCACATTTTTAGTGGTATTTTATTGTATTATATTTTTAATTTAGAGAATTTTTTTTATACATTTATTATAATTAGAACCGTTCATTATTTGAATATCATATTAAGATCATATCTGTAAAAAAAACTTAATAAGATTGATGGTCGTTTAACTAATTATACATATCAAAATAAATCAAATTTTTTTATATTTAGTTGATAAATACAAATAGCTAAATGATCACTACTGCCACTCTTCATCCTATGTTTCACTTCTTCAATACTTTCTACATATTTCATGTACACAAAATGAAAACTAAAATATTATCAACGACCCTAGTTCTCTTCAAAGTATATATGTACCCTCCACCTCCAGATAATTAATATATAATTTTGATATGCCAAACAATAATATATATTATAAGTTAATTAGCCACACCGATATCGCATTCAAGGCGCTGCTCCATCGGAAATCCTCAAGATTTCCAGCAGATTTGAGTATTTTATAATTTCCATATATTCTTCATGTGGCGCACACAAATTAAAAAAATATGCAGAGTTTAGTGAAAAAGTTTGTCAGGAAATTAATTATTAAGATTTAATGATATATATACTACGTACCTACTATTTATATTAACACGATACATAATTATAAAAATCCACAATATATATATATATATAATACAAGTTGCAAGCACACATGACCAACTTGATTCGAAAAAGTTGGAAGCCTTAATTATGTGGATTCGTATCTCGATCTGTGCATAACCCACATATAGTAAAGATTGAGATCAAAATAATACTATTTAGGTTTTGTCACTAATTCTTTGCAAAGATGATGTTTGGATTGGAATGGAACGAATCATGTGTATTGTTGTTGGTGTATCCCACTCTCTTCCTTTTGCTAGTGGATTGAAGAGATAGTAAGATTCAAAGGGGTCGGGGGTGAATTCTAACATATTTATTAGAAAATTTCAAAGGGATCGGTGGTGAATCCTAACATATTTATTAGAAAATGTATATTTTTGGTAAATTATATATCTATGAATCCAAAAAATTAAATAGATTTGGGATGTGAGAATTTTAAAATTATAGTTTGAATCAAATTCAAAGTGTTTTTTTTTCCTCACCCATACACATTCTAATTATCCTCCCAGTTCTAAAATGTTTGATTAGATTTGTATTTAATTTTATGAAAAGTGTTTCATTAATATTTCTTTCGCTAATTAAACATATTCCACTTCTCTTTCTAAGTAAACATTTTCCTTTAAATTTCATTTGCAAATGAACCTAAATGTGTTTAGCAAAATAAATTAGACTAGTAAAGTCCATATGAACTCAACTAAGATGGATGAACTTGGCGTTTGCCATCTTCAAAAGCTGTGTGTTTAATTCCCGTTAAAACTGGTCCAACGTTCAAATAAAGGATCACGACAAGGAATTATTACACGAATTTTTATCTGACAATAATAAAATCTAATATAATTTCACTTTTTACGAAAGTCCACATTTATTTTAGTTTATTTTATTTATAGAGTCTATCTAAACTCAAGCAAAGATGGCCGGGCGTGAGCGAGAGACCCACAAATGAAGCTTCTAAAGAGATAATTTAAACATCACAGCCGGCCACGTGTATACAAATAATGATCGATCCGAAGCTGCAGAATGATGCAATTATAGGGTTGGCCTTTAAATATGAGGCTATCATCAGATCATATGATATATTGCTCAATCCACATGGTCCCCATGAGAGAGGAAACAACATTACCCTCACCCTCAGGCCTCAAGCCTCAACTTTATCTGTCCATCTATCTCAAACTTCTCATCTCAACCCACTACACAATCTACCTAGCGACTATCGATCACGATTAACCCTATAAAATATAGTATGATCGATCCCTATGAAGTATATGAACATGAAGCACTCACGAAAAACCTTGTTTCCATAAATATATTAATGCTATATATATATATATATATCAAGCTTTTCACGACACAAACCCATCAACCATGTGTTTCTAACTTTGTGTTGTGCCCTCCCCAAACTTTTTATTTCCTTCCATCACTTCAATGAACCAATCACTCTATAACCCACATGCTTCAATCCCCATTCATTAGTTTTTGATCATTGGTTTTGTGTTACTCTTTAAAAGTTTGTTGTAGGATAAATAGTTAGAGGTTCATTTCAAAATTAATTAGTATTAGAATAAATTATTCATTTTTAAATTAGATATAAATTGACTTTCTGATGGACGATATGTCTTTACATATGCCCTTGTCGATCTTGTCAACATTCTTTCCGAATGTATACCATAACCTTAGATGAGACATATATGTCTGTTTTTTCTAATGCTTCAATTGCAAATTATGACCCCCGATGAAGTCATATCTCGATCAACAGATGAGACATCAATGTTGATGTGCATGCATAGATTAGAATATATAATATAATTAACTTGTTCGAAATAAATATGATTGATGCTAAGTAGTACAATAATATCATCATACATATTGTGATATGAATGAATAGTAAGTCTAATTAAACCTAATTCGAAGTGATTAGGTTAAAACAGTTATGAAAGTTGTGATTCGTTTTGCTATATAGGTATGTATTAAAATGCAAAGTCAACCCCACCCCCTCAAGGAAAAAGAGTCGCAAAACTCATAACGCTAATCCTAGTGGTGAGACATTGCTCATCCAAGTCATGATCACAGAAGGGGGTGGCATGGCCCTTTTGTGTTTGTAGTAGTAGAAAATGAAGATGGTGCCCCCACATTTACACGTGCATCTTAATCCATCTCACGTGTGAGGTGACATGTGTACTATATATTACCTAAGGCAAGTGATGAAGATGAAGAAGAATTAGAACAAAGCGGGCGATGATGATATACATATGTATTTCTAGTGTCCTTTTATCAATGGCCAATACCATATAATATGTATATACGGCCGCCTCCCATTAACTTTTGTGCTACTTGCCTCGTCTGGTCGCTGTAATAATCCATATTTGCACTAACCCTTAGTCAACCTCAACCGGCCACATCAACATTATTTATTTCCAATCTATTTCTATTTTTATTTAATGTTTAAATGAGTTTTCTTTTTTTAAAAAATTTAAGTTTCTGATTTGACTTTTGTAAAATAAAAAAATAATATATATATATATATATGTATAAAACAAATTATGCTTGGTAGCGTTCTCCGTGTAAACCAATTGATCTTGCCGCATGGATCCTACATCCAGCTTGGTAGTTGGTACGGGTCTGTAATTTATGAAATTATGACTTTTAACGTGTGTATATATATATGATTTCTAATATGTATATATAAATAATAAAATAGTAAAAACTATATATTTTTAATTCTAGCTTATATAAATAATGAAAATTTTGTGACGCATCCAGAATCTAATAATCATGAAAATATATTGTTTATGAGATATTTTGATAAAGGAGTGCCGGTACATATAATATATGGTCTAATTGGCGATCGAGCAACGAGAGGGGTTCATGCATGAAATCATGTAGGACACTGAAAATTATGCGACTCTTTGCATACATATGGCTATGTTCTTGCCGACACAATAATGTTCTTATATGTAAACAGAATTAATTAAGATATAATTTATATTTCTGATTGGCATTTATATTTCTACGTACGCTTTCCAGTAGCTTTGCGACACCACAAGGCCAAGCATATATATCATGATCATATATATACATATATATATATATATATATACAATCATATATTAGCTAGATGTAACTGTACTACCAGCTATAAAGCCACAAAGGACCACGAAATCTTATCAAATCTGGGATTCATTTAATCAAGGGGTGTGAAATGGGACCAAAGAATTCATTTCATTTTAGCTAATCAGAATCTCGAGAGATTAAAATTCAAATTAATTCTATTACAAAAAATCAAGTTAATTAGTGTTTGATCCAGGTCGTAATTCGACCTTGTCAAATTTGAAATCTGGCCATGGGATACTTTTGGGTCCAAAAAAAATAAAATTAAAGGTTGAAAATACAGCTAGAAGTAAAAAATGACAAGTTCGGCCAATCATATAAAAAAAAATTTAACTACAGCCGCATCTCAATTGAAAACGTAATTAGAAAAAATGAATATGTGGGAAAGATAAGAAATCACGATTTAAGGTCAAACATAGATTTATTTTTGAACTTACAAATGTAAGAAAATCATGATAATCCGAAGATAATGTGGTAAAGATCAATATGGGAAGAAGATCAAATCATGTCTCAAATCAAATGTATCCAACAATTATGGAATTAAAACTAACTTTGGCTAGTATCGTGTTGATTGAGGAATCAAAGATAGTCAACATCAATCATCTCTAAACAAGGAATTAATCTTGCTAATTGAATTACTTGTCGAGTTGGGATGCATCTGAGCCCTAAAAATATTAAGATTTGAAAAAGAGAAGAGACATCTTCAACATCAACACATTAACTTACTCTTATCTTGCACCTCTTCAGTTCTTAGACTAGATTTTTATATTCAAGTTCTAGTGTAGCCAAGTTCATCATTTTTTAGAGTAAAGTTTATTTTTTTCATAATACTTTCAATTACTTTGTTTTATTCAATCTTTAGTTCGATTCAAGTTCGTTTCATTAGCATTTGTTTAATAGTTTTACTTAATCACTTTATTAATCTAAGTTTATTATTCTTGTCTTTAATTTAATTATTACTTTTCTTTTAAGTATTAACTAGCAATTAGGCTCGCGCGTTGCCGTGAGGTTGTTGAATTGAGTATTACTAATTTTTCATAAATGAGCAGTGATTTTTTTATATCTATAAAGGAAAGGGAAAAAAAAGTATAACTGGTAAAACACTGTAGGGGAACAGTGTTTTTTTTTAATATCTCTTTTATGATTTTTTTAATATGTATAAAGGAAAAGAAAAAAAAAAGGAAAAAAATGTGATATGTATAAAGGAAAAGAAAAAAAAAAGCAGAAAAAAAATTTTGATATGTATAAAGGAAAAGAAAAAAATATATAAAGGAAAAGGAAAAAGAAAAAAAAGAGAGGGTAGAAGTGGAAAATTACTCTAGATCTACAATGATTTTCCCACTTCTGTTTTAGTATAGATATAATTTATTGTGTTTGCATTTAATTTTCTTAAGTACAATTAGTTTATTTTCCAATTTAATTTTTGCACTTGCATTATATTCATCCCATCCCAAAATCTTAAAAAAATATATAAGTTCAAGACCTAAACACACTTAATCCCGAGGGAGTGAAAGAACTCGGACCAAGAAGAGGTTCCTTACTTGGTCGCACAATCTTGAGGTTAGAAGTAAACCTTAGGAACGCACCCAACATCTACAATTCCATTCAGACCATTTAATGGCCGGGTGGTGGTACGTCTACGCATCCGTTCAAAAAATAACCAAAATTCCTTCTATCGGCTTGGAAAGTCAAATTAAGGGAAATAACTAATAATTCCTCAATATTATCAATGGTAAGATATGGCATTTAAGACGAAAATGATGGAGATGATTTATATATATACATAGTGATGTTTCAGTAACAATGAAGGGTGCTCCACGATGAAGATATAAATGAATGAATGAATGAATGAAGATGGAGTTGGACAAATGGACTAGTGTTAAATACAGTTGGAATTAAGTATTTGCATAGTGATTCATTTGGATTTATACGTACGTTGGAAGTATTAGAGGAAGCCCTGCGTGTAGCTTTATACATATCTATATAGATATGCAATCATTGGTGAATTCTCATCCATTTAATTCTGCGTGTCAGATAGCTAGCCATGGACATATATGCATGTAGGAATTCCAATTTCTTTTTTGCTTGTCAACCATATCAATAATGCAAGAAATCGATTATGAATGATAATGATCCAACACCAATAATTGTCCTATTGTGATAAATGAGTAAGGCATTATTTATGTTCAAGAGGCCATTTTGCTCCTCAATTCCTAATTTCATTTATCTGCTAATAATATAAAATCGAATATTCCTATTTCCACAAAAAAAGATGTGCATATTTTGATTTTGTATGCAGCGATGGAGAATCGAATTGACAACTATCAATTTGAAATTAGGGAAGCAACTAAAAACCAGAATGAATGAGCTCATCAAGTCATCAACTGCCGATATATATATATATATATATGTATATACAATCAACTGTCCGGTTCTAACGTTAACCTTTCAAGTACGGCAGTGGATAGAGGATAAGGAAGATAGCACACTATTCACTATGTTAGTCTTAAACAAAATATCTTTATGTCGTTTTCATACTGTCGTTTGAAACACGATGAGCGTTATTTATCTGCAAAAATACCATAAACACGTCTTAAACCTTTTCGGGCAATTGGGAGTATTTTGAGAAAGAGAGAGAGGGTGGGGATAGTCAAAGTAGGTACAGTGTACGCTAGGGTGGTCAGCAGCTAGCTAGGTATATAGCTAGTGGACAGGAGGACAGAGGCACACGTGCGGGGACTGATGAAACAAAGATCTGAGTGTGAGTGAGTACACTTTTCAACGTCTGCCACTCTTCTTCGTCAATCGTCAATCGTCAATCGTCACTCGTCATCGTCGTCTTCATTCAACAGGCCTCCACGAATGGCTGTGTCAGAACTGCACGTGTGGGGTATCAGTATTTAATATGGATATTTGTCTCCTCCCCAAATCCCCCAATGCCTTTTTCCTTCCATTATTACACAGTTTCTTCCTAAAACTTAGTTACATGGTTCGACCTTGGTCTTTGGATTTCGATATGCTGCTCCAAGCCCCGATATTTTTTTTCTTTTCTTTTGGTTGAGTTCCAAGACCCTTGCTTCGTTTATAAACTATGCACCTTTTCGATCCGTCACAGATTAGATATTGACATATATAATCACTTACAAATTTAAATAAATATAATATAAATTACATAAATTATACACTAAAACTATATATTCTTATACATTGCATATTGATTAACGTACAAATCTTAGTAGTGTATGTTTTTGGTATGGAAGAATGATGTTATCCGGACGATTGTTTGAAGCAGACATTTTTGTTTATTTATATTAAAATTTTGAAGGATTTTATACTTAAATTTTATCCTTTTTATGTTCTTAAAACTTATAATTGAGGTGATGACATTATTTATTTTCAAAAATCTTTCACCAAAAGTTCGACAAAAGAATAAAGAACTAGATCCAACATTTTCATACAACAACAAAAGCGAACTAGCTAGCTAGACTTCTCCACTACTAATAAGTGCACCACGGCACCACCCAATCTAGAATGATATTGAAATCGATTGAGGAATATGTGATTGAAGTTATAGAGTGGTATTTAACATGTGATCATTCATGTCTTCCACATGCCAAACTTTCTATGGGTTAGGTACTTGTCCAATTTAGAAACCAATCAATTAACTGCTTATTCATCCTAATGGTATAGAGCACTACACTACTTTGGTATTGGCTATACAGTACATATCTAGGTGTCTATAATTTCAGAGTTAAATAGGTAATGGAAAACTTGGTAAGTCAAAGATCCTAAATTTTCCGTTTGAAAACTTGGAAACTTGGTAATTCATTGGATGGTGTCCCTATCTCCCACATGGCAGAGCATATGAATATACAATCAAACATCTTTAGCTACTAGTGGAAAAAGGCTATGGAATTATGCAATGTCATTGACTACAGAAAGGGTTTTGTTGGAATGAATGATAAAATTAATTATGTAATTGAGGTTTTGTACGATGATATTCTATATTTAAAATTAAAAAAAATATAAGTTTAATTGTATAATAGATAAATAAGAAAAATTGGAGAAATTATCTCTAGACTAAACCACCAATTTAGCAAGCATCTATGTATTTAGTTTTTGAATTTTTTGATCCCTTAAATTCAGCCAAATCAACACTATTACTCCATCCGTTAAAAAATCTCACATATTCGCTTAAATTCAAAGGCAAAATTGTCAAATTATGCCATATTGATTCTTAATTACAATTGAGGTTCAAAATGCTGTTAAAACGACAGTGGAGAAATGAGCCATGTGCTGCCATGGAAGAATCGAATGGCGATCGCCTACCAAATCACCCAAGCATTGGAGTATTTGCACGAGAAGTGCGCCCTGCAAATCGTTCGCATGGATATCAAAGCCTCCAACTTCTTACTCGACCAAGATCTCAATTACAAGCTCTGCGATTTCGGGTCGGCCAAAATGGGATTTTCCTCAACGGTCCATCCACCGCCGTCGATGAAACATCACGTCTTGACAATGATGGGTTCGCCCTGATACACCGACTCGCACTACCTCCGAACCAGAATCACCTCAAAGAAAAACAACGTATACAACTTCGGGGGTTCTACTTCTAGAGCTTGTTACGGCCTTACGGGCATGGAGGCCTTCTGCTTGGAAAAAGGCTAGTTCTTGACATCGTTGGTGGGGCCAAATATTAAGGACATTGGTGCAGACGTGGCGGCAGAGATGGTGGATGCGCGGCTGGGGGAGTCGATTTTTGACCTTGGAAAGGCGAAGACGATGTGACGACCTGGAAATTCAAAAAAGGAAATTTTGGAAATTTTGAAGAAAATGACGATTATGCCCTTGGTTATAAGGGCCAAAAGTTGACATTTTGATGGAGACATTGTTTGGACTTTCCGTAAGGACCGTTGTGTAGGTATCGAGACGCTGAGTCCGTAGACAGGCGACATGCGTCAATCAGAGTTCGGACGTGGAAGTTACAGGTCTAGAATTATGAGGGGCATTTTGGTAATTATGTGATGTATGGGTAAAATGGTAATTTGGGGCGGCAAGGTGAATTGGATGGTTAATTGGTTGATTTAGCCATGACTAGTGAGTTATTAGGCTCAGTAAGTGACATTTGTCACTTTGAGGGAACAATTAGTGTCAACTGTTAGATGGTGGGCTGAATGAATTGAGTTTCACAAATTAACCCGTATGTGTGGGTGTTTGAAAGAAACAGAGGCCTGAGAGATCGATCACTTGGATGGAAGGAAGGAACAACCAAATAGATAACTGAGGAAGCTAGAGAGTGAGTATAGAGATCGAATGAGGAAGGAATTAGGAAGGAAACCATAAAACCCGAAGAGAAACCCGAAACAAATCCATGAAATTCGAATTCCTTGCAGCCCTCAAACGTTGAAATTGGACTTAGATTAAGACTTCTAGGACTCGTATTAGTCGATCCACATCAAGAAACTCAAGATTCGAAGCTCTTTGAGCCAAGAACAGACATGGCGAAGTTTGGGAAATTTGAAGGATTAAGTTGTGTAATTGGAGGAGCTGGACGATGAAATTGAGGTCGAAAACAGGTTTATAAGGATCCAATGAAGCTTTCTGCTGAATCAATTCAACGAAAATAGATGAGATTAATGGAATTCAATGGATGAACAGTGTTTGAAGGTTCTTCGACAATCCAAGCTCGAATGGAAGGATTCAGGTATTTCCTTATTAAATTAAGATTATAGACTTTTAATTATGGTTAGGACGATGCAAATGGATGCTTAAATTAATGGAATTGATGTTGAATTGAAGGATTTACAACCGGTTTGTGTCGCGAGCTAACGAGTTCGAATTGCAAGAAACGGGTGACAGGGACGAGTACCGTAGCTGGAGCGTGACCTTCACGCGCAGCCGCTTATGTAACGACCCATTCCGGAAGTCTGGATTAGATTAGTAGTTAATGATAGATTAACAAAGGTAATCAGTGATTAGTTGGATATTTTTGGACGGTTAGTGCATAATGACGATTTTGCCCCTAAAATGGGCAAAATGTTGACTTTTAGTTCGGGCGGTCAAATGGACTTAGACCGATGACCATGGCGTAGTTCAGGACGTCACGAGTACATAGACAGGTGGCACGTCCGATTCCGACATTCGAGGAGGAAGTTATTATGTTCGAAAAGTTGAGGGCACTTTCGTAATTTGGTTTAAAATGAGGAATTTGTTGACTTTTTGCACAACAAGTTTTCTTCACTTAAACCAAGGATCGTTAGATAAATCTCGATGTCCTGAGTACAACGACAGGTGGCACACCTTCATTGGACATCGGACGGGAAAGTTGTGGTTCTAGAAAGGTGAGGAGCAAAATGGTAATTTGGACTTACAGGAGCATTTTGGTCTTTTTACACCTTTGGCTTTGTGCAATCAGATAAGGCCACATGGATAGAGCTTATTGGATAATTATGGGTTGTGTCCACAGGGTGTGTGACACTTGGCCTCTGTCTGGTGGCTTCTAGCCAAAACAGCCGTGTTCTTTGATTTTTTTTAAAACGTTTGGTCGATCAGTAGAGAAAACAGAGATAGAGAGTCTCAATCCAAAATCCAGTGTGTGTGAGTCGTGGAAATTCCTTATGGTGATTTGTGAGTGAGGGTTCAGAGAGGTGTGGTGATTGAGGAAGTGAGAATACGGTGAGGTGGTGTTGGGCTGCCACGAGGGGCACCGTGGGCGGTGGCTTCGACTTTGAAAAACAGAGAGGGAAGCTTAGTCTTGGATTCAAGCTCTTCAAAACTACAGCAATTTCTTATGATCTGAGAACAAACATTGGAAAAGAATATGGGACAAAGTTCTTAGACTCGACTTCAAGGCTTGAAATAGATGGTAAGGTCAAGAATTCAGTGAGAGCTAAGTTGAATTCAATTATGGTAAGTTGACTTCAGTGGACTAATAATCGTATTGGTTGATAAGAACTTATTTCTAGGAGTCCCAGGAGTGAGTTAGGACCAAAAAAACAGAGAAGAACGGTGCATGAGCCATGGAAGCTCACGGGAGAAAGTTGGTGTTTTGACAGAGGAGCTAACAGGTATTGTTTAGACCTTGTTTTTCATGTTTTAGGTTATGGATCAATAGGAAAACATATAGGGAAGCTATGGGAATTAACTAGGGAGGAAAACGGACAAAACAAAACCAGGTAGACCCATGAACCGGCCACGCCGGTTTGGCCTGAACCGTGAACCGGTCGGACCGGTCTAAGCAAGGTTGAAGATGACACTGTGCTGGCGCGTGAGGTCCACGCGTAGCCCCTTTGGGCAGGGCGTGTGGGCGCGTGGCACAGTGTTTGAGAATGGTTCCAACATGACTTTTAAAGTATTCGATGTAACGAACATTTTGTCGCTGGTTTCGAATCAATCGGACATCGTCTCGATATGTTTCGGGATGTCCGAAGGTTTTAGGCCCCAATTAAAAATAGTTAAAAATTCGGGAAAAATACGGGGCTTTAGTATAATCTTTATGAAGTAGTTAGTGACCTTATTATGGGATTTAGACAGGTTCGGGAAAGCCGGTGGTAGCGGATTAGGCGGGAAAGCTTTAATGCGCGCGTATCGAGGCGACACAAGAATGGTCTGTGAGTGGACTTTGCTTTCAAACTTATGATGCATGCATATATGTTTTAATATTTTTTCATACGTGATTCTATGATTTGATTTATGATCTTGATGCTTTACGGTTTTTCAAGCTTTTAGAGATCTTTTACGAAATTTCACGTTTTACGAGATTTCGAACGATCTTGTGATTTGATCATGGTTTTAATGGTTTGATTTCAGGATTTGAAATGTGATTTGATTTCAAGGATTTGAAATGGATTTCGGAAAAGTGATTTCGGGCTTGGAGCCCTGTTCATGTGAACTGAGATTTCGGATTTGGTTTTCGAGGTTTGGAAAGGAAGTTTGGAATTGGGTTCGGGACGATGGTTCCGGATGTCGGCTTACAGAATCATCGTTGCGAACTCGACTGTGGATTTTCTGTGGTTTTCACTGATTGGATGAGAAATGGTTTTGGGTTTAAATACCCGGAAAAAGAGAAAAATCCACTGGATCTGGTTTTGAGTTTAAATACTCGGATTGATTAACCGGGGGGGGGGGGGGGGGGGGCCTGGATTGATATGTTTTGAGTTTAAAGACTCGTGATATCCCGGGAAGGCCTGGTTATTTGCGCATGGTTTTGAGTTTAAAGACTCGGGCGCACTTGAGATCCAGTAAACTTGTATGACTGATGCTTTTCACTGGTTTTCCGATGTTTTGGGTAGTGGACCGGCTGAATTGAATTTGATGAGGTTTGGGATTGAGTTCCCGAATTTGAGATTGATTTGTGATTTGAGGCTGATGCCTGGATTTGAATAACGGTTTTTGATATGGGTTTTCAAATGGTTTTTCTTGGATGGTTTTTGATATAAGTGGTTTCATGACTTGAATTGATATGCATACATTGGTTTTTGTGTGGAGGGTAATAAATGAAATTGTTTTATTGAACTGTTTTCCAAATTATACTTTATTTTTGTCCACTCACAGTCTTTTCATGTTTTTGATACCCTCCAGGTTGTTGCGGTGCAGGCTGTAGGGCGATAGAGACGGAGACATCACAACCGAAATCCACAGTAGTTCGGCGCACTCCGGGAAGTTTGGATACTTTTAGGATGGCTGGTTAGAGAATCCTTTGTCCGACTTACGTGTCACACGAAGGATGAATATTGGTTTAGCCTACGTGTCATGCGTAAGTTAGACGGGAACATGACTTGACCCTTAATCCCAGGGGATTAGGGGGTGGGTCCTATCAGCTTGCGGCGGCACGTGGGGGCGCGTGAGACTCAATCTCGAGGTGAGGTCAACATGAAACTTAATCCTCTCAATGTAATGAACATTTTGGCACTGGTTTTGAGGAAATCGGATATTGTTTCAATAGTGTTCAGTGTATCCAAAATTTTCGTATACGTTTAAAATAGATATTTAAATCCCGGAAAAATATTGGGGAAAATTATATGAGATATATTGAAGTGTTAGTGACCCTAGATAATGACCCTGGATTGATATGTTTTGAGTTTAAAGACTCGTGATATCCCGGGAAGGCCTGGTTATTTGCGCATGGTTTTGAGTTTAAAGACTCGGGCGCACTTGAGATCCAGTAAACTTGTATGACTGATGCTTTTCACTGGTTTTCCGATGTTTTGGGTAGTGGACCGGCTGAATTGAATTTGATGAGGTTTGGGATTGAGTTCCCGAATTTGAGATTGATTTGTGATTTGAGGCTGATGCCTGGATTTGAATAACGGTTTTTGATATGGGTTTTCAAATGGTTTTTCTTGGATGGTTTTTGATATAAGTGGTTTCATGACTTGAATTGATATGCATACATTGGTTTTTGTGTGGAGGGTAATAAATGAAATTGTTTTATTGAACTGTTTTCCAAATTATACTTTATTTTTGTCCACTCACAGTCTTTTCATGTTTTTGATACCCTCCAGGTTGTTGCGGTGCAGGCTGTAGGGCGATAGAGACGTAGACATCACAACCGAAATCCACAGTAGTTCGGCGCACTCGGGGAAGTTTGGATACTTTTAGGATGGCTGGTTCGAGAATCCTTTGTCCGACTTACGTGTCACACGAAGGATGAATATTGGTTTAGCCTACGTGTCATGCGTAAGTTAAACGGGAACATGACTTGACCCTTAATCCCAGGGGATTAGGGGGTGGGTCCTATCAGCTTGCGGCGGCACGTGGGGGCGCGTGAGACTCAATCTCGAGGTGAGGTCAACATGAAACTTAATCCTCTCAATGTAATGAACATTTTGGCACTGGTTTTGAGGATATCGGATATTGTTTCAATAGTGTTCAGTGTATCCAAAATTTTCGTATACGTTTAAAATAGATATTTAAATCCCGGAAAAATATTGGGGAAAATTATATGAGATATATTGAAGTGTTAGTGACCCTAGATAATGATTTTGGACAGAAATAATGATTATCGAAAATTACGAAAAAACGTGCAGCTTGGAAGCGGGCAGTTTGGACGGTGTGTGAGTGGACTTTGCTTTCTAAATTTCAATGCATGCATAATTGTTTTCTATGCTTTCTATGCTTATGATTATGGTAATTACGATTTCCGTATTTACACGTATTTCGATATGCAATACGTAATTGCACGTATTTTGAGAATATGGTTTATGCTATACTTTGATGATGGTTTAATGGATGATTTTATATGGTTTACACATATCATGTTTTGATAATGATTTGATGATGTGACATTGGATTTGAATGTGAATTCGAGCACGGGACCCATTTCGGTAAAATATGATTTCGGATTTGGTTTTAGAATTTGGATTTCGATGGATTCTGAATTTTCTATGATTTACACATGGTTTGGGTTTAAGACCCGGTACTATTGCTGGATCTGGTTTTGGGTTTAAAGACCCGGTTGATTGATGACGGGGGAGGACCCTTGATTGATATGTTTTGAGTTTAAAGACTCGGATATGTTTGAGTTTAAAGACTCGATTATTGTGATATCCCCTGATATTGTGTTTTGAGTTTAAAGACTCATTGATATCCCGGGAAGGCCTGATATATATGGTTTTGAGTTTAAAGACTCGGTGATTGAGATCCAGCAGATTGATTGACTTGTGACTTACTGTTGATTTTCGATGTTGCCAGATGTGTTGAGCAGTGGCCCAGTTTATATGGATTTATGAATTTTGGGCTATGTTCTCGTACTTGGGTTTTGATTCATGGTTTTGGGCCGAGACCCTGGATTTATGGTTTTGGATATGAAATGATTTACGATTTTTCGTAAGCAGTTTTCTGATCGTGGAACTAAGTGATTTTCGAATGCATGCATTGGTTTTACATGGAGGTTAGAAATGTCTTTTTCTGTAACATGTTTTATAAACTTCTTTATTTTTGTCCACTCACACCTTTTATGTTTTTATTGACCCTACAGGTCGTAGCGCGATGATCGAGGCGTATCGAGAGGTGGAGGCATAAGTGGGCACATGTGTGGTTATCCCTTGTTTGACAAGTGCTGAGGGTAATTTTGGAACTTCAGTTGACTTGTCAGACGGGAGCAAGACCGGACACGGTTATCAATGTTCCTCAGTGGACGGGTCCTTTCAACTTGGTTTCAGAGCACTGGGTTGCTGATTCTGTTGTCACATCATGGCTCCGGAATGTAAGCCTTGTGCTCGACCTGGTAGTGAGACGAGTATACGAGGGTATATGAGACCTCGTGATAGAGCTTAGGATGGAATTGACCCTAGATTGGGGGTCAAATTTAAATCAGTGTACACCGTGAACTATTACGGAATTGTGTGGGTCCCAAGAATGAATAAGCTCAAAGGTTAGAAAGGTTGCACAATTGGGCAAGTTGCACCCGTGATGAGATTATTCTCAGTGGATTCCTTAAGTGGAATGTGTGTCTAAAGAGTCTAGAATGTGATGGGATATCCCTTAGGCCTTATAGACCTATTTCTCGGTGGCTGGGTATGCCATTGATGGCATGGATGATTGTTTTGAGATTGGACTCAATAGGAGTCGAGATATGGATACGGGACTCAAAATGAGTAAGGATATTGGACTTGAGATGAGTCATAGTAATGTATCAGAGCTCGAGAGGAGCCAGAAGGGTTGAATATAACTATGGTTGCTGACACGGCCGACCCTTGATTGAGGAATGTTGGCACCTGGGATGCCAAGGACTGATATAAGGTCAGATACTGATGGGTTATGAATTTATGGATTGGTCTTGTTTAACTTTATTTACTGGATGTATGGGTCGCGTCAATTTCATTTAGTGATTGAAGGTTCAGGCGGAGACCCGTGCGACACAAAAATTGAGACTGATTGTGGGTTAGTTGGGTCCACTGGGAGGTAAAGTGATAAGGGTAATATTGAAATAATAGTTATGATTGTGGGTCGTCTGATCACATCATAAAGAAATGGTTATATAGATTGATAAAGTGATATGGAACTGTTGGGGTGCAATGGAGCAGGGATTGGCTCCTCCATTGACTGCTGATGTGACAGGCGAGGGAAGAGTTGGTAGGCCCGTGGTGGACCTTAAAGGCGTGGTCAATTGGGACCACATGCCCGAGGATTTGTAATTACTTCGCTGGAAGCATGAGTAGCCCCTAGAGTGCTGACCTGGATATATATTACTTGTGGTCCTGAATATGTAATTGGTAGGTCTCGGGCTAAATTTGATGATATTAATGTGGTAACCTTGGTAATTATCTTTGGTGAAATTGGTGATACATAAGGGGGGTAGACCTATCGATGTGAGGCTACCCAGGATGACATGTGTTATTCGCCTAGTGGCAGACTTGGGGTATTCCTAGACTTGGATGATTTGGACGTAATCCTTGGGATGGATTGGTTGATGACTCATGATACCTCTATCGAGTATGTCGCTTAGAGAGCAATATGTGGAGTCCAGGATTACCAGAGGTCATGTTTCAAGGAGACTCGAGGGTGTTACCCTCTAGAATGATTTTGACCCTCACAATTGATGGACTGTTGGTAAGAGGTAATCGATGTTTACTGGTCATATGTGTGGCATAGGTGATTAGTGTATGAGATGCCTAATGAGGGCTGAGGATGTGCGGATTTCTCAACATATTTCTTGAGGTTAGCCAGGATGAGAGGTTGAGTTTATGATGGAGACCAGGTCGAGTATACGAGATTGTTTCTCGGACACCTTATGATATGCCACCTGCGGGGTCATTAGGACTGAAGGTGCATTTACAGGACTTGGTAGATACGGGTTCATTCAGCTTAGTGTCGTAATGGGAAACCCAATATCCTTTCCGCTGTAAGAGAATGGTGGATCGAGCTTTATGGACAGTTTAAAGAGGTAACAATGTGGGATAAGTATCCCTTATCACGAGCAAATGATTTGTGGTTATGTTGGAAGGGTGTGATTTAGTAAACGAGAAGATGACATGTAAACGAGTGGATGACATGTAAACGAGAAGATCTGACGGATCTTCGTGTTCCCTGGACTGTGTGGACTCGAACGTGAGCTAGGCTAAGTATTCCGAGTAAGTATGTGGTGTGACTGCCCTTGGGGCAGGGATTTACACAGAGGTTGAGATTGGTTGTTGAATTCTATAAGTTGAGTATCGCTTATAACCAGTTGAGGTTGTTTTTGTTTAGGTGCATCTTAGACATAATACCTCGGGATAAGTATTATGGCACCTACTGCTTGGAATTTCGAGGAAGAAATCCTTTAAGGGGGGTAGGTTGTAACGACCCGAACTTTTGGAAAAGGAAAATGGGGAAAACTTGAAGAAAATGATGATTTTGCCCCTAGATAATGAGCGAACAGTTGACTTTTTGTTCGAGCAGTCAAACAGACTATGACCGATGACTGTGACGTAGTCCGGGACGTCACGAGTTCATATACAGGTGGCACGCCCGATTCCGACCATCAGGGAAGAAGTTATGACGTTCGGAAGTTCAAGGGCATTTTCGTAATTAGGACGAAAAGGGGGAAAAGGTTGACTTTTTGATTGACCAATTTGTTGCACCCAATTCGAGGATCGTTGGGTAGGTCTCGATGCCCTAAGTTCGTAGACAGGCGGCACGCTGAAAATGGACATCGGACGAGTGAGTTATGGTTCTAAAACGAGAAGGGCATTTTGGTAATTTTGTGAAGAAGGGAAAAATAGTAATTTCCACAGGGGCACTGTTTGAAACAGTGGAGCAGGGGCTGAACCACCGTGCTGTGAGTGGTCTGATAAAGGAATTGTTTAACTGTTAGTGACTTTGGTTGGGGGAATTGTTTAATACTGAGGACAGAGTGGAGTTAGGCGTGCTGGACTGTGAAGAACACAAGCACGAGTGCAATTTTGTAATGGGTTTGGGTCCTTTGCGGGAAACAGAAACACAGTGGGTCTGAGCGATTCCTTAGGTTGCTGTGAAGGTCGAATTGATTATAGGGAGTGAGAGTGAGCCGAGACGATCACTTTGGAGAGGAAGAGACTGAGAATTAGAGAGAAAACTGAGTCGGGAAAATTTTGGGAAAATCGAAATTTAATTTGTGAGTCGAGGGGAACAAAACCAAAGTTAGAAACAGTCTTCTGGGATCATTTAGAGTTCAACCGTACCAAGATTGAAGGAAATCAATCACGGTTTGGCCAAGAACCCAAGTCCCAGTTCTAGAGAAATTTCAGGCTTGAGAACGATCACCTACGGGTAAGTTTTCTTGAAATTGGTTATGGTTTAGTGTTCGTTTAGGTCCTATGAAGCTTCTGTTTAAGTTAATTTGAAAACTGAGTTGATTCTAGTGAGTTTCAACGCTTAACCCGTTTGATTGATCATGAGGTAAATGATCGATTTAGAGCTTGTTGTGTGTAATTAATAAGGGAGAACACAAATTAAGTTACAATGGAAGGTTTTTGATGGACAAATTGAAGGAATTAAGCTGGTTTTGCAGGAGATTGGACCGCGTTGTGTCGCGGATTTGGGACCCGTTTAGCAGAGAGTCGGGTGAGGAAGATGACATTGTAGCATCACTGTAGCAGGCGAGTGAGTTTCTTGCGCAGCCACTCACGGCGGCGCGTGAGGGCGCGTGGGCCCGATTTTCGAGGTGAGTTCAACACGACTTTTGTCCTATACAATGTAACGAACATTTTAGCGTTGGTTTCGAGTTAAATGGACACCGTTTCCATATTGTTTCAAGGGTCCGAAAGTTATATTACATTTTTAATTAATATTTAATTCCCGAAAAATTATGGGAAATTAGTATGATGTTATTTGAGTCCTTAGTGACACTGAGGAATAATTTCGGACAGGATTCGAGATTCCTGAAAAATGTCAGAATTACGGAAACACGTGCAGCGCGAAAACGAGCGTTATTGTAACGACCCGTCCCGAATTCCGGGATTAGATTAGTCATTAATCTTGATTAGTGAGGTTGAACGGTGGTTAGTAGGGCGGAATCGGACAAATTGTGCGAAATGACCGTTTTGCCCCTGGTCGTGGGCAAAATGTTGACTTTTTGTTCGGGCGGTCAAATGGACTTTGACCGATGACCGTGACGTAGTTCGGGACGTCACGAGTTCATAGACAGGTGGCACGTTTGATTCCGACATTCGTAGAGAAAGTTATGATGTTCGGAAGTTGAGGGGTATTTTGGTAATTTGGCATGTTAGGGGCCAAATGTTGACTTTTTGATCGGGAGGTCCGATGGACGAGGGCCAAGGACCGTTACGTAGGTATCGTCGATACGAATCCAATGACAGGCGACATGCTGAAATCGGAGATTCGACGACGACGTTATGGTCAAGGAAGCGAATTTACGAATCGAGGCTCGGATTAAAATAATAATATAATATTAAATAGTGACCGTTGACTCAGCACACCTGGATGAGTGACAAGTGTCACTCATCCCTTGAAACCAGAATCCTTGTCTTAGGGGAAACATCATTATGATGTTTTATTATTAATTAAACTTAATTAATATTTATTTTCTGCATTAATCTCTTTTGTTCTTCAAACCGTGCAAAATGGGGGAATCAAATTGGAGAGAGTTTGCTGCCTTCTCTAACTGGGTTTGAGGGCAAAATCGAGTGCTTGTTGCGACTAACTCAACTAGGTAAACACGGGAGATTGAGGAAGGCTGAGGAACTGGAATTCGAAAATTTGGATTTTGGGGGGGAAGATCGAATTTTAAACTTGGGGCTGTGAGGATCGAATTGGTGATTACTTCGAGCTTTCTGGGATCACAACGATCAGTTTTGTCGAAGGAACGAAGGGATTTGGCCACCAATTGGCTCTGATCACACTTGGTGACAGAGGAGGAACTTCGAGCTTGAGTCGTGGAGTTTGAGGCTTCGATTGATTCAATTGAGGTGGGGAAACTACTTCTCATGATCCCACGATGCTTCTGGGTTCATCAATTGAAGGAAAACGGCTGTGGTTGACAGAACTCCATTGTTGAACAGTGACGGTGCTCGAGCTTGAGTCGTGACGATTGAGCACAGGATTGATGCAATTGATGTGGGGGAATTGTTCCTCATGGTCCATTGATGCTTCTGGATGCATCAATTGGATGAAACCTGCAGCAATTGATGGAATTCCATGAATGAACAGTGTTCGGAGTGTTCTTGGTGTTCATCATCGAATCGTGGGAATCTGGGCTGAATTGATGGACATTGAACCGGGTTGTGTCGCGGGTGAATTGGACCCGTTTACCAGACAAACGGGTTGGGCTGGTGACACTGTAGCAGGCGCGTGAGTTTCACGCGCAGCCACTCACGGCAGCGTGTGACGGCGCGTGGGCACGAATATCGAGGATTGGGAGTCCCGGTGATAGTGGTGAGGCCCGGGAGGGCCGGTGGCACGCGTATCGAGGCATACCGTTAAAACGGTCTGTGAGTGGACTTTGGTTTTATAAATTCTATGCATGCTTAAATGTGTTATATGGTTTATATACATGATTTCTATGATGGTATTTGTTAGCATTGATTTCGGGTATGTTGCACGTAAATCGAGGTTTTCCGGTTTTACATGGATTTTCCATATTTATGACTTGGATATAATATGATGAAATGGTTTTGAAATTGGAAATATGAACTCGGGCTTGAGGCCCAATTATGTTGGAAATTTCGGACTTGGAGTCCATTTGAAAATCGGGCCGGGGGCCCAGTTGGTTAATGAAATCGGGCCAGGGGCCCAGTTGGTATGAAATCGGGCTGAGACCCATTTGAGTTATGTTATCGGGCCAGGGGCCCAGTTGATTTATGAATTCGGGCCGTGGGCCCAGTGGGTTTATAAGTCGGGCTGCGGGCCCAGTTGGTTTACAAATCGGGCCGTGGGCCCAGTGGTTCATAAAATCGGGCATGAGGCCCAGTTGGATAATAAATGTGATTTCGGGTCAGGGACCCTAATGGAATTAAGTGGTTTTATGGAAATTTCGGGCAGGGCCCATTGTAATGATGTGATAAAAGTATTTAATAAAACTGTTTTCCATATACCATCTGGATACAAGGATATATGATGGTCTCCTCCAGATGTCTGGGACACTGGGGAAGTCACGGTGCATTGCCTGCGAGGGGTCATTATACGGAGCAGCCGGACCGTATGATGACTCAGGAGCAGGATTGCTATGATTGACGTCAGGGACGTCAGACATCAGGGATGTCAGAAATATGGACCCGGAGAGACCCCGGGCAGCACGCGTAGCTTATGAAACCGTGAGATATGACGTCAGGGACGTCTAGCATCAGGGATGCTGGTGATGGTAATGGTAAAATACGAATTAATGAAATGGCTTTCCGGGTGGATTTATGATTGTGTGATTTTAATGAATTGATGTTCATTTATGGTCGTGGGTGGTGACCCACATGGTTGTTTATGTATGGTTATGGTATTTCACAGTTTTGGGCTGAGTTCCCACACTTGGTTTTTGGTTAACGGTTTTTGGGCTAAGGCCCTAAGGGCTCGGTTGAGCAAACGTTTTGGTTACTGGTTTTTGTGGCATGCATACGTTTTTATTGGAGGGCATAAATGTCTTATAAATGTATTTGGTAAACTTATTTGTTTTTGTCCACTCACAGCTTTTGGTTTTAATGCCCTTCAGGTTGATTACGGATGCGATTGCAGCAGAGACTGGGACATTGCACACCTCCTCCATCGATCCTTGCGCACTCTGGATGCCCCGTTGGGCAGTGACTCTTGGTTATCCCTTATCTGACACCCCTTGTTGGACGGGAGCAGGGCACATTCCACGGTAATCCCGGGGGGATTGGGATGGGTCCTGTCAGTTATGGACAGTGTGTGAGTGGACTTTGCTTTCTAAAATTTAATGCATGCATAAATGTTTCTATGATTTCTGTGATTATGATCATGACTTGAGATAATTACGATTTTCGTATTTATATGAATTTTGATACGCAATACGTAAATTGCACGTATTTCGAGACTATGGTTTCTCTTATGCTTTGATGATGGTTTAATGAACGATTTTACATTATTTGTGCGTATCTCAT
Organism: Prinsepia uniflora; assembly: GCA_032719365.1. Lineage (NCBI taxonomy): Eukaryota > Viridiplantae > Streptophyta > Magnoliopsida > Rosales > Rosaceae > Prinsepia > Prinsepia uniflora. Next base: position 70,797,612 of record CM064869.1, read on the forward strand.
TTCAAGGATGTTTTGATTATGATTGTGAGTATGACTTACGGTTTTGGCACATATTTCGAGATTATTATGGATTTGCACGTTTTACGAGATTTCGAGTATATTGTGATTGATCTTGGTTTTGATGCTTTGACCTTGGGATTTGAGATACGATTTGATTTCAAATATTTAAAACGGATTTTGGAAAATGTGATTTCGTGCTTGATGCCCAAGGCATAAAATAATTTTGATTAACGAGATTCAGATTTCGGAAACGTGAAAGTGGATTTCTGGATTGGGTTCGGAATGGTGGTTCCGGATGCCAGCTTACGGAATCATTATTGCGAATTCGGTTTCGGGAATGTATGATGGATATGATTTGAGATTTGATTATGAAGTTCGGACATGATTTCCATTTCGATAAACGTGATGTCAGATTTGGTTTTGGAATTTGAATTCCGATGGATTATGGATTGATTGTGACTTACACGTGTTTTGGGTTTAAAGACCCGGTACTATTGCTGGATCATATTTTGGGTTTAAAGAACCGGTTGATTGGTGAACGGGGGGTGGGGGGCGGGCCCGGATCGGGTTTAAAGACATGGATTAAGTTTAAAGACTCGGTTACTGTGATGAGTTTAAAGACTCGGTTTTTGTGATACCCCCCGAGGCCTATTGATTATGTTCTGAGTTTAAAGACTCGTAGATATCCCGGGAATGCCTGATATATGTGAGTTTAAAGACTCGGTAATTGATATCCAGCAAAACTGATTAACTTGTGATTTGTTGTTGATCTTGATGTTTTGGATGTGTTGAGCAGTGACCCGGTTTTTATGGTTTGATGGATTTTTGGATTATATTGTGTACTTGGATTTGATTCATGATTTTGGGCTGAGGCCCTGTGTTTATGATTGAGGGGTAAGACCCGAAGGTTAAGAAAAGGAAAATGATTTGATTTTCGTACACGTTTTTCTTATGTTGAAAATGTAACGGATTGCGAAATGATTTTCGAATGCATGCATTGGTTTTACGTGGAGAGTAGAAATGTCTTTCTGTAACTGTTTTATAAAATGATTCATTTTTGTCCACTCACACCTTTTGTGTTTTTATTGACTCTCCAGGTCGTGGCGCGTTGATCGAGGCTGATCGAGAGGCGGAGGCATGAGTGAGTACGTGTGTGGTTATCCCTTGTTTGGCAAGTACTGAGGGTAATTTGGGAACTTCGGTCGACTTGCCAGACGGGAGCAGGATCGGGCACGGTTATCAATGTCCCTTCGGGGGCGATCCTGTCAGTAATGATTAACAATCATAAGTAAAAGAGAAAAAGGTGATGTTCGGATTTGATATGGCTAAGTTTAGTCGATGGTGATGCCCTTAGATGGACAAATGGATCAGTTATAATTGTGAGCTGATGAGTCAGTATGGTAACATGATTGATGATTTGTTGGTGTACTTGGCAGATGTATTGAATGTCCTAAGGGAGAAAAATATATGGTTGAATAAGTGTTAAATCTGGTCGACTAGAGTAGGTTTGTGGAACATATACTCATAACGGTTGGGATTAGTGTGAATCCCACGAGAAGCAGATGTATTCGCCAACGAGAGATAACTCAAGACTGTAATGATGATTATGAGTTGTTTTGAGATCGGTTAGATACCACGGATGTTGGTAGAGGGTTCTCTACAATGGAAATTAATGGGATGGACCAGGAAGGAGGTCAGAGTTATTGGAAATGAGAACTGAGATGGAATGGTTACAAATTGGAGAAACCAGTGACTTATGTTCGATGTTGACCCTTTCACCATTCCCTTCAGGACACGGGTCTTACAATCCACCCCTTTTAGGGCCCAGCGTCCTCGCTGGCACACTTCCCGGTCGGGGTTTGGCTCTGATACCAAATTGTCAGGACCCGACCCTCCTCGGTCAGGACCGGACTCATCTAGTACCATATTGTCCGCTTTGGGCCTCGCCCTCACGGTTTTGTTTTCGGGAGCTCATGGTGCAACTTCCCAGGGGGTTACCCATCATGGAATTGCACCAGCCTCAACTCGCTTAACTTTGGGGTTCCAATCCCCCTCAAAGCCACTTGAGCTCCCAAAAGGCCTAGTTTAGATCAGAGTTGCGCAGCGGTACCCTCTATCTAACCCTATATTGTCCTCTTTGGGCACACCTGCGCCCGCAAGGTTTTGTTCCCAAGACCTCACGCCTAAAAGGTAACCACCTTAACCAGCATGGCCAAGGGAGGCCTAGTGCTAGATAGGTGTGTGCCAACACCTTTAAGGCACACCACCATTCCCTTCCCAGACCTTTCCTCCTCGCAAGAATGTGGGATCGTTCACCATTCCTTTCAGGACACGGGTCTTACAATTGGAGTAGTACATGATTTATGATCATTTGGACTATTGGGGTCCAATTGCAAGATTATACTTGGTGTATGATGTTGGATGGAGTCGAGGTCAAGGAATGGCTATGATTTGCGAGATAGTATGGATGATTATACTGAGTGCTAGTTATTGGCAGGAGGTAGATATCAGTGAAGCCTGTGATGATAAACACAATAGAAGGAAAGGTTAAATTCATTATACATAGTGACCCTGGGAAAGGGGTATGGTAGGATTGACCTAGCGAGGGGAATGAGTTCCCGATTTATTGGACCTTATGAGCTTATTGGCCTGGTGGCCTGGTGACATATGCGTGAGGATGACATGTGATTGAGAAGATATGCCTGATACTTGTGTTTCCTGGATTGTGTGGACTTGAACGTGAGCTAGGCTACGTATTCCTAGTAAGTATATGGTATGACTGCCCATAGGACAGGGGTTTACAGAGGAGTTTTGTCCCGATGTTGACCAATGATTGAGACGGTTGTATGATTTCTATAAGTTTGGGTATGACTTATATCCGGTTGAGGTTGATTATGTTTCGGGTTCATCTTAGACATATTTCCTCGAGAGAAATATCATGGCACCTACTGATTGAAATTTCGAGGATGAATTTTTTTAAATGGGGTAGGTTGTGACGACCCGGAAATTCAAAAAAGGAAATTTTGGAAAATTTGAAGAAAATGATGATTTTGCCCCTAGTTATATGGGCCAAAAGTTGACATTTTGATCGGGATATTGTTTGGACTTTACGTAAGTACCGTTGTGTAGGTATCGAGACGCTGAGTCCGTAGACAGGTGACATGCGTCAATCGGAGTTCGGACGTGGAAGTTACGGGTCCAGAATTATGAGGGGCATTTTGGTAATTATGTGATGTTAGGGAAAAATGGTAATTTGGGACGGCAAGGTGAATTGCTCGGTTAATTGGCTGATTCAGCCATGTCTAGTGAGTCATTAGGCTCAGTAAGTGACATCTGTCACTTTAAGGGAACAATTAGTGTCAACTGTTAGACGGTGGGCTGAATGAATTGAGTTTAACAAATTAACCTGTATGTGTGGGTGTTTGAAAGAAACAGAGGCCTGAGAGATCGATCACTTGGATGGAAGGAAGGAACAACCAAATAGATAACTGAGGAAGCAAGAGAGTGAGTATAGAGATCGAATGAGGAAGGAATTAAGAAGGAAACCATAAAACTCGAAGAGAAACGCGAAACAAATCCACGAAATTCGAATTTCACCTTGCAACCATCAAACATTGAAATTGGACTTAGATTAAGACTTCTGGGACTCGTATTAGTCGATCCACATCAAGAAACTCAAGATTCGAAGCTCTTTGGGCCAAGAATAGACATGGCGAAGTTTGGGAAATTTGAAGGATTGAGTTGTGTAATTGGAGGAGTTGGACGATGAAATTGAGATAAAAAACAGGTTTATAAGGATCCAATGAAGCTTTCTGCTAAATCAATTCAACAAAAACAGATGAGATTAATGGAATTCGATGGATGAACAGTGTTTGCAGGTTCTTCGACAATCCAAGCTCGAATGGAAGGATTCAGGTAATTCCTTATGAAATTAAGATTACAGACCTTTAATTATGATTAGGACGATGCAAATGGACGCTTTAATTAATGGAGTTGATGTTGAATTGAAGGATTTACAACCGGGTTGTGTCGCGGGCTAACGGGTTCGAATTGCAAGAAACGGGTGACAAGGACGAGTATTGTAGCTGGCGCGTGACCTTGAAGCGCAGCCGCTTGCGGCGGCGCATGGGGGCGTGTGAGACCCAATCTCGAGGTGAGGTCAATGTGAAACTTAATCCTCTCAATGTAATGAACATTTTGGCACTGGTTTCGAGGAAATCGGATATCGTTTCGATAGTGTTTAGTGTATCTGAAGTTTTCGTATACGTTTAAAATACATATTTAAATCCCCGAAAAAATTGGGGAAAGTTATATGAGATATATTGAAGTGTTAGTGACCCTAGATAATGATTTTGGACAGGAATAATGATTCTCGGAAATTACGGAAAAACGTGCAGCTCGGAAGCGGGCAGTTTGGACGTTGTGTGAGTGGAGTTTGCTTTCTAAATTTCAATGCATGCATAATTGTTTTCTATGCTTTCTATTTATGATTTCTATGCCTATGATTATGGTAATTACGATTTCCGTATTTACACGTATTTCGATATGCAATACGTAATTGCACGTATTTTGAGAATATGGTTTATGCTATACTTTGATGATGGTTTCCCAACATTATCAATATAAAGTCTTCCTTTGTTTTCCGTCAAATTTTGTAGATTCTTAACCTCCATAGGCTTGTTTTGACATGTTGAAATTTGAGAGATGTCAAAATTTGAGAGATATCGGAATTTGAGCTTTGTAGAACCAAGTGCAACTTGGGCTCGCGTGCTGTTCTGCGAGGGTGATCTTTGTGCATAGAAATGCTCGCTGGGAACTCGACATAACTCAGAATTTAGTGATGTTTATAAGGTTGGAAATTTAAGTTTCATACCTTTCTACTGCCACCAAGCTTGTTCCAAGGCGATCCGAATTGAATTTTGTAAGATCGGTCGAATCTTGTGCTCGTGTGCTGGGTACGTACAATTGACCTTCGTGTACAAAAATGTTTGCTGGGAACTCGTCACAACTCGGAATTGCGTGAGATCAAAAACGTTGGAAAGCTCACTTCCGTACTTTTCTAGTGTTGTTAATCGTGTTCTGAGACGATCCGAATTGAGCTTTTTAGGACCAGACGAATCTTGTACCCGTGTGCTGGTACGTGCAGTTGACCTTCGTGTACAAAAACGTTCACTGGGAATTCGTCACAACTCGGAGTTGAGTGAGATCAACGGCGTTGGAAAGCTGACTTCCGTATCCTTTTAGTGCCATTATGCTCATGTCAGGGTGATCAAAATTGAGCAATCTATGATTGAATGAATCTCGATCCTGTGCACTGAAATGCAGAATTGGACTTCGCAAGTTAAAACATTTGCCTACTGTTTGTCATGGCATGGTGGTTGCCCCTCTTGGTGGGGTTGGAAGCATTTTTTTAGTAGCTTTCTGCCTTCAACAAGTCGAGGTTTTGAATGGTGTCATTTGCTTTTTCGGGGCGAGCCTTGAGCACTTCAAGTGGCAAAGACATAGCGTGCTTTGCATGGCGAAGACATAGCGTCCTTCGCATGGAAAATACTTGATGTGTTTTGCATGGGAAAGTCTTGAATGCTTCACATGGCCAAGGCTTGGTTACTTCTAGTGGTGAAGGTGGGATGTGCTTTACGTGGCAAAGGCTTATTTGCTTTGCGTGGCGAAGGACGTAGCGTGCTTCGCATGGCGAAGACTTAATGTGCTTTGCGTGGCAAAGGCTTGAGTGTTTCGCGTGGCGATGGTTTGGCGTGCTTCACATGGCGAAGACTTGATGTGCTTTGCGTGCCAAAGGCTTGAGTGCTTCGCGTGGTGAAGGCTTGGTTTTTTCGCGTGGCGAAGACTTGTTGTCCTTTGCGTGGCAAAGGCTTTGTGTTTTCTAAAAAAAAGTGTAGGCGATAGGAAAATTTCGTTAGACGTTGAAACGAAACATCTTGAATCTTATTGGAAGATACCATGTGAGCAAAGTAGGCATTGAGCCGAATTTTAACCACATATTTCATGTCTTTGATGGTGATTTGGTCACTGATTCAGTTTCCTAGACGTAGTACTTCCGAAGGTGATGGGCATTTAGTGCTCCACTTACAAGTTTCCCGTCCATGGTCTCCAAGATGTAGCTTTCTTTCCCGCCTACTTGGTGGATGTGGTAAGGACCTTCCCAAGGGGATTTGAGTTTTTGGGACCCGGGGCGGTTTGGTGTTGCAAATTTTTTCTTGAGGACCAGATCGCCAGGAATAAATTTTCGAATCTTTGCCTTTTTGTTGCAGAAACTTCTAACTTGCTGCTGGTAATTGCAGATGCGTTTAACTACTTGTTCCCTCAACTCTTCGCTTAAGTCAAGGGATGTTCTTAAGGCCACAGATTTGACGGTAAGATCGTCGAGCTCCGTGAAAGGTGCTGGAATGACGACGTGTGTTGGGATGACAACGTTAGTTCCAAATGCAAGTGTAAATGGGGATTCGCCTGTCGCTCGTCGTGGGGTCGTCCGGTAGGCCCAAAGTGCACCGTCCAGCTTTTCCTCCCATAGTCCCTTCTTGTCAATGAGCCTCTTCTTGATGCAATCAAGGATGGTCTTATTTGAAGCTTCGGCTTGGCCGTTTCCCTGAGGGTAATATGCAGTAGAGGTGAAATGCTTTATTTTCCACGATTCGAAGAACTCTTTGATTGATGCGCTAGTGAATTGTGTTCCATTGTCAATTAATATAACTTTTGGTATTCCAAGCCAACAGATGATCTGGCTCTAGATGAATTTTTGTACATCTAATTGAGTGATGGTTGCTAACGCTTTGGCTTCCACCCACTTGGTAAAGTAATCGGTGGAGACAATCAGGTAGTTTCTATTTGGTGTCGACGCAGTCGGTAATGGTTCGAAAATGTCATTGCCCCACTGCATGAATGGCTATGGGCTAACCAGAGAGTGCAAATCTTCAGGGGGTGCCATGTGGTTGGGCTTGTACCTTTAGCACTATCACATGCTCGGGCATATCTAAGTGCATCTTGATTCAAAGTTGGCTAGTAAAATCCTATGCTAAGCGTCTTTTGTGCGAGCGATCTACCTCTGGCGTAGTTTCCACATTGCCCCTCGTGAATCTCGGCCAAGACCTTCAATGTCTCGGGGTGCCTTAAGCATTGCAAGTTTGCCCCTGTGAAACTCCGACGAAAAATTTAGTCATTGTCGACGTAGTATTGTGCAGCCTTCATTTGAATTTTGTGAGCTTCTAGTCGGTCATCTGGCAGGGTGTCATTCACTAAGTAGTTGATGAGAGAATCTTGCCAATTTGGAGCAAGGTCAACTTCTTTCACTTCAACTTCCTTCATGTCAATGCTGCGTTACCCTAGATACTTAATCGGGATCGAGCGTCTGAAGCGATGGTCAAGTGCCGATGCTAAATTTGCAAGTGCATCAGCTTGTACATTTTCTGCTCTAGGAAGCTCGTGAAAGGTGAAGACTGTGAAGAAAGCGAGCATCTTTTGTACCTTGTTGTTGTATTGAAGCATCCTCGCATCCCTTGCAGCGTACTCCCCGATGGATTGGTTGGTGATCAACTGAGAGTCATAGTGCACGTCGATCTTCTTAATTCCTAGTTCCTTGGCAAGGCCTAGGCCGCAAATCAATGCCTCGTATTCGGCTTCGTTGTTGGAGGCCTTGAATTCGAATTGGACTGCTTGCTCCATAATTGAACCATCTGGGGTTATAAGGACGATGCCTGCTCCTACGTCTCGTTGATTTGATGATCCATCCACAAAGAGCTTCCAAAGTGGTGCGGTCGCAGAGGGGCACGATGAGGATTGCCCGGGCGCTTGTTCCTCTTGTGAGGGAAGCTTAGCCGTGAGGGTGACTTTCTCTAATTCCATGCCTTGACCTTCTTCTGGTGATACTAGTGTGAACTCCACAATGAAGTCTGCTAGGGCTTGGCCTTTTATCGCAGTCCTTGGGCGATAAAGCATGTCGTGTTGACTCAGCTCTATTGCCAACTTCATGACCCTTGTTGAGGCGTCATGTGCATGGAGGACTGACTGCAGGGGATACTCCATCATGACGACCATCCGGTGGGCTTGAAAATAGGGCCTTAGTTTCTTGGTGGTAACCAGTAGTGCCAGAATTAGCTTCTCAAGCCTTGGATACCGTGTTTCAGCGTCGAGGAGAGCCTTTGATGTGTAGAATACAGGGAGTTGGACTCCGTTTTCTACCCTGATTAGCGCGAAACTTACGACCACGTTAGAAACTCCTAAGTAAAGGAACAGGTCTTCGTTGTCCTTCAACTTTGACAATAATGGCAAAGATGCTAAGTAGCTTTTGAAATCTTGGAAGGCCTTCACGCATTTCTCATCCCATTTCTCTTTGGATTCTTTCTTCGTTGCTTGAAAGAAAGGTCGACATCGATCCGTGGCCTTGGACAAAAATCGATTTAGAGCAGCTGCGCAACCTGTGAGACTCTGTATCTCCTTCATACTTAATGGTGACTTCATGTCCTGGTTTTCTTTGATCAGCTTCGGGTTTGTCTCGATTCCTCGCTGGGTTACAAGGTACCCCAGGAATTTTCCAGCAGCCACCCCGAAGGTACACTTTAGAGGGTTAAGCTTCATCTTATATTTTCTCAGCAACTCGAAAGTTTATTTCAAGTTTACAATATGGTCTCCATGCTTCTCTCCCTTGATCATGATTTCATCAACGTAGACCTCCATCGTCTTCCCGATAAGATCTTTGAAGATGTGATTGACAAGTCGTTGATAGATATCGTCTGCGTTCTTGAGGCCAAAGGGCATGACTTTGTAGCAGTAAACTCCTCCTTCGAAGACGAAAGCCGTCTTGTCCTTGTCGTTTTCATGCATGAATATTTGGTTGTAGTCGGAGTATACTTCAAGGAAGCTAAGAAGCTCGTTGCACGCCGTGGAGTCCATCAGGAGGTCGATCCTTGGTATGGGATAGTTGTCTTTTGGGCATGCCAGGTTGAGGTCTGTGTAGTCAACGTAAACTCTCTATCACCCTTCCTCTTTATTTTTCACGAGTACAAAATTTGCTAGCCATTCTGAGTACGGAACATCCTCAATGGAGCTAGCTTCGAGTAGCTTGTCGATCTCAGCCTGAATGATTGCTACTTTCTCAGGGGAGAAGTTTCACTTTCTTTGCTTGATTGGCTTGTAGCTTGGGTTGACATGCAACCTGTGGCAAGAGAATGTGGGATCTATTCCAGGCATGTCCGACGGTGTCCACGCAAATACATCTTTGTGCTCGCGTAAGAACAAGGTGAGTTCTTCCCTTTCTTCGGGGTTTAGGTGAGCCCTAATACTTACATTCCTCTTAGGAAACTGCGGGTCAAGTAGTATGAGGGTGATATCTTCTTCTGGCTGCCATCCTTCAGGCGAAGGAGGCTCTTCTCTGATGTTGGGATCTTGACCCGCTGCTGGCTACTATGCGGGAGCTGAAAGTGTGAGTTTTCCCCCGGTGGCCTCGACTGTATGGGGGATGAATTCTACTACCTTGATTTCTTTTAGCCCCTCGGTGAGGCATTTGCACGCCATGGCTTGACCTCCTTTTATTTCTCTGACTCCTCCTCCAGGAATTGGGAATCGAATTTTTTGGTGCAAGCTTGAGGTGTTGGCCAGTATCTTGTGCATCCACGACCTCCCCAGTATGCCATTGTAAGGTGAGTACTCATAAAGGACGTAGAAACTCTCTTTTGAGACAACCAGGGGGGGAGGGTGGACATCGAGCTGGATCGTGCCGATAGACATGGTCGTTAACCCGTTTAAGGCTCATAATAAGACATTTTTCCCCGTCGCAAAAGATTCAAGTCCCATCTTCTGGACTCCTTCAATGCTGAGGATGTTTGAGGCACTTCCCTCATCCACGTGAATCTGGTTGACCTGCGCATGGGCGATTTGGATTGAGATGACGAGGGCATCGTCATGCGGCCATTCGAGCCCGACTTTGTCCTGAGCTGAGAAACCAATTATCGGGTCATCAGTTCCTTGAGCTGTAGCGACATGCGAGACTTAGGTCATAGCGAGAGCCTCGCGGATTTTCCTCTTCCTTTGCTTCCTATTTGTTCCCTGCAACTCGGACTTAGCAATGATGGTGTCCACGTGAATCATCTTTTGCGCGGGCTCCTAGGGGCCTTTGTCTCTGAGACGTTCTATTACCTTTTTCTTGACGTACTCGGTACAGTGTCCTTCCTTCAATAGGTCCCGGAGGTACCTTTCGAAGGTCTGGCATGAGCTTATGTCGTGCCCATATCAATTGTGATAGGCACACCGCTTTGACTTGTCAGCCCTTTCTTGGTCGCCTTTGACGGGAGCTGGTTTTTTGAACCATGGCTTCTCCTTTATTTGATTGTATATCTAGAAGACGAGTACTAAAAACTGAGAGTTCGGCCTTGTACCGGCAAACGAATTGGATGATGGGTTCCCTTTGCGCTTGTTGGTCTTCCTGACTGAGTTCCTGTGGTGGGCGCCGTCCTTTGGCTGCGTAAACACCATTGTGGGATGCCCTCCTTCCTCGACGTGGTTGATGGCATGCGTGGTGTTTTTCTCATCTTCCCAGCATGCATGTTGCTCTGCTAGGGACAGCATCTTAGTGAGACTTCAGGCGTTGCTCATGACGATGTCTCCGTAAAGTTGGCTCTCCCGTAGTAGACCTTGCTTGAACGCCATGGCTGCGACGAGATCGATGCATCCTATGATGCATGATTTTTCTTCGCAATACCTCCTGATGTATTGCCGCAAGGTTTCTTTAGACCTTTTTCGGATGGTGAAGAGATGGTCATCCTTGACTTCGACGGTACGAAGCTGTGAGTATTTATTTACGAAGACAAAGGCCAATTCCTCGAAAGAAGCGATTTATCTCTGGGGGAGATGGTTGAACCTTGTCGTCGCCTGATCTTGTAGCGAGGCTTGGAAAACTTTGCACATAAGCACGTCGTTGTTCCTATGAGGTACCTCGACCCCCCCGATAATAATTGATGTGCTTCACTGGATTAGAGGTTCCCTTGTACTGATTGAAGTTGGGAGTTGAAAACCGCTGCGGGAATGGCTCCTCCTCAATGTCTCTCACGAATGGTGAAGATAATGACGTCTGAATTTGGTGCCAAAGGTCATCTTCCAAGTCTCCGTCGCGTTGAACTCCCTAAAGGCGTCGATCGAGCATTCTTCAGACGTTTTCAACGAGCAAAGGTTCTTCGTGACGAGGGTTTCTGCGTCGGGTCAAATGGCGTAGACTCCCTCGAGTTGTTGCGGGCTTGGCTCTCGAGCGTGCTGGCGAGTAAGTCTCGTTTTCCTCTTTGTGATCATTCGAGTGGGTGCGTGACGCATGGGAGACTGCTTGTTTCCATCGGCTATCGTGTGGGTACTCAATGGGTGAAAGTGCTCTCGGGCGTCCTCCGAGTCGTTCTCGGGCCAAAGGCTTCGGTTGATCTTGTCCTCTTACTCTGGGGGTGCAGCTTTCTTCCCCTGAGTCGTTCAGGGACATGTCTTGGGAAATCGTCTGGCAGCGGACATGCTCTTTGCCAGTGCGTTTTGAGACGTCCCCTCATGTCTTACGAGGTTCATTGCCTTTTTTGGAGGTTCTGGATGTCCCGATGTCCTCCAACAGCTGTTACAGGAGCTCCGATTGAGCCGAACTTGGTTGTTCAGCTGCTCCACCTGCTGTGTCAGTCCAAGTCGCGTACGTGATTCCCTAGGTGCTTACTCGTGACGAGTAGCACGTCGGGGCGCACGTCCCGCGCCTTCAGACAGATGAGACGAAGCATGTCCCCCTGGTTCCTGGGTGTTGGCCTGCAGATTGTGCAGCCAGCAATCCGCAGAACTGGACGATTTCGGATTGCGCAGCCAACAAACCTCCTTAGGTCTAAGTTGGCAGAGAGCTGATTCGAGACTCTTAGAGATGTTTCTCCTGCTAGCAGTCCGTCTGTTTGTTGAAAAAAGCTGCTCTTGTCCCTGTTGCAAGTGGGGGGTTCACAGTAGCAGCAGCCATGGGGAACGTTCCAAAATTGAACATAGGTGTCCAATCCGGCCTTCCGAACGGTATATGAATTGATGTGTGGCGCGGGCCGTGCAGAAGACGGGAACGTGGTTCTTCTGGAATTGCTGGGAGGGGTTCACTCACAGCAACGATCGCAGCAACAGATGTGGCAGCCTCGGAGGCTCATGTTGTAACGATCCGTCCCGAATTCCAGGATTAGATTAGTGACTAATCACGATTAGTGAGGTTAATTGGTGATTAGTTAGGCGAAATCAGACGAACGATGCAAAATGACCGTTTTGCCCCTGGGTGTGGGCAAAACGTTGACTTTTCATTCTGGAGGTAAAATGGACTTTGACCGATGACCGTGATGTAATTCGTGACGTCACAAGTTCATAGATAGGTGACACGCTCAATTCCGACATTCGAGGAAGAAGTTATGATGTTCAGATGTTTAAGGGTATTTTGGTAATTATGGTTAAAAGGGGTCAAATGTTGACATTTTGATCGGGATGTTTGATGTTCGAGGGCCGAGGACCGTTACATAGATCGGGACGATACGAATCCATAGACAGGCGGCACGTCGAATTCGGACGTTCGACGGTGAAGTTACGGTTCACGGAAGTTCAAGTGCACTATTGCACGAATTACGAAACGACCTAACTTTTAGACTCTAGTGGGACCTAGATATTTTATGGAGGCCCAATGGATGAGTGACACTTATCACCCATCCACAAGCCATCTCCTTTCCTTCATGCATATCATCTTCATCGATCATTTTCCTTCATTCCCAAAAACATAACCCGATCTCATTCAAAACCTTGATCCCAAACCCATCCAACCCAACCCTAGATGATCAGGACAGAGAGGCCAGAGAGTGAGGGAGGATGTTGGATGTTGGTGGCGGGCCTGGATGGCCAGAACCGCCATGGACGGCGGCTGGAAGGAGGAAAATCCGAGAGGGTTCTCGGTAAGGCTTAAAACCCATTTTAATTCAATATATGCATTATGGTTTGTTTTGGATGTTTCTAATGAATTAAAAGGGTTAGTAGGAAGGTGTTAGGATGATTTTGAGGATGGTTAGAGGTTTTAGGACACCAGGGACGGTTTTGGGAAGTTTGAACCGCGAGGTTCAAAATGGAACCATGAGTTTTAGGGAGTTTTGATTAGTTTTAGGGATTGGAATGAATGGGAAACATCAAATTAGGAAGAAAGGAATCAAGAAGGAAGAGATTGGACGAAAAATGGGGAGTCTAGAGTCGTGAACCGGTCACGCCGGTCCAACTGGACCGGCCAAACCAGGTGAACCGGTCGGCTGAAGCTCAGTGGTGCAGGAATAGTGCCCGGCGCGTGGGCTCACGCGTAGGGACTTCAGAGGGCGTGTGGGGGCGCGTACCTCACCTTTTGGGGAAGTTTTCAACATACGAAATCATCTATTCGATATAACGAACATTTTGGGACTGGCTTCATGTCCATCGGACACCGTTTCGATAATGTTCGGGGCATCAGAAGGTTTCGTATCGAGTTTAAAAATAGTTAAAAATACCAGAAAATTACGGAGCTTTAATGGGAGGTTAATTAAGTAGTTAGTAACCTTCTATTATGATTTGGACAGGTTCGGGAGTCCCGATGATGGTGATTGACTCGGGAGAGCCGTATGGCACGCAAATCGAGGCGACAGCTCGAACGGTCTGTGAGTGGACCTTGGTTTTCTAAATTGGTGCATGCATAAATGTTTATTATATGTTTTATTATATGTTTGATGATTCCATGGGTGCATTTGTATGTGGTTACGTATAGACACGTATTTCGAGGTTTCGGCCCTATACGGTGCCTATACGGGTCGGTATTTCTTTATTGGTTTTAATGAAATGATTTTGGATTTCTAAAAAGATAAACTCGGGTATGAGACCTATTTGGTTTGGTCTTGGGCATATGACGCTATTGGTGACCTACGGGTCTGAATCATGGTCGCGATGGGTGCTATGTGCACGACGATCGACGATACGACGCTCGCCTCCGGATTGGGATATGTTCCTTCCGGAGAGGTCACAATGCACGATTCGTGGTCAGGCAGCCAGGGGAGGCTCGACTTCGGAGTGCTGACGGTTCAGGATAGCGATCGGTGATGAGTGCACCATGATCTTGTGGTGGTCGCGTCGGTTGATTCGTTCACGGTGACATACCAGGATTGAGGGCGGTCCTAGATGGATGGTTGCACGCATCACTATGATCGGAGTCGTGACTGACCCTTAGATATCGGGCAGGATGCCCAGCTGATGTCATATGTTCGGGCACGAGACCCAGTTTACTTGTAGTGATGATTTCGGGTCAGGGACCCTACATGGATTTCCAGGTTCATGACGGTTTATGGGAACCGGCATGAACTGTTGTTATGTTATGGTGATACATGATTGTTTATGGGAACTGTGCATGGAGGATGTTTTCTATATATATATATATATATATGAATGGCATGGATGATATGGATCATGACTAGGGGTGGGCATATTGTCCCAAAATACCGAAGCCATCTCGTCCCGTATCATACCAAACCGGAAAAAAACTGAATAGTAAAACCGAAAGGATGATCGGTACCGTACCGATACCGTACCGGTTTAAATCGGTACGGGATCGGTTTCGATGTTAAGGAATACCGTCTCATACCGAAACCGAACCGGTTTTAATTTTTTTAATTAATTAAAAATTAAATTAAATTCAACAATAAAAAACCCCTAATAATCTAATAGCTAATGATGGATTTAATTGTATATTAATTTAATTGATAGATTTAATTGTATACTAATTTAGTTGATAGATTTAATTGTATTTTAAGAGTTTTTTAGTTGATGGATTTAATAATTTATTAGGATTTTTTAGTTAATGTTGTTAATTTTAGTTGATGTATTGAGATTGATTAGGTTATGAATTTTCTATACATTTTGAGCAATATTTGTTACCCAACAAGAGTCATAATTTCTCAATTTTATCAAAATGTTGTTTTTAGACATTAAATCAAGTAATAAATAAATGAAATTATGAATTTGGCTTCAAAATCGAAACCGTACCAAACCTAATTGGTACGGTATGGTACGGTATCAATTTTATATTTAGAAATACTATACCGTACCGAACCGGTTAAAATTATTTGGTACGGTTCCGGTATCACCTCCATACCGAACCATGCCCAGGGCTAATCATGACGGTTCAGGGGAACCGGACATGAATATTTATGTTATGTATATATATATGTTCATATACCTCCCTTTACTTCTATTATCTCCTCCGGGGAGGGTCGTTGGCCTGGGTGGACCCCGGAGTAGTCACGGAGCACCGACTGAGTGGAGTCACCCCCAGTTGGGTTCCTTACTCAGGAAGGCTATGATTACTATAACCTCGGGTAGGGTAAGTGGTCTGCGAACATTGACCTTGACTTTGAGAAGACTCGGATTGAGACCCGGGTAGCACGCGCGTAGCTTTGGAAACCGTGACAGGATTGGTTGTGTGAATTATATGTATATATGATATGTGATGTGTGGTTACACAGGATTTGATCGGTGGCTCGTGTACTTGGTTTCATGATGGTTTTGGGCTGAGTCCCGTATGGTTTTGGGCAGTGGCCCATATGGTTGAATCTTTATGATTCTTTTGATTATGGTTTTGGGCTTAGTTCCCACATATGGTTTCCATTTGGTTAAATGGTTTTCAAATGCATGCATGCTTGTTAGTGAAGGGTACAAATGTCTTTGATAAAATGTTTTTATAAACTGGTTGTTTTGTCCACTCACAGCTTTTAATGTTTTGACCGCCCTTCAGGTTGACAGCGGATGTGGATTGTAACAGAGACCGAAATATCACATACCTCCTTCGGATCCTGGCGTACTCTGATAACTGGAGAGGGTAAAGGTCGGAAATATGCCTTGTCTGACACTTCGTGTCAGACGGGAGCAGGGTCATCCTGCGTTAATCCCAGGGGGATTGGGATGGGTCATGTCACATGTGGATCAGTGTGTTCTAGCCATGTGAAGAACGGTAAGTGTCAAAAGTGATGATGGAGTTTTTTTTCAAGGAAAAACCAAAGAGCACGCTTTGAGTATTTCTCAAATCGGCTCTCAATAAAAGCACTAGTTGTTGATGCAGAAATCGTCCGGTTCGGTGAAATTCCTTCTCGATCCCTACACACAAGAACGAAAAATCAAACGGGGTTAAGGTTGAATCCCGGAGGGGTGGTTCAACAGTAAACGCTCCGATGCTTAAGTCAGTTTTCTGAGAGAATAAACCGACTGAGTATTTGCAGGAGTTTTTTATTACCCTTAGAAGTGAGATAAGATATTCTATTTATAGTGAAGTTTTGAGAGTCACCGGGGCGTCTGATTGGTTGAATGAGAAAGTGTTAAATAAGTGATTGTACCGAGTGTAATCACTTATTGATTAATGAATAAATAATTCGCTGAGAAGTTATTTATTATCGGCATTGATCTGATTAATTAATATATTTAGTTGGTAAATATATTGAATTAATAGGGAGATCGTAATATGTCGATATCAATTTTACCAAGGGTAATATTGGTATTATAGGAATTGTTGGCCACGTAGCAGTTTCAGAATATTCCGGTAATTTATGATTCCACAAATATGAATATGATTATTGATATACTAAGAATGAAGATAACATGTCGAAAAGGTTTTTGTTTAATGGGAGAAATATTAGAAGAATTTAAATGGAAAATGTCAAGTTGAGGGGTAGTGGGGTATACTTAGTGACATTCACGGTACCAAAAGCATTGGAGTAATTCTCATTGGAGATGGATCTATAGAAGCTCTCACACGAGGCACATTAATTAAAAAATGAATGATTTTGCGACTACATTAATTAATTAGTGGTTATTGATAAACTTGATTGACATTGTCGGCCAAATTCCTATTGAATCTTTAGAATTTTGGTTGCTTTGTCTCCAATCAAGTGGAGTGTTAGTCCAAAACCCCACTCATAATTCGTCCTTCCTGTCCTTAATGCCTTTGACAATTGCTTAAGTACTGCACCATTTAAGACTTTCTTCTTCACCTCCACACCACTAGTTATTTTATAATCCACTAATTATAATTAAGTACGTCATCTATGAACTCATTAAGCAGCGCTTAATTATATTCCCATAAATAATGAAGGGCTTGGTAGTAACTTTCTTCATGCCTCGGTGGATTTTTGTTGTTGTTGCGTGTATATATATGTAATTATATTAATACAGTTGTAATTTTTTATCTTATATTGTATATTTTTCAACAAACATACCAAATATTAGTTAATTATTACTTACCGTGTTTGAAATTTGAGTGCATAAGTAATTATTTTATATAATTTTAGATACCTAAATTGAAAATAACAAATTTAATATTGGAAAATGAAATAACACATACTCCTAAAATTCTTTAAACTATTGCTATTATTTATATATTTTTATTTTTGTTGCCATTGCTATTTTCTATGTAAAATTACTTTTCTAATATTAATCTTTTTCATAACAAAATAATAACAATATTGCAAAAATATTTTGTTTGGAAAATACCCTTAACCTTATTTATAAAGTGTCTAACTACGCTGTAATTGTAATACTTTTGACTTGTGCTACAATGAATGCAAATAATTATGTAGCAAGATGAGTACACGTGAGGCCGACCGTGAATCACTGCGACAAAATTCCGACAAGAGCAAAGTGTAGTAAGTAGGCAGTAATCGGGCATTGGAAAGAATTGACATAGAAATGATTCGTATTGTGGATTATGCATGGGAATATAATTATGGGAATTGAATTACGGAACATAAATCATGATTAGTGCTGGGTTTTCCCTTCTTTTTTCTTTTGATGTTAAAGCTCTTTCGTCTTTAATTATCTATCTAAATTATTTGGTTTATTGATGATGATGAATTGATGATGATGACATGTCATATATACTTGCGACCATGTGACCCATCGCATTCTCACTTTCCACCAACATGTTCCCACATCCATTGGTGTTAAAATCATTACTTCTCAATTTCTCCATCACCATTTTAATTAGGGATATCCCTTTTCCTACAAATTAACTAATTAATATAAGTTCATTTTATCTAATCTAATATTATACTACTTTGTTAAACTTGAATTGGGGTTTATTACGTGTTGTATTATTCTTCTCTCAAATAGGGAAATATATACATGTATATTGTAATACTAACTAAAAAATGAACTAATTACACATATATTGTAATCATAACTAGGAAATGAACTAATTACATTCCTGGTCAACTGGACAATCCCAATTACCATAGGATTCATACCAATACTCCCCCCTCAAGGTGATGCATAGATATAGCTAATGCCCAACTTGACAAGTGAATCATTAAAGGTTTGATCATATACTGCTTTTTTCAAAACATCTGCTAATTGCAAAGTAGTGTTGACATATGGAACCTTAATAATTTTCTCTTAAAGCTTATCGTAAATGAAGTTCCGATCGATCTCCACATATTTGGTTCTATTGTGTTGCACTGAGTTTTTGCGATCTTTATGGTTGATTGATTGTCACAATACATGCTCATTGGTCCTTATGAAGGAAAATCCAACTTCCACATAAGTCTTATCAACCAAAGTAACTCGTATATACTTTTCGCCATCCCCCCCCCCCCCCCCTGTGGTCCTCAAGATGAGTCAGTATATCCTATGACTTTAGCATACCCATGTTTAGAAAACATCAATCCTTTACTAGGTGCAGACTTCAAGTATTGAAGTATTCTACAAACAGCACTCATATGTTGTTGACCAGGGTTGTGCATGAACCTACTCACAACACTAACATCATATGCAATATCAGGCCTAGTATGAGATAAGTAAATCAATTTTCCCATTAACCTTTGATATTGTCCATTGTCAACTAGAATCTGATCAGAACACTCATTCATGCCATGGTTCTGTTCGATAAGAGTACAACTAGGCTGACATCCAAGAATACATGTTTCTTTTAGCAGATCAAACATATACTTTCTTTGAGATAGGAAGATACCTTGTGCAGAATGATTAACTTCAATGCCCAAAAAATATTTCAATTCACCAAGGTCTTTCATATCAAACTTAGAAACTAGATACCCTTTCAGTTTGTTCATCTTGTTAGGACTGTTGCCAATCACTACCATATCATCCACAAAAATAATCAGGGTTGTTAACTTTCCTCCTTAATTCTTAAGAAATAATATATGTATTGCATTGCCCTACTCATACCCATATTTTCTCATAGCCACACAAAATCTACCAAACCAGGTTCTCAGAGAATATTTCAGGTCGTACAATGCCTATCTCAGTCTACAAAAAAAACATTAGATTGACTCGGGATACTATAGCATGGTAGTAAGGACATATAGACCTCCTCTTGCAGATCTGTATGTAGGAAGACATTCTTAACATCTTACTGTTGCAATAGCCAATCAAAGTTCACATCTAGAGACAGTAAAATCCGAATTGTATTAACTTTAGCTATTGGAACAAAAATCTTTTGATAATCACTACCATAAGCCTGTTTAAACCCTTTGGCAACAAGTCTTGCCTTATAACTATCAATGGTGTTGTCATGATTGTGCTTAATAGTGTATACCCATTTACAACTAACATGCTTTTTCCCTTCTAGTAACAAGACTAATTCCCATGTATGTTTTTTCTCGAGGACCTGTATTTCATTAGTCATTGTACTAGCCCACTTAGGATCAGATAATGCTTCATGTACCTTAGTAGGAATAGGTACCGAAGACATATGGTTCACAAATGCATGATATTCTTCTGATAATTTGTGGGTAATGGGTGATTGGGTGCTTTACCTTCTTCGCAAATTCTGGTGCGTATCTATCTGGTGGTTGCCCACGATTACTTCTTGGTGGAAATTGATACTTGTTACACTCCACATATTCAAAATTATTATCAGTATTAATAGAGTTATCTAATTTTACCTCAAGAACATTAGCAGGTGAAGAGTTGTAGATAGGCACTAAAAGAGTAGTAAATGTAGGGGCGTCGGGCTATGTAGGGACGTTAAGTGTGTTATTCAGTTCATTAGTTGATCATGTTGAAATCAATACGATTTATTCAGTAGTTTCTGTATTTGGCACAAGAACGTGCAATTCAATACTATCGGGAAACAACTCAATCCAATTCACATCTTCAACAACACTCTCCCCCAGAAGAGGAGAAGTGGATACCAGGGGATAAAAAATATTTTATGTTTAGAAAAGGTAACGTCCATAGTAACAAAAAAGTGATGAGTAGGCGAATGATAACACTGGTAACCTTTCTAAACAGGTGAAAACCAAGAAATACGCATTTCAGATCACATGGGTCACGCTTGGTAAGTATATGTTTGTGCAAGTGTACAAAGGCAACACACCCAAAAACACGAAGCGTCGAAGTGAGATGAGATGGGATGGAGACATAAGATGCCAGTTTATCAAATGGTAGCTTAATTTTTAAGGCACTAGTAGGGACGGGATTGAGTAGATAAACAGTAGTAATGATTGCCTCCTCCAAAAAATCGGTTTCATATGTGATCCAATTTGGCTAGCTCTTGTAATCTCATAAATGTGCCTATTTTTTCATTTAGCCACGTCATTCTACTGAGGAGTATATGAACGTGTGGTTTTATGAAGGATCTCATGATCTCGAAAGTATTTTTGGAGTGTCTGATTAACATACTCGACCCATTATCCGACCAAAGAAATTTAAGAGTAGCTGAAAATTAGGTTTCAATCATTTTGTGAAAATTCTAAAAACAACCAGCTTCATCAGTCTTGTGTTTCATCAAGTACAACCAACTCATTATAGTGCAGTCATGAACAAATAAAACAAACGATTGAAAGCCAGTCGTAGTAGTAACAGCTGCGGGACCCCAAATATCAGAAAGAATCAAGAAAAATGTGGCATCTTTTATTTAAACAATATGGGTAAGTTGTACTTTGACTTTTTTCCAAAATGCAAGTGTGACATGTAAAATCTGAAGGTTTACAGCATGAAAATAAATACAAAAATAAATACTCAAGATAACCAAAGGAAACATGACCTAAACGATGATGCCACATCCACATTTGATCATCAGGCACCTGACCAGGTCCTTTAACGGAGAGAGATCGCCCCACATACATCATCCATATGGTACAAGCCTTATTTCCTAGTACCACACCCAATATCACCTTGCTGATGAGGTCCTAAAAAGACAGAATAGAGGGTAGATTAATACCAAACAATTTCATTGTGTAGTGACTTGGGAATAGAGAGCAAGTTATTAGATAACTCAAGAACTAATAAAGTATAATCGTGGAACAAGGAAAGCGTCAAATCAACCTACCCAACATGGATAACTGGTGGGATGGTGTAACGACCCGGACTTTCGAAAAAGGAAAATTTGGAAAATTTGAAGAAAAAGACGATTTTGTCCCTGGAATGTGAGCGAACGGTTGACTTTTTGCTCGAGAGATCAAACGGACTTTGACCAATGACTGTGATGTAGTTCGGGACGTCACGAGTTCATTGACAGATGGCAAGTCCGATTCCGAAGATCAGGGAAGAAGTTATGACGTTCGGAAGTTCAAGGGCATTTTCGTAATTAGGTCGAAAAGGAGGAAATTGTTAACTTTTAGATTGACCACTATTTTTCACGCAATTCGAGGAACATTAAGTAGCTCTCGATGCTCTGAGTCCGTGGACAGGCGGCACGCTGAAACAGACTTCAGACGGAGGAGTTACGGTTCTAGAACGAGGAGGGGCATTTTGGTAATTTGGTGAAGGAAGGGCAAAATGGTAATTTGACTGTTGAAATTTGAAACAGCCGTGGTGGACTGCTTGGCTGAATAGTTTAACTGGTTAAGTGACAATTGTCACTAAAAAGGGATGGATTAGTGGGACAAGGGAGTGTGTGATGTTGGGAAAAATGGAAATTGAACTGTGTGGGTGTTTTTTTAAACGGTGCTGGTGTTTTTGAGGTGAAAAACAGAGACAGTGCTGGCTAGTGCTCAGTGTGTGTGAGTGTTGAATTCGAATTTGAAGCCACGGATGAATTGTTTTTGTGCCTTGAGTGGGTTGAGCAGAGCACGGGTGGTGTGTGCGGGAAACAGATGCTGTGCTGGTGCCTTTGAAATTGAGAAAAAATAGAGACTGCTCCAACGCTTGATCAACCTTCCCCAAGCCCGAATTGAGTGAAACTGAGTGTTGGAATAGAATGAAGAGAGGGAGAGCGGCGTCCTGAGCTTGAGAGAGGAAGGGAAATGTTGAAATTGGTGAGAGGAGAGCTCAAAAATAAGAAACGGGTTCCAGAGAGAGTGAGATTTCAATTCGAAGTTGTAGGCCAAGCCAAGGCAAATTGACGTTTCATTTAGTCCCCTGGGATCAATTCAAGTCGATCCAGTGTAAGAAGGAAGATAATTGATGTTGTTTTTGGCTCTAAATGTACCTGTTGACCGAGAAGAAAATCGAGTTTGAGACGTGAATTTGGAGGGGTTTAAGGGAGAAATTGACATGAGAAACAAGTTCATACAAACCCTATGAAGCTTCTGAGTGAGTCAATTTCAAGAAAACAATCGAGTTTGGTCGAGTTTGAAGATTGAATAGTACCCACCTGTTCTTCGAATTTCGACTTCAAATCGTCTAGATTAAGGGGAGGTCTTACGTAGTTGAGGTCACAGAACCCTAATTAGACACACGGCGATCCTTTTGGCTTACTGAATTGATGAAATTAAGTTGGAATTGACAGGATTCTAATCGGGTCGTCTCGCGGGCAAACCGGACCGGTTTCACAGTCAGCCGGGTGAGGAACAGGACTGTGCAAGTACTGTAGCAGGCGCGTGAGTTTCACGCGCAACCACTCACGGTGGAGTGTGAGGGCGCGTAGGACCGATTCTCGAGGTGAGTTCAACATGACTTTTGTTCTATGCAATATAACAAACATTTTAGCGTTGGTTTCGAGTTAATCGTACACCGTTTCAATATTGTTTCGAGGGTCCGAAGGTTTATGTTACATTTTTTATTAACCTTTAATTCCCAAAAAATTATGGGAAATTAGTATGATGTTATTTGAGTCCTTAGTGACGCTGAAGAATGATTCGGACAGGATTCGAGATTCCTGAAAAATTTCAGGAATTACGGAAACGCGTGTAGTGCGAAAACGAGCGTTATGGACGGTGTGTGAGTGGACCTTGCTTTCTAAAATTTAATGCATGCATAAATGTTTCTATGATTTCTATGATTATGACTTGTGATAATTACGATTTTCGTATTTATACCTATTTTGTTATGCAATACGTAACTGCACGTATTTCGAGACTATGGTTTCTCCTATGCTTTGATGATGGTTTAATGAATGATTTTACATGATTTGTGTGTATCATGTTTAAGAATGTTTTGATTATGATTGTGTGTATGACTTACGGTTTTGACACGTATTTTGAGATTATTACGGATTTGCACGTTTACGAGATTTCGAGTATATTGTGTTTTGATCATGGTTTTGATGCTTTGATTTTGGAATTTGAAATACGATTTGATTTCAAAGATTTAACCGGATTTTGGAAAAGGTGATTTCGGGCTTGAGGCTCAGGGCATAAAAGTAATTCTGATGATTGAGATTTCGGTTTTTGGAAACTTGAAAGTGGATTTCCGAATTTGGGTTCGGGATGACGGTTATGGATGCTAGCTTACAGAATCATTATTGCGAATTCGGATTTGGAAATGGATGATGAATATGATTGGGGATTTGAATGTGAAATTCGGAGATAAGTCCTATTATGACAAAATGTGATTTCGGATTGGTTTTGGAATTTGGATCATGATGGATCCGGACTTGTTATGATTTACACATGATTTGGGTTTAAAGACCCGGTACTATTGCTGGATTATGTTTTGGGTTTAAAGACCCGGATTTGTTATGACGGGGGGCGGGCCCGGATTGGGTTTAAAGACCCTGATTGAGTTTAAAGACTCAGGAGTTTAAAGACTCGGTTACTGTGATGAGTTTAAAACTCGGTTATTGTGATACCCCCTGAGGCCTATTGATTATGTTCTGAGTTTAAAGACTCGTTGATATCCCAGGAAGACCTGATACATGTGAGTTTAAAGACTCGGTAATTGATATCCAGCAAACTGATTGATTTTTGATTTATTGTTGATTTTCTGATGTTCGGATGTGTTGGGCAGTGGCCCGGTTAATATGGTTGATGGATTTTGGATCATGATTGTGTACTTGGATTTGATTCATGATTTTGGGCTAAGGCCCTGTGTTTATGATTGCGGGCTAAGACCCGAAG
This sequence comes from Prinsepia uniflora, assembly GCA_032719365.1. NCBI lineage: Eukaryota > Viridiplantae > Streptophyta > Magnoliopsida > Rosales > Rosaceae > Prinsepia > Prinsepia uniflora. The sequence continues at coordinate 70,821,884 of CM064869.1, forward strand.
GTTAAGAAAAGGAAAATGATTTGATTTTCATACGCGATTTTCTTATGTTGGAAATGAATGGATCGTGAAATGATTTTCGAATGCATGCATTGGTTTTACGTGGAGGGTAGAAATATATTTTTAACTGTTTTATAAACTGATTCATTTTTGTCCACTCACACCTTTTGTATTTTTATTGACCCTTCAGGCCGTGGCGCGTTGATCGAGGATGATCGAAAGGCGGAGGCATGAGTGAGTACGTGTGTGGCTATCCCTTGTTTGGCAAGTTCTGAGGGTAATTTGGGAACTCCAGTTGACTTTCCAGACGGGAGTAGGACCGGGCACGGTTATCAATGTCCCTTCGGGGGCGGTCCTGTCAGATGGTACCTCATTAGCATTAGCAACAATAGAGCATTTAGAGACACAATGATCGCGAAGAAGTGATGCTTCAAAGGTCATCTAGTTATTCGTGCCTGAATCTAAAATCCAACCACGAACTTTTCAAAGGTGGATAAGGGTAGACCGATGTTACCTGATTGTTGGATAAAGGCGGAAGCTACCGTGGAATGAGAGTTGTTTGCCGTTTGGGCTGCTTCTGAGATGACAGGACAAGCTCGATTCATAGGGGGTTCGGCAATTCACCTATCCGCCTTCCCCTCATTTTGACCGTTCTTGTTTTCTCTCTGCTCTCCGCTCTTGGCTTTTCTTCTCTTTGACAACATCCCACCAATCCGAATACCCAATATTTTGGAAGCAATTTTCCACCATATGTTTCATACGTCCAAATTGAGTACACTTGCCAACATTAGAGCCATTATGGAGATGTGGGGTTAAGGGTATGTGACCATTGCAATACACTGTCATAACAACATTAGACACATTGCCCTGATTTAGCATAGTGTGTCGGCGTTGCTCCTCACGCCTTACAGTCGCAAAGACAAGCTCCGAGTTAGGAAAAGGTTCAGCTCATAGAATCTCTCCACGAATTGAATCAAAAGTATCATCCAAGCCCGTCAAGAAAAAATAGACCATCTCTTCATCAATTTCTTATCTATGAACTTTCACCACATCCTCTTGAGTAAAAGGGATTGGTTTACGATGATCTAGTTCCTACCAAATAGTCTTCGAATCTGAGAAATGCATAACAACGGGTCAACTGGCTTGCTTCGTTTACATGGTCTTGTGGGATAAATCATACATGATCGGTTTATCCGCCCCCTCATAATAAATTTGAGATACAGCATCCTAAACACGTTTGGCAGTGGGAAAACAAATGAACAAAGTCATCACATTCGGTTCTATGGTCCCAATCAGCCAGCCTTTCAGAATCACATTCTCTGTAATCCATTTGTCATATGTTGGGCTGCCCTATGTTGGTTGTAGATTCGTGCCAGTGAGGTATCCCCTTTTACCTCGTTTGACAATAAATATGGTCACCATTTATGACCACAGTGTAATTGGCACCATTTAACTTGATGTCATAAGGTATAGATGGAGGCTCAAGCGCGTGGATTGACATCACTGGGTTGGAAGTAGGTACAAATTTGTTGACAAGAGTTTGGTCATGTTCAAATAGATCTCAAAGACGACTCTCGTCAGCAGATATGGATGGGAGAAAACTTGAATTAGGGTTTATTAATTTGGAAGGTCCAGCAGTAGGTTTCAGGAATAAGAGTTTGGGTAGGTTTTGGCTGAGCTCTAATACAAACTTGAATTAGGGTTTATTAAGTGTTATATTATTCTTCCCTCAATGTAAATATATACATATATATTATAATTCTAACTAGAAAAGAAACTAATTACATATATATTGTAATCATAACTAGAAAAGAAACTAATTACATTACTGGTCAAATGAGGAATTCCAATTACCATAGGATTCATGTCAACATTTAAGAGATCATTTTCTTAATGGTGAGCTCATTTTCTTGATGGTGCGCCAATTAGCAATGTGAGTTGTAAGGTTGTACCCGATGAAAATCATCGAAAAAATGTGAAATAATTAATGACTGGAGAGCCATAATTAATAATTTAATATGACTTATAAATTATTATTTAAAGTCGAACCAATTTTAACAACAGACAAAATAGAACAAAATCTAAAATTCATGACGCATAGTTAGTTTCTCCCCATTTAATATATAAGGCGTGGTGTGGTTTGAGAAACCTCCTGACATTATTCTCGATCTTTTAGTTGAAGATTCTCAAAATTTTCAGGTATAATTGGGAGAATTCGAGGTACTTTTTTCCTTGGATCGAGTTGAAAGCCCCAACAAGGTTTTAACGAGACCACCTTGTTGCATCACTCAAAGATCGTACGATTAGCACAATTCCCTTTTTTAATGCAGCTTTCGTTTACCCCTCAAAAAAAAATATAAGGCGTGGAAAGTTATTGACCTTTCGTTTGTAGTAAGAAATGTTCAAAACGGCGCTAGGCGCTCCCAGGGCGGTCGGCAGGGGCCTAGCGCCTAGGCGGCTAGGCGGGGCCTAGGTGGATGCCTAGGCGGTTTTTTTTTAAGGGGAAAATTAAATAAATAAATGAGCATATATAATTATATATAAAGATTTATATACTTAATAAAGAACATATACATACATAAAGAGAATACACTTCATAAGGATCATATACTTCATAAAAAACATATACATGTTCAAAATGAAAGTTTCAAAAGGAGTATATACTTCATAAAGAGTATATACATTACATACTTATATAACTATATTACATGAACAACCTCTAAGGCTCTAACTCTTCTTCTCCATATTCCTCCAATACTTTTTCCGTATCAGACTCAAACTCATATACATCTTCATTTTCCTCACCTTGGATGTCCTCATCGGATTCCAAAATTTCTTCATTAAGCTCTCTTATTTCATCATCGGGGGCAGAGTCAACTTCATCAATATCACCACCATGAACAATCATTCTTGAGCATTACTAGCTTCACTAGAAATTAGTACATCTATATCCTTCTCTCCCCCTCGTTTTTTCTTATTTATGATCTTGGCATTGAATTGGACATAAACTAGATTGTTCAACCTTGTTGCTTCTAGTCTATTCCTTTTCTTTGTATGGTTCTACATTGAATACAAATTTGAAAACTATTAGAAAACATTGAATTGTAAGTATGTAACAAACTATTAAGTGGGCTTGAGCATATTAAATAATAAATACATGCTTTTAGACCATAGTCTTTAACTACTTACTTACCCCTTCAAAAGTGCTCCAATTTCTCTCACATCCGGATGAACTTGTAGTCAAAGAGAGAATCCTTTGAGCCATTTTTTGCAATGTAGGTACACCACCTCCGTACAAAGACCACCATTGAACTACAAAGGCACAATATTTTTAATTAATGAAAAAACCAATTGGAAAAAACTATGTAAGAATGACAATTAAAAAAGAAATTATGAATTGTGAATGTTCGTACCCGGATCAAAATCACTTCTAGTTATTGCAACATAGGCCAAAGGTTTTCCAAACCCACCTTTTTTCTTGTACTTCACAAATTCTTCATTCATCACAATATCTTGCTTATTAATATCATTGAGGAAGAACTTCTCAACACAATCAAACATCCCTTCCAAGACAATTGGATCTTCAACTATGCTATCATCTTTGAAGAAGTAATAAGGATTCAAGAGGTATGCCGCCTTATGTAATGGACCATCAAGCCTATCACGACCTTTTGCATCAACAATATCAAGGATTGGACTATAGTTCACCTCTTGATGTTTGAAAGCCTTTTTAATCTCATTCCTTGCTTCATGTAGCTCTCCATACAAAAATCTCATTGATGGCCTTTTATCCCCGTCAACAAGTCGAAGCACTTTAAATAGAGGACCAAAAACTTTCAAACAAAGTGTTGCACCATTCCAAAAATTCATACTCAAAATTGTGTTATATGAAGCTTTTCCCTTTTCACTTTTGAAAAGCTTGATTTGCCCCCATGCATCACTTGTAACCATTGCCTTCAACTCTTGCTTCTTCTCTACCAAGCTTTGCAAAGTTAGGAAAGAAGTTGCAAATCTAGTTACTCCCGGCCTTACTATGTCTCTTTTCTTTGTGAACTTCCTCATTAAGTCCAATGTTTTATGATGGGCATAAATGAAGATGGTGATGGCCTTTGCCTTCTCAATGACTCCTTTGAACTTAGGTAGGTTACCAATTCCTTGGAGCATAAGATTCAAAGTGTGAGTGGCACATGAAGTCCAAAAAATGTTTGGCCTCTTCAACTTCAACAACTCCGCCGCCGCCATATTGTTAGATGCATTGTCCGTCACCACTTGAGTTACGTTTTGTGGTCCAATATCATCAATGCACTTGTCCACATACTCAAATATATATAAGCCTGTGTGTGATTCCCCCGAAACTTCCTTAGAAGAAAGAAAAGTTGTGCCTTCCTTGCAATTTACACACAAATTCATTATACTTCTTCTTTTTCGGTCACTCCAAGCATCGGTCATGATTGAGCAACCATGCTTAGCCCACTCTTTTTCTTGTGTGATAAGTGACTTTCTAGTTCTCTCAACTTCTTCCTTCAATAATGGCTCCCTCAATTGGTATTGACTTGGAGGTTGGTAACCTGGACCAAATTGACCTACCGCTTCCACAAATATTTTGAAGCTATCATTCTCAATGGCATGGAAAGGAAGACCGGATTCATACACCCATCGAGCCAAATATTGATGCACATAATGCGTTCTTTCCTTCCAAAGTACATCATTGATATTTTGTTGTCGAAATGTCTTATTTCCATCCATTGAAGATCCGGAATTGATAGTGTTTGCAAACTTATCCATAGGCCCTAGATAACATTTCATTCTTTTTGGACCACCAATTTCAACTTCCTCATCTTCTTCTTGAATTCTAACTTCTTGCCTCACTTCCTCTTCAAGTATATTCTTTTGTCTTTTCTTGACCTTGGTTTCTTCTAAAGCTGTTTTACACCTTAATTTATCATCATCCGAAGACTTTGAACATGAAGCTACATTTCCCTTGATGTGGGCTATGTGTTGTTTTATCCTATTGATTCCACCGCTCATACACTTACCACATAACTTGCACTTCACCTTATCAAAGTTCGTAGGATTTGCCAAAAGTGCAAACTCCCATCCAATATCACCACTATTCCGTTTCAATGATCTTTCGATTTCGGGCGTTACATTTGGTTCTACATTTACTTCGGAAGGTGTAGCCATTTATGTAAAACACTAAAACCTACAATTCAAAATTTCAAACATATAGCATAGTCCATAGAGGCATAGAGAATGAAAAAAAAAATACTAATTTATATCAAACATTTCACTATCAAATTCAAATTAGCAATGACCACTAGCAAATTAGTAATAGTAAATTAGAAATAGCAAATTAGCAATAGAAAATTAGTCCTTGACCAAATTAGCAATAGAAAACTAGCAATAGGCCAATAGCCACTGGCCAAAATAACAGCCACTGGCCAATAGCAAATTAGATTAACAAATTAGTAATAGCCTAAATTCCTAATAGACATAACCATTAACCACTGACCACTTGACCATTAACCAATAGCCACTGCCCACTAGTAATGCTCAATTTGTATTCAATGTTTAATTCATTTCTCACTTTATTGTTAAACTTAATTCACAATTCACACCCATTGGACCACTGGTAATGCTCCATTTGTATTCAATATTTCAATGTTTAATTCATTTCTCAATTCTCATTCATTTTCGTTGACTGCCAGTGCAAGCCTTATCCATTTGTATTCAATTAATCAATTCATTCAACCATTCAATTAATCAATTCATTCAATCCATTCATTTCATTCCATTTCATTAAAGCCATCCTTATCTCAGTCCCAAGACCAAGAGGCCGAGCCTCGTCGAGTCCGCTGTGAGATCGAGAGACTGAGTTTCTGAGAGTGAGAACAGAGACAAAGAATAGAGACCGAATCCAATTTATTCAACAAAGTTCTTCAGCTCTGCTTTCCAGCTCCATTCCCATCCCTCTCACTCTTCATCTTGAGTGTGAGAGACAGAGAACAAAGACAGTAAGGGAGCGAGGGAGTGAGCGAGAGACAGAGATGAGATGAGTCAGAGAAACAATGGAGTTTGAGTTTTGATCTCATCTCTAGACTCCAGTCGTGACCCGAGAGAGACGGTCATGGAGGTGGATTCAGATTTCAGACTAATACCTGAGATTGAGAGTGCAACTTCGAATGTTCGAGGTCGAGTTCGCGTTCGAGTGTTCGCCTGCGGAAGTGCGGAGATCTGATTGGATTGGAGTCGACGTCGACGCGTCGTGGTGGCTCGGCGAGGCAGACGCCGCAGACTTCGACTTCGCAAGGAGTATTGGGTAGACCACAGCCCTTTCAATCAGCCATCAGGTAATGAGTATTGGGTTGGGTTTGGGACCTTTGGCCTTTGGGTAGTCTCTGAGTCTCTGTGTAGTGAGTAATGTGCAATTTGTGTATCGGGTATTCCGTATTCGCCTATTCGGGTTTGGTCGTTTGGGAGTCTCACGGTCTCACCCAGTCACCCCCAAAGGGCCCAAAGTCGTGTTGTCGTGAATCAGTGAATGTATTAATGTAATATTGAATTTAGGTTGTTTATGTTTGAGTTTTGAACTTTGAATTTGAGTATAGGACTGATGAATGTTTGGGTAATGTTCTGAAATTGATATTTGATTATTGGGTTATGTTTTGAACTTGTGATTTATGAATTTGAGTGAGGATTGTTGGATTATTGATGGCAGCTGATTTTGAATTTTTCATTTTTTTGGTTCATATGGAATTATGGATTGCAAGAATGATTGAATGAGGATTGTTCATACTCATGGGATTGATGAATAATTATGAATGAATATTGTGAAATTTTTTTTTAGCATTGAAACCGCCCAGCCCGCCTCAGCCGCCCAGCCCGCCCTGTCCGCCCAGGACCGCCCAAGCTCCGCCCTGGCCGAATAGGCGCCGCCTAATTCGCCAGCCGCCTAGAGCAAACGAATACCCTTTATTCGCGGCGGTAGCCTTCCGCCTAGCGCCTAGCCGCCACCTAGGCGGCCGCCTAACCCGCCTTTTCGAACATTGGTAGTAAGAGGCATTAGTGTTCGTATAATTTACAGCAAAGTCTTTCTTCAATTTGTATCGTCGTAGTTGTGCAGTGCATACGGATTAGTATTTACTAACCCATGATCCTAAAAACTAAGTTTTGATAAATATTTTTCCATTTTTTCAGACACTCATTTCAACACTCCAATTTTCTTTTGATGCAGACATGCATTTTTTTTTTTCTTTAGCAGTTATATTCTTGTGTATTAAGGAAATGAGGGTACAAAAGGCGAAAAGATAAGTAACACTCCACTTTTCTCTTCCGCAATTGATTTCACTCTTATGTTCTTCTCATGCACTTTTTTTTTGGGTCTGAACAGTAGGATTGAGTAAATTAAAACAGAGCCGATAAATAGATACAAACTAAGAAGCGTAGAAAGCGAAATGTGGAGTGCAAGAATCACTTCACTTTCTAATTTGATCTGATTCATTTGAAATTACGATTTTGTCACTTGTTTGCCTAATTGGGCCGGGCCTTCCCCTTCAAAATATTCTTGCTCAAAGTCCCTTGGGCCGTGCAGTCCATCACAAAGTAAATTGTATCGACTAGAAATTTTCCTCCAACCTCCATCGTCTAGAGTTCATTTTCCTTCTCTATTGTAGTGAACGTAGGGAGAAATGAATTAGTAGAGTAGGTCAAGAATTGGATCTCCTTTGATTGACGAAACATAATCAAGATGGACACGATTTAAACTGGATATATACAGCGAGGAAGATAGAGTCGAAGGTGCAAGGTACACAGATGTAACCTAACCAGGCTACTTAAAAGCTGCAAGGGGCTATCCATGCTTGATGCCTCCATCCAAAATAAACAACAAAATATTTAACATAAGCCAAAGGTGTGATAATAATACAAAGTCTCAAGCCGCAGCCTTGATTTATGGGTTGACACACCACTCGGTTTTCAGTCCTCATCTTCATCGTCATCGTCTTCATCTTCTTCATCGTCTTCCTGCAATTTGAAAATACCAATTTCTGTTAGGATGATCAGAGAACCCTCGGAGAGAAAATGTACATAGACAAGACCAAATGGCCAAAAGAACATTTCTTTACGTTTTGTGTGTGCCAAATCATAAAACAAACCTAAGGGCAGTAGCTGGACTGTTAAAAAAAAATCATAAAAGTAATAAATCGACAAATTACGCTAGTCAACGTATCAATGACAGTAAAAAGTAAACGGGAAAAATTGATTTCCAAGTTCTTGACTTGTGGATGGTTGAAATGTCATGCCAAAAAAAAAAAGGAATAATCTCATCTATCTGTATGATTAGAGTCTTGACGTTCTAAGTTGGAAGTTGTAATTTCTCTTAACTGAAAACTAAGTATCAACACCATAAAATTGGAACTGCAAGTTAAATTGGAGCAGTGACTAATGATACGATGATATTCTAATAACAGATGAACAGCACAAGGAAACAAAGAAACACTAAAGATAAATATTACCTCTCCACTCTCCTCGTACTCATCCTTGGCAACGGGTTTTGACCTTTCAGCTACTTCCTCTTCGTCATCCTCCGAGTCATCCTGATAAAAGACACATGAGTCAAGAAAGAAAACATAAAGAAGAGAATAGAAGGAATTGTTTCTGTTAAAGTAGAGTCCATTTACCTCTTTGCTGTTGTAAGCTTTCATGAGTTTTTCATACTCCGTTTTCCTTTTTGCTGCTTTCGCTTCATATGGTGCTTTCTCCTACAAATCCCAAATCAATTAGACACGAAATACAAGGACCAACCTACAGCAAGCCACGAATCCTTTGCAAACTGACTAATTAAGAACCCACAGATACTTACCGCTTGAGACATAGATTTCCACTTTTCTCCACCCGCTTTCCCAACCTTCATTCAAAACCCAGTATTACATCAATGTCAGCCCACACATGAAACGAAACCAACCAATTGAATAATAGTAAATGGAATAATGTATGTATAGTTCCTGCTTACAGCTGACACAGCCTTCACATTCGGGTGTTCTTGTTTGTAAACCGTTCTGAACTCTTCTCTGCAACAACCAATTACACATGCTCTCATTACAAGGTTGGTTGAAGTAGTCTCAAATTTCGGTCACTTATCTAATATAAAGATACACTTACAGAAAAACAAAGAAAGCACTAGCAGGCCTCTTTGGTTTGTTAGGGTCCTTCTTGCCCAATTTGGCATTCTTGGCAAGTTTTCTGCGGCTCTTGTCAGCCTCAATTGCCGCCTTTCGCTTCCCCACCTTTCTGAATTGGAGAAAAATACATTTTACCTCTAAATTCTAATCAAGCAAGCAATCCAGATAAAGTTAATTTCGTTTACGAAAATTACACATCCACCACAGGCTTTAAAACTTCTTTCTTGTCCTTCCTCACAGGTCCTTTGCCTTTGGAAACCTTCATTCTCAAGAGACTGATTTCTGAGACAATACAATTCAATTAAACATCACTGCCAAGTCCAACAAAGACAAAAAATTGAAAATGTGGTCACAATTGAAATTCCACTAATTATGGATTTTTATCAAATTATTCTACGAATCCTAACTCCAGGTAAAGCATCGCTAAATTTAACAACGGAGAAAATCTAGAAATTTAGGGTTCTTGACCTAAGACCTGTGCTCACTGTAGCAATAGGTGATGGTTAAGTCAAACAATTCAGTTTCAAAGAAATTCAAGCAGACTACACCAATTTACACAAGACTGAGTTTTTCCACTTTATTTTCTTAGTAACCAAACAGAATTCGTACCAGATCAAAGAAACAAACAAGCTGGAAAAATGGATTTTTACCTACCCAGATGGTTAAAATTGCCAAAAGGGGAGTGAATTATGTGGGCAATAATTAATGATGAAGATAAATGATAAAATCTGGAGATTTAATCTGGAAATTAAAAGTAAGAGAAAGAAGAAGAATCGCATACCTACAGAGAAGGGAACGCAACAGGGGAAAAGCAGAGGAACAGAGAGACTGCAGAGTAAAGCAAGTTAAGCTTAGCAAACCCAACACAAAACATAAAAAAAATAAATAAAAAATAGAGATATTTGTGGGAGGTCGTCAAAGGTCCATTGAGAGATAGATGCCAAGACGATTTTTGTTGTGGGTCGAGCAGTTGACACGTGGAGTACTTTTGGAACTATTTGGAGTAGCTGACTTCATTCTTAGTTTCTTACATACATGTAGGGTTTTACAGGCATACATAGTACATACGCTAAGGTTATTTGATGAGTTATGATTGGTTGCCGGATAAAAATCAGTCAAAGTTTAACTTAAAAGAAAAACAAAATACCGTCAACGTTTTTGAGGCTCATTCGATTTTTCGGGAACGAGGAATCTGAAAGTAGAATAATTTCAAATTAGTATGTTAATGAATGAAAAAAATTATGAATGTGGAAGTTACGAGCATCAATTATTTTGTATCAAATTTCACGTATATTGTCGTTTTTCATCTACGACTTCTCCTTTATTAGCACAAACAAGGTATCCAAATCCTGTTGTTCTATCTTGTTTGAGGAAAGGAGCTGTTGACTAGGGGAGTTAGTAGCCTTCTTGTTTATGGGCCGCATGCTTGTTGTTTCTTCTTTATTTGGGCTTCGGCCTCATTGTATAAAATGAAAATTACACGAAACAGACATTGCCTCCGATTAATTAACACCCCAGTCAAATAGTTTGATAGCACAATCAATTCGTTATTAACGGTTCGGTTTAGATTAAAACGGTTTGAAACCGTTTATGCATAAAAAAATAAAAAAATATTAAAAAAACAATAAGGATACAAAAAAAAGAGCAAAATAATCAATACTCAAAATTTTGTATATTAAACTTGCGGAATATTGGATTGCAAACATTATCACTGTATTAAGATTAATCAAACAAATATTACCACTTAATAATATTTTATTATACTCTGAGTTGTGTATACATGTATTTATTTGAGTATCCTTTTATTTTTATTATTTTTACTTTATATTAATAATAGATTTAAAATTAATAAAAAAAAATATATTCCTTAACGGTCTAGTTTGGATTTTCCATGTCCAAATCGTTATTACTTGAGCATTTTGGATTCTCAAACTGTTTGAATTTTATCCGATCAAATCTAAACCGTTAGATAAATAATAGTTTAAAATAGATTAATTAATAATTTTAACAGATTTGTACACACCATTAATTATAACAAATTACAAATGTGACAATATATAATTCTAACTAGATAATAAATAATATTAATTGGTACTGTCTTTATTGTTATATTGTCTATAAAATTAGATTGCCTATATATAAATGAGACTTACATGTATCATATAATATATTAATATTGTAATGAGTAAAAATGTTGAAATAATAATATCTTTCGTTTTGCCCAATTTGACAACGTACTATCTTTGTACTGTGACACTATTTCCACTCACTTTTGTCTTATTGCCCTCCCACTGTATAACTAAAATAGCAAGAAAAGAAAAGGGTAAGTTAATCAAAGAAAAATAACATGTAGATGAAAATTCGTACCTTTTTTTTTTTATTATAATGTAACGAATATTACAATATGGAATTCTTATATATGTTACTAGCTGACTACATTGTAACCCTATTCACTCTTAACAATTTTGTAGTGAAACAACATATTTTGAAAACTATTAACATTTGACAATACTTGTATCTCAGCGTTGTGATACTTCTTCATATCACTTTTTTGATTTATTGAATTTATTTGTACATATATAATAATTTCAACTATTTATTCTCTAAATTATCATGTCAAGATTATATCCGTAAAAAATCAACAAGATTGGAAGCAGCTGAGTCATTCATATATAACAAATAAATCAACGATGTTGGTAAGAATTGAGATCTTCATAGCTAACTGTCAATTTAGTTGATATATATGATGACTAAAAGACCTCAATTCTCATTGATTTTTTAAGTAGATGATCTTGACATGATGAGTTAGAGAATAAACTTTTTGATTATGATATATGTACAAAAAAAAAAATCGATAAACCAAAATGATGTATAAAGAGTGTCTGTGCCCAAAATGTTGTTGTATCGGACTCTGGGGTCACCATTCGGTAGCTCACTTCCGAAGAAAGAATACGTAAGTGTTTGGATGTGGGGAATCTCTTTGACGTACTCTGATGCAATGGAATACAGTGTGAGTGACTAAGGCGAGTGGGGAAAAGGCTGAAAGCCTTGAGCCATGTTGTTGCGGTCTTACCCTAGGTGGGCTGGTCTAGTTAACTTGGCTTTCTACCTGCCTTCAAAGTAGGAGTGTCACTAGTAGAAATTCCTACTTGACAGAGTTATAAATGGGTTCTGAATTGTGGCTCAAGAAATTTTGTTCGAATCAGGTGAATGTGAAGCAACCGAGTATCTTCCTTGCACTGTTCTTTTCAATGTCTCGTTCGAGGACTTTAAATATTTTCTTTTGCACTTAGTCTAAGTTCAATGTCGGTATGTTCATGTTAGCTGCTTGTAATTTCAAGATAGATGAGGGGGGGGGGGGGGGGGGGGGGGGGTGGGGAGGAGTTAGACAAATCAACCTCTTTAAGTTAGGCTATTCAAATACTGAACCAAAATACGAAGATGGTTTGACAACTTATGCAACCATATAACTCATTAATTGCTATATTCCAATTATTGAAATGAGGCTTGAAGAAACCGATTGTAGATAGGGAGAGGTGGAGTGCAAACACTTCAAAATATGTCAATGATTTTGGTAAGAATTGAGATTCTCATGGCTAACAGTCCAATCTAATTGATTTTTTTAAGTAGATGATCTTAACATGATGATTTAGAAAATGAATGATTTGATTGTCATATATGTACATAAACAATTTGATAAATCGAAAAGGTGGTATGAAGAGGCATTACTAGTAAAGGCGGGTACATTGTAGTTTGATATAGATATTGGCCATATCCAAATCCAAACCGTTAAAATTTTAACGGTTCGATACAGAGTTTGGATTTTCTCAAATTAGAAATTAAATAGTTTCAATTCAAACTGTTATTAATCGTTTGGTTTGGATAGATAGGACGGGTTAGACATGATAATTTTTTTATATTATATGAACTATTTGGACTCACACAGTCGCATTCCCAACCAAAACATTGTACGAATTTGAAGTTTTCATCTGGCACAACAAACAATTACATACACATGCAGGAAAACCAAGTTTCAGGATTTGGTTACATCTATAATTCACCTCCATCTCAGCAAGATGAGCAAGCTACATAGTTAAATAATTAATTGGATTAATTTTCATCTCACAACCTCAAAGTGATTAAATCATATGATACACTATACAAACTCAAAAGAATACAACCAATACACAAGTAACTGATAAGGCATCTTACCTTAGTGTTCTGGTAACAACCCAAAAATTTAGAAAAGGTAATTTTAGAAATTTAAAAAGGAATTGACGATTTTTCCCTTGGGAGTCAACAATTGACTTTTGCATCAGGCACTTTTTGGATTTTTTGCTAGGACCGTTGTGTAGGCCTTGGAGTCCTGAGTCCGTAGATAGGTGACACGTCAAAATCGATAATCATGAGTTTGATATGAATCTAAATTGATTAAGGGTATTTTGGTAATTTGGCATTGGGGGCATTTGGGTAATTTCACAAGTGAGGTATTTTATGATGGTGATATGTGTACTTATCTTTTCCCTCCCTTATCTCTTGTTGAGTTGTTGTTCACCAACTTAACACATATTTATATATGTGTGTATGGCTTTTGTGATATATGTATGTATGTTTTTGTGTTAAAAACCCAAAACCCATGGTCTCATCTTGGAGGGGAAGAAAGAGAGAAAATGGAAGAAAAACGAAGGAAAAGGAAGAGAGAAGAGGAATAAGAGAACCAACAAATAGGAGCAGGAAAACCTCCATACCTTAACTCTGAAAGTCTAAAAAATAAAAAATTAGACCAAGGGCGTTTGAGGCTTCCAGGCTTGCAACCAAATTTTATAAGCTCTTAGTTGAGTTCCTGTGTTCGTATTGATCCAAGAACATGAAGGCATTGGATGTGGGAATTCCCAGAACTCAGATTGAAGTTTGGAACAAATCTGTCAAAGGTTTTTGTGGAAAATCAAGGTGGTACAATTCCCGAGTTACAGAGGAACGCTCAGTTCGGGATTAAGCTGCAAGGAAGGTGTGTGAGTGAAATTTATTTTTATAAATTATGATGCATGCATAGTTAAATATTTTAATTGTGTTATTGCATGATTTACGTGGCCATGATTTGAATATGATTTCTAAATGATTATTTGATGATTTTTCTGAATTTTATTGACTGATTTATGGACATGTATTTTGCGGTATTTTGTGTAAAATGTGTTTTGGGCTCATGCCTGATCTTGAAAGTGTTTTTACTTTGTTTTAAGTCAATGATATGTGTTAAATGAGTTTTCTTGTTTTTGTGGACTGTTTTTTCACGGTCAATCATTCTCAGATATGGTCAGCGCTCAGACTTCCAGAGCATGACTTTGTTTTCTGAGACTTGAGATTTAATTTGTTTTTAGACATGACCCGGATGGTGCGTGAGTGGCAGTACATGGAGATACTATTACAATCTGGATGGTTCTACATGCAGTTCCCTAACGTGTCCGGATGGTGCATTAGTGTAGTTCCCAGACTTGACTCGGATGGTATTACATGCAGTTTCCAAGTTAGTATATGCATAGTACTATTGTTCATTATGACTGATACTTGAGTTTGAGGATTGGTTGTACTTAGTTATGATGCTTGTGTGATTTAACCTATGGATTGTGTATAACGAGTTCCTAGATGGTAGATGCTTGTGGATTTGATGATTGGTTGATGATTGACTGTGATTGGTTATGGCTATTGGGGTTCAAATGTTTTCATATGATTTGATAATCATGAATTTCAGGAAATGTGGGCTACATGCGGTTTACTGGTATTTTATGATTGTCGTGGTCCGACGAGTTATGATTTGTTTTATTTGAAATCTGATTGTTCTTTTGTGTACGTTTTAGTCTATGCATACATGTTGCAAAAAAATGAAAGGTAACATGTTTGTCTCCCTTCGGAAAATGTGTTTTTAAATGTTTATTTTTTGTCCACTCACATTCTTTAATGATTTTGATAACCCTTCAGGCTGTTGCACGAAAATCGAGGCTGAAGAGAGGCTGAGGCATGAGCAGTAAGGTAGTACGAGTATCTCTTGTCTGAAAAATGTTGAGGGTAGTTTTGAAGTTTCAGATCGCTTGTTAGATGAGAACATGATCATACTCGATTGTCAAAGCATTATAGGAGCGGGTCCTGTTAGTTCTCATTCTGTCTTATTTCAAAATAGGTTATATCAGTTAATAAGATGCTTATTGATTAATGAGATGATATAAAAATTCAATTTTTATCAACATTGTTTTTGGCCAAGTCATAAGAATGTGGCTTGGTGCTTAGCTCAAAATAAATATTTACTAAGCCAATAAGAAATATGTGGCTTGGTGAAGGACACATACCTCAATAGTTTGTATGAACTAACTACATCAAAGGAGGCATAGTTAATGTATGTAAAGGGATATGATAGATTTAAAAGTTAACAAATATTAATATATTCGTTTATGATCTGATTTGGATTTAACCGATTTTAAAAATGAAAATTCAAAGTCAAATTGTTGTTAATGGTGCAGTTTGGATTTTCAAATAATTTTATTTTTATTTGATCAAACTAAAATTGTTAGATAAATATCGATTTAAAGCAAATCATTTAATGATTTTAACGAATTTGTACCCTCTAATCAACAGAGTGAGATGCAAGTATCCTTCATTAACAAATACTATACATTAGGATAAAAATTGGAGAAATATTTCAAATCTCTTTTCAAGGACCAAGACCTAGCTAGCTATGAGCGACGAGTGAAGACACTAATAGTCCTACAAAAAAGAGAGGTGATCGAAGGAACCATCTCATTACCCCGTACATAATAAAGAGATAAGGCTCAAAAAGGTAAGGCCTAAAATTAAACATTCACATTTTCACATATATCCTTCACAAAATTCAAACCCCACAAAAAAACATTAAAAATAAAAATTTGCATTTATATATACTCTCTACTTATAGTCCCACCCACCACCCAACCCAACACACCACCACCCCAAAGAAATGGCCACCACCACCACCGCTGTCACCTCTCACTTCTTCGGAGCTCAGCTCCGAAATCCCAAACGCAGTTCGGGTAGATTCCAAGCCCGACTTGGCGGCTTTGGAGGCTTCAGCTTCGGCACAAAGAAGTCCCCACCGCCGCTGCCACCAAAACAAAAGCGGAAGTTTGACGATGGGGAGCGACCCGTGTGGTTCCCAGGTGCCGAGCCGCCCGAGTGGCTTGACGGTTCGCTAGTGGGAGACCGCGGGTTCGACCCATTTGGGTTGGGGAAGCCGGCGGAGTACTTACAGTTCGATTACGATGGGCTGGACCAGAACCTGGCGAAGAATGATTTCGGTGACATCATCGGGACCCGGATCGAGACAACGCAGGTGAGTCCGACGCCGTTTCAGCCGTACTCGGAGGTGTTTGGTCTGCAGAGGTTCCGGGAGTGCGAGCTCATTCATGGGAGGTGGGCCATGTTGGGTGCACTTGGCGCGCTTGCTGTCGAGGCCGCCACTGGTGTTGCATGGCAAGACGCCGGAAAGGTAATTTATTATTAAATTCAAAATTCATGTAATTTTTTTTTTCAAATTGTACAACGTGTTTGCTTAATATATGTTTTTTTTCATGTAATCCATACCCTCTCTATATAGAAAATTTGTTAAATAATTAAGCAAAAGACATATAGAAAGAAAAAAATAATATATAACACGAGTATTTGAAGAAAAGAATCACGATATTATAAGATAAATTACAAATATATAAACTGAGAAATTTATAAATTTTTCCGATTTAGAGGCCCATTAAAGATAGATGCGTTATATATCTTAGTAAGAACTTAATAATACTAAAATCATGAATAAATAACATAAGAAAAATGAGATTTTGCAAGAGTATCTTCCATTCTTAATTTAATTTGTTTGAATGAGCTATATATATGTGTGTATTTTAATAGAATTATAATGTTGTTTGAATTTAGATTCAAATTAAGTCACATAATATATTAATTATAGATAAATGGTGAATTCGATGCAAATATAAATTATGATGCGAAAAATAGCAGAAAATTATATTATTGGTATTTTGATATATTAACGATAGCTACGCAATCTTTCAGAATTGTCTTTGAATGAGTGTAGAAAGATTGTGATTTGTGGAGAAGTAATACACCGTAGATTTTCCCCTCATGGGAACTATTTTTGGTCGCATTTGTTTTATTTTTCTTAAAATCTGATGTCACATATGGGCCGTATCCTGTATTTTATTCACATAACATGCATGTACCTGGCACAGCTTTTTGGTCATCGTGTCTTCTTGTAATCCATGCAAACAAAACATGCTGGTCCTAATATCCAAAGGAGAGGGCCTTATTCACCATGAATGTGACGATAGTGACGATGAAATTGACACCCCACGGCCCACGCCATGCCAATTTCAAATTTGTTGTTATACGTGCGTACCATTGATAGGGCGAGTAGTATTATTCCAAACGTACGTTGTTGTGTTATAATCAGTGGCTCCCGATTAATTTCAAACAGGTTGAATTGGTGGAAGGGTCATCCTACTTTGGCCTCCCACTTCCCTTCTCTATCACCACATTGATATGGATCGAGGTGTTGGTGATCGGCTACATTGAGTTCCAGCGTAACGCTGAGCTCGACCCAGAGAAGAGGCTGTACCCTGGCGGCCAGTTCTTTGATCCGCTCGGGTTGGCGGCTGACCCGGAGGAGAAGGAACGCCTCCAATTGGCTGAGATCAAGCATGCCCGTCTTGCTATGGTCGTGTTCCTCATTTTTGGCATCCAAGCTGCTGTCACAGGGAAGGGCCCTATTAGTTTTTTGGCTACCTTTAACAAATAATAAAGATAACGTATCAACCACCTCATTCACAAAATCAAATCTTTCATTCATTTCTGTCCCTCTAGCCAAAGACTAATAAATCCCTACCTCGTGTGTACATTCATATGTGCTTAATTGCTATATACCAATGTCTTTTTTTTTTTTAAATTAATGCTATATACCAATGTCTTTGTGTTGTTTATTTATAGATGTATAATTATGAAGAAAGAAATTTGAAAACTATCATATTAATTTCGTAATATATATATATATATGTATATGAGGTAATGAAAAATTTAAGGCGTATGATGAACAAAATGAATCATTTTTCATAACGATTATAACATGCGTATTAGATCAATAATTCCAGTCAATCATTCCTTTCGAAAGTTATAGGTGAAAGAAAAAGACGAGAAGTTTCCCTTGGACCATTGATTTTCACAATGGATTCATTGCCTATTTGTAAATGAATTGGTTAAGATTTGGCCTTAATTAACTTATGCCATTTGTTTTGCAATTTGAGTGGGCACTAGCCACTAGGTAATAAGATGCCTAGAAAAATCTTATCAACAAAGAGTGCGTGAAAGGATTCATCTTTTTCTTAATTTCATTGAGTAGTGTGAGACTACATATATACACAAAGATAGAATCAGTATCTCTTGATTTCTAGGACTAGGTAAGGCATGTAACTAACTATAGGGGATTGGGATACTCGAAACCTGATTACATGGGATTGTATACCCTAAGTACATGGAATCGTATCTACACGGGATTGTATACCCTAAGTATGTGATATCGTATCCTTCTTGGTTTCATTACTCACCATCAAGTTGGAGTGTATGTTAATGACACCCAACTTGCATAACAACACAGAAAACTGATTTGAGCTCAGTGGCTTGGTGAACAAGTCAACTGGTTATTCATGTGTTCGAATGTGTGCTGTTTTGATCAGTCCCCTCTGCACTTGTTCACGCACAACGTGACAGTCGATTTCAATATGTTTCGTCTTTTCGTGGAAGATATAGTTTGAAGCTATGTGAATGACAACTTGGTTATCGCAAAATAACTTCATTGGTTGGATGTGTTTGACATTCAGGTTCTTTAGTATGTTGCATAGCCATGTTACTTCGTAGCATGTCGTCGCCATGGAATGGTACTCAGCCTCCGCGTTGGACCTCGAGACTGTCCCTTGCTTCTTGGTTTCCCATGAAACTGGGGCATTCCCAAAGAACACACAATAGCCTGGCAAAGACCTTCTAGTGTCCCTGCAATGAGCCCAGTCCGCATCACAGCAGGCCCTTAGTTCCAATGAGCCCGTAGAAGGTAGTAAGATTCCTTCGCCAAGCGTCTGTTTGAGATACTTCAACACCTGATGAGCTGCCTCAAGGTGTGGTTATCGAGGCTTATCCATGAGTTGGCTGATGATATGGACTGCATAGACCAAGTCTGGTCTCGTGATGGTGAGATATTTGAGCCCGCCCACGAGCCTTCGATATTGGGATACATGTGTCACTAGATCACCATCCCTTTGCGTGAGGGCCATATTTTGCTCAACATGGAACTTTGAGGGTTTTGATTCAATGAACCCTGTATCTTCCCGGATTTCGAGTGCATATTTCCTTTGACACAAGCTTAAACCCTTCTTAGACCTCGCCACTTTTATCCCAAGGAAATATTTAAGTCTCCCCATGTCCTTCAGCTTGAAATGACTTGATAGAAATTGTTTGGTTTCTGTAATCCAGCTCAGACTACTTCCTGCTAAGATGACATCATCGACGTACACTAGTAAGGCTGTGAACTACCCCTGTTGTTTTCGAGCAAACAGTGAGTAGTTAGGCCAGGATTATGTGAAGCCAGCACTCTTGAGGGCACTTGAAAGCCTGATGAACCATTACCGTGAGGCCTGTTTGAGGCTATACAATGATTTGTGTAGTTTACAAACTCTAGTCTCCCCCTTGCGTCCGAAACGAGGAGGGAGTTTCATGTAGACATCCTCGTAAAGTTCACCGTGAAGGAACACATTGTTAACATCAAGTTGGTGAAGCTTCCAGCCCCGTAGGACCGCAGGGTTGAGAAGAACACAAACAATGGTTAACTTGGCAACGGGGGCAAACGTCTCCCGATAATAGATCCCCTTGATCTGGTTGTACCCCTTGGCGACAAGCCGTACTTTATAACGTTCAACATTGCCATTAGGGTGGTACTTGATCATGTAGACCCACTTGTAACCAATGGGGTGTTTGTGAGCAGGGAGTGAGGCTAAACTCCAGGTCCGGTTCTCTTGTGGTGCCTGGATTTCCCTCTGCATGGCCTCACGCCACTGGAGGCTGTGTACTGCGTAGGAAAGGAAGCAGGCTCTCGCTCAATGCTCATGTTGGCGGTGAAAACCTGATGAGGAGAGGACATGTGAGCATAAGACAAGACATGTGAGAGAGATTGGGCAGTATCTGAGGAAGTGACCTTGTTTGAGGAAGTCGTTGAACCAGTGCGTGAGGGGAGAAATGGCTCAATGTGGAAGTCTTGCAAGGTGGTGGGTGTCCTGGTGGGACGAGAGGAATTACGTGGGTTTGGGGTAGGATCTGAAGACAATGGTGGAGATTCAAGTGGACAGGAATCTCAGTGGGAGAGTCAATGGGGGTGCGGTGGCAACAGAAGGTGTGATGGAATGATCAGGGGTGGCAGAGGTGGTATCATCATCATTCCATGGCAATGTATGATGTGGGAGAGGAAACAGATGCGGGTGGGAGGCAGAGACATGTTATGAAGTGGTGGAGAACGAAAATTCATCCTCAAAGAAAACCACATCACGGGACACAAGTGTTTTCTGAGTGGAAAGATCATATACCTTGTATCCCTTTTGTCCATAGGGTTAGCTAAGGAACACACATTTTGTGGATCGAGGGTCAAATTTGCTAGGCTTGTTTGGGTGAGTGGACACAAAACACCGGGAACCAAATACACGCAAGTTGGAATATGTGGGTTCTTTGTGGTAAAGGCTTTCAAAGGGTGTCATCCAATGATGAAATGGTGTTGGGGTTTTTTTTTATGAGATATGTGGTAGTTAAGATGGTATCACCCAAAAAGCGCTTAGGTAGATGAGCGTGAAAGAGAAGGGCTCGAGCCACATTAAGTAGGTGTTTGTGTTTAAGTTCAGCTATGCCATTTTGCTGTGGCGTGTTGACACAACTGGTTTGATGCAAGATCCCTTTAGTTGAATAAAATTCAGCCATTTTGAACTTAGGCCCATTATCACTCCTTACAATATTGACGAATTTGGCACCAAATTGGTTTTCAACCAGGTGTATGAAGTGGATGAGTAAGTTGCGAGCTTCAGATTTAAGTTCCATTAAGTAAACCCATGTACTCCTAGTGTGATCATCGACTATGGTCATAAAATATTGTGCACCCATGAGAGAGGGAACGTTATACCCTCCCCATATGTCAACATGAATTAGCTCAAAACAGGTTTTAGTAGAAGTAGTGCCTAATGGAAAAGATTGTTTAGTAAGCTTGGCTAAGGGACAAATAGAACAATTTCTTGCATCGCAAGATTTATTTGCGGGAAAGGGAAATAATGCAGAAATAGGGTTTGGGGGGTGTCCAAGCCTTTGGTGCGACAAGTTGTGTGTCTTGGTGTGTACCACATTGCATGGGCTTCACTCCTTGGACCTATTGAGGTAGTAGAGCCCCTCCCTCTCAGTTCCCATCCCAATCGTCTTCCCCAATCGTAGGTCCTATGTAACACAAAATTGTCTGAGAAAAATGGTGGTATAAAATGAATCATGACCTAGTTTGCTCACAAATACCAGGTTAATGTAAAACATTGGAACAAATAAAACATTATGAAGCTTAAAATGTTGGGAAAACACCACTGTCCCAACATGTATGACCTATGCAAAGGCATCATTTGGAAGTTTAACAGATTGATTATAAGCAGGACTGGAAAAAGTAAAAAATTTAGGGCTACACATTATGTGATCGCTGGCACCGCGGTCTAGGATCCATATTGCCTATTTATATGAGAGTTCTTCAATATTTGGAAGATTATTGACTTGATTGGCAAGGGTTGTGTAACACCCCGGACATTCGAGGACTTTAATATTGTAATTTAATGTGTGAATTGACGCTTTTACCCTTGTGATTGGTATGGCCAAATTGTTGACTTTTTGATTGATGAGTTAAATGGACTTTGACCTATGACCGTGACGTAGTACGGGACGTCACGAGTTCATAGACAGGTGGCACGTCCAATTCGGACGATCAGGGAAAAAGTTATGACTATCGGAAGTTCAGGGGCATTACCGTAAGTTGGACTTCACGGGCGAAAATGTTGACTTTTCGTTTGACAATTAATTTTCACGCGACTCAAGGACCGATAGGTAGGTCTCGATATCCTGAGTCCGTTGACAGGCGGTACGCCGAAATCGGACTTCGTATGGCTGAGTTACGGGTCTAGGAAGTGAGGGGTATTTTGGTAATTATTGAACCAGGGGCATTTTGGTCTTTTTGCCCTGGTTACTGTAGCAGACCGCGGGGGAAATGGGCGGCACCACCATGTGCGGTGGTTCTATCGTGCAATTGATTGTGCTATCATGTGCTGGAATGTCTGGGTTGTCTTTTGCTTTTGAACGTGGCCTGAGCCGTCCAGCCTGCACGATCAATTGATTAATTCAAGATCGAAGCTTTTCGGGGAACATTTTTCAGTGGACAATTGGACACCCACGAGCCTCTGGGACGGCTTGAAATTGTTTAAAACCAGTTAGAACGTGCTTGAGCATCACTCTGATGCTGTTATAACTAAGAACGGGTGAGGAAACCAGAGAAACCATTTCGGCCAAAATTGGAGGGAAAATCGGATTTTAATTTCTGGTGGGTGTTGGACCAAACCAAGGCCTGGTTTAGTCTTCTGGGAGTGTTTGGAACTCAACCACATCGAAATTGAAGGCTAACAGCCACGGTTGAGCTGGGACGGAGGCTGCTGTTTTCAGGGAAGTTGCAGAGCTTGGGACGACGACCTTCAGGTACTTTCAGACACAATTGATTGTTCATTTTGGTTCGTTTTGATCCTATTATGCTTCCTGTGAAGTTAATTAGACAATGGGTTTGAAACCAGGAAGTTCTGGTGTTTGACTCGATTGGTTGATCGCGGGTCGATGGGTCGTTTGGGGATGTGTCGAGGTTGATTTCTGTCACAGAACCTAAATTGGATAGTTAATGAACATGTTAGGATCAAATTGGATTGAAATCGAGTAGGAATTGATGGGTATTCAACCGGGTCAAGCCGCGGGTGGCAGGCCCGTATTACAGACAAACGGGTGAAGGAGGTGACACTGTAGCTACAGTGTCAGGCGCGTGACTTTCACGCGCAGCCACTTTGGGCGGCGCGTGAGGGCGCGTTGGACCTTATCTCCGATCACGATCAACATGACTTTTGTTCCTCTCATCATGCTGAACATTTTTGGTGAATTAACCATGATGATCTGAGATAAGCTTTGATGGATCGGTTTAGGGCCGGTTACCTCGGGAAACGTGTTGTACGGCTCCCCGGGCCGGTTTCTATTTCGGACTTTGTGGTTAAACGTTTAAGATTTGTAGTGACCCCTTACATGTGATTTGGACTGACAGGAATTGTACGATAATCCCGGTACAAGTTCGTACGCGCAGGTTCACCGCGGGATCGTACTGTGAGTGGGCCCGTTTTCATTAAACCCTTGCATGCTTAAATGTTTTCTGATTTACTTATATGTTCACATGCTGGAATCTATAAATGGTTTGATGATATTGAGATTTCGGTTATGGCACGTTTCACGGTATTTGGGCATGAGACCCGTTTGATGAAACGTAACGATCGGTTCGAATTTTACCTATGTATACATATATGTTTTGCATGTGGATATCAATAAAATGTATTTGGTACTGCACTGTATAGATCCTTCCATATGATACTGTCTCCTCCGGATGAGGTACCCCGGAGTGGTCACGGACGTCTAGAACGTCCAGCGTCTATGACGCTAAGCATCGGGGATGCTGTAACCGAACAGGGTTCGGGGATTGAACTCGGAATTGAGACCCGAGTGGCACGCGTAGCCTTGTGATTGTGACCTTATTGACGTCAGGGACGTCAGGCATCAGGGATGTCGGATTGGAGTATATAGTGCAGTGGCTAAAATTATGGTTATGGTTTTATTACATTCCTTATGATACATGTTATATGATTTATGATTTTAAATGATGATGCATGCATGTTTGGAAAACGGAGGGGTAAATTATATGTTTTACTTATCAAATGATTTTATAACTTGAGTTTCGGCCCACTCACCCTTAATGTTTTGGTAACCCCTCCAGGTCGTGATACTGAGGTAGAGGAGGAACCAGAGGCTGAGGCATAGATCTACTTCTGCGTACCTGAACCCCTGCTGGGTGGCTTACCCGCAGGCTTATGTTAGAGTCGTGCTCGCAACTTGTAATTTTGAATTTCATCCCTTGTCTGACATTCGTTTAATTCGGATTTGATGTATGACTTTAATTTGGTTATTTATGCATTTGATGTTTTGAGGTTAAAATTGGTATGAATTATTGGGTGTCAGACGGGAGCAGGGCACGTCCCCTTGTGGTCCCTGTGGGATCGGGGCGGGTCCTGTCAGCTTGGTATCAGAGCACTAGGTTGTGGTCAGTACTAGGGTATGGTCAGCATGCTAGACTCGCGATTAGTACTAGTTACTTTTCGACTTTTAAGAACATCGTTATCTGATCTATGCCTCTTGACAGTTGGTTATGCCTCCTAGGAGAATTCCTCATATACGAACTGACGAGGATCTGGAAAGGGAGATGGAATGCGCGAGCATTGAAAGGGCTCAACGGTTGGGAGCCACTCCTTTCTGCGGGGGATCAAACCCCGAGGATGCTCATGATTGGATCACCAAGTGGGAGAGGATCTTCTCGGTGATGCACTACCCTCCGGGCAAACGAGTGACCTTGGCGGCCTTCTTACTGGAAGGAGGAGCCTACCAGTGGTGGCACGGACTCGAAATGTCTGGGTGGTCGGTCCATACCACTACTTGGGAAGCTTTCCGTTCCAGATTTCTGGACCAGTACTACCCGCGATCCTTTCGCGCGGCACGGGAGGCTGAGTTCCTGCGGCTGGAGTAGGGGGATATGTCCGTTGCGGACTACGAACAAACTTTCGGAAAACTATCCCGGTTCGCTGCATCATTCGTGAGCACGGAGGAGGACAAATGCCAAAGGTTCGAGCTTGGACTCCAAGGGGAGATCCGGGCAAGTGTGACTGCTGCTACTCATGCTTCACTGAGAGATTTGGTCGACGCTGCGGTGCGTGTCGAGGCCAGTCTGGCGGCACACCAGACACGACAACCTTCGGGCGAGGGGCGACGTCAGGATCGCCCACATCGTGGGCCATCGGGCCATAAGAACAACAAGGGGGGGGGGGGGGGGGGGGGGGGGGGCTACAGGGGAGCACCCTCATCCTTCAAGGGTCGTGGCTGGTCAGGTCGACGCGGAGGCTCTCAGGGCAGAGGATCTGGATACAACTCTGGGCAACGCTCATCTTGGAGCGGTGCTTCTGGCGGGCATTTGGGCAGGCCAAGGCCAGTAACTTGTTTTGCTTGTGGAGAGGAGGGCCACTATGCCAGTGATTGCCCGCAGTTGTCCAAGAACAACGACGCTGGGGGCTCTAGTGTGGTGCAGAGCACAGCTTCCCACACTAATGGAGGTCGCGGTTAGGGAGGTGACCGTGGTGCTGGGCGTGGCGCGCGCGGGCGCGGACGGAACGGAGGGCCGAGGGCCCAAGTCTTTGCCATGACCCAACGGCAGGCGAGGACTGCCCCATGCGTGGTCACAGGTACACTACATATCTTTAACCTTCTTGTACGTGTATTGATGGATGCGGGGGCTACACATTCTTTTATTTCGAAAAGTTGTGCTGGTATGCTTGATTGTGTGGTATCAGCTTTAGATTGCGAAATGGGTGTTGGCACCCCGATGGGCATCGTGTACCTTGTGAATCAGGTGATTCGGAGGTGCCCGGTAAGAATTGAGGATGTGGGTTTACCAGCAGACTTAATTATTCTGGATATCCACGACTTCGATATAATCCTAGGAATGGATTGGCTGTCGGAGCACGGATCGCTCATCGACTGCTGTAGCAAGCAAGTGATTCTGCGGAGCCCGGGTTTGCCGGAAGTTATCTTTCAGGGGGAACGTGACGGTTCGCCTCCTGAAGTGATTTCGTCACTCACTGCTACCAAACTTCTACGGAAGGGATGCCAGGCTTATCTGGCGCATGTCGTGTCGGAACAGGTTGATACTCCGGGTATCGACGAGATACCGGTGGTATGCGAGTTTCCGGATGTGTTCTCGGAAGACTTACCTGGATTGCCACCATCGCGGGAGATCGAGTTTACAATTGAACTACTCCCGGGTACCCGACCTATATCCCAGGCACCATACCGGATGGCGCCGGCCGAGTTACGAGAACTCAAGACTCAATTGCAGGAGTTGGTGGATTTGGGATATGTTCGACCGAGTACTTCACCGTGGGGAGCACCGGTGTTATTCGTAAAGAAGAAGGAGGGAAGTCTCCGTTTATGTATTGACTATTGACAACTCAACAAGGTGACGCTGAGGAACCAGTATCCTCTACCCAGGATCGATGACCTTTTTGATCAGTTGCGGGGAGCTCAGTGCTTCTCGAAAATTGATTTGCGGTCTGGGTATCACCAACTGAGGATTTCGGAGGAGGATATTCCGAAAACTGCTTTTCGAACCCGTTACGGACACTACGAGTTCCTTGTTATGCCATTTGGGTTGACGAATGCTCCAGCAGCATTCATGGATCTGATGAACCGGGTCTTCCGACCCTACCTGGATAAGTTCGTGATTGTGTTCATCGATGACATTTTGGTGTACTCGAGGAGCGCCCGTGCACATGAGGAACATCTACGGTTGGTCTTGGAGAGGCTGAGACAAGAACAATTGTACGCCAAGCTGAGCAAGTGTCAATTTTGGCTGAGCAGTATTGGTTTTCTGGGACACGTGATATCGACGGATGGGATTTGCGTGGATCCCCAGAAAACAGAAGCGGTGACCAACTGGGCTAGACCGACAACAGTGACCGAGGTGCGGAGTTTCGTCGGATTAGCAGGTTACTACCGGAGATTCGTGGAGGGTTTCTCCAAAATTGCTGCACCATTGACTCGTCTGACTCGGAAGGGAGTGAAGTTTATCTGGGACGAGCAGTGCGATCGGAGCTTTCAAGAGTTGAAGGATCGATTGACCACTGCACCTGTCCTTGCATTGCCGGATGACAGTGGAAAGTTTGTGGTCTTCAGTGATGCATCGCTGCAAGGCCTGGGCTGCGTGTTGATGCAAACTGGCAAGGTTATCGCCTACGCATCCCGGCAGCTGAAGACCCATGAGTTGAACTACCCTACCCATGATTTGGAGTTGGCGGCGGTGGTTCATGCTCTAAAGATCTGGAGACATTATCTGTTCGGCGCAACATGTCGGATATACACCGACCACCAGAGTCTTAAATATTTATTCACTCAGAAGGAGCTTAACATGAGACAACGGAGATGGTTGGAGCTGCTGAAGGACTATGACTGTACGATCAAGTACCATCCGGGTAAGGCCAATGTGGTGGCGGATGCACTCAGCAGAAAATCAGCGGGAACTGTTGCACACCTTGGGATGGTGTATCTTCCCTTACTGGTGGAACTCCGGAAGGCGGGAGTTATCTTGGGTACGGATAAGCATGGAGCTTTGTTGGCCAGCTTCCATGTACGACCAGTACTGATTGATCGGATCATCGAAGCACAACTTCAGGATCCGATACTCTGTATTTACAGAATTGAGGTCGATGCGGATGGGAGACAGGATTTTACCATCCGGGACGATGGAGCACTTGTGAAATTGGGCCGTTTGTGTGTACCTGCAGTGGCAGAGTTACGAGCCGAGATTCTTGAGGAGGCCCATAGTTCGGCCTATGCTATGCATCCGGGAGGTACAAAGATGTACCGTACCCTCCGGAACCATTATTGGTGGCCAGGAATGAAGAAGGATATTGCTGAGTTTGTGAGCAAATGCTTAACCTGTCAGCAGGTTAAGGCGGAACGGCAGAGACCGTATGGGGCTATGCAGCCACTTCCGATTCCCGAGTGGAAGTGGGATCACATCACCATGGACTTCGTCTTTAAGTTACCGAGAACTCAGAGTGGAGTGGACGGAGTATGGGTGATCGTGGATCGGTTAACCAAATCAGCCCATTTTCTGCCAGTTCAGGAGACCTATAAACCTAATCGACTGGCTCAGTTGTTTGTGAAGGAAATCATACGATTGCATGGTACGCCGGAATCGATCGTGTCCGATCGTGATCCGCGTTTCACTTCCAGGTTCTGGCGAAGTTTGCAAGCTACTTTGGGAACAACCCTACGTTTCAGTACTGCGTTCCATCCACAGACCGATGGACAGTCTGAAAGAACCATTCAGACCCTGGAGGACATGATGAGGTCATGTGTACTACAGTTTCAGGACTCTTGGGATACTCATTTGCCATTGATGGAATTCGCTTACAACAACAGCTATCAGGCAAGCATCGGGATGGCACCTTATGAGGCACTGTATGGTCGAAAGTGCAGGACACCTATCTGCTGGACGGAGATAGGAGAGCGAGCGGCTGTAGGGCCGGAATTGATGGACTTAACCATGGAAACTGTTCGTGTTATCAAGGAGAGACTGAAGGCGGCACAAGATCGCCAGAAGAGTTATGCCGATCGACGGATTCGAGACTTGGAATTTGAAGTGGGAGATTTCGTCTTCCTGAAGTTATCACCGTGGAAGGGGATTATCCGATTCGGTCGACGAGGGAAACTGAGTCCGCGTTTTATCGGACCATATGAGATCGTGGAGAGAATCGGCAGAGTTGCTTACAGATTGGCACTACCTCCAGAACTATCTAGAGTTCACAATGTTTTCCACATATCGATGCTGCGAAAGTACGTACGTGATGCTTCTCATGTACTTAGGGAACAACCTGTCGAACTACGGGGGGATTTGAGCTTTGAGGAACAACCAGTACAGATCTTGGATCGGAAGGACAAGGTACTACGTCGGAAGACGATCCCTCTCGTGAAGATTCTCTGGAGAAACCAGAATGTGGAAGAAGCCACATGGGAGCCTGAGGCTCAGATGCGAGAACAATTTCCTCATTTGTTTCTTTGAAATTTCGGGACGAAATTTCTTAAGGGGGGAAGGTTGTAACACCCCGGACATTCGAGGACTTTAATATTGTAATTTAATGTGTGAATTGACGCTTTTACCCTTGTGATTGGTATGGCCAAATTGTTGACTTTTTGATTGATGAGTTAAATGGACTTTGACCTATGACCGTGACGTAGTACGGGACGTCACGAGTTCATAGACAGGTGGCACGTCCAATTCGGACGATCAGGGAAAAAGTTATGACTATCGGAAGTTCAGGGGCATTACCGTAAGTTGGACTTCACGGGCGAAAATGTTGACTTTTCGTTTGACAATTAATTTTCACGCGACTCAAGGACCGATAGGTAGGTCTCGATATCCTGAGTCCGTTGACAGGCGGTACGCCGAAATCGGACTTCGTATGGCTGAGTTACGGGTCTAGGAAGTGAGGGGTATTTTGGTAATTATTGAACCAGGGGCATTTTTGGTCTTTTTGCCCTGGTTACTGTAGCAGACCGCGGGGGAAATGGGCGGCACCACCATGTGCGGTGGTTCTATCGTGCAATTGATTGTGCTATCATGTGCTGGAATGTCTGGGTTGTCTTTTGCTTTTGAACGTGGCCTGAGCCGTCCAGCCTGCACGATCAATTGATTAATTCAAGATCGAAGCTTTTCGGGGAACATTTTTCAGTGGACAATTGGACACCCACGAGCCTCTGGGATGGCTTGAAATTGTTTAAAACCAGTTAGAACGTGCTTGAGCATCACTCTGATGCTGTTATAACTAAGAACGGGTGAGGAAACCAGAGAAACCATTTCGGCCAAAATTGGAGGGAAAATCGGATTTTAATTTCTGGTGGGTGTTGGACCAAACCAAGGCTTGGTTTAGTCTTCTGGGAGTGTTTGGAACTCAACCACATCGAAATTGAAGGCTAACAGCCACGGTTGAGCTGGGACGGAGGCTGCTGTTTTCAGGGAAGTTGCAGAGCTTGGGACGACGACCTTCAGGTACTTTCAGACACAATTGATTGTTCATTTTGGTTCGTTTTGATCCTATTATGCTTCCTGTGAAGTTAATTAGACAATGGGTTTGAAACCAGGAAGTTCTGGTGTTTGACCCGATTGGTTGATCGCGGGTCGATGGGTCGTTTGGGGATGTGTCGAGGTTGATTTCTGTCACAGAACCTAAATTGGATAGTTAATGAACATGTTAGGATCAAATTGGATTGAAATCGAGTAGGAATTGATGGGTATTCAACCGGGTCAAGCCGCGGGTGGCAGGCCCGTATTACAGACAAACGGGTGAAGGAGGTGACACTGTAGCTACAGTGTCAGGCGCGTGACTTTCACGCGCAGCCACTTTGGGCGGCGCGTGAGGGCGCGTTGGACCTTATCTCCGATCACTATCAACATGACTTTTGTTCCTCTCATCATGCTGAACATTTTTGGTGAATTAACCATGATGATCTGAGATAAGCTTTGATGGATCGGTTTAGGGCCGGTTACCTCGGGAAACGTGTTGTACGGCTCCCCGGGCCGGTTTCTATTTCGGACTTTGTGGTTAAACGTTTAAGATTTGTAGTGACCCCTTACATGTGATTTGGACTGACAGGAATTGTACGATAATCCCGGTACAAGTTCGTACGCGCAGGTTCACCGCGGGATCGTACTGTGAGTGGGCCCGTTTTCATTAAACCCTTGCATGCTTAAATGTTTTCTGATTTACTTATATGTTCACATGCTGGAATCTATAAATGGTTTGATGATATTGAGATTTCGGTTATGGCACGTTTCACGGTATTTGGGCATGAGACCCGTTTGATGAAACGTAACGATCGGTTCGAATTTTACCTATGTATACATATATGTTTTGCATGTGGATATCAATAAAATGTATTTGGTACTGCACTGTATAGATCCTTCCATATGATACTGTCTCCTCCGGATGAGGTACCCCGGAGTGGTCACGGACGTCTAGAACGTCCAGCGTCTATGACGCTAAGCATCAGGGATGCTGTAACCGAACAGGGTTCGGGGATTGAACTCGGAATTGAGACCCGAGTGGCACGCGTAGCCTTGTGATTGTGACCTTATTGACGTCAGGGACGTCAGACATCAGGGATGTCGGATTGGAGTATATTGTGCAGTGGCTAAAATTATGGTTATGGTTTTATTACATTCCTTATGATACATGTTATATGATTTATGATTTTAAATGATGATGCATGCATGTTTGGAAAACGGAGGGGTAAATTATTTGTTTTACTTATCAAATGATTTTATAACTTGAGTTTCGGCCCACTCACCCTTAATGTTTTGGTAACCCCTCCAGGTCGTGATACTGAGGTAGAGGAGGAACCAGAGGCTGAGGCATAGATCTACTTCTGCGTACCTGAACCCCTGCTGGGTGGCTTACCCGCAGGCTTATGTTAGAGTCGTGCTCGCAACTTGTAATTTTGAATTTCATCCCTTGTCTGACATTCGTTTAATCCGGATTTGATGTATGACTTTAATTTGGTTATTTATGCATTTGATGTTTTGAGGTTAAAATTGGTATGAATTATTGGGTGTCAGACGGGAGCAGGGCACGTCCCCTTGTGGTCCCTGTGGGATCGGGGCGGGTCCTGTCATGTTGACTTAGCCTTGGATAGGAGACGGAGAAGCTGTTGGCATTCTTCTTAGGAGAACGGGAAATTGTTCGTCCCCTGAGCGCTGTCACTTGAGGAAGTTACATGGTTTCCCTTGGATCACGCTTGCCCTCCCTCTATTGCAGCTTTTCTCTTACGACATTCATCATATGTGTGTCCTTTCCAGTTGCAATATGTCAGGACCCGTCCCAAATCCCCCGGGATTAACGTGGGATGCGCCTAATCCCGTCTGACACGAAGTGTCAGGCCAGGGAAAATTCCGTCTCTAGCCCTCACCAGGTTTCCAAAGTATGCCAAGATCGTAGGAGAAGGAGTGTGATGTCTCGATCTCTGCTACAGCCCGCATCCGCGATCAATCTGAAGGGCATTAAAACATCAAAAGTCGTGAGTAAATAAAATAATATTTTAATAAAACATTTTCACATTAAGACATTTATGCCCTTCATTTAAAAGTATATGCATGCATTCAAAAACCATTTATCAAACGTTCATAAAATCATTTGAAAACATTCTCAAAACCTTTTAAGGGTTCATGTCCGGTCTCCATAAATTGTCATGACCCATAAAAACCTTTCAAGGGTTCATATCGGTCCCCATAAACCGTCATGAACCATAAATCCATTTATGGTTCCCCGACCCGAAATCACAAAAACCAGTAAATCCATACATGTGGGAACTCAGCCTAAATCAACATATGTGGGTCTCAGCCCAAAACCATTCTCAGTGAAATACTAAAACATACAATACAGGGTCTCCGCCCCAAACCATTTCCAAAACATCGAATACAGGGTCTCCGCCCCAAATCGCTTTCTAAAACATGGAACACGGGGTCTCCGCCCCCAAATCACTTTCATAAAACCTCTTACGTATCAACATACGTATAACCCATCCGCGGCACTTCCGAGAATATGCCAACTCGGGGCACACAACCCCTAGGGAACACATCCCCGATATAAGTGACGATTCATCATATCTATACTAGTGTGCACACCACTCGAGGTCTCACTCCGAGTCTTCCTCCAGGAATTCTCCATCTGGGAGGCTCTATCTCTGGATCTAATCCGAGCTGTATCTCCGGATCTAGTCCGCATATCTCTCCGGAATCTGGTTCGGGACCACATCATAACTTCCACTCTTGGAACGGGATCCCTATGGGGATACCCATTCTGGTCTGTGGATCGTGACTCTCCAGGTCGACGTCTGGACGAGATCATATAAATCATATGGAGGGTTTCATACATTTTCAAACACTTTCTTTCTCAAAACACATTTCCAACTGGGTCTCATATCCGATTCATCTCAACAGGATTCCTCGAATCCGATTCAAATCACTTTCACAAGCCTCGGCCTAAATCCTCACTTCAACAGGGTCTCATGCCCGAATTCTCATTTCACAAACCGAAATAGGACTCAAGCCCGATTTCACAATCAACAGGGTCTCAAGCCCGATACCACAACTAATTGGGCCCTAAGCCTGAAACCATAAACCAATGGTGTAACGACCCATCCCGAATTAACGAGATTAATTAAGAATTAATGACGGATTAGCGAGGCTAATCGGGGATTAGACGAGGCTTAACGGACAAGCAGGGCGAAATGACAATTTTGCCCCCAAAAAGGGCAAATCGTTGACTTTTCATTCAGGCGGTCAAATAGACTTTGTCTGATGATTGTGAAGTAGTTCGGGACGTCACGAGTTCATAAACAGGTGGCACGCTCGATTTCGACATTCGTGGAAGAAGTTAGGACAATCGGAAGTTCGAGGGCATTTTGGTAATTTGGTCGAATATGGGCCAATAGTTGACTTTTGATCTAGGAGGTCTGATGGACGAGGGTCGAGGACCGTTACGTATATCGGGATGATACGAATCCGTAGACAGGCGGCACGTCAAATTCAGACGTTCGACGGAGAAGTTACGGTTCACGGAAGTTCCGAGGAACTATTACGCGTTTTACGAGAAGGCTTAAGTTTTGTCTTTAGTGTGGGACCCAGATATTTTGGCAGACCCAATGGATGAATGACACTTGTCATCCATCCATTGCCCACCGAAATTGGTTCATGCATATCAGTTTCACCTTCTTTGTTTCTTCCATTCGAACCGATCAAAACATCCACCCCAAATCACAACCCTTGAACCCCATGATCAGCTGTGAGGACCAGAGAGTGATGGGAGGACGTTTGGATGCTGGTGGCCGGCCAGGACGGGGCCACCGTGGGCGGCCAGGACGGGGCCACCGTGGGCGGCTGAGACCAAACCCGAACAGGTACCCGGTTAGACACAAATCTTTCCTTTTGTCGATTTTTACGATTTGGATGGTTTTGGTTGATTAGAGGATGTTTATTAAGTTGTTAGGAGGAATTAGATGAGGTTTTGGACGGTGGTTGTGGGCTGAGCAGCCCTGAGGGTGGCCGGGAAAACAGAGGCCGTGAGGCCCTTTGAGCATGGATAGGATTTAGGGTGTTTTGATTAGGTTTGATGATTGGAATGGATAAGAAACATCAAAATAGGAAGAAAGGAATCAAAAAGGAGAAGATTGGACGAAAAATGAGGAGCGTAGAACCCTGGACCGATCACGCCGGTCCAGTTAGACCAGCTGCACAGGCTGGACCGGACCGGCCGGTTCGGCCAAGGAAGAAGATGAACAGTCCGGCACGCGAGGCCCACACGCAGAACCATTCTTGGGCGCGTGGCAGCGCGTGGTAGGGATTTTGGGGATGTGTTCAACACATGAAATCATCTATTCGATATAACGAACATTTTAGGACTGGTTTTGTGTCAATCGGACATCGTTTCGATATAGTTTAGGTTGTTCGAAGGTTTAGGTTCTCGTTTAAAAATAGTTAGAAATTCCGGAAAATTACGGAGCTTTAGTGAGGGGTTATATAAGTAGTTAGTAACCCTCTAAATTAATTTGGACATGTTCGGGAATCCCAGAGGCGACGATTGCCCCTGGAGACGCTTATGGCATGCTTATCGAGGCGCAGCTTCGGACGGTCTGTGAGTGGACTTGTTTTATGAATTCGATGCATGCATAAATGTTTTATAATTGTTTTAGAATATGTTTTGTGATGCCATGAGTTCATTTGTTTGTGGTAGCCTAGGATTTACGTATTTGCACGTATTTCGAGATTTCTGGTTTTATACGATGCTTATACGTGCTAGGTTTCCAATGATGGTTTGATGAATGGGTTT
This sequence comes from Prinsepia uniflora, assembly GCA_032719365.1. Lineage (NCBI taxonomy): Eukaryota > Viridiplantae > Streptophyta > Magnoliopsida > Rosales > Rosaceae > Prinsepia > Prinsepia uniflora. Next base: position 70,856,925 of record CM064869.1, read on the forward strand.
TGGAATTGAAAATATGAAATCGGGCATGAGACCCATTTGATTTACGAACTCTCGGACTTGGAGTCCATTTGATTTGACGAGAAATTGGACCGAGGGTCCATTTGAGTTATACGATCGGACTAAGGGTCCATTGGTTTACAAATCCGGGCTTGAGGCCCATTTGACTGTAGTATCGGGCTTGAGGCCCTGTTAATTTGTGGTTTTGGGCTTAGGGCCCAGTTCACTGTGGTATCGGGCTTGAGGCCCTGTTGATTGTGAAATCGGGCTTGAGTCCCAGTTCGATTTATGAAATGAGTATTCTGCCATGAGACCCCGTTGAACTGTGGATTTAGGTCGAGGCCTGTGAAAGTGATTTGAATCGGATTCGAAGAATCCTATTGAGATGAATCGAATATGAGACCCAGTTGAGAAATGTATTTGAGAAAGAAAGAAAGTATTTGAAAATGTATGAAACCCTCCATATGATTCTATGGTCTCCTCCAGACGTCGACCTGGAGAGTCACGATCCACAGACCAGAGTGGGTATCCCCATAGGGATCCCGTTCCACGAGTGGGAGATGTATTATGTTGTGATCCCGGACCAGATTCCGGAGAGATGTGTGGACTAGATCCAGAGAGAGAGCTCGGACTAGATCCAGAGATTGAGCCTTCCAGATGGAGAATTCCTGGGAGAAGACTCGGAGTGAGACCCCGAGTAGTGTGCACACTACTATAGAGATGATATCGTGACATTTATCAGGGATGTGTTCCCTAGGGGTTGTGTGACCCGAGTTGACATCTTATCGGAAGTGTCGCGGATGGGTTATACGTATGAGTACGTATGTGGTTTTGATGGGAAGTGATTTGAGGGTGGAGAGCCTGTGTTCCATGTTTTAGAAATGATTTGGGGCGGAGACCCCGTATGTGATATTTTGGAAATGGTTTGGGGGCGGAGACCCCGTATTCTATGTTTGGTACTTCACCGAGAATGGTTTTGGGCTGAGTCCCACGTGATGAGATTTGGGTTGAGTTCCCATGTATTGTTTTATGGTTTTGAGTATGTGATTTCGGGTCAGGGACCCATAAATGACTTTTATGGGTCATGACGGTTTATGGGAACCGGGCATGAACCCTTGAAAGGTTTTGAGAATATTTGACAAATTGTTTTATGAATGTTTTGATAAACGGGTTTTGAATGCATGCATATGCTTTTAGTGAAGGGCATAAATGTCTTTATATGAAAAGGTTTTATTAAAATATTATTTTTGTCCACTCACAACTTTTGATGTTTTAATGTCCTTCAGGTTGATCGCGGATGCAGTCTGTAGCAGAAACGAGACATCACACTCCTCCTCCTACGATCCTGGCGTACTCTGGAAGCCGGTGAGGGCTAGAGACGGAATTTTCCCTGGTCTGACACTTCGTGTCAGACGAGATCAGGCTCGTCCCATGTTAATCCCAGGGGATTTGGGACGGGTCCTGACAAACGGGACCTCAAGCCCGATTTCACAACTAATAGGGCCTCAAGCTCGATACTACAGTCAACTGGGCCTCTAGCCCGATATTACAACCAAATGGGCCTCAAGTCCGGATCATAAATCAACGGGGCCCTCGACCCAATCGTCTAACTCAAATGGACTCTCGGTCCGATTCCTCATTAAATCAAATGGACTCCAAGTTCGAGAGTTCTTAAATCAAATGGGTCTCGTGCCCGATTTCATATTTTCAATTCCAAAACCAATTCATTAAACCTTCATTGAAAACCTAGCACGTATAAGCATCGTATAAAATAAAAAATCTCAAAATATGTGCAAATACGTAAATCCTAGACTACCACAAACAAATGCACTCATGGCATCACAAAACATGTATTAAAACAATTATAAAACATTTATGCATGCATCGAATTCATAAAACAAGTTCACTCACAGACCGTCCGAAGCCGCGCCTCGATACGCGCACCATAAGCCTCTCCCGGGCCAATCGTCACCTCCGGGATTCCTGAACCTGTCCAAATTAATTTAGAGGGTTACTAACTACTTAAATAACCCCTCACTAAAGCCCCGTAATTTTTCAAAATTTTTAACTATTTTTAAACGCAAACCTTGTAACAACCCATCCCGGAATTCGGGATTAAGTTAGTAACTAATCATGAATAGTAGGGTTACTCGGTGATTATTTGGGTGAAAAAGTTATGACGTTTGGAAGTTCAAGGGCATTTCCGTAATTTGGACGATTAGGGGGGAAATGTTGACTTTTTGAAATACAATTGATTTTCACACAACTCGAAGACCGTTAGGTTCGTCTCGAGGCCCCGAGTACAACGACAGGCGGCACGCGTGAAACGGACATCCGGTGACCAAGTTACGGGTCACGGAAGATGAGGGGCAATTTGGTAATTTGCCAACTGAGGGCATTTTGGTCATTTGCACGGCGGTTATTGTTCACCACCGTGAAAAACAGAGACTGCACAACCGTGCTGTGAGTGCTCTGATCATTGCCATTGTTTAATCAATAGTGGACTGTCTCAGGGGGATTGTTTAAGTGTTTTGAGGATGTGGAAACATCCAGTCATGGACTGGGCCGGAACACAGAGCACGGGAGAGTTTTAAATTTGGCTATGGTCTCTGTGTTGCGGGAAACAAATTCCAGGGAGTTTTAGAGTGTCTCCCACGAGTTGCCGTCCATTTTGAGCGATTACCTGAGTGTCTGGTGAGCTGGGGAGTCATTCTGTTGAGTTTGAGAGTGGAGAGCTGGAGAGAAACCGTGGAGAAAACCATTTCGGGTTCTTGGAGGGAAAATTCAGAGTTTAATCTCTGAGGAGTGTTGGACCAAACCAAGGACGGTTTGAGTCGTCTGGGAGTGGCTGGAACTCAGCCGTATTGAAATTGAAGGGAACTGATCACCGTATGGCCATGAACGGAAGCCCCTGGTTTCATAGATTTTCAAGCTTGAAGTCGACAACCTCCAGGTAATGTTCCCTGAAATTGACGGTGCTAAAGTGTTCGTTTGGGTCTTTGGAAACTCCTGTCTAAGTTAATTTGGGAATGGGGTCGATTTGGGTGAGTTTCGTACTTCGACCCGTTCGGGTGTTCGAGTTCGAGTTGACCGATTTAGGGCTAATGGAAGATAATTAATGAATGGGATCCTAAATTAACCTGATGAGGAATGATTTAGGTGCAATGAGGGGAGGAATCGAGTGAGTTTTGATAAGGATTTAACCGAGTTGTGTCATGGGTTGAACGACCCGTATTGCACGAAATGGGTGAAGGAGGAGATGAACAGTTCTGTCACTGTAGCTGGCGAGTGGACTCACGCGCAACCACTCACGGTGGCGCGTGAGGGCGCGTGGGTCTGATTTTCGAGGTAAGCCCAACATCACCTTTGTCCTATACAATGTAACAAACATTTTAGCGTTGGTTTCGAATTTATCGGACACCGTTTCAATGTTATTCCGAGGGTCCGAAGGTTTAGGTTATGTTTTTAATTAACGAATAATTCTCAGAAAATTATGGGGAATTGGTACGTTGTTATTTGAGACCTTACTGACCCTATGTGACTTCGGACAGGATTCGGGTTTTCTGGAAAATGCCGAAAATTACAGGAATGCGTGCGGCGCGAAACCGAGCCTTGAGCATGCATAAGTATTTCTATGATTTCTATGATTATGATTATGAATGGGGATTGATTTCGATTTCCATATTTATACGTATTTTTGATATGCACACAAAATTGCACGTATTTCGAGATATGATTTCCCGTATGTTTTGGATGATGATTTAACGAATGTTTTCATATGCTTTGTTCGTATCATGTTTTTCAGATGTTTGGATTGCGGTTGTGAGTATGGTTCACGGTTTTGACACGTATTTTGAGAATGACACGGATTTGCACGTTTTACGAGATTTCGAGTATGCTGTGATTTGACCGTGATTTTGGTGATTATGATTGTGGTTTTGATGTCTTGACCTTGAGATTTGAAATATGAGGTGTTTTCAAGGATTTAAAATTGATTTTGAAAAAGGTGATTTCGGGCTTGATGCTCGGGGCATAAAAGTAACTTTGATTACCGAGAGTTCGGTTTTCGGAAGTTTGAAAATGGATTCTTGGTTTGGGTTCGGGATGATGTTCCGGATGCCGGCTTACGGAATCATTATTGCGAATTCGAATTCGGGAATGAGTAATGGTTAATAAAAGTGATTTAATCTGATTATACATGCCCCGTGTTTAATGATGATTTGATGATGTTTTGCGAAGTAAGATTTTGGGATTTGAAAATGGAAATTCGGACTTGAGTCCTGTTATGACAAAAATGTGTTTTCGGATTGGATTGGAATTTGGATCACGATGGATCCCGAGTTGTTGTGATTGAAAAATGTTTTGGGTTTAAAGACCCGTTGAAAACTGTTTTGGGTTTAAAGACCCGGGTGCTATTGTTGGAGCACGTTTTGAGTTTAAAGACTCGGTTAATTGATGACGGGGGCGGGCCCAAAAATTGGGTTTAAAGACCCGGATTGAGTTTAAAGACTCGTGAGTTTAAAGACTCAGATATTGTGATACCCCCGAGGCCTGTTGATTATGTTCTGAGTTTAAAGACTCGTTGATATCCCGGGAAGGCCTGATTATGCGCATGGTTTTGAGTTTAAAGACTCGGGCGCACTTGATATCCAGCAAAATGTTTGACTTGTGATTTATTGCTAGTTTCTGATGTTTCGGATGTGTGGGGCAGTGGCCCGGTTTTATGGTTGATGGTTTTGGATTACGTTGTGTTCTTGGGTTTGATTCGTGGTTTTGGGCTGAGGCCCGGTGTTTATGATTGCAGGCTAAAACCCGATGGTTGAGAAAGGAAAAAGTATTTTGAGTTTCATACGAGTTTTCCTTATGTTGGAATTTGATACACGGTTTTTCCTATGTTGAACATGTAACCGATTGCGAAATGATTTTTGTATGCATGCATTGGTTTTACGTGGAGGGTAAAAACATCTTTCTGTAACTGTTTTTATAAACTGATTTATTTTTGTCCACTCACGCCTTTTGGTTTTTATTGACCTCCAGGTCGTGGCGCGTTGGTCGAGGCTGATCGAGAGGTGGAGGCATGAGTAAGCACGTGTGGCTATCCCTGGTCTGGCAAGTACTGAGGGTAACTTGGGAATTTCAGTCGTCTTGACAGCCGGGAGCAGGACCAGGCACGGTTAACAATGCCCTATTTGGGGGCGGTCCTGTCAAACCTAAACCTTCGGACAACCCGAACTATATAGAGACGATGTCCGATAGACTCGAAACCAGTCCCAAAATGTTCGTTACATCGAATAGATGAAATTACATGTTGGAAACTTCCCTAGAAGGTGGGCCACGTGCCCACACGAGCCGGTAACAGCCCCTGCACGTGGGAGCAACGTGCCGTACTGTGGATCTCCTTCAACCCGGCGTGAACCCGGTCTGGCCGGTTCAGCCCTGTGCAGCCGGTCTGCCTGAACGGACGTGACCGGTCTGGCCTGGTTTCTCACCCATTTTTCATCCAATTCCTTCCCAATCAATCCTAAACTTCCTATTTCATCATTTCCCATCTATTCAAATCCCTAAACCTAAGGAAAACCCTTAAACCGACCCGTTTTGATTTGAATCCTACGGTTCAAAGTCCCCACTTTTTCCCTGGGTAGTACCTCCCCTCTCAGCCATAAAAAACAACCCCTACACACCCCTAACAACCTAATAACCATCATCCAAACACTCAAAACCGTCCATGATGCCCAAATCGAATTATGGAATCCAAAAATCAAGACCGAGTTACCTCTCTCCACCGTGCACGACGGCTCAACCGATCCTGCCACCACCTTCATCATCTCAACCTCCTCTCTAGCCTTCCTTCATGGTCCAAAAACAGTAGGTGAGGATTGGGGAAGATGGGTTTGAGTTTTGGGGTGGTTTGAAAGCGGGTTTCTGGTTTGGTTTGGAAGCAACAAAGAAGATGATCGATGCATGTATGTGGGAAGGTGGGCATGGATGAGTGACACTTGTCACTCATCCATTGGGCAGCACAGAATAATCTGGGCCCCACTTGCTGACAAATAACTTCTGTCTCGTAAAACGTGCAATAGTACTTTCGAATTTCCGTGAACCGTAACTTCTTCTTTGAACGTCTGAATTCGACATGCCGCCTGTGACACGACCCATCCCATTCCCCCCCGGGGATTACCGTGGAATGTGTCATGCTCCCGTCTAACACGAAGTCTCAGACAAGGGAAAACCTAATGCCACTGCCCACTCGGGGCTTCCAGAGTGCGCAAGGATCGATGGAGGAGGCATGTGATGTCGCAGTCTCTGCTTCAGTCGCATCTGTGATCAACCTGAAGGGCATTAAAAACAACCAAAAGTTGTGAGTGGACAAAAATAAATAAGTTCATAAACACATTTCACAAGAAATTTATGCCCTTCACTAAAACGTATGCATGCCTCAAAAACCAGTAATCAAAACATTTACTCAAACAAGCCATTAGGGCCTTAGCCCAAAACTCTGACTCAAAACCAAGTGTGGGAACTCAGCCCAAAACTGTAGAATACCAAATCCGTAAGTACAAAACCAAGTGGGCCACTTCCCAAATCCATAAATACAAATCCAACCGAAAAACCATTTCATAGATCCAATAGTCCATATTTACCACATTACCATCTTCGACATCCTAGATGCCTAGCGTCCCAGACGCTTGATGTCCCATACGTCATATCTCACGGTATAAGCAACGCGTGCTGCCCGGGGTCTCTCCAGGTCCATATCTCTGACATCCCAGATGTCTGACGTCCCAGATGTCTGACGTCTCAGACATCTAATCATAGCAATCATGCTCCTGAGTCACTATACGGTCCAGTAGCTCCGTACAATGACCCCTCGCAGGCAATGAACCGTAACTTCCCCAGTGTCCCAGACACCTGGAGGAGACCATCACATATCCTCGTATTAAGATGGTATATGGAAAATTGTTTTATCAAATCATTTCACAACATTTCAATGGGCCCTGCCCGAAATCTCCATAAAACATCACAATTTCATTTAGGGTCCCTGACCCGAAATCACGTTTATGAAACATAGGGTCCCAGACCCAAAATCACATTTATGAAACATAGGGTCCCAGACCCGAAATCACATTTATAACCCAATTGGGCCTCATGCCCGATTCTGTAAACCACTGGGCCCACGACCTGAATTCGTTAATCAACTGGGCCCCTGACCCAATTTCGTAAATCAACTGGGCCCCTGACCCGATAATATAACTCAAATGGGTCTCAGCCCGATTCCGTAAACAACTGGGCCCCTGGCCCGATTTCATAAATCAACTGGGCCCCTGGCCCGATAATATAACTCAAATGGGCCTCAACCCGATTTCTTAAAGAACTGGGCCCCTGGCCCGATTTCATAAAGCAATTGGGCCCCCGCCCCGATTACGTAACTCAAATGGACTCCAAGTCTGAGGTTTCCAAAACAATTGGGCCTCATGCCCGAGTTCAACTTTCCTATTTCAAAACCATTTCATCACATTATTCATGAAACCACAAGCACGTAAAACCACAATAAAACTGTTAGCCTCGATCTACGTGCAATATGGAAAACATCTCGAAATACGTGTAACATACGTAAAATCAATAGTCACAATCATCATCATAGAAATCACGTATATAAAACATATAACACAGTTAGACATGCATAGTATTTATAAAACCAAAGTCCACTCACAGACCGTCCAACGCTGACGCCTCGATACGCGTGCCATAGGCCTTCTCAGGCCATACCACTATCACCGGGACTTACAAACCTGTCCAAATCATACCCAAAGGTTACTACTAACCTATACAAGTCCATATTAACAATCCTAAACTTTCCCAGAAAAGTCAATGTGTCCCGAACACGTTTCCCGAGGTGAAAAACCTAAATTTGACCAACTTAACGATCTCCGATCGACCCGAAACCACCGCCATTGGATCCGGATCGTCGAAACCTTTAAAATGGTCCTAGTCCCACCTAAAAATATGCTCACATGCACCCCCAAGTGCAGGTCAAAGGTCTAGTCAAACGAGACCAAAAAGGCAACGCTGACGCCATCATGAACAGTAAGTCAACAGGTCAAAGTCAACAAGTCAACTGGAACTCCATTGATGCCCCAAACTTCAAACTTCGATATCTCACTCGTTTCTCAACCAAATTCGACGTTCTACCTATGTAAATCCATCTACTGGTGCCAAGGATTCTAAAAATCAACCCAGAAAATTCAGAAAGTACCTGGATTTTAAGTTATGGTCATTCAAAGTTTTGGTCAGAATTCCAATCATCATTCCAGCCACCTCCAACGTCCAAATCCGTCCCAAATTGCACCTACAAGCTCATGAGAACTCAAAAAACATCATCCTAAGCTTAGAATCGATCAACACCATCAAAATCAAAAACCCAAAATTTGAATCCCACGGTTTACCTTCCAAAATTCCGGCCACCGTGCACAACGGTTCTTGCCGTGGCCACCATTGGGTTCGTCTCAACATCCTCTCCAACTTTCATTCACGGTTCATAAGCAAAGGATGAAGATCAACGGGGTTTGTAGAGATTGTTTCTCACAACTAACTTCTCTCATGCTCTCTTTTCTTTGTTCACGGTTCAAAGGGAAAACACAGAAGATGAATGATAATGAAGGGAGACAATGATGATTAAGGATGATGATGATGTTTAACGGGAAACATGGTCCCTAATTTAGGGTCCTTAAATCAAGGGATGAGTGACACTTGTTACTCATCCAATTGTCCAAAATCATCGGTCACTGTTCACTATTTTAATATTATTTTAATCAAATCTAGGTTCGTTCGATTAATCGATTTCGCTCCCGTGACCACAACTTCGTCGTCGAACCTCCGATTTTGGCGTGCCGCATGTTTACGAATTCGTCTCGACTCGATCTACGTAACGGTCCTTGGCCCTCGGCCATTGGACCTCCCGGGTTAAAAGTCAACATTTGGCCCCTTTTCAACTAAATTACAAAAATGCCCCTCGACTTCCGAACGTCATAACTTCTTCCTCGTATGTCGGAATCGAACGTGTCACTTGTCTATGAACTCGTGACGTCCTGAACTACGTCACAGTTATTGGTCAAAGTCCATTTGACCATCCGAACTAAAAGTTAATATTTTACCCACGCCCAAGGGCAAAATGGTCATTTTTCATATTTCGTCTGATTTCACTCAACTAATCCCAGATTAGTCATTCTAAACCATAATTAATTAATATTTAATCCTGATATTCGGGCAGGTCGTTACAGTCTGTCTACGAATTTGTATCGTCCTGATCTACGTAACGGTCCTCGGCCCTCGGCCATTGGACCTCCTGGGTCAAAAGTCAACTATTTGCCCCTATTCAACCAAATTACCAAAATGCCCCTGAACTTTCGAAAATCATAACTTCTTCCTCGAACTTCGGAATTGGGCGTGCCACCTGTCTATGAACTCGTGACGTCCCGAAATACGTCATAGTTATCAGCCAAAGTCCATTTGTCCTCTTTAGCGAAGAGTCAACGATTCGCCCATTCTAGGGGCAAAATTGTCATTTCGCCCTGCTCGTCCGATAATCCTCGTCTAATCCCCGATTAGTCTCTCTAATCCATCATTAATTCTTAATTAATCCCGATAATTCGGAACGGGTCGTCACACAATAGGTTCACTTGAGGTATGTGACAGGACCCGTCCACGAAGGACATAGATAACCGTGCCTGGTCCTCCTCCCGTCTGACAAGTCAACTAAAGTTTCGAAATTACCCTCAGAACTTGCCAATAAGGGATAACCGCACCTGTCCCCACTCATGCCTCCACCTCCCGATCAGCCTCGATCATCGCGCCACGACCTGGAGGGTCAATAAAATAGAAAAGGTGTGAGTGGACAAAACAAAGTTCTAGAAAAATATTTATCAAAATACATTCTTACCCTCCAGTTTCACAAACATGCATGCATATCATAAAACATGAGAAATAACGTGAAATCAATCAAGTATGAACAGTGGACCGATAAAATCAAAACATGTTTTCCTATGGTCCATAAAATTCATGTTCATCAAATCAGTGCACGATATAATGTATTTGGACACAAATATCAATAAATCATAATACCACCAATCCTCAATATCCAATCTCAATATCCAAGTAACTCGTCACGATATCAACGTAACGCATGCAAATTCGGGTGTCTCACGTCCGAGTACCTCCCCAGGATCTACGACGTCTGGAGGATATCATCATAATCTCACACTCCTGAGATTGAGCTTCCCTCGGAGCTACTCATCTCCAGGCAGTGGATCGTGACTACTCCAGGATCTACGACATCTGGAGGAGATTATCAAATCACAGAGGATGGTACATGTGGAACAGTCACCAAATCCAGTAATCTCATTTTAAAACCATTTATGTCTTAAATCAAGTCAAAAATATTTCAACATGGCCTCTGCCCGAAACAGAGCTTTCACATTGTAAGTCCCACAAATCCATCATAAAAACAGTGTCTAGAATTCACTTTATAAATCAAAATCATCAATTTCATCATATTCATATGTGACTCCAAATCCGAGTCAAAATCACTATCCAATTGGGTCTCAAGCCCAAAATATCATTTTCACGCAAATCCCTGCAATCGCAACTTCAGTTGCCACTTTCACATAAATCCATAAAAGATAGCCAAAAGCATTACAAATCCATCAAATCATTTACCGACTCATAATCCGAGTCAAAAACAATCTCAAATCTCGGGTCTTCGCCCAAAACAACAATTTCTCAATTTTCTCGAAAATCGTGTCCAAAATCAATATAAAACAATATAATATTCCCAAAATCCGAAAATCATCATATCGAAACATTAATCATGCCAAATCATTTCAAATCATATAATAAAGCATTTAAAACATATATGCATGCATTCTGGGTAGAAAACAAAAGTTCACTCACACACCGTCCATATCGCTCGCTTTCCTAGCTGCACGTTTTTTCGTAAATTCCGGAAGTCACAATTCCTGTCCAAAATCATTATCGAGGGTCACTAACATCTCAATATACCTCATATAATTTCCCCAATTTTTACGGGATTTAAATACGTATTTTAAACGTATATTGAAACTTCGGATACTCAGAACACTATCTAAACGATAACCGATCCTCGAAACTAGTGCCAATGTAACGACTCGTCCCGAATTTTTGGATTAAATTAGTAACTAATCATGATTAGTAGGGTTAATCGGTGATTAGTTGGGCGAAATCAGACGAACGATGCAAAATGACCGTTTTGCCCCTAGTCGCGGGTAAAACGTTGACTTTTATTCGGACGGTCAAATGGACTTTGACCGATGACCGTGACGTAGTTTGGGACGTCACGAGTTCATAGACAGGCGGCACGTTCGATTTCGACGTTCGAGGTGAAAGTTATGACGTTCAGAAGGCCAAGGGCATTTTCGTAATTTGGACGAAAAGGGAGAAATTGTTGACTTTTTGACCGGGAGGTCCGATGGCCGGGTACCGAGGGCCGTTAGGAAGGTCTCGATGCCCTGAGTCCGTCGACAGGCGGCACACGTCGATCGGAGTTCGGATGACCAAATTACGGGTCTAAACGCGTGAGGGGCATTTTGGTAATTTGCCAAGTGAGGGCAAAATGGTAAATTGGCCATTGTTTTTGGGACAGCCGTGTGCGGCGTGGATTCCTTTCAGAAAACAGAGCATGGGTTGAGGGAATTGTTTAATCTGTCCCAATGAATTGTTTATAACGGTTAGTGACATTGGGAGGAGATTGTTTAGCACTGAAGACTTAGTGCTAGGCGTGCTGGGTATTGTTTATGCAGTGGGGTGTTTTGGGTAGTGCACGGGTACACAATGCCGTGTTGGTTATTGAGGAAGCACAGGGTTCGTGCTGGTGAGTGTTCAGTGTGTGTGTGTGGGTGTTGGGTGGAATTTGAGGCCACGGGTGAGTTAGTTTATACTTGGAGTGGGTTGAACAGAGTTTGAGTGGTGTCTGTGCGGGAAACAAATACGTTGGGCTGGTGCCATTGGAACTGAGAAAGCAGAGACATTGATCAGGCCATGATCGACCTTTCCAAGGCCAAATTGAGTGAAATTGTGAACGAGAAGGGGATCAAGGAGGTTAGAGCAGAGTGTTGAGACGGAGAGAGAGAGAGGAATGGGATGAAAATGGTGAGAGGAGAGTCCAAAATCCGAAACGGGCTCTTGAGGGAGTGAGAATCCAATTTCAAAATGTAGGCCAGCCCATGGAAAATTAAGGCTTCATTGAGTCCTCTGGGATCATTTCCAGTCGATCTAGTGCAAGAGGGAAGTGAATTGTTGCTGTTTTGGCTTCGTACGGACTTGGCGCCTGAGAGGAAAAAATCGAGCTTGGAGTCGTGGTCATGGAGGTAAGTTCTTGTGAAATTGAGTTCACAATCATCTTGAGGGTGAGTCTACGATGCTTCCTATCTAAACAATTGAAGGAATCAGTAGCGGTGTGATGAACTGGGACGATGAACTTCGATTACGACTCGAGTTCAATTAAGTTGGTTTTAAGCCGTGTCGAGTGAATTAATTGATACATACCTTTAATTGAGTCCCTTGCGAGTCTACTTGATGGATTAATTGAGGAAATTAGGTTGTGCTTGACAGGAATTTGAATGGGTCCAGTGGCGGGTCGCATACCCGTTTTACAGTGAAATCGGGCGAGGAAGGTGAACAGTGCATGTCACTGTAACAGCGAGTGGATTTCACGCGCAACCGCTTGCGGTGGCGCGTGACGGCGTGTGGGCTCGAATTTCGAGGTAATTCCAACATGACTTTTGTCCTACACATTATAACGAACGTTTTAGCGTTGGTTTCGGAATTATCGGACACCATTTCGATGTTGTTTCGAGGGTCCGAAGGTTTAGGTTACGCTTTTTAATTAACGATTAATTCCCGGAAAATTTTGGGAAATTAGTATGATATTATTTGAGACCTTAGTGACACTAAAGTGTGATTTCGGACAGGATTTGAGACTTCTGGATATTGGCGGAAATTACGGAAACGCGTGCAGCGCGAAACCGAGCATTAAGAACGGTGTGTGAGTGGACGTTGATTTCAAAATTTAATGCATGCATAAATATTTCCATGATTTATATGATTATGATTATGACTCGTGTTGATTTTGATTCCCGTATTATACGTATTTTTGATATGCACACGAAACTGCACGTAATTCGAGATTATGGTTTCCCGTGTGTTTTGGATGATGGATTAACGAATGATTTTATATGCTTTGGGCATATCATGTTTTTAAGATGTTTTGATTGCGTTTGTGAGTATGGTTTACGGTTTTGACACGTTTTTCGGGAATGTCCCGAATTTGCACGTTTTACGAGATTTCGAGTGTGTTTTGATTGGACTGTGATTTTGGTGATTATGATTGTAGTTTTGATGTTTTGATAATGAGATTTGAGAAATGAAGTGATTTCAAGGAATTAAAATGGATTTTGAAAAAGGTGATTTCCGCCTTGATGCTCGGGGCATAAAAGTAATTTTGATGAACGAGATTTCGGTTTTCGGAAGTTTGGAAACGGATTCTTGGTTTGGGTTCGGGATGATGCTTCCGGATGCCGGCTTACGGAATCATTATTGAGAATTCGAATTCGGGAATGGAAGAGGATTAATAAAGTGATTTGGTATGATTATACATGCCCCGTGTTTAATGATAATTTGATTATGTTTGTGAAGTATGATTTGGGGAATTGAATGAGGAAATTCGGACCATGAGTCCTGTTGTGAAAAATGTGATTTCGGGATGGATCCCGCGTTGTTGTGATTGATAAATGTTTTGGGGTTTAAAGACCCGCTGCAAACTGTTTTGGGTTTAAAGACCCGGTGCTATTGCTGGAGCACGTTTTGAGTTTAAAGACTCGGAAAATTGATGACGGAGGAGGGCCCTTAATGAGTTTAAAGACTCGTGAGTTTAAAGACTCGGTTATTGTGATACCCCCGAGGCCTATTGATTATGTTTTGAGTTTAAAGACTCGTTGAAATCCCAGGAAGGCCTGTTTATGCGCATGGTTTTGAGTTTAAAGACTCGGGCGCACCTGATATCCAGCAAATTGGTTAATGGTGATTCATTGTTAATTTATGATGTTCGGATGTGATGGGCAGTGGCCCGGTTATATGGCTGATGGTTTTGGATTGTGTTGTGTACTTGGTTTTGATTCATGGTTTTGGGCTGAGGCCATGTGTTTATGATTGCGGGCTAAGACCCGAAGGTTAAGAAAAGGAAAATGTTTTTTATTTTCTTTTACGGATTTCTTATGTTGAAAATGTAACGGATTGCGAAACGATTTTTTTGTATGCATGCATTGGTTTTACGTGGAGGGTAAAAACGTTTTTCCGTAATTGTTTTATAAACTGATTTATTTTTGTCCACTCACACCTCTTGGTTTTTATTAACCCTCTAGGTTGTGGCGCGTTGATCAAGGCTGATCGTGAGGCGGAGGCATGAGTAAGCACGTGTGCCTATCCCTGGTCTGGCACGTACTGAGGGTAACTTGGGGATTTCTGTCGTCTTGCCAGACGGGAGCAGGACCGGACACGGTTAACAATGCCCTTTTCGGGGGCGGTCCTGTCAGCCAAAATGTTTGTTACATTAAATAGGACAAAAGTCATGTTGAGCTCACCTTGGAAATCGGTCCCACGCGCCCTCACGCGCCGCCATGAGTGGCTACGCATGAGTCCACGCGCCTGCTACAGTAATAGCTACAATGTTCGTCCTCACCCGTTTGTCTGTAAAACGGGTTCAGTTAGCATGCGAGATGACCCGATTGTAATCCTGTTAATTATTCATCAATTTCTTCAATTGAATCATCGAATAGCATCGTTAGGAGTCTAATTAGGGTTCTGTAACCAAATTTACACAAGATCTTACCGAAATCCGTCAATTCGAACTCGATTGTTCGAAGAACATAATCGTACTGTTCATCTTTCAATTCATCCGAATTCCACCCGTTTCTCCAAATTGATGCATTCAGAAGCTTCGCAGGGTTCATCCAAACATACTTCCAGTTTCAATTAGAACTTTAATTCCCTCCAACCATTTGAACTCAATTCGAGTTTCCTTAGACAATCACAGAGTTCGTTTGGGCTTGTTTCTTCACCATTCTCCTTCATTTTGATTCTATTCGACTCGTTTAGGTCTCCCTAAACTCATCCTCACTTCTGTTTTCATCAATTTATCACACAACTATCCGAATCAATCCCAACTTTCGAATTCAAGTTTTGGGTGGAGTTTCGGGTTCTCTGGGTTTCGTTCTAGGTAAGCACTTCCTCTAATTCCTTGTTTTTCCCTCACTGAATTTCATTTGGTTTCTCACAATCCCAGCCTAAGGGTTCGATTATCACCTGAGATCAATTATGGTTTTATTCATGCTCTGTTTATGTTGCGGGAAGCACACACCCACGATTTTACAATTCAGACATATATACCTCTCCAATTATTAGATAACAATCAAGACACTAATCTCTCTCACCAAGTGAAAAATGTCACTAAATGATGAATTCTCATCCAAAATAGCAGGTACATGTATCCTTAACTTAGCCTAATACACCATTAACATGGCTGAATCAGCCAGTACTGATTAAATTACCATTTTGCCTCTGCTTTGACAATTGACTAAAATGCCCTTCACATTTCTAAACCCGTAACTTTGTCATCCGAACTCCGATTGACGCATGCCGCCTGTCTACGGATTCCGCCTCTCGAGACCTACTCAACGGTACTTACGGAAAGTCCAAACACGGTCCCGATCAAAAAGTCAACAAATGACCCCTTTTTTAACCAATTTACCAAATTACCCTTAAACTTCCGAACATCATAACTTTCTTCTCGAATATCGGAATTAGGCATACCATCTGTCTATGAACTTGTGACATCCCGAACTACGTCACAGTCATCGGTTAAAGTCCGTTTGACAGCTCGAACCAAAATTCAACCGTTCGCCCAATTCCAGGGGCAAAATCGTCATTTTCCTTCAAATTTTCCAAAATTTTCTTTTTTCGAATTTCTATGTCGTTACAGTATGCCTTGTAGTTTTTTGTGATGTGATTGGTCTTACCACATTTTTTACACTTCATTTCTTGTCTTGTTCCATGTGAAGTGTCTCGTCCTGCTTTCTTCACGAAGAAGGCAGATGCTTCAACCGTAGTGACAATTTTGCCATTGAAGGCTTTATCTTGTTGTTCATGACGTAGCACCATAGCATAAGCCTTGCTCAAGCTTGGTAGTGGGTCCATGCCAATCACATTCCCTCGAACGGTCCCATAGTTGGTATTAAGCCCTATTAGAAACTTCATGGGTTTCTGAGTCTCCACATAACCGTGAACCTCAATGGCTACTCCACAACTGCATGGAGGAAAAACGTAGAGTGCCTCCTTCTCATCCCAGAGGCCTTTGAGTATTGTGAAGAACATGGTGACAAAACTTGTTCCCTGCTCACATTCGTGGATGGCATTTTTTATGTGGAATAGTTGAACCATGTTGGTTTGGGAAAACCGTTCTTGGAGTTCAACCAATATGCTTCTTGCAACCTTGCATTGCACAACATTGTTCGATATTTCCTTTGACATAGACCCCAGTAGCCATGTTTTGACGAGCATGTTACATCGATCCCACTGTTGTTGCTCAATAGGATTGTCAGATGGTCGTATGATTGTCCTATCGACAAAACTGTTCTTGTTCTTGATGCTGAGGGCCATGCTCATGATTGTGCCTAGTTGTTGTAGTTGTCTTCCATCAATGGTTGTGACACAAGAACTACGCCAGGCTGATCCGAGTGATGGAGAAATAGAGGGTGGTTTGAGTTCTCCCATGGTTTTGGGGATTTTTGTGATGCCAAGGGCTCACGTCTTTTCTCATGCCATGGTGAATTTGGACTGTGTTTTCTCCTTGTTTTGAAGGTTGTCTCAGAGTCTTTTCTTTGATACCATAAAGAAATGAAAAGTGTGCGTGAAATGATTCAACTTTTTCTTAACTTCATTGAGTAGTGTGTGACTACATATATACACAAAGATAGAATCCGTATCTCCTAATCTGTATCTCCTGATTTCTAGGACTAGGTAAGACATGTAACTAACTATAAGGGATTGGGATACTCGAAACCTGATTACATGGGCTTGTATACCCTACGTACATGGAATTGTATCTACATGGAATTGTATCTACATGGAATTGTATACTCTAAATATGTGAGATCGTATCCTCCGTGGTTTCAATACATTTGTAAAGGAATTGGTTAAGATTTGGCCTTAGCTTATGCCATTTGTTTTGCAAATTGAGTGGGCACTAGTTACTAGGTAATAAGGTGCCTAGAAAAATCTTGTCAGCAAAGAGTATAAAAATGCTCAAATGCGTCGGCTTTAACGTAGAGAAAAACTTTGAGGTGTCACAAGTCACAACCCCCACCCACCCTCTTAACTCTCAAAGTCCTCATCCCCTCCAATAATAGAAGATAAATAAGTTGATAAAGGGTCTAAATTAATTGCTTCCGCCACTCTTGGAGTTTTGCGAGTGTTGCAGACAACACCCAACATATTCGCATATAATTACGTACCCTCTCGGCCTCTCAGCGACTCAGCTTATTATTTTTCATTTTTTTCAGAGAAGTGGAGATATTTGGACAAATAGTCAAATATTGGGTACCTACCAATTTGAATTTGTCAAGTTCCAAAGGGCAGTTGAGACTGCTGTTCACCGGTAGTGTAAATCTAGAATTAATTATAAACTAATCAATTTTTTAAAATATAACATATAAAGTAGTCAATATTTCACTTTTTTCTTTAATTTATTATTTACTTTTTGTAATTTCGTGCTACCTTTTTAACATACCTATTTTTTGGGAGTCTATTTAATGTGGGGTTTTAAATTTTAATTATTTTACTTTCGTTTTTTAATTTTAATATTTATTTTAGTAAAAATTATTATTCCAAATAAATTTTCTACGAATTTTTTTATGGGTCATTTTAATCTTCTAAATTTTTTAGATACTATATAATATTTTTGCATGATTACACTCATATATAGGTGTTTTATTTATCTTTTAAGCTTTTTGTTTTATACCTTATGATTCAAGGTATAATAGTTAAATTAATAATTATCCACCTATTATCTATATTAATCCATCATTCTATTTCCATAATTTTTATACTTTCAAAAGTATTTATCTAACAAAAGTAAAATTAATTACAAACAATTAAATTACAAAAGATAGATTCAGATACAATTATATCTGAGAAAGGTAAATTTGGTATAATATATATCTGTCCACATTTACAAGGAAACACCATCTCAGGTAAATCAATTTCCAAATTGCTAGCCTTATCAAGATATAAATGTATATATATATATATATATTAATTTCATACATAATTTAAATGGCATGCTTGTGATTTAAAAAAAAATAATAAACAAAAATTATTCGAATTAAACAACAATAAAAAATTATGTGATTCTATATTTATTTTTTTATTTACTGTAGTTGACTCATTTATAACTTGAATTATAATAAAAAGACATATGTATAACTTCCCCATAAATCTGTCATTAGAATGCGTGAGAAGGTTAGCATAATGATATAAAGATTATTTCGGTTTCACCATTAGGGAACACGCTTGTTCAACTTTTAAAATTTAATGAAATATATTATTATTATTATTTTAAAATTAGGAGGGTCAAAGACTTTATTAAAATTTTCTAAGCAAAATATTCTTACGTTACACAAAACATAACCTAACAAAAATGAAATATAATGAAAGTTCAACGGAAATATTACATTATCTTTATCTCTATTGTATTAAATATATAATTTAAAAATAATAATTAGTTAATGGGGAGAGTAGGAAAAGAGAAAAGGATAGTGGTTATGGTAGCTAATACTCTTATTTATTTAAAAAATTAATTATATGTGTTTGATCTGGAAATGGACCAACTTGATGAGATCCGCTGGGGGATCTAGGATCAGCTACGTGGTGCTTTGGGCCCGAAGGGGGCGCCGCCGCTCGGCAGAGATCCTGCAAAGACTTGACACCGGTGTGGTGTCCGACGAAGGGACTCCGATGCCTAAGTTAGTATCTGCACGCCGAAGGGAAAGGAAATACAGCAATCTGAATAGGGTCTCTGAGGTCTTACCTTTGTGAAAGGTTTCAAGGTATTTATAATAGTCATAACTGCGGTAGTTGAGCTACTGTTTGGGAGCAAGTTATGCTTTGTGGCTGAGAGTCGCCTGACGAGCCCTGGACATCCGGAGGAGGCGCCAACTGGAGTTTCAATCTGCCTCCGTCAGGGAGTGGTTGTGGCAGAGTTGGTGTCAGGTGACTGTTGTAGCCAGCTGGTGCTTGTGCCCTGTCAGGTGCCGAATGACAGGCCTACAGGCTATGCCAATCGGCGGGCCACGTTTGTGGAGGTGCCGATCCGAGTATCGGTCGGCGTCCGTCCTGTCCTGGCGGGCCCTATGCCTAGAGGGTGGTCGGTCGATATGGTATCAACATAAGTCGCCTAAGTCTTTGACTGAGGTGGATTTCCTCGGTCGAGGACTTGTGATGACGGTCAATGTCTGTCGACCAACCAGGGTGGTGCGCCCTGTCCCCTGGTAGCCCCCCAAGTCATGGATTGAGGAGGTGCACCGTATGTCCGATGTGAAGGGAGTCCCCGTTGCCGAGTCCCTCCGTTCTGCCACCTGGATGACTGGACGATCGTGTAATGGCGGCCAAGGGGGCATGGCGGGGACCCGTCGGTCGCAGTGCGTGCTTGCTGACGGAGAGAGGAAGCATGCCGTATAGGGGAATGGTGATGGGCGCCGGTCGGCATGTTGTAGTGATGCAGCTTGGTGATGTATAGGAGGTTGTACGTATGTTGGTGGGAATATACGATATAGATGTGCATACGATACAAGGACATATCCGTAGTTGGAAGGTGGCCGTATCGGCCTGTTGACCGTCAGATCGGAAGCGCGCATCTCGAGGAGTGCCAAGGGCCTATAAAAAAGGGGTGGAAGTTTTTTGACTTTTTCACTTTTTACTCAGTGCATTTGTGAAGAAAATTCTCGTGCCGATTGGATTTTTGTCTGTCGATAGGAAAGAAGTTTCACTAGCGACCAATTCCGTCGAGACTTTACGTAACAGGTAAAATTCCCTGCCGAACGGCACCTCTTCTTAATACTTGTTCGGTAGCATAGGTGCTTAGTCGTAGCTTCTGTTTTTTGGTAATTTTGTAGATGTCAGAGTCAGAGTCAACTAGTGGATCTGGGGTTAGGTCCCCTCAAACTTTTGACGGCAAGCACCGTTTCACTCTGCAAGCTATGTACCGAGCGAGCAAAGTGGTTCAACGTCCACTAGTGGGTCCACATCCGAAAGTTCCTCATCGTCCAGCAGCAGTGATAGCCTAGATAGGGCTCTTAGGTTACCGAGGAAGGAGGTGCGGCGATAGGGGGAGTGCAGCACTTCCGGGGCCAACCGAGCCACCGAGAGAAGGACACCATCCCAATCCCCGCCGATCGTCGTGGTCGACTCGGACGACTAAGAGAGCTGGATGGACACAAGCTCGCCGATGGAGTTGGATGCCGACGGTGTGGTGAAGACGGAGTATGCCGTGGATTATGAGGCGAACACCGTCCAGCAGTCCGACCTGGATAGGTTCCGGGAGCTTTACAACGTCCCGACGGACATAGTGATGACCTTGCCGCCAGGTAGCAGTAGGCCGAGTGATCCTCCAGAAGGGTCGACGTTATTTTACGTCGACTGCTTTGAGCACGGAGTCAGGCTACCTCTGTACCCATGGCTCGAAGACATGATGGCGAGGGCCAATTTAGCCATGGGCCAGCTGAACGCGAACGGCTGGATCATCCTGGTCAGCTTGTACACTGCCTTCCGATTGGCGGGACTACCGGAGCCAACTAGGGGACAGTTGTGCGCACTCTACCGTTTCAAGAGGCAGACCTACGGGTCAGGGTGGTACTAGATGGAGTGCCTGCACAAGACCGCCCAGGGTGCGTTTATCAACGACGTGCCGATTTCGTAGAAGAACTGGAGGCATCGGTTTTGTTGGGTGTCAGGGCCGTGGGAGGGCGATGTAAGCGCAGTCCGAGCGAGGATTCCCATCCATTTCAGTCCAGAGATTATCCGCCTTCCGTTCGGCCGGTGGCCATCGTTTGGTAGCTGGGTCTGCCGAGACGGGGTCTGATGCTATTTGTGTGTGTTTTGCAGGTCTGTCGAAGGCAACGGTAACAGCGGAAGACTGGGAGGCGTGTAACCTGGTTCGAGAGAAGCTGCCTGACTTAGAGCGCAGTCGCTGTGTCCTGAAGCTACCGGCCAACCTAGTTGTTGTGGGCCTGATCTTCCCGCTTGGTTAGTGTATTAGTTTAAGTAATGTTGTGTGGGGGTGCCGAGTGACTAACACTTGGATTTCCAGTTCATCCCAAAGTCGAGCAAGCTACCCAGAAGAAAATGAGTGAAACAGTGGCCAAGCATGCTCCCGCTGCTGACGGCAAAGGCAAAGAACCGGAGATGGCTCCCCAGCCGACGCGCAGGCAAAAGACCGTGGCCCAGAGCCTCCCCAAGCGTCAAGTGCGGGTGGCCGACCGAACGGGCTTCAGAAGCCGACCAGGCCTGAAGCAAGGCAGGGTGGTGAGATGAAGAGTCTAGTGGTCGGCATGAAGCGGCCAGTAATCGGTGGGTTGGAGCAAGCCCGCGAACGCCGCAGGAAGCTAATGGAGGCACGGTAGAGGCAGTCTCCCCCGGCAGTGGGTGTGTCGGAGAATGAGAGTGCCGAACGCCGCTGGAAGAGAGAGGCTTGGCTAAAGACGGCTGAGGTGCCGAGGGAGAAGGCCAAGGAGGCCAGGGTGGAGATGCCACCTCCAACAAAGGAGCGGGTGCCGATCAATGGCCCATGCATCGTTTCCATCTTTGCCGAGCCGCTGGAGAAGGGCGAAGTCGTGCGGTCCTCCAAGGCCTGGGATGGGTAGGTGCTGGTCACTCACCAGGTTCACAAGTCATTGGCGCCAGTGGCCAATGCCTTTGTGCTGGGGTCGCAGGTGACACCGGCGGAGATTGAGGAGATCGGTACTGGCTCTCACCCGGGCTAGTTTTCCACCGTGCTGGCCAAGAAAGCTTACGTAAGAATGACCTTTTGCTTTGATTTGTTTGTATGTTCATTTGTTTTGTCTTTTTTGTTTGACAAGTGTTGTTACTTCTGCAGTGCTTTGGGCAGACGTATGTTGCGCTTCAAAAGGCCGCTCGGCACATGCAGAGGCTGGAGGCTGAGCAGAACGCGGCACGACAGAGGGAGGAATGGCTGCGTGCGCGGGAGCTGGAGGGCCATACCGCTCGGAGGCACGTGGCTGACCTGGAAAAGGAACTCCAGCGGCAGACCGGCAGGGCTGAGGCGGCCGAGAGAGGAATAGCGGACCGGGAAGAGACGGTGCATGCTTTCTCCTTGAAGCTAAATGAGCAAGAGAGGGTCGTGGTCGAGTTGCAGGGGGAAGTGGATAGGTTTCGAGTCCTGCTGTCCACTGACCGGCAGAATACCCTGGAGAACTTTATGTCCGACCTGGTGTATGCGAATCATCTTGACTTGGCACTTACCGAAGTGGAAGATGATTGCGTACAGCGGGTGCTGTATTTCAATCCGGGGGTCCCCCTCAACTTCCCGTGGCTGGATGAGCCCTCAGCCCTGACGAAGACTTTTACGCTGGAAGGTCAGCCACAGAACGGCGAAAGCGAGCGGCCGACCAGCGGGGAGAAAGGTGCCGAGGCGTCTTCTTCCGGGCAAGCCCAAGCGGTGGACGAGGAGGTGGTGGTGGATGTATGAACGGCCTAGTGTTGTTGTTTTTTTTGTAAGCCGGGGAGTGCCCCGTGTAATATGTACTCTTTTTTTTATATGAAATGAAATGCCGATTATGAGATACAATTGTTGTCTGTCGTGCGAAGTTATCTTGATTTTTTCAAATATATTTTGTGAATGATAACTGCCGACAGGCGAGTACTTGGCGTTAGTTGGTCTGTTCGCCACTTTTTGTAACCGTTTCTCTTAGGCATGCCGATCCACAGGGTTTGGGCAAGTGGGTATCGAACAAAACTTAAGAACAAAACATAACAGTGACAGACGACAAAACTGAACTACCCAATTTGGAAGTGTTTGAAAGTGTCTTCCTGTTGGCAGGGTAGGTAGATGCTTGTCAGGGTTGACGTTGAGTGCCGGTCGGCAAGGGCTAATAACTACCCAATTTTAAGAACAAAACTTAACATTTAGACAAAGGAAAGAACACTTTCCGGAAAGGCATGGTCGATTGGAGATAGCCAAATCGAGTACAAAAAATCTTAAAATAGAATACATGGGTAAAGCATTTAACTGTAGAACAACTTGAGATGATCCACATGCCATGGGTGTGCAAGGGAACGACCATCCGTAGTCTGTAGCTCGTAAGTGCATGGACGACAAATACGAGTAATGAGGTAGGGGCCCTCCCATGTGGACCCGAGTGTCCCATCAGCGCGTTCCTTATTGGCCATGCTTACCTTGCGGAGGACCCAGTCGCCGACCTGAAAACTGCGTGCTTGGACCCAGGAGTTGTAGTAACGAGCAATTTACTGTTTGTGTGCCATATTTCGGAGATTGGCCTAGTCGCGGCTTTCCTCGATGAAGTTGATGTTTTGCGTCAGGAGCTCCTCATTCTCTTGTGAATCGTATGACAGTACCCGATAAGACGTTTCCCCAATTTCCACCGGGATGACAGCCTCTGTCCCCGAAAGTCATGGCGAATGGTGTTTCCTTAGTTGAGGTCTGGTAGGATGTCCTATAGGACCATAGAACGTCAGACAGGAGGTCGGACCACGGCCTTTTGGGGTGTCATGTAGTCGAGCCTTGAGATTGTGCTTGATAAGCTTGTTTACGGCTTTGACCTGTCCATTAGCCTGGGGATGCACAACTGAAGCAAAGCAAAGCTTGATACCATAAACACCACAGAAGTGTCGGAAACGAGTAGAATCGAATTGAGTGCCATTATCTGTCACGATCATATGTGGGATACCAAAATGACAGATGATGTTCTGGTAGACGAAGCTCTCGATCTGGGCGGCCGTGATTGTCTTGAGTGGATTGGCTTCGGCCCACTTAGTGAAGTAATCTACAGCGATGACCGCATGCTCGACGCCGCCCTTCCCCCGTGGCATGGGACCGATCAAGTCTAGGCCCCACTGGGAGAAGGGCCAGAGGCTGAGCATGGGAGTGAGGTGCTCAGCCGGAGAATGAGTGTAACAACCCGTACCTACGGGAAGGGTAAAAATGTAATTTCTGTGAAGTTTTGTAAAAAGGACGATTTTGCCCCTGTGAATAGTAAACGAAAAGTTGACTTTTTGTAATATTGATTTGATGAGTGTTAGCCCTTGACCGTGACGTAGGTTAGGACGTCACGAGTCCGAAGACAGGTGGCAGGTTCGATTCGGACAACCGGAGGAAAAGTTATGATGTACGGAAGGTTGGGGGCGTTACCGTAATTTTGAGCTAAAAGGGAAAATGTTGACTTTTTGGAGGATGTGTGATTTTCACGTAGACCGAGGACCGTTGGATAGGTCTCGACGTCCTGAGTTCAACGACAGGCGGCACGCTGTCATCGGACGTCGGACGAAAAAGATACGGGTCTGGAAAGTCTGAGGGCAAAATGGTAATTTTGTGCAGGAGGGGCATTTTGGTCATTTTTCCTCAGCCCAATCAGATAAGGGCAAGTGGCAGATATTTTGGGATGGCCAATGGTTGATGGACACGTGGGGGACCCTAGATGGTTCCAGGAGGAACTTAAGTGTGCACGGCCACACTTGGACATTTTTGAACCGTGCACCAATTCGAAGGCAACTGAAAACAGAGAGGAGATTGGGTGAGGCGGTGATCGATCTAGAGGCTAGGGAGAGTGAGGAGTGACTGGTGAGAGTGACAGAGAGACGTGGGTGAGGTGCTGATCGTGTTTTGGGATTGGCATCGTGCACGGCGGCACAGTGGTGGTGCTGCGAACGTTTGAGGAAAACAGAGGAGATCGTGGACGGTGGAGGCTGTTGTGCCGTGTGGTGAGGCAAACCGAGGCGGTAGGAGACTCAGGAGGTTGAGGGGAGTCCCACGAGCACGGTGGTGGGTGACGGTTTTCACGGCGGCGCCGGAATCGAAAGGTAAGCCCGTTTACTCTGTTTTTCGTGGCTTTTTCAATTGCAAAGTCGTGATGATGGGCTTAGAGTCGAGGGATTAGGAGGTCAGGGTGTTGTTCAGGGAGGTCTTAGGCGTCGTCTGTGGTGGTTGCCGTGACGGGAGGTTCACGGTGGCTGGTGGTTCGACGGCAAGTATCCAATACTCTGTTTTGGCCGTGATTTCAAACTTGAAGTCGTGGACTTCGGGGATGAATCGACGGATTCTGTGAGTCAGGTAGGACTCAGTAAGGTCCTAGGGTGGTGCTGGTATCACCACCGTGAAGGGGGAAGCTGTGGACGGCCGGGAAGGAAAACAGAGCCACGGGCAAGTTTTTTCGAGGTTGAAGACGAAGGGTTCTAGGCCGTGATTGCTGGATTTTAGGATTGGGTTTGATTGCAGGGAACTGGACGAAGCTAGTGGGATTGAAATGGAGAAGAACGGTGGGTGAACGGCGGAGAACCGGTCACGCCGGTTCAACTGTGCTGAACCGGGTGACTCGAGGTTGAAGGTGACTGTAGCAGGCGCGTGAGGCCCACGCGCAGCCACTTTGGGCGGCGCGTGGGGGCGCGTGGGAAGGAATCCGGTTAAACGTCCAACATGAGTTTAGTCCTAAATGTCCTAAGGAGTCCAATGGTATAGTTTTCGGGTTAATCGGACGGTGTTACGGAATGGTTCGGGAATCCGTACGGTTTAGGGTTTATGATTAAAATATTATTAAATTCCCGAAAAATTGGGAAAAATAGGGAAGGTATCCTTGATGTTATTGTGACCCTATTTGGTATCTATTGACAGGACGGGAGACACCGGAGACGGTTGAGGAGCGCACGGAGCGCGAGTGACGTGTCGTAAACTGTGAGTGGACTCTTTCTTATTTCCGAGCATGCCAACTGTTTTAATTTACTGTTTTATGATTCTATGTGTGTTTTTATGTTTTAAATGATGGTTATACGTGATTGAGATGTTTGCACGTTTTTCGAGATATTTTCGGGGTTTTGCACGTTTTTCGAGAAAAGCCGGTTTTCAGATTTTGATGCTAGATAGGGGAAATTCACCCTATAAATGTTTTCTGATGATGGTAAATGGGTTACGAAACATGGTTAGGGATTTCCTATGGTTTTTAGTGTGGAAATGGATTTTCCGGATTTGGGTTCGGAATGTCGGTTCTGAATGCCGGAAGGGCTTCGAACCGGGGATTACGAATTCGGATTTGGCAATGGATTTTGAACTGATTTTACACTGGATATGGATTGGAATTGCTGGATCTGGATATGGGTTTAAAGACCCGGATTGATATTGATGGGGGACGGGCCCGGATTGAGTTTAAAGACTCGGGAGTTTAAAGACTCGGATATTATGATATTACCCCCATAGGCCTATTGAGTTTAAAGACTCGGGAGTTTAAAGACTCGGATTGATATGTGAGGCCTGGTTGAGTTTAAAGACTCGGATAGGTCCAGCAGGTTTGATCGGGTTATACTCTGGTTTCTTATGATGTTTTATAGTGTATCTGTTTCTTATGGTATTTATAGTGTCTCTGTTTCTTATGATGTTTTTCATACTATGATTTTTCTATTACTCCATTGGCATGCCTGGTTTTAAACCGGAGGGAACAAATGATTTTATTTTCCTTACGTTGAATTGCTGGTAAACGGTTTTAAAACTTTTATTCTTTTTGGTCCACTCACACCTTTGGTTTTAATTTCCCTCCAGGTCGTGGTGATAGCGCCGGGGTGAACGTTGAGGCAGAGATCGAGGCATAGGGCTTCCGACGTTCTTCCGTTGCGGACTTAGACTTGTAGGACTTTTGGTGCCCATTTTGTAGAACTATGCTCTGACTTACTGTTGTATATATTTACTCCTTCGTCTGATGGTTATGCTTATAGTTGTATTAAGTTCTTTTTGGTAGTGTAAGTATGATTGTCAGACGGGAGCAGGGTTCATCCCGAGTATCGAGGTGATATTTGGGACGGGTCCTGACAATGAGGGATAGGTGCGCATCGCTGGCATGGGGCGCACCGTTGAGTTATCGCCATGGAGTCGGTGCGCATTGTGAGCCAGTAATAGCCTTGTCGAAAAGCATTATTGTAAGACCAGTGTCCTGGAGGTAACGGTGAACAATCCCACATTCCTGCAAGGGAGGAATGGTCTGGGAGAGGATAGTGGTGTGCCTTAAAAGTGTAGGCACACACCTATCTAGCACTAGGCCTTTTGGGAGCTCAAGTGGTTTTGGGGGGGATTGGAACCCAAAGTTAAGCGAGTTGAGGCTGGTGCAATTCCATGATGGGTGACCCCCTGGGAAGTTGCACCATGAGCTCCCGAAAATAAAACCGTGAGGGCAAGGCCCAAAGCGGACAATATGGTGCTAGATGAGTCGGGTCCTGACCGAGGAGGGTCGGGTCCTGACACTTATGCGCAAGGGACTTGGGTCCGCAGTGATTGCCACAAGTTCCCTGGGGAATTTCCTGGAGGACCGCAATGCCCTGATCAGTGGGGAGACATATCAGGAGTGGGGTGTCGAACCCCCGTCGATATAAATGGCCATGTACCATGGTGTATCGTGCAGACTGGAGATGGATGCACCGAGCTTCATTACGGTCTGGGGGGAGTTCGGCCGTGGTGAGGTATCGTATGATGAGATCCATCTAAGAGGGATCATGTGCCGTGACCAGGACTGGGTGCTCGCTAGTACTTGGAGGTGCCAGAAACTAGACGGGGACGTGGTGGCCTATCCTGTCATCAATGGAAGAGGCCAAACGGGCCAGGACGTCGGCGTGGCTGTTCTCAGATCGCGGTATCTGGGTGATTTCGTAGCCCGGAAAATGGCGAAGTAGGATTCGAGCTTTGGCCAGGTATCGGGTCAGGGAGGCGTCCTTAGCATCGTAAAGGCTATTGATCTGGTGCACGATAAGTTGTGAGTCGCTGTAAATCTGCAGCTGGTGAGCTTGCAGGTCTGCGGCTAACCGGAGGCCAGCAAGGAGGGCTTCGTATTCAGCTTCATTGTTGGAAGCCAGGAAGCCAAAACGTAGCGCGTACTCCAGCTGCTCCTAGGTGGGTGTGCTGAGTTCTAGGCCAGCACCAGAGTCAGTATGACAGGAGGACTCGTCCACATAAAGAGTCCAAATAGGCTTGGCGGGGTCTAAGGTGGACGTGGGTGATAGCTTGCAGGAAGATGCGGCGGATGACGCATTGTTGGGATCAAGAGTGTTGGGCATGTGCTGCGTCGTATTGTAAGTGAATTCTGAGAGGAAGTCAGCGACGACCTGCTCTTTTTCTTCTGGTCGAGGGGCGAAAGTAATCTCGAACTCACTGAGCTCAACTGCCCACTTGATGACTAGCCCAGAAGTGTCTGGCTTTTGGAGGACCTGTCGGAGAGGTTTGTTAGTGAGGACCAACATGGGTGTGCTTGGAAGTATGGGCGGAGGCGTCGGGCCGTCACGATGAGGGCGAAGGCCAACTTCTCTAGGTCATTGTACCGGGTTTCCGCATCCTGGAATACCTTGCTGACATAATAAACTGGGAACTAGGCACCGTCCTGATTAGCTACGAGGACAGAGCTAACGGCGGACGCGGAGACGGAGAGGTAAACGGTGAGCCTTTCGTCGGTTGTCGGTTGGGTGAGCAAGGGTGCGGTGTGACAATGCCTAAACTACACATTAAATTAAACACGTAATTTGAGTGTTATGCAATTTAAACCCTTTTTGTGTAGATGTAGTATTGGTAAATAGGGATCGTTCTTAACCGGGGAAATTAGGGAATATTAAATAAAAATTACACTCTAAAAAATAAATAAAAACAAATAAAAATTACAATAAAAATATTCAAAAGTGAAATGATGAGATTGGGTGGTTTTTTTGGGGAAAAGAAGTTAAAAAAATCAAAAGAAAAGTTCACTAATGCTGCTGGAAAGGGGCTGTCAGAAACAGCTGAAAAAGAGGGGAATATTCGGTTGGCATTAGCTGGAAAGGGGCGGCGTGGCCGGCATGTGCACGCTGGAGTGCAGAGACGGTCGTCGGTAGGCGCACCCCGAGGAGCTATAGGAGCGTTCGGCAGGCGCACGGAAACCACCAACAGTCGCTCGGTGGAGGGCTGCAGGCGTGAGGATTGGGCTGGGCGAGTTGCTGGGCTGCTGGGCTGACGCCATTGGACTTGGTTTTCTGGGCTTCTAGGTTGACGCCGGATTGGACTGGGGATGGCAGCAGGCTAGGCTTGCATGAATGGCTGGGCTGGGTTTGTAAAAAAAAAAGGATTTGGGCTGCAGAAAATAAAATTAATTAATTTATAACTTAATTAATATTTTCACCGAATTTCGTCAATAATTTCTGCGTTATAATTCCGATCGAGATGATTCTTTCGCCAAAATGCTCCAAATTACAAACTTTGTTTATCTAGACAAAAATATCACAAAATAAATTATTCTATCTAATTATTTATTATTTAAATATTAAAATTCAAGTATAAAGGGTATAAAATAATATAAAATAATGCTTAATTAACGACCTATCAAATACCCCCACACTTAAACTTTGCTAGTCCCTAGCAAATATTAAAACTAAATTACGAATTGAAAATAAGTAAACCCTTAACCATTTGTCTCAATATTTCATTATTATTATGACATAAAAGATTTTCACTTAAATCATTTAAGCATATGGAATTCAAGAGTTAATACATGGTAACAAAATGTTTTAACAAGTAAGATAATGAGTAAATATGGTGAAATGGATCTCAACATGAATAAAACAAGTATGAATTAACTCACAAGGATATGCACTCATAAATTTACTCAATTTTGTAAGGGTTTGTGTTTGCACTCAAAATATGTGAGAAAAATGCTCGCATAACAGACATGAAGTACTTTTGCAAAATTTCAAACAAATACTTCAAGATAAAAACAAAACATACTTGCACAAATGAACCAAAACCATAAGCTTACTCAAGTGATTGACTCCGCTAATCAAAATTTACCATCTTAAGGATCATAAGGTCTTTACGAAGGTTGTAATGGGGCTAAGTTTAGAGGCAAGGAAAATATAGGATAAGTGGTGCTCAATTCGTTCCAAGACTCAATAGACTCCCAAAACGTATCATAACTTCCTAACCTTAGTGCAATGATATCAGTAATCCATCCCTTCGAACATAGGCCTAATTCCATCATGTTGGGCCTTACAATCATTCTTTGTGTTGGATTTACAAATGTAAGGGACTTAACTCAAACATTACATAATCAAACCTTATTACCTTGATACAAACTCAATACATTTTTTTTTCATTTTTTTTATATATCAAGGTAATAACATGTGTCAATAATACAACAATATTTGAGTAAGTAAATCCACATAATACACATAAAAGTTTTTTCAACATCATCATTTTCTCTTTACACAATCTTTATGTCGTCAACCGAGTCTTTGGAACAAGAGTAAAGGATAGCTATACTAAGCTCAAGTGTTTAGATAATCATGGTAATGAAAGAAAAGCTTAATGTGGGCTCAAAAGGGTTAAAACTGAGGGGGTCGCAACTCGTGCGCACAAAATAGGGAACATGGATGTTTGAATTTGTGGTGTTAACCCTAATGCCTTAATCATTTCCAAAATCAGAGAGTTTATTGACTTAAAAGCTTTGAAAATCATATAGAATAAGTTCTAGTACTCTAGAGTTCATTGAAAGCTATGGCAAGCAGTTATGAGGCATATGGATATCAATTTAAACAAAGAACTTATGAATCACTTATCAAAGATGTATATAAGGTTCTAAAGCTCACATAAGGTTCAAGTGATTCATACTTATCTTAACATGCTCGTTTATGTACCATTTTACATGCATTATCTACAAGTTAATACACTTAATCACAAAATATTAACAAACAAATTCAAATTGTAGTGATCATCTTTATATCCATAACATTTTTTTTCTTTATTATCATCGATAGGTTAAGGGGCAACTTAAGACTCGTAAAAACAATAAAGAGAAACGAAGAGACTCAAGAAAAAACCCTTTTGTTTTTGTTTTTGTTTTGTTTTTGTTTTGTTTTGTTTTTTGTTTTGTTTTTTTTTTGGACTTAATAAAACAATTCAATTGCACAAATAAAAATTGTAAACCATTCCTCCACACTTAAATTCTACATTGTCCTCAATGTAAGCAATTTAGAAAATAATTGAACATAGATTTAAGATAAGGAAGTTGATTTACGAAAATGAAGTAAGAAAAACATAAACAAAGTAAAAGAGAGTGAAGGGTTGAAAGAAAGCAAATCTGTGTTGATGACTCCTTCACAACTCGAGAACACATTGGGTTGCCTCCCAACAAGCGCTTGAAGTTTAACGTCCATCTAGCCTAGACCAAATTCTTTATTCTGTTCATCCGATGGGACGTCGTAGCACTCTTTCTGACTCCACATCGTGTTCTCCAATTGCCTCGATGTAAGGCTTCAATCTGTGGCCATTGACCTTGAATTCTTTTCCAGTTCCAACGTGTTTGATCTGTATGGCTCCATGGGCAAATATATTAGTAATAAAAAAAGGACTTACCCATCTAGAACATAACTTACCAAGAAAGAGTCTAAGCCGAGAATTGAACAGCAAAACTTTCTGACCAATGTCAAACGTTTTACTCTTGATCTGTTTGTCATGAAATGCCTTAGTCTTTTCCTTGTAGATCAGAGCGTTTTCGAATGCATCATTTCTGATCTCCTCAAGCTCACTCAGCTAGAGCTTTCAATGCAACCCGGCATCATCCAGCTTGATGTTGAAAGTCTTGACAGCCCACCATGCTTTATGCTCTAGTTCTACCGGAAGGTGACATGCTTTACCTTACACCAACCTATAGGGTGACATTCCTATAGGTGTTTTGTATGCCGTCCTATATGCCCAAAGTGCATCATCCAGCCGTTGGCTCCAATCCTTACTATTAGGACCCACGGTTCGCTCTAATATCTTCTTGATCTCTCTATTACTGACTTCAGCCATTCCACTCGTTTGAGGATGGCAAGGTGTAGAGACTATGCGAGTGACACCATACCGTTTTATTAAAGTTTCAATGGTCTTGTTGGAGAAATGACTTCCTCCATCACTTATTAGGACCCGCGGGATCCCAAACCTGGAAAAAATGTTAGTTCTGAGGTAATCTGCAACAGTTTTAGAGTCATTAGTCCTGGTGGCCTTAGCTTCCACCAATCTCGATACATAATCAACAACAAGTAAGATATAGAGATAGCCATTAGATTGAGGAAATGGACCCATAAAATCGATACCCCAAACATCAAATATTTCAACAGTTAGAACATAATGTTGTGGCATTTCATCCCTTCGTCCTAAGTTTCCTAATCTCTGACATTTATCACAGGCTAAACAGAATGAATGTGCATCTTTAAAAAGTGTGGGCCAATATAGTCCAGATTCTAAAATTTTGAGTGCAGTTTTTCTAGATCCAAAATGGCCTCCACAAGCATGGTTATGACAGAACTCTAGGACTGACCTATGTTGAATATCAAGGACACATCTCCTAATCAATAAATCTGCATAGTGTTTCCATAAATAGGGTTCATCCCAAACATAGTGCCTAGCATGCTTCTTGAGTTTATCTTTTTGTGCACGGGTGAGGGTGGTGGGCAACTGCTTGGTGACTAAGTAATTGATAATATCAGCATACCAAGGAGTACTTCCCTCGATTCTGAAGAGTTGTTCGTCCGGAAACATCTCTTGAATCGCCACAGGATCTCGTTCATGTGGTATGCGACTCAAATGGTCTGCCACCACATTTTCTACACCATTCTTGTCTTTAATCTCGATGTCAAACTCTTGAAGAAGAAGAATCCATCGGATTAGCCTTGGTTTCACTTCCTTCTTGGCTAGGAGATACTTCAGTGCTGCATGATCAGTATAAATAACGACTTTAGTTCGAAGTAAACAAGAGCGAAATTTATCTAAAGCAAACACAACAACAAGCAACTCCTTCTCGGTTGTGGTGTAGTTCATTTGGGCATCATTCAAAGTTCTGGATGCATAGTAGATGGCGTAGGGCTTCTTGTCCCACCTTTGTCCGAGTACAGCACCAACTGCATAATCAGAGGCATCGCACATTAGTTCAAAGGGTAAGGACCAATTCGGGGCACAAAGAATGGGTGCAGTGGTTAAAAGATTTTTAAGCTTCTTAAAATCATCCTGATAGTCTGCATCAAAGACGAAGGGTGTCTCCTTCTGAAGCAGTCAACACAAGGGCCTTGCAATTTGGGAGAAGTCTTTGATAAATCTTTTGTAGAAACCCGTGTGACCAAGAAATGAACAGATCTCTCTCACCGAAGTGGGAGAGAGTAAGTGGCGCACAATATCAACTTTAGATTTATCAACTTCAATTCCTCTTTCAGAGACAATATAGCCTAAGAATATCCCTTGTCTAACCATGAAATGACATTTTTCCCAGTTAAGTACTAGATTAGTTTCGACACACCTTTGTAAGATAAGTTCTAAGTGTTCTAAGCATGCATCAAAACTATCTCCAAAGACACTGAAATCGTCCATAAATACTTCAATTATTTTTTCGACATATTCAGAGAAAATAGAAAGCATGCATCTTTGGAAAGTACCTGGGGCGTTACATAAACCGAAGGGCATTCTTCGGTAGGCAAAAGTGCCAAAAGGACAAGTGAAAGTCGTTTTTCCTTGGTCATTTTGGGCGATACAGATTTGATTGTACCCGGAATAACCATCAAGAAAGCAGTAATAAGAGTGACCTGCTAACCTTTCAAGCATTTGATCAATGAAGGGCAAGGGGAAATGATCCTTCATAGTTGCTTTGTTTAGGCGTCGATAGTCGATGCAGACTCTGTATCCGGTCACTGTTCGCTGGGGCACTAGCTCACCTTCGCTGTTCGCAACAACTGTGACTCCACTTTTCTTCGGGACTACTTGGACTGGTGAGACCCATTTGCTGTCTGAAATTGGGTAGATGACACCACAGTCCAAGAATTTTATGATCTCTTGTTTCACTTCTTCCATCATCGGAGGATGGAGGTGACATTGGGCTTCACAAGAGGGTTTTGCATCATCTTCTAGCAAGATTCAATGCACACAGGTTGTAGGGCTGATTCCCTTGATGTCTGACGGAGTCCATCCAATGGTTGTCTTGTACTTCGTTAAGACCCGTACCAATCTATCTTCCTGTGATTTGGTTAGTGCAGAAGACACTATGACGGACAGAGTGTCGTCCGGGCCAAGATAGGTATACTTCAGGTAGTCAGGAAAAACCTTGAGCTCAAGAACGGGGGCCTGAACCACTGAAGGAGGAGTGACATTAGTACTAACTGGAAGTGACAAGGGTACTTGAGGATTTTCCATTCCGGGGGCCTCGTTTAGGGTCATGACTTCATCCCAAATTCGAGGCTCTAGTTCATAATCCGTATCTTCAACCAAGGCGTCCCCCGATTGTGTTAGGCCAACTCTTTCCTGGATTATCATATTGAGCGTGTCTTCTCGAATTGACTCAAGATGTTTCTCTGTGAAAGAAGTGCACACATCAACAGAAAAAGTAGTTTGAGTTGTGGAACTAGGGTACCTCATGGCGTTGAAAATGTTGAAGCCAATTTCCTCTCCATCAACTTCCATAGTTAATGTACCATTGAATACATCAATCTTCGTTTTGGCAATTCTCAGGGCTTCCCAACAACATTAGTGGAGCTTGATTCGTAGGGGAATCCTCCATGTCTAGGACATAAAAATCCGCGGGGAAAATCAGCTGGTTAACCTGCACAAGAACATCTTCGACGTATCCCTTAGGATACACATTAGAACGATCGGCTAATTTAATGATAACATCGTCATGCTGTAGTTTACCTAAACCTAGGGCAACATATAGTGAATATGGCATAACATTAATGGATGCACCAAAGCCCAGCATGACTTTATCAAAAGACTTGTTACCAATCACGCAGGGAACAGAGAAACTCCCTGGGTCCTTCAACTTTAGGGGTAGCCGAC
Organism: Prinsepia uniflora; assembly: GCA_032719365.1. Lineage (NCBI taxonomy): Eukaryota > Viridiplantae > Streptophyta > Magnoliopsida > Rosales > Rosaceae > Prinsepia > Prinsepia uniflora. Next base: position 70,892,104 of record CM064869.1, read on the forward strand.
GTTGGATTACAGCAGAAACTGTTTCACTCACCATCACAACCTCCTTCTCCCTCGTCTGGAGCCTTGGAGCACATAACTCTTTCAGAAATTTTGCGTATTTCGGCACTTGTTTGATGCACTCGATCAAGGGCATGTTGATTTGTACCCTTTTGAATATTTCCAAAATTTCCTCATCGGATTCATCCTTCTTAGATTTGGCAAGCCTACTTGGAAATGGTGCATGCACAAACGGGGAATTAGTAACAACCAAACTTGAAGGGATTGGGTTATTACCTTGTGTGTGGGTAGGTTGAACTGGTGGTTGTGTCGTGGTGGTCTTAGTTGCCACCTTGTGCTTTTCAGCCTCAGAAACGGCTGGATCTGGCTCTATTTCCCCGAGCACTTTACCACTTCGAGTGATAATCACATTGGCTTCAAGTCTTGCATTCGGGTTAGGTATAGGTTGAGGTGGAAGCACCCCTCTAGCTTGGATCTTACCCATGAAGTCCACGACCTTGCCCATTTGATCCTTGAGATCATCGATGTCTTTTTGTTGATTTTGCTGACCTGTGACAAGAGCCTGAGTTGATGCCATTAGTGTTTACTGCCCTTGGGAAAGAGCAGCCAGCATTTTATCATAATCAGGATTAGAAGATGAAGAAATATGATTATTTGCATGATTATGAGAAAAGTTAGAAAATGGGACCGGGGGCCTATGTTGCCATGTGGGCCTTGGGAAATGGTTTGGGACACGGTTTGGGCTGGTCGACATGTGCTGAGGGTTTAAGACATTGTTCGGATCTCTCCAACTGTAACCTTGGGTCCTTGGCCCTCCTTGAAAGCCTCCAATGGCGTGTGCCATTTCAGTCTCGGGGTCTTCCTCCCTCGCAGTGTAGGGGCATTGCTCCTTAAGATGGCCTTGAGAGCATATGGAACAAACTGGGGCTACCTGTTTCTTTAGTTCTAACATATTCGAAAGCATAGAGGTGATCTTATCTAACTTAGAATCATTTATAGCATGGGAACTTACCTCATGTACCTTTCTAGAAATAGGATCGGCACCTTCGTATTGTGCATCATTGAGTGCACGGCTTTCAAGTAGTGCACGACCATCTACTAGGCTCCAAGCTAAGAAACTTCCATTAGCTGCAGCATCGAGTAGTCCTCTATCCCAACCCTTGAGTCCTTCGTAAAAGTAGGTTAAAAGATAGCCTTCCGTGATCCCGTGAGTAGGGCATGAAGCACAAAGTTCCTTAAACCTCTCGTAGTACTGGCTAAAATTCTCATCATGTTCTTTCTGCTTGATTCCAGTGATCTCTTTTCTTAAGACCGTAATCTTTGAGGCAAGGAAGTACTTGGTAAGAAACTCCTGAACCAACTTCTCCCAAGAGTCAATATGATTGGGTGGGAGACCCAAAAGCCATACCCGTGCTCTATCTTCCAAGGACAACGGGAAAGCTTTCAGCTTCATGATTTCCAAGTCCGCATCATCCGGACACATACTACCAATGATGAATTGGAACTCCGTTAAGTGTTTGTGTGGATCTTCATTTCTGATTCCACGGAACTTGGGTAGCTGATGAAGGACTCCACTCTTAAGCTCAATATCTTTCTTGTTGGTTCTAGGCTCAGGAAACTAGATGCAAAAGTTTGTAGTGCCATTTGTGTTTGCACATGTCTGCTCCCGGATACTCAGGTTTCGTGCCATGGCTATTGGTGTTCTGAAAGTATGTTCTTCTTCTGAATTACTCTTCTCACTTATGGACTCACCGATTATTGGGGATGGAGGTCCGGATGAGCCGGTTTGCTTAAGTGCGTCTCTGAATGTTGCGTTGCTTGGCGAGATGTCAAGTTGTCTTCTCAGCCGATCAAGCTTAGATTGATGAGCGCGCATTCATAAGTTCGTACCTATATTAAAACAGAACACTAAGTTAGAAGGCAAGTATACACAAGTAACTAGTGAAAGTTAATTAAGACAAGATAGTTGTTACAAAAGTTAGGGTTAGTATTAAAAATATAAGTTAAGGAAATCATAATTAGCAAGAAAATGTGAGGTGTAATAAGTATGACTGCAAAAATTTAACCCGGCATTACATATACACAAGAAGAGATAATAAGAGTATGAAAGTAGAGATTTACATAAAGTATCACATAAATGGAAACTAGAATCAACAATAAGTCACGTTAATGGAAAGAAAGTGCACAAGTTCCAAATGCAAACTAATAATGCAATAAGTAGAGTTTTAGAGTGTCATGAATAACTTTCCCCTTCCGCTTCTTATAGTACTTTCCCGGGCGTACGGCCTGTGCGTACTGATAACCACCATTCAACCATTCAACATTAATCATGGCCAGTTGAGATAGATGTATCGCGAGAAGTAAGGATAATTTCGAGAGCACCCCGATGCTAGCTTGGCATATACTCCATTAGTGTTCCCTTTCTTAATCCAAAACTTGTCACCAGTCATAACTCTCCTAGACACCATGATCAATCCGAATGATGATTTAATGAATTACCAAACCCAAGTGTTTACGAACTCCGCCCCAATCTCATGTCCATAGATTCGAGTCTATGGTGTGTGGTGATGAAATCCACACATCATAAAGGGTTAAGGAGAAAGTAAATAAGAGGGGCACTACCTGCTCCCGAAAGTAAGATTTTGAAGAAAAAGGTACTCTGAAATTCATGCAACTCTAAAACATTTAATAGGAAACAATATTTACACTTTAGGAAATTCAAAGATAAATAAAGTTTCTTACTCCTATTATATATATATATATATATATATATTTATATTTTTATATTTTTATTTATTTTTATTTATTTATTTTTATTCCGATTTTTTTTTTTCATTTAAAATTTATAGTTTAACAAGACATAAACAAACAAATAATTGCATAAGAATAAAATAAGTGTAAACATAAAGTTAGTGGAACATAAAGTTGATGGAATAAAATTAATGAAATAAAGTGTAATGGAGTAAGGTATAATGGAATAAATAAAAGTAAAAGTAAGGAAAAGTGAACATGTACAATATGCATTTATGACAAGTACAAATTAAATTAAATTATGAACATTTATGATCAAGTATATATTAAAGATTATGAATAAGTAAAGTATGATCATTATAAACAAAATAATAAGAACAAAAATTAGATGGATAAATAAAATATAAACAAGTAAATAAAGGTTATAAACAAATATAATATTAACAAAAGTAAAATTTATAAACAAGTATAATATGCACAATTTATATACATACACTAACAAATTAAAAATAATTTTCAATCTCCCCGGCAACGGCGCCAAAAATTGGCAATGCCCAAGCTACGCATTAAATTAAACACGTAATTTGAGTGTTATGCAATTTAAACCCTTTTTGTGTAGATGTAGTATTGGTAAATAGGGATCGTTCTTAACCGGAGAAATTAAGGAACATTAATAATGTGTTAGTGGGAAAGAATAATGAATAAAAGAATAGTGAATAAATTAATGAATTAGAGAATAAAATAATCAAAGAATTAAATAATCAAAGAATCAATAAATTAAAGAATAAAAGAATAAAAGAATTAAGAATTAATAAATTAAAGAATTAATGAATAAAAGAATAAAAAAATAAAAGAATAAAAGAATAAAAGAATAAAAGAATAAAAAAATAAAAGAATAAAGAATTAAATGGGGGGTTTTGAGTGAATGTAATCATACAAATACAAGTAAAAACATAGATGAACTAATTCTATTTCTACTCTAACTTATGTACAAAGTAGACTTCCCTTAAACACAAACTTCACCAACACACTAACAATTGCATAAATTCGAATCAATCACGAAATCATACCTTCACAAACTCATATTTCTTCATACATTTTTCATATTATAAATGCACCGAACAACGGATTTTTACTTATAATACGATTGCCTTAAATTTGTGATTTAATGCGCCGAACAGCGGTCATACATTAAATCTCTTCAACTCTACTCTAAATGCCCCGAACAGCGGATCAACATTTAGTTTCGAAATGAAGGTTAAGCTTTAGAATGTAAGAAGTAAATGATTTTTAGAAAGTAAAACACATGGAGATTGTATTCAATTTTTACAAAAGATAGGAAGGAAAAACCAATACATATATTGCATTATAATTAGAACCATGAAGCTGAGGAGTTCGTGGCCGGCTGTGGTGACACGACCCATCCCAATCCCCCTCGGGATTACCACGGGATGTGACGTGCTCCCGTCTGACACGAAGTGTCAGATAAGGGATAACCCAACGCCAATGCCCCTACGGGCATCCAGAGTGCACAAGGATCGATGGAGGAGGCATGCAATGTCGCGGTCCCCTGCTTCAGTCGCATCCGCGCTTAACCTGAAGGGCATTAAAAACCAAAAGCTGTGAGTGGACGAAAATAAACAAGTCTGTTTAAAACATTTATAAAGACATTTATGCCCCCCAGTAAAAACATATGCATGCATCAAAAACCAATAATCACATATTTATTTAGAAATAACCATTAGGGCCTTAGCCCGAAAACCATAAGCATAGTTTCAAGTCCCAAAAGTCAATCCAAGAATTATTTCATAAATCCAGTAATACACATTTATTATTTTTCCATCTTCGGCATCCCAGATACCTAGCGTCCCAAACGCTTGACGTCTCAGACGTCATATCTCACGGTATTAAGCGACGCGTGCTGCCCGGGGTCTCACCGGGTCCATATCTCTGACATCCCAGATGTCTGACGTCCCAGACGTCTAATCATAGCAATCCTGCTCCTGAGTCATTATACGGTCCGGCCGCTCCGTACAATGACCCCTCGCAGGTAATGCACCGTGACTTCCCCAGTGTCCCAGACACCTGGAGGAGACCAATATATATCCTCGTATCGAGATGGTTTTATGGAACACATTTTATTATTCATTTCCAAAATATCACAAGGGCCCTGCGCCGAATTCCCATAAAACCGTCATAAGTCCAATTAGTTGATTATTAAATCCGAAATCATTTATTCAATTCCATTTTAGGGTCCCTGACCCGAAATCGCATATATAAATTAATTGGGCCCTTGGCCCGATTTCATAAGTCAACTGGGCCTCTGGCCCGATTTCTTAAATCAACTGGGCCCCTGGCCCGAATTTACTTTATCAAATCCGTAACTGTTTCATAAAATCATATCCGAACCACAATTATGGAAATCAGTGCAAATTCGAAAAATCTCGATTTACGCGCAAACCCGTAAATCGCCTCGAAATGCGTGAAATCACATAAATTCACCGATATCCAAATCAAAGCATATAAAAACAATTATAACAATCATGAAACAGTTATGCATGCATAGAATTTATGACACGACCCATCCCAATCCCCCCGGGATTACCATGGGATATGTCATGCTCCCGTCTGACAAGAGGTGTCAGAAAAGGGATAACCTGTTGCCATTGCCCAACCGGGCTTCCAGAGTGCGTAAGGATTGATGGAGGAGGTGTATGATGTCCCAGTCTCTACTGCAGTCGCATCCGGAATCAACCTGAAGGGCATTAAAAACAAAAGCTGTGAGTGGACGAAAATAAACAAGTCTGTTTAAAACCTTTATAAGACATTTATGCCCCCCAGTAATATGAACCATAAGGCATATAATAAAACCATAACCATAATTTTAGCCACTGCACTATACACTCCAATCCGACATCCCTGATGTCTGACGTCCCTGACGTCTAATAAGGTCACAATCACAAGGCTACGTGTGCCACTCGGGTCTCATTTTCCGAGTTCAATCCCCAAACCCCGTTCGGGTACAGCATCCCCGATGCTTAGCGTCATAGACGCTGGACGTTCTAGACGTCCGTGACCTCTCCGGGGTACCTCATCCGGAGGAGACAATATAATATGGAAGGATCTATACAGTGCAGTACCAAATACATTTTATTGATATCCACATGCAAAGCATATACATATACATAGATAAAATCCAAACCAATCTTTAAGTTTCATCAGACGGGTCTCAAGCCCAAACACCGTGAAACGTGCCATAACCATAATTTTAATATCATCAAACCGTTATTTGTTTTTAGCATGTGAATATATATAAAATGTAAACCAGAAACCATTTATTCAATTCCATTTTAGGGTCCCCGACCCGCAATCACATGAAGAAATCAACTGGGCCCCTGGCCCGATTTCATAAGTTAACTGGGCCCCTGGCCCGATTCACAAGTTAATTGGGCCCCTGGCCCGATTCATAAGTTAACTGGGCCCCTGGCCCAATTTTACTTTATCAAGTTCGTAACCGTTTCATGAAATCATATCCAACCACATCTATGGAAATCGGTGCAAATCCAAAAAACCTCGGTTTACGTGCAAATACGTAAATCACCTCGAAATGTGTGAAATCATTTAAATTCACCGATATCCAAAGTAAATCATTTAATCATAATTATAACAATCATGAAACAGTTATGCATGCATCGAATTTATAAAACCAATGTCCACTCACAGACCGTTTAACCGAGCGCCTCGATACGCGTGACATAGGCCTTCCCGGGCCACACCACTATCACCGGGACTCCCAATCCTGTCCAAATCACATTAGAGGATCACTAACCTCATCATTAACATCCTATTCAAGTCCCGTAATTTTCCCGAATTTTTAAGTATTTTTAAACTGGATTTAAAACCTTCGGACATCCCGAACAATATCGAAACGGGATCCGATTGACACGAAACCAACGTCAAAATGTTCGTTACATTGAATAGGACAAAATCCATGTTGGAAGTTTCCCCAAATTACCTTACACGCGCCCCCACGCGCCGGTTGAACTCCCTGCGTGTGAAACCCACGCGCCGGGTACTGTTCATCATCGTCCAGCCCGAATGTCTGTAAAACGGGTCGCTGTGACCCGCGGGCCAACCCGACTGGTTCTCAGTCATTCCTCGATCATTTTGGACGGGGTTTTCACCTACAAGACCGTCCAAGTTCAACCAAAAGTTCTGTGGAATCAAAAACCAGAAGTAACGTCAAGATTCTTACCCCTGAACTCAAACCCGAAGCCCAGAATTTTCCGATCGTCCTTCCTCCCGATTCCGGCCGCCTCGAGTCCCAAAATCACGTCCACAAGATTATTTTATGTTCATAGAACACCGTAGGATCAAATCCAACGACCAACACCCATCCAAAACCTGATTACCATTTTTGGTTTCGAACTGGGTTACGGGCACCGCCGTCCCCTCCGTGCCTAGCTCACTTCGAGCTTCGAAACCTTGTCCCCTGTGCCTGTTTCTGACCCTAAGTCTCAATAGAATCAAGAGAGAGCTCAAAAACACGACCAATGGTCAATCCTCCAAAACCTGGGCATAATTTCCTCTCGGGTAACACACCCGCCGTGGTCCGCTGTAGTCGCCGCCGTCGTCCTGCCGCCTCCCGCCGTTTCTCACAATCTCAGTGACTCACACTTGTGCACAGAGGAGATGTGTGAAGACCTGGTGCACGGTTCGAATGGTTGTGCACTCGGGTAAGCAAATATAGTATGGGGAGGGAAATGATAAAGAAAAATGGATGGTCCAGATTCAATCTCACCAATGAGATTAAGGATCCAGATCACGCCTGGGAGTTTGAGATGAATGGCTGAGATCAAAATGTGGGTTTTAATCTATTTAATTGCCTTAGTGGATCAGATCCAATCTAGCCAATGGATGAGTGACACTTGTCACTCATCTAGGTGTCCCCCAATCATAATATCAGAATAAAATATTTGACACGATTACCGAGACGCGAACCTCCCGATTTCACGTATCTGACCATAACTTCCTCGTACGAAGTCCGATTTCGGCGTGCCGCCTGTCTACGGACTCAGAGAATCGAGACCTTCCTCACGGTCCTTGGCCCTCGGACATCAGACCACCCGATCAAAAAGTCAACATTTTCCCCCATTTCATCCCAATTACGAAGATGCCCCAGAACTTCCGAACATCATAACTTTCACTACGAACGTCGGAATCGAACGTGCCACCTGTCTATGAACTCGTGATGTTCCGAACTACGTCACGGTCATCGGTCAAAGTCCATTTGACCATCCGAAATAAAAATCAACGTTTTACCCACGCCTAGGGGCAAAACGGTCATTTTGCACAATTCGTCCGAAATCACCCAACTAATCCCAGATTAGTAAATCACAATTAAATATTATTGAATCCCGATATTCGGAACGGGTCTTTACAATTTATCAAAACCAATGTCTACTCACAGACCGTTTAACTGAGCACCTCGATACGCGTGCCACCAGCCTTCCCGGGCCTCGTTACTAACACCGGGACTCCCGAACCTGTTCATATCACATTAGAGGGTTACTATAGGTCCTTAATATACTCTCAAAAAGTCCGAAATAGAAACCAACTCGGGGAAGCCGTCCAACACGCTTCCCGAGACATCCGGCCCTAAACTGACCTTCCTAACTATCTCAGATCAACTTGGTTATTTCATAGAAAATGTTCAGAATGATGAGAGGGTTAAAAGTCATGTTGACCGTGAACTGAGATAGTTCTCAACGAGCCCTCACGCGCCGCCCAAAGTGGCTGCGCGTGTAGGCCACGCGCATGCTACAGTGACACTGCTACTGTGTCGTCTCTCTCACCCGGTTACCCTGCAAAACGGACCTTCAACCCGCGATACGACCCGGATAATTAACCATCAATTCCTACTTAATTTCCTTCATTCTTGATCCTAACATCCCGTGGTAATCCCGGGGGGGATTGGGATGGGTCGTGTCATGTGGCATCAACCAAGAGATCGATCTTTGGTAGAGGGAAGCTATCCTTCGGACATGCCCAGTTGAGATCTGTGAAGTCGATGCACATCCGCCAGGATCCGGAAGGTTTTTTGACTAGGACGACATTTGCGACCCAATTGGCGTAAATGGCTTTGCGCACAAAATGGATGGTGCTGAGCCTTACGATCTCTTCTTGCATGGCGAGTTGTCGCTCTGCGTCGTAAGTCCGCTGCTTTTGCGTGACGGGTTTGAAAGATGTGTTGATGTTAAACCTGTGGCAGATGGCATCAATGGAGATGCCGGGCATGTCGGCGTAGGACCAAGCAAAGACTTCATTGTTGTCCTGGAGAAACTGGATGAGTTGTGTCCGGATTTCTGGGGTGATTGCGCTTCTGATTTTTACTTGTCGCTCGAGGTGCTGTGGGCAAAGAGTGATCAACTCTGTGTCTTCCACGGGCTGTGGCTGTGAGACGGCGGTGAGGTCTCTCGGGTCCTTGGGGGGACACGCATGGATTTGCTCGAGGAGCTCAGAGTCGATGGGGTCAACCTCGTAAGCAACCTCGGCGACGGCCATGGTTTCTCGTTTTTCACACGGGTTGAGCTTTGTCAGGGCGGTTTGATAGTAAGAGCGGGCATATTGTTGATTACCGCGGACCTGAACAGTGCCCATGATGGTAGGGAACTTCATGAGAAGGGACCGAGTAGAGATAACGGCGCTAAGCTGGTTGAGAAGTCCCCTGTCCAAAATAACGTTATAGGTCGTGGGGCAATCGACCACAAGGAAAATGGTGATGGTCGTCGCGATCCTGGGCTCACTTCCCAGAGAGATAGGCAATGAGATAGTGCCAAGGGGCATAACAGAATCGCCCGAGAAGCTGAGTAGCAGGGAACTAGCGTGGGTGAGGCTCGTGAGGTCGATGCCCAACTGGTTGAAAGTGTCCATAAAGAGTACGTTCACAGAGCTGCTAGTGTCCACCAAGATCCGCCCGATGTCGAAATTGGCTATTTGCGCTCGAATGATTAATGGATCGTCGTGAGGAAGAATGACTCCCCGTTCCTTTTCCTCGGTGAAGGTGATGGGTGTCCACCCCGCCCGTGGGACCTTGGCGACACGTCCATTCTCAATGTTGAAGATTAGGTGGTTGGATGTTGTGGCTCGTAGGAAGCTCTTCCTTGCGCGATTGGAAGTGTAAGAGGAAGAAATGGTAGGGCCTCCACTGATTGTGTTGATTTGTGGCAGACCCTGCGCGGGGCACGCATGCTGGAGGAACTGGTTGATCTTCCCATCCCTTACGAGTGCCTCTACAATGTCGCGGAAGGCCACACATTCATCGATGGTATGGCCGTTGAACTTGTGCTACTGGAAATATAGGTTGGATTGGATGCCCGGGTGGGGGCCAGGTGGTCGCGCTCGTGGCTTGGGTATTGTGCCTTCAATGTTCATTAATACATTCTCAAGGGAGGTGTTCAGGATGGAATAAGTTTCGTACTTCGATGTGGGCCCCTTGTGGGGATTTCCCTACTAGTGGTGGTTCGGTCCCCGCCCCGCCCCTTGTTGTGGTATTTCTCTCTCCCCCTATTATCATTGTTATTCGTCCCCTTCCGCTTACCGGAGTGCGAGTCAGACTGGTGATCCGTACGTGTGTTATTGATTGGTTAGGGCGATTGCGCCTGCCAGCTGCTTGGAAGTAAAGGATGTGCATTGGTCGGGTCGGGTCGGGGTACCGCCTGGGGAGAGTTGAAGTGCTCTGCCTTGGCATGTATTGTTGCTTGTCTCATGAGTTCATTGTAATCTTCCCATCCCTGGGTGAAGGCATGGTACTTGAAGGTGGACTCCCGCAGCTTGTTACGGAAAGCCCGATATGCGACCTTATCATCTGTCTCATGGCACTTGGAGTACTCCAAGCTGAATCGAGCGGCGTATTAACGCAGGGGTTCGCCATCTCCTTGTCAGAGGCTACCCAGGTCCTCAGTTGTGAGTAACTGATATGTCTGGATCCTGAACTGGTTTAGAAAGACCTTATGTAGTCGATTGATTGCGGTTCCAGTCTATAGAACCAGTTGAGCTCGGCCCCAGTGAGGGTGGAGCTGAAAATCAGGCATTGCGCTTCGTCGGAGAGATTTCTAAAGGCTAGTGCGGAGTTGTAATTGTTGATATGAGTGTCTGGGTCTCCCTGTTCATCGTATAAGGCGATCTTTAGGCGTTTAACCTCTGTCTCGTGACGGTATCTCGTGATGCGGTCTGTGAAGGGACCGACGTTGGTCCGGGGTCTGGGCAGCTTCCCGGCCTTTGGTCTGCCGGCCTCCAGCTCCCGAACGCGTTGGAGGAGTTCTTGGACCACCTCGTCCTATCAGTTGGGTTGACCTGGCCCGGTCAGCCGGTCACCGGTTGGCCGGTCCTTGGCTGGCGAACGATCTGTACCGCCGTCGCCCTTGGGCTTCCAGGGTTGTGATGGCTATCGGCCAGACGAGGCCGTGGTCGAGCTGGTATTTTCCTCCAGTTGGTGTCTTCCGATCGGTGAGGCGGACTGCCTAGCAGCTGGGCGGAGAGCCGCGGATGTTGTGCTGGCCGATGTGCCGATCCGGACTATGACCGGGTGCCCTGGGATAGTAATGGCAATGGTGGTTGTGCCTGGATACGAGGGTCATGAGTGGGGTAAGTCAGACGGTTGGCATGGGCCTCTGTTTGTCTCTTGTCGAGTAGTTCGCTGGCGTCGCGGTAGATCTGTGTACCCGAGGGACCATGCAGGTCGGTATGATGGAAGAGAAGGCGACCGGAGGCCTCCGGTCGGCAGGTGTCACCAATCTCGACTCGGCAGGCATCGAACTCCTGTCGGCAGGCTGCGGGGACTTAGGCCCGTTTGGTTGCCTCCCGCTATTCTTCCAGTTCCTCGCGTATGGATTGCAGGATGGCCAGGGTGCTCCCATGCTGTTCTCCCCACACATGGTTCCTGCTCTCGATGGCAGTGTTGCTTTTTCTGAGTTCGGCGACCTCCGATCGGAGGGTTCTCAGCATCTCGAGCATGTCCTCGGAAGGAAAGCTGGTTCGGGTTCGGTTGCGGTCTCCTTGTGGGGTGTTATTGAACTCACCGTCATCCCGTTCGGCAGACATTGTGTGTCGGCAGAGGGCTGAGCGAAGGTATGTGAGTTAGTGGGACGGAAAGTCGTTTCCCACAGACGGCGCCAATTGTTTGATCTAGAAATGGACCAGCTTGATGAGACCCGCTGGAGGACCTAGGACCAGCTACGTGGTGCTTTGGGCCTACTGGGGGCGCCGCCGCTCGGCAGAGATCCTGCAAAGACTTGACACCGGTATGATGTCCGCCGAAGGGACTCCGATGCCTAAGTTAGTATCTACACGCCGAAGGGCAAGGAAATACAGCAATCTGAATAGGGTCTCTGAAGTCTTACCTTTGTGAAGGGTTTCAAGGTATTTATAGTGGCCATAACTGCGGTAGTTGAGCTACTGTTTGGGAGCAGGTTATGCTTTGTGGCTGAGAGTCGCCTAATGAGCCCAGGACATCCGGAGGAAGCGCTAGCTGGAGTTTCAACCTGCCTCCGTCAGGGAGTGGTTGTGGCAGAGTTGGTGTCAGGTGACTGTTGTAGCCAGCTGGTGCCTGTGCCCTGTCAGGTGCCGAATGACATACCTGCAAGCTATGCCGATCGCGCGGGCCACGTTTGTGGCGGTGCCGATCTGGGTATCAGTAGGCGTCCGTCCTGTCCTGGCGGGCCCTGTGCCTAGAGGGTGGTCGGTCGATATGGTATCAACAATATGTAACTTTTTAATAAAAAATTAGCACTCACGATGCTAAAAGTCTCGTTATTATATAATCATGAAGATCAAAAAGCTTCACCAAAATTTTATGACCAAACTACTTTTATTTAATGAAAGTTAAATTTTTTTTAAAAAAACATGAACAGAATAGTAAAATTATATATTAATTAGAATTTTAAATAATTAATATGTAAAAGGAGGAAGTCGGTATTTACTCCCCTCCTCACATCTCATTTTTATTTTCATTTCATATTTTTCGACTTTTTTCGTTTCTCTTTATTTAAAAAAAAAATCACATAGTGTAAGCGGGTGCATGAGGCTAGTTATTATAAAGGTAGGAGAGTGGCTTCAGTGAAATATTTTGAATGAAAGTTCTAAAAAAAGATGATTTAGAAAACATGAACAAAATAGAAAAATCAGATATTTAATTAAAATTTTAAATAATTAACATTTAAGTGGAGGAAGTAAGTAGTTATTTTCTATTTGATTATTTTTTTTTTAATATTTTTAGATTTATTTTTATTCTTCTTATAGTTATAGGTCATTCTCAAAATTATTATTTTAAGACTAAATTTACATTAGAAACAAAAATAGAAGATTATTTGATTGTTCATATAAATTTAACAAATTAATAAATTTAGCAAGAACTAAAATCTCTGGCTTTATTGCTATTTTTCTTTTTGAAATGATGATGATTTTTTTATCGGAATGAAATGATAATTTTTTATTAAAATGAAATTATGATTTAAATGATAATGATTCATATGATAAAGTAATGTAAAAAGATTTACTTAATTTTCAATTATTAAAAAAAAACTTTCAACCTAACCATGTGGTCAGTTCCATCATTATCATAAGTAAGAAATGAACAACCAGAGCTTCTGTAAAAAACCAAGCAATTATAATTTGAATTTTGAACCAGCAATGTTATTAAGGGGTGATTAATGATCATTGAACATTGCAAAACCAACAAAAACTATAAATTTCATTTTTCAATAAGAAAAAAAGCTGGAATATTTTATACTGCAAAGGGAAAAAAAACCGTAGGATACACGTCTTGTCAGGTTCAACTTTCGCATAAAAAGTGACATAATTGTGAATCGTGATCGCTCCATATCGGTCCACATTTCTTGCAACTGCAGACTTAAGGGAAAAAGGTATAATAACATTTCACCGATTTCTCTCTTTCCTTTCTGGCATCTGCCTTTAATTCCTGTGGCTGGGTTTGCTTTCCATTTTTTCTCCTGCACTAGATTCGTATCTTCGAAATCAAATCGTTTTTTTCTGGGTTTTCCTCGATTTACGACGACCATCTATCTGAATCTTCATCTTGTCTTGGGATTTTGGCCGGTTAGGATAATATTGGGTGGAGAGTGGAAGCATGGGGAGGTTGTTTGTGGTGAATCTTGAGGGGAAGATCTATAGCTGCAAGCACTGCCGGACCCATCTTGCTCTTTGTGAGGATATAGTTTCCAAGGTTGTTATTTTATCTTTTACCAGTAAAGATTCGTTCTTTCTGTGATTTTCTGCTGAATACCCATCTGGGCACTGATGAACTGTTGTTATATTTCTGTGCTTTTTTTTTTTTTTTCTTTTTTTCGTGTAAGATATATGCATGTTCTTTGATGGTATCATGGGTGAAATGTGTCAGTTACTCTGCTCTTTGATGGTATTAATTACTTTGGGAAGTTCTTAGAGTTCTGCAATGAAAAGAGGATTAATTTGGTGTTTAATGATCATTTAGCAGAAGATCTCTCTAATTATGGTGGTTGATTCCCTTGTTTTTTCTCATAGTTCTTAGGTGGTCATTGTTTTTTTCTTTTTTCTTTTTTGAGGTTGATAGTGTGGCCTAATTATGCTATTTAGATTTGTGTCCAGTGACTATAAATAATCCAGATGGTTATTAATTTGGATAAAATTTCACATTAGGGTACCTGTTAGTTGAAATAATTGCTTTATGAGGTAAAGGATGTTATTAAATGATATGGATCCTATGTCATAAGGTGAAACTTGTATCTAGGAGTGGACAGACAAAATGCTTCATTTTGTTAGTGTTCATGCAATCATGTTTCCTGGACTGCCAAAAGAACTTGATGCTCGTTTTCAGCTCAGAGGATATCTAGAACTAAATTGAAGCCTTATCATCCTTTTCAATCATCTATGTGGGCCATGATGCTAGAAACAAATTCAGCAAAATCCAGTTTGTTCATGTCATTGTTAAGATCATGTTTTGGGTTTAGTGTTACACTTATGCAGTTGCTTTTATCAGATAGTATGAAAACTACGAAAGCTTTCTTCTTCATTGCTTTTAAGTGTGCCTTTATTCCACCAACACAATTAGTTCTAGAATCACTTGTCTGAATGAGTGTATCTGTGTTGTCTCCGGTAATATAATGTAATGGAAGGTAGTTCTGAGTACAATGAAACAGGAGATGGTGCTTGTCTGTGCTGTCTTTAACTTTTAGACAATGATGTATAACAAGGTGATGATTTAGGATACACTTCGATGATAATTCACTATGGTTAAAGTTTGTTCCATTTGTTCTTTGATGTGGTTGCCATTTTTGTTTTTTATTTTGAGTGCGAAAATTTTTGTTGATTTTTAGTTTGAATAGGGGAAACTTTCTGACTACATGTTTTTCCTGTGTTTCATTCAGTCTTTCCAGAGCAGGCATGGGAAGGCTTATCTCTTCAGTAAGGTGTAAGTTTTCTTGATATTTGGACACGTTTTCCTTGTCCGATTACCTGACTAATCCCTCATAATACTTGCCAATGTCATATGGAAGTTACAGATTTTGGATTAGTAAAATAGTATGGCACACCCGACATGTTTCAAGCTCATTCTAGAATTCCATTTTTATCAACTGTAATTGGTTTCATGTGTGCTTGATTGATTCTATGATGTCAATTTCCGTTACTTGAAAGTGCTTATTATATGTTGCAAGAGATTTCCGTCAATAACTTCAATCGTTCAGTCTCTTTGTCTTATTTGTGATTCGTAGTCTGAATTCTGAAATAGCAAAATATAATGATAATAATCATGTCATTCTCACTTGGAACCTCACTCAATAAGATTTGCATTGATCTGTATATGCATGCAATTGGTGCTACTAGATATGTGATTTGCATCTTTAACCATGTTACAGAGTGAATATATCTTCTGGAGAGAATGAAGACAGAATGATGATGACCGGATTGCACACTGTTGCTGACATATTTTGTGTCGGATGTGGATCAATAGTGGGGTGGAAATATGTAAGAAAATGAGTCATGATTATAATTCTCATGAACTATGTTCATTTTTTTTTCTGCTGTTATGGGTTTTGATGGTTTGTTTTAGGTGACTGCCCACGAGAAGAGCCAGAAGTACAAGGAAGGAAAATCCGTACTTGAGCGGTCAGTACTCAATAGGCATGTGGAGAAAAGAAAATAGAGCATTGAATTCAAATCTACTTACTTTGATTTTTGTTTAAGTAAGGTTGTAAGTTTGATTGTTGAGCAGGGTTAAGATGTCAGGGCCTGATGGAAGCAATTACTGGGTCAGTCTTGAAGCTCAAGTTGGTAGCAGTGATGCAGACGATGCTTGATGACTAGTTTACCTTTGATATATTCAATTGTACATTCTCTAAATCTCATTTTTTTTTCTTCTTCTACTCATGTTGTTGTATCATTACACTTTTAATTCCTCATTTTCGGCAACTCTGTGAACTTGCCTCTCTAATAACATTAATGTAAACATTTTATTTGTGTTCCAATTTGGTTCTGTTTGCTAATCTCGCCTTTTTTGCTCTCTGAATTCGGCTTGCTTCCCTTCAATTCAATTTGATTACGATTGCTTCTGACGCAAGAGATAGTTGCTGGCTAGGGAAATGTAATATATATGCAACGGCTTTGAAAGGCAAAGCAACTGTGTATCTAGGCCAGCTCTTTGGCTAATGTACAAACCCTAGGCGATGTTTTTTAACTCCTTTCTTCTGTAGACCGGAAAAGTGGTTTGACCAAACTTCCAGAGTTGTCTAGAAAAACCGAAAAAGTTGGTTGTCCAGAAAAATTGAGTTAACTGATAGTGATTCTTAATTATAGGAGTTGTTATTATTGTAAGTTAATAATGGCTGTCTGGGTATTTAAAAAAAAGTTGATAAATGACCGACAATAAATTGTGTTGTGTTGGAATTATATCTTGTCATATGGTATGTTTTATCTAATTGCTAAATTCGAGTGCGGCCTATTTAATAATTGTGTGAAGTATGTTCAACATGCATTCGATTTGTTAATGAATTAGATAATATGTGTAATCTATTTAATAAGTAGGTCGTGTTTGAAAATTAATTAATTTATGATCTGTTTAACATGTTTAATCCATTTAAATTATAAGATTTAGTAAGTATATAGGTAGATAAATAGGCAAATATGAGTTAATAATTAATACGTTTATTAAATGGATTAATAAATCATTATATTGATTAATAGGTTCGTTCGAAATCCGTCTGTTTATTAAATGTGTGATAACGAGATAATCAAAAAATTAACTGAAATTTTAATTGTATGAGTTAATTCGGATAAATTTCATACGAATTTTGAATGATGTATTAAGTCTTGTCAAAAAAGTTGATTTTTTTAGGTGTGGGCCATACCATTTAATAAAGAAAAAAAAACAGGTTAATTTTTTTTAAAAAAAAGTAGGATTCTATAATTAATAGATACAATCATTATAAATTACAATCCGCAGTACATATGCTTTATAGTTGAAATACACTAAAAATTGTAATTTTAATCTCACTTTACACCTAAAATACTTGTTTGTCTCATTTACCACTAAAAACTCATCATTCATACAAAATTTGCACTAGTTTCAT
The DNA here is from genome assembly GCA_032719365.1 of Prinsepia uniflora. NCBI lineage: Eukaryota > Viridiplantae > Streptophyta > Magnoliopsida > Rosales > Rosaceae > Prinsepia > Prinsepia uniflora. The sequence continues at coordinate 70,909,473 of CM064869.1, forward strand.
TAACCCAAACCCGATTTGAAAGTTGGGTTAGAATTCTATTGACCTTCCAACCCACCCGAGTCGGCCCCTATTCGAAAACTTATTCATTTCAATTGAGAAAGCGGTGCAAAATAGATAGCTTAATACCAAGCAAGCATATAGACGGTAAGATGAACTTTGAACACAGGCGATGGAAGAGAAAACACTGTGTCCCAACCCCCAAAAAATATAGGGAGTCTCAAGATTGGCTCTCGGTTGTAGCCATCAATCCATGAAATGTTACATTTGTGATGAAATCCAATGAACAGCGAATCATTCACGTGAAAAAACCATTCGCACGGCCAGCTCTTCACCAACAACTCTCCTATACTTATGCAGCTGGGACTCCAAGTAACTCCTTTCCGAAAGACAAAAAGCAAACTTTATATCCTTCAACACAAAACACTCTGGTAAGCACATCAAACTACCAACACAAAAAAAAAAAAAAGGGTTGCTTTTTGGGCATGCATACCTTGAATCTCATAGGAGATCCTTTCAACCCGATTAAAATGTTGCTCAAATCGCCAACTTCTCCATCAACAGATGACAGGTGTTGTTCGTTGTCTGAGCTTTCGTATCCAGGCTCAGTCATCCCTTCATCGTCATACATACGAAAATCATTGTTGTCTTCATTGCCAACGTCATCTTGCTGCATTTCCATGACTTCTTCGGAATCATGAGGGGGCAACCACTCCCTATCCCGGAAGATGGAAGAGTTGGATAGAATGACATACGGCTTTTTATCGAGCAAAGGCTTAGCAATATCAAAAGGAACCCACCTGCAGTCGAAGTTTCAGTTTGTAAGTCAACAAAAACTTTGAATGTCAAGGCAGTAAAAGATTTATTGATTAATATGAAAAGAAAGATATTCCATTCAGGGTATACAGATGATCTCATTTAAAAACCTCAGCTTGCAAGCTTACAATTATCGATCAAGAGAACATTCGTCACAAGCTCATATCTTAAGTTGCTTGCATGGCTTGATTATCCTGAGGATAATGGCCGCAAGAGACTAATCAAGCAAATTATAGCTCAGAAACAGATTAGATTATTGGCCTTTTACTTTGATCGAATTTTCCTGTTTCACGATGTGTTTATTTAACCACCCCTTCTAGACTATTGGTAATCTCAACCTAGATGCAATCCACAAAAGTTATTAGCTATGGCAGGCAGGCAAAATGTACAAATGAATACTTCAACCTCAGTATTATAATGAAACTGTTAAAATCTTTCTTTGTGGTCAGGTAGTGCAAAGGGAACTTACTGGTAACGTAAAGGACAAAGTAGCTCAGACGGGTAATACGATGCTTTGTATCTCATCTTACTGCAAGAGTGGATGTAGTAACCGAGATAATAATACTGAAGAGTAGAGCAATGAACTTGATTGTCTTTCACCCAATTTATTTCTTGCAGTGCTGAATACTTTCCGGGTGATAGGAAGGCAAAATCTGGGTCCCAGAATAAATATTTACTTGACAAACATCTAGGAAGCATATCTATAACACCGACTGAAACAAGCTTGCCATCAACCACATATTGCTGATGGAAAGAGCCAAAGTCACAGGGTGGAATTGTACCATCGCCAGTTGGAGGAGTAAATATTAAGGGAGTATCAACCAAGAACCTCCTATATGAGCTTTCTGTAGCATGTTCCGGCGTATCATTATGCACCACTAGTTGATAACGTCTGTACAACGCGTACTCTTCTGAATCAAAACTGGCCCTTTTCAAATGAATCTCAAGCCTCCGCCTCTTTCCCTGAGAATATTCTGAGCGATTTTTCAAACTGCACCCTTTACTTTTAGACCTGGCAGCAGGTTGTTTAGAGACGCTAAAAATTTGAGGACTTTCATATGATGAAGCATGTTTTGTGGCAGAATAAAAATTTATGTGTCCATTGCAAGCCCTGACTGACAAACCAGAAGTTTTTGCCAACTTTTTTAACGAAATTTCTAGCTTTTCGGCAATAAGTTTTGGAGATGGCCCTTTTTCATCTGTAATATGTGTCAATGATCTCCCTTGGTTAGCAGCCATCCCATCTGGTAGAGACCGCCTAATCGTAGCTTCTATTTGGAACGCAATACTGCTGGAGTATAAGAGGTCTTCCGCTTCTTCAGCCAATAGCTTTCTTTTGGCTTGGGCAACCCTTTTAACAGAAGCTTCTGGAAATTGAATGTTGGGAAATTCCCCACTTTCAGAGCAAGCACGAACTGAAACACCAACTTGATCTGATAAGTAACCCACAATATTTTCTTCACCATCCTTCTCTTCATTATTTTTGGAAGAGGATTCTTTTGCATCTGAGCTTGAAAGTCCAAGATAGTTACCGCTGCATGTTTCCTCAGAAGCATTCGGATTCTCTATAGACTCCATTGGTCTTCTACATTCCAAGGTACCTTCTAAAATTATGGTTACTTGGTTCGGTGAAAGGGAATCCGACCTGCGATCCGAAACACCCGACCCCAAATAGGGTACGGTTTCGATCCAAATCACCAAATCGACCGACCCAGAAATTTAAGGTAAATTGAGGGTAAAAGATGACTTAGTTACCTATACAAACTGAATAAATGTTGAGTTTATGGAATCATTTCCTCAAAATTTTGTATGGATTATATATACCATAACGTACCGGGATCTTCTTAATCTATTGTACCCCGTACCAGAACCCATTTTTCGTACCGAACCGACCCGCGAACCAGGTAACATAGACCTAGGCAGAAATCATTGTCAGTGATCAGTATAATATATAAATCAGAATACACTTCTACAAATTAACCGTGATATGGAATAATAAAGTGATCCCTTTGATAACTGTAACCACGGAAAAATGCACATGCTTTTCTGTCATCTAGGATTTTCTCTGGAGCAGGTTCAATACAGTTAAAAAGATTTTAAAAGCATTTGGAGGGATTAAAAGCTGTATATGAAGCGATGAAATTTCTAAAAAATAGCTTTAGGCTATATTGGGATGAGGAACTTCAAAGTACCAAGCATTTAGGTTAAATTAGTTAAAAATGAAGAACTTCAAAGTAACAAGCGGTTTCAAATGATAGAGGGTTTTCTAAGTAACACCTTGATAGGATATGGCTTGTGTGACGACCCGTCCCAAATTAACGGGATTAATTAAGAATTAATGTTGGATTAGCAAGACTAATCGGAGATTAGACGAGGATTAGCGAACGTTCGGGCGAAATGACAATTTTGCCTTTGGAATGGGCAAATTGTTGACTTTTCATTCGGACGGTCAATTAGACTTTGGCCAATGACTGTAACGTAGTTCGTGACGTCACGAGTTCATAGACAGGTGGCACGCTCGATTCCGACGTTTGAGGAGAAAGTTATGACGTTCGGAAGTCCAAGGGCATTTTGGTAATTTGGGTGAATAGGAGCTAAAAGTTGACTTTTGACCATGGGAGTCCGATGGCCGAGGGCCAAAGACCGTTACCTAGATCGGGACGATACGAATCCGTAGACAGGCGGCACGTCAAATTCGGACGTTCGACGACGAAGTTACGGTTCACGGAAGTTCGGGGATACTATTCACGGTGACACGTTTTACGAGGAGCTTTTGGACTTTAGTGGGCCCAGTTGCTTTTCAGCAACCAATGGATGAGTGACAAGTGTCACTCATCCACTGGCCACCAGCCCACATTCATGCATTCACCCTTGCCTTTTCTTTTAAGAACAACCCGAAACCCCCCATTAACCGTGCAACCCGATCTCACCCAACCATCCAAACCAATCCAACCCTTCCCTATCGGCCATGACTGAGACTAGAGAGTGAGAGAGGAGGACTGAGGCGGACGGCTGGGGGCTGGAACCGCCATGGACGGCGGCGTGGAGGAGGTGCAACCCGAGAGGTACTCGGTTTTACATTTTTTCTTCCATTTTTAATTTGTGACATTATGGGTTGCTTTTAATGATTAGGATGGGCCTATTAGATTTCTAGGAGGTTTCTAGGATGGTTTTAGGAAGTTTTGGACGGCTGTGAAGCCATGGGTGGGTTTTAGAAAACTTGAACCGTGGAGGAGTTTTTGGGTTCACGGGTTCTAGGCGGTTTTAGGTAGTTTGGTTAATTGGAAATGATAGGAAACATTAAAAGAAGAATTTTAGGATTGAAATGGGACAAAACGGGCGAAAAATGAAGAGTGTAGGGGCTTGGACTGGTCACGCCGGTCCAGTTAGACCGGAATTGCAGAGAAAACCGGACCGGCCCGGTCGAACCGGTCGACTGGAGGACAGGGATGACCCTGTGCAGTGGCGCGTGAGGCCCACACGCAGGGCCATCTCAAGGTGCATGTGGGCGCGTGTTGAGGAATTTGAGGGTGGTTCCAACATTTAATTTCATCTATTCGATGTAACGAACATTTTGGGACTGGTTTCGTGTCAATCAGACATCGTTTCGATATAGTTCGGGACGTCCAAAGGTTTTGGTTTGCGTTTAAAAATAGTTAGAAATTCCGAAAAATTACGGGGCTTTAGTGAGGGGTTATATAAGTAGTTAGTAACCCTCTAAATTAATTTGGACAGGTTTGGGAATCCCGAAGGCGACGATTGACCCGGGAGACGATTATGGCACGCGTATCGAGGCGCAACTTCAGCCGGTCTATGAGTGGACCCTTCCTTCGAACTTGATGCATGCATAAATGTTTTATAAGTGTTTTATTATTTTTTTTTTGTGATTCCATGAGTGCATTTGATTGTGGTAGCTTAGGATCGACATAATTGCACGTTTTTCGAGGTTTTCGGCTTTATGTCATACCTTCGTGTACCGTGTTTTCGATATGGGTTTAATAAACGGATTTTCGATTTAGAAATATGAAATCGGGCATGAGACCCATTTGATTTGCAAACTCTCGGACTTGGAGTCTAGTTGATTTGACGAGGAATCGGACCTAGGGTCCATTTGAGCGATACGATCGGACCGATGGTCCAGTTGGTTTATGATTCGGGTTTGAGGCCCAGTTAGTGGTACTATCGGGCTTGATGCCCCGTTGATTTATGATATCGGGCATGAGACCCATTTAGTTGAGATATCAGGCTTAAGGCCCAGTTGGTTGTGAAATCGGACGTGAGGTCCTCTTAGTTTATGGTTTCGGGCCTAGGGCCCAGTTGATTGTGATATCGGGCTTAGGGCTCAGTTAGTTGTGGTATCGGGCTTGAGGCCCGGTTGAATGTAACATCGGGTTTGAGTCCCAATTCAGTTTATGAAATGAGTATGCGGGCATGAGACCCTATTGAATTGAGGATTTAGGTCGAGGCCTGTGAAAGTGATTTGAATCGGATTCGAGGAATCCTGTTGAAATGAATCGGGTATGAGACCCAGTTGAGAAATGTATTTGAGAAAGAAAGAAAGTATTTGAAAAGATATGAACTAACACGACCCATCCCAATCCCCCCGGGATTTCCATGGAATGTGTCATGCTCCCGTCTGACAAGAGGTGTCAGGCAAGGGATAACCTGTTGCCACTGCCCAACCGGGTTTCCAGAGTGCGCAAGGATCGATGGAGGAGGTGTGCGATGAACCAGTCTCTGCTGCAGTCGCATCCGTAATCAACCTGAAGGGCATTAAAAACAAAAGCTGTGAGTGGACGAAAATAAACAAGTCTGTTTAAAACATTTATAAAGACATTTATGCCCCTCAGTAAAAACATATGCATGCGTCAAAAACCAATAATCACATATTTATTTAGAAATAACCATTAGGGCCTTAGCCCGGAAACCATAAGCATAGTTTCAAATCCCAAAAGTCAATCCAAGAGTTATTTCATAAATCCAGTAATATACATTTATTATTTTTCCATCTCCGGCATCCCCGATGCCTAGCGTCCCAGACGCTTGACGTCCCCGACGTCATATCTCACGGTATTAAGCAACGCGTGCTGCCCGGGGTCTCACCGGGTCCATATCTCTGACATCCCCGATGTCTGACGTCCCTGAAGTCAATCATAGCAATCCTGCTCCTGAGTCACTATACGGTCCGGCTGCTCCGTACAATGACCCCTCGCAGACAATGCACCGTGACTTCTCCAGTGTCCCCGACACTTGGAGGAGACCAGTATATATCCTCGTATCGAGATGATTTTATGGAACACATTTTATTATTCATTTCCAAAATATCACAAGGGCCCTGCCCCGAATTTACATAAAACCGTCAAAAGTCCAAATAGTTGATTATCAAATTCGAAATCATTTATTCAATTCCATTTTAGGGACCTCGACCCGAAATCACATCTATAAATCAACTGGACCCCTAACCCGATTTCATAAGTCAATTGGGCCCCTAGCCCGATCTCTTAAATCAACTGGGCCCCTGGCCCGAATTCTTAAATCAACTGGGCCCCTGGCCCGAATTTACTTTATCAAATCCGTAACTATTTCATAAAACCATATCCGAACCACAATTATGAAATCAGTGAAAATCAGGAAAACCTCGATTTACGCGTAACCCGTAAATCGCCTTGAAATGCGTGAAAACATATAAATTCACCGATATCCAAAATCAAAGCATATAAAAGCAATTATAACAATCATGAAACAGTTATGCATGCATCGAATTTATAAAACCAATGTCCACTCACAGACCGTTTAACCGAGCGCCTCGATACGCGTTCTGACAAGACCCGTCCCGGTCCCACAGGGACCACAAGGGGACGTACCCTGCTCCCGTCTGACACCCAAAATTCATACCAATTTTAACCTCAAAACATCAAATGCATGAATAACCAAATTAAAGTTATACATCAAATCCGAATTAAACAGATGTCAGACAAGGGATGAAATCCAAAATTACAAGTAGCGAGCACGACTCTAACATAAACCTGCGGGTGAAATCACCCAACAGGGATTCAGGTACGTAGAATTAGATCTATGCCTCAGCCTCAGGTTCCTCCTCAACCTCAGTAGCACGACCTGAAGGGGTTACCAAAACAATAAGGGTGAGTGGGCCGAAACTCAAGTTTATAAAATTGTTTAGTAAGTAAAACATATAATTTACCCCTCCGTTTTCCAAGCATGCATGCAGCATTATTTAAAATTATTAATCATATAATATGAACCATAAGGCATGTAATAAAACCATAAACATAATTTTAGCCACTGCATTATACACTCCAATCCCGACATCCCCGATGTCTGACGTCCCTGACGTCTAGTAAGGTCATAGTCTCAAGGCTACGCGTGCCACTCGGGTCTCAATTCCGAGTTCAATCCCCGAACCCCGTTCGGGTACAGCATCCCCGATGCTTAGCGTCATAGACGCTGGACGTTCTAGACGTCCGTGACCACTCCGGGGTACCTCATCCGGAGGAGACAGTATCATAAGAATTGATCTATACAGTGCAGTACCGAATACATTTTATTGATATCCACATGCAAAACATATATATACATAGATAAAATCCAAACCGATCTTGAAGTTTCATCAGACGGGTCTCAAGCCCAAATACCGTGAAACGTGCCATAACCATAATTTTAATATCATCAAAACCGTTTCTTGATTCCAGCATGTGAACATATAAGTAAATCGGAAAACATTTAAGCATGCAAGGGTTTAATGAAATCGGGCCCAATCACAGTACGATCCCGCGGTAACCTGCGCGTACGAGCTTGTACCGGGATTATCGTACAATTCCTGTCAGCCCAAATCACATGTAAGGGTCACTACAAGTCTTAAACATTTAACCAAAAAGTCTGAAATAGAAACCGGCTCGGGGAAGCCGTCCAACACGTTTCCCGAGGCAACCGGCCCTAAACTGACCAATCAAAACTATCTCAGATCAAATTGGTTAATTCACAAAAAATGTTCAGAATGATGAGAGGAACAAAAGTCATGTTGATCGTGATCGGAGATAAGGCTCAACGCGCCCTCACGCGCCGCCCAAAGTGGCTACGCGTGAAAGTCACGCGCCTGACACTGTAGCTACAGTGTCACCACCTTCACCCGTTTGTCTGTAATACGGGCCTGCCACCCGCGGCTTGACCCGATTAATTGACCCTCAATTTCTACTCGATTTCACTCGTATTTGATCCTAACATGTTCATTAACTATCCAATTTAGGTTCTGAGTCAAAAATTAACCTCACTGGTCCCTTAAATTGACCCTCGACCCGTGATCAACCAAACGTGTCAATCACCAGAACTCCCTGGTTTCAAACCCATTATCCAATTAACTTCACAGGAAGCATAATAGGATCAAAACGAACTAAAATGGACAATCAATTGTTTCTGAAAGTACCTGAAGGTTGTCGTCCCAAGCTCTGTGATTTCTCTGAAAACTGCAGTCACCGTCCCAGCTCACCCGTGGCTGATGGCCTTCGATTTCGATGTGGTTGAGCTCCAAACACTCCCAGAAGACTAAACCAGACCTTGGTTTGGTCCAACAATCACCAGAAATCAAAACCCGATTTTCCCTCCAATTTTGCCCGAAATGGTTTCTCTGGTTTTCTTTATTTGTTCTCAGTTCTTTCAGCATCAGAGTGATGCTCATTCACGTTCTAATCAGTTTTAAATAACCTCAGCCGTCCCAGAGGCTCGTGGAAGTCCAATCTGTCCACTGAATTTTGTTCCCCGAAAAATCTTCGAATTTCATTAATCAATTCGACAGTGTAGGGTGGATGGTTCAGCCCACGTTCTAAAGCATCAGACACGCCTTCCTTTCCAGCACACACTTGCATAATCAATTGTACACTGAACCACCGCACATGGTGGTGCCGTCCATGGTTCCCCCGCGGTTGCTACAGTACCAGGGCAAAAAGACCAAAATGCCCATGGTTCAAATAATTACCAAACTGCCCCTCACTTTCTAGACCCGTAACTCAGCCATACGAAGTTCGATTTCTGCGTGCCACCTGTCTACGAACTCAGGGCATCGAGACCTACCTAACGGTCCTTGAGTCATGTGAAAATTAGTTGCCAAACGAAAAGTCAACGTTTTCGCCCTAAAAGTCCAAATTACGGTAATGTCCCTGAACTTCCGATAGTCATAACTTTTTCCCTGATCATCCGAATTGGACGTGCCACCTGTCTATAAACTCGTGACGTCCCGAACTACGTCACGGTCACTGGTCAAAGTCCATTTGACTCACCAATCAAAAAGTCAACAATTTGGCCATACCAATCACAAGGGTAAAAATGTCAATTCATATATTAAATTACAATATTAAAATCCTCGAATTTCCGGGGTGTTACAACCTTCCCCCCTTAAGAAATTTCGTCTTGAAATTTCAAAGAAACAAATGAGGAAATTGTTCTCGCATTTGAGCCTCAGGCTCCCATGTGGCTTCTTCCACATTCTGGTTTTTCCAGAGAATCTTCACGAGAGGGATCGTCTTTCGACGTAGTACCTTGTCCTTCCGATCCAAAATCTGCACTGGTTGTTCCTCAAAGCTCAAATCCCCTCGGAGTTCGATATGTTGTTCCCCCAGTACATGGGAAGCATCATGTACATACTTCTGCAGCATCGATACGTGAAACACATCGTGAACTCTAGAAAGTTCTGGAGGTAGTGCCAATCTGTATGCAACCCTGCCAATCCTCTCCATGATCTCATATGGTCCGATAAAACGCGGACTCAGTTTCCCCCGTCGACCAAAACGGATAATCCCTTTCCACGGAGATAACTTCAGGAAGACAAAATCTCCCACTTCAAATTCCAAGTCTCGAATCCGTTGATCGGCATAACTCTTTTGGCGATCCTGCGCCGCCTTCAATCTCTCCTTGATAACCCCGAACAGTTTCCAGGGTTAAGTCCACCAATTCTGGCCCTACCGCCGCTCGCTCCCCTATCTCCATCCAACATATCGGTGTCCTGCACTGTGGACCATACAGTGCCTCATAGGGTGCCATCCCGATGTTTGTCTGATAGCTGTTGTTGTAAGCGAATTCCATCAACGGAAAATGAGTATCCCATGAATCCTGAAATTGTAGTACACAAGACCTCATCATGTCCTCCAGGGTCTGAATGGTCCGTTCAGATTGCCCATCAGTCTGTGGATGGAACGCAGTACTGAAACGTAGGGTTGTTCCCAAAGTAGCTTGCAAACTCCGCCAGAACCTGGAAGTGAAACGCGGATCACGATCGGACACGATCGATTCTGGCATACCATGCAATCGTATGATTTCCTTTACGAACAATTGAGCCAGTCGGTTAGGTTTATAAGTCTCCTGAACTGGCAGAAAATGGGCTGATTTGGTTAGCCGGTCCACGATCACCCACACTCCGTCAACTCCACTCTGAGTCCTTGGTAACTTAAAGACGAAGTCCATGGTGATGTGATCCCACTTCCACTCGGGAATCGGAAGTGGCTGCATAGCCCCATAAGGTCTCTGCCGTTCCGCCTTAACCTACTGACAGGTTAAGCATCTGCTCACGAACTCTGCAATGTCCTTCTTCATTCCTGTCCACCAATAATGATTCTGGAGGGTACGGTACATCTTTGTACCTCCCGGATGCATAGCATAAGCCGAACTATGGGCTTCCTCCAGGATCTCGGCCCGTAACTCTGCCACAGCAGGTACACACAAACGGCCCAACTTCACAAGTGCTCCATCATCCCGAATGGTAAAATCCTGTCTCCCATCCGCATCGACCTCAATTCTGTAGATACAGAGTATCGGATCCTGAAGTTGTGCTTCGATGATCCGATCAATCAGCACTGGTCGTACATGGAAGCTAGCCAACAAAGCTCCATGCTCATCCGTACCCAAAATAACTCCCGCCTTCCGGAGTTCCACCAGCAAAGAAAGATACACCATCCCTAGGTGTGCAACAGATCCCGCTGACTTCCTGCTGAGTGCATCTGCCACCACATTGGTCTTACCCGGATGGTACTCAATTGTACAGTCATAATCCTTCAGTAGTTCCAACCATCTTCGTTGTCTCATGTTAAGCTCCTTCTGAGTGAATAGGTACTTTAGGCTCTGGTGGTCGGTGTATATCCAGCACGTTACGCCGAATAGGTAATGTCTCCAGATTTTTAGAGCATGAACCACCGCTGTCAACTCCAAATCATGGGTAGGGTAGTTCAACTCATTAGTCTTTAGCTGCCGGGATGCGTAGGCGATAACCTTGCCAGTCTGCATCAACACGCATCCCAGACCTTGTAGTGATGCGTCACTAAAGACCACAAATTCTCCACTGTCATCCGGCAATGCAAGGACAGGTGCGGTGGTCAATCGATCCTTCAACTCTTGGAAACTCCGATCGCACTGCTCGTCCCAAATGAATTTCACTCCCTTCCGAGTCAAACGAGTCAATGGTGCAGCAATTTTAGAGAAACCCTCCACGAATCTTCGGTAGTAACCTGCTAACCCGACAAAACTCCGCACCTCCGTTACCGTTGTCGGTCTAGCCCAGTTAGTCACCGCTTTTGTTTTCTGGGGATCCACGCTAATCCCATCCGTCGATATCACATGTCCCAGAAAACCAATACTGCTCAGCCAAAACTGACACTTGCTCAGCTTGGCGTACAACTGTTCCTGTCTCAGTTTCTGCAACACCAACCGTAGATGTTCCTCATGTGCTCGGGCACTCCTCGAGTATACCAAGATATCATCAATGAACACAATCACGAACTTATCCAAGTAGGGTCGGAAGACCCGGTTCATCAGATCCATGAATGCTGCTGGAGCATTCGTCAAGCCGAACGGCATCACTAGGAACTCATAGTGTCTGTAACGGGTTCGAAAAGCAGTTTTCGGAATATCCTCCTCTGAAATCCTCAGTTGGTGATACCCAGACCGCAAATCAATCTTCGAGAAGCACTGTGCTCCCCGCAACTGGTCAAAAAGGTCATCGATCCTGGGTAGAGGATACTGGTTCCTCAGTGTCACCTTGTTGAGTTGCCGATAGTCAATGCACAAATGGAGACTCCCCTCCTTCTTCTTTACGAACAACACCGGTGCTCCCCACGGTGAAGTGCTCGGTCGGACGTATCCCAAATCCACCAACTCCTGCAATTGAGTTTTGAGTTCTCGTAACTCGGCTGGCGCCATCCGGAATGGTGCCTGAGATATAGGTCGGGTACCGGGGAGTAGTTCAATTGTAAACTCGATCTCCCGCGATGGTGGTAACCCAGGTAAGTCTTCCGGGAACACATCCGGAAACTCACGTACCACTGGTATCTCGTCGATACCCGGAGTATCAACCCGTTCCGACACGACATGCGCCAGATAACCCTGACATCCCTTCCGTATAAGTTTGGTAGCAGTAAGTGAAGAAATCACTTCAGGAGACGAACCGTCACGCTCCCCCTGAAAGATAACCTCCGGCAAACCCGGGCTTCGCAGAATCACCTGCTTGCTACAATAATCGATGAGCGACCCATGCTCCGATAGCCAATCCATCCCCAAAATTACATCGAAGTCGTGGATATCCAGAATAATCAAGTCCGCTAGCAAAACCACATCCTCAATTCTAACCGGGCACCTCCGAATCACCTGATTCACAAGGTACACGATGCCCATCGGGGTGCCAACACCCATTTCGCAATCTAAGGCTGATACCACACAATCAAGCATACCAGCACAACTCCTTGAAATAAAAGAATGTGTAGCCCCCGCATCCATCAATACACGTACAAGAAGGTTTAAGATATGTAGTGTACCTGTAACCACGCTTGGGGCAGTCCTCGCCTGCTGCTGGGTCATTGCAAACACTTGGGCCCTAGGCCCTCCATTCCGTCCGCGTCCGCGTGCACCACGCTCAGCACCACGGTCACCTCCCTGACTGCGACCTCCATTAGTGTGGGAAGTCGTGCTCTGCACCACACTAGAGCCCCCAGCATCATTGCTCTTGGACAACAGCGGGCAATCACAGGCATAGTGGCCCTCCTCTCCGCAAGCAAAACAGGTTACTAGCCTCGGCCTGTCCGAATGCCCACCAGACGCACCGCTCCAAGATGAACGCTGCCCAGAGTTGTATCCTGATCCTCTGCCCTGAGAGCCTCCACGTCGACCTGACCAGCCACGACCCTTGAAGGATGAGGGTGCTCCCCTGTAGCCCCTTCCCTTGTTGTTCTTCGGGCCTGATGGCCCACGGTGTGGGCGATCCTGACGTCGCCCCTCGCCCGAAGACTGTCGTGTCTGGTGTGCCGCCAGACTGGCCTCGACACGCACCGCAGCGTCGACCATATCTCTCAGAGAAGCATGAGTAGCAGCAGTCACACTTACCTGGATCTCCCCTCGGAGTCCAAGCTCAAACCTCTGGCATTTGTCCTCCTCCGTGCTCACGAATGATGCAGCGAACCGGGATAATTTTCCGAAAGTCTGCTCGTAGTTCGCAACGGACATATCCCCCTGCTCCAGCCGCAGGAACTCAGCCTCCCGTGCCGCGCGAAATGATCGCGGGTAGTACTGGTCCAGAAATCGGGAACGAAAAGCTTCCCATGTAGTGGTATGGACAGACCACCCAGACATTTCAAGGCCGTGCCACCACTGGTAGGCTCCTCCTTCCAGCAAGAAGGCCGCCAAGGTCACCCGTTCACCCGGAGGGCAGTCATCACCGTGAAGATCCTTTTGCATTTGGTGATCCAATCATGAGCATCTTCGGGGTTCGATCCCCCGTTGAAAGGTGTGGCTCCCAAACATTGAGCCCTTTCAATGCTTGCGCATTCCATTTCCCTTTCCAGATCCTCGTCAGTTCGTGTATGAGGAATCCTCCTTGGAGGCATTACCAACTGTCAAGAGGCATAGATCAGTTAACATTATCCTTAAACTCGAAAAGTAACTAGTACTAATCGCTAGTCTAGCATGCTGACCACAACCTAGTGCTCTGATACCAAGCTGACAAGACCCGTCCCGGTCCCACAGGGACCACAAGGGGACGTGCCCTGCTCCCGTCTAACACCCAAAATTCATACCAATTTTAACCTCAAAACATCAAATGCATGAATAACCAAATTAAAGTTATACATCAAATCCGAATTAAACAGATGTCAGACAAGGGATGAAATCCAAAATTACAAGTTTCGAGCACGACTCTAACATAAACCTGCGGGTGAAATCACCCAACAGGGATTCAGGTACACAGAAGTAGATCTATGCCTCAGCCTCAGGTTCCTCCTCAACCTCTGTAGCACGACCTGGAGGGGTTACCAAAACAATAAAGGTGAGTGGGCCGAAACTCAAGTTTATAAAATCGTTTAGTAAGTAAAACATATAATTTACCCATCCGTTTTCCAAACATGCATGCAGCATTATTTAAAATCATTAATCATATAATATGAACCATAAGGCATGTAATAAAACCATAAACATAATTTTAGCCACTGCACTATACACTCCAATCCCGACATCCCCGATGTTTGACGTCCCTGACGTCCAGTAAGGTCACAGTCTCAAGGCTACGCGTGCCACTCGGGTCTCAATTCCGAGTTCAATCCCCGAACCCCGTTCGGGTACAGCATCCCCGATACTTAGCGTCATAGACGCTGGACGTTCTAGACGTCCGTGACCACTTCGGGGTACCACATCCGGAGGAGACAGTATCATAAGAATTGATCTATACAGTGCAGTACCGAATACATTTTATTGATATCCACATGCAAAACATATATATACATAGATAAAATCCAAACCGATCTTTAAGTTTCATCAGACGGGTCTCAAGCCTAAATACCGTGAAACGTGTCATAACCATAATTTTAATATCATCAAAACCGTTTCTTGATTCCAGCATGTGAACATATAAGTAAATCAGAAAACATTTAAGCATGCACGGGTTTAATGAAATCGGGCCCACTCACAGTACGATCCCGCGGTAACCTGCGCGTACGAGCTTGTACCGGGATTATCGTACAATTCCTGTCAGTCCAAATCACATGTAAGGGTCACTACAAGTCTTAAACATTTAACCAAAAAGTCTGAAATAGAAACCGGCTCGGGGAAGCCGTCCAACACGTTTCCCGAGGCAACCGGCCCTAAACTGACCCATCAAAACTATCTCAGATCAAATTGGTTAATTCACCAAAAATGTTCAGAATGATGAAAGGAACAAAAGTCATGTTGATCATGATCGGAGATAAGGCTCAACGCGCCCTCATGCGCCGCCCAAAGTGGATGCGCGTGAAAGTCACGCGCCTGACACTGTAGCTACAGTGTCACCACCTTCACCCGTTTGTCTGTAATACGGGCCTGCCACCCGCGGCTTGACCCGATTAATTGACCCTCAATTTCTACTCGATTTCACTCGTATTTGATCCTAACATGTTCATTAACTATCCAATTTAGGTTCTGAGTCAAAAATTAACCTCACTGGTCCCTTAAATGGACCCTCGACCCGTGATCAACCAAACTGGTCAATCACCAGAACTCCCTGGTTTCAAACCCATTATCCAATTAACTTCACAGGAAGCATAATAGGATCAAAACAAACTAAAATGGACAATCAATTGTGTCTGAAAGTACCTGAAGGTTGTCGTCCCAAGCTCTGCGATTTCTCTGAAAACTGCAGTCACCGTCCCAGCTCACCCGTGGCTGATGGCCTTCGATTTCGATGTGGTTGAGTTCCAAACACTCCCAGAAGACTAAACCAGACCTTGGTTTGGTCCAACAATCACCAGAAATCAAAACCCGATTTTCCCTCCAATTTTTCCCGAAATGGTTTCTCTGGTTTTCTTCATCTGTTCTCAGTTCTTTCAGCATCAGAGTGATGCTCACTCACGTTCTAATCAGTTTTAAATAACCTCAGCCATCCCAGAGGCCTGTGGAAGTCCAATCTGTCCACTGAATTTTGTTCCCCGAAAAAGCTTCGAATTTCATTAATCAATTCGACAGTGTAGGGTGGATGGTTCAGCCCACGTTCTAAAGCATCGGACACGCCTTCCTTTCCAGCACACACTTGCATAATCAATTGTACACTGAACCACTGCACATGGTGGTGCCGTCCATGGTTCCCCCGCGGTTGCTACAGTAACCAGGGCAAAAAGACCAAAATGCCCCTAGTTCAAATAATTACCAAACTACCCCTCACTTTCTAGACCCGTAACTCAGCCATACGAAGTCCGATTTTTGCGTGCCGCCTGTCTACGAACTCAGGGCATCGAGACCTACCTAATGGTCCTTGAGTCATGTGAAAATTAGTTGCCAAACGAAAAGTCAACGTTTTCGCCCCAAAAGTCCAAATTACGGTAATGTCTCTGAACTTCCGATAGTCATAACTTTTTCCCTGATCATCCGAATTGGACGTGCCACCTGTCTATAAACTCGTGACGTCCCGAACTACGTCACGGTCACTGGTCAAAGTCCATTTGACTCACCAATCAAAAAGTCAACAATTTGGCCATACCAATCACAACGGTAAAAACGTCAATTCATCTATTAAATTATAATATTAAAATCCTCGAATTTCCAGGGTGTTACACGTTCCATAGGCCTTCCCGGGCCACACCACTAACATCGGGACTCCCGAACCTATCCAAATCACATTAGAGGGTCACTAACCTCTTCATTAACATCCTATTAAAGTCCTGTAATTTTTTCGAATTTTTAACTATTTTTAAACTGCATTTAAAACCTTCGGACATCCCGAACAATATCGAAACGGGATCCGATTGACACGAAACCAACGCTAAAATGTTCGTTACATTGAGTAGAACAAAAGTCATGTTGGAAGTTTCCCCAAAATACCCTCCACGCGCCCTCACGCGCCGCCCAAAGAGGCTGCGCTTGAAGCCCACGCGCGGTGAATAGTGTCATCGTCTTCCCTTGGTGAACCGGGTTCACTGGTTCGAACTGGTTCAGCGGTTTCTGTCTAATCCGTCCGGTTTTCAATCCCATTAAGTTTGTCTCATCATTTCTAATCGATTAGTTACTTCAAAATCCAAGTTCAATACGTCACCTGTTCAAGGAAGAGTGCAGACCAGCCACCTGCAAGTGCATCGTGCCGTCGATTCTGGCCGTGTCCCTCCTCAAAGCTGCGTCCACAAAATCAATTTAGTTTCCTAGAACACAGCAGGATCAAATCCAACGGAAAACACCCGTCCAGAACTTGATTTCCATTTTTGGTTTCGAACCGGGTTACGGGCACCGTCGTCCCCGCCGTTCCAGGCCACTTCGAGCTTCGAAATCACGTCCCCTGAGCCTGTTTCTGTCCTAAAGTCTCATTAGAATCAAGAAGGAGCTCAGAAACTCGACTAAAGGTCAACCTCCAAAACCTGGACATAATTCTCCCTCGGGTTACCACACCCGCCGTGGACCACCGTGGTCGCCGCCGTCGTCCTGCCGCCTCCCGTCGTCTCTCACTACCTCAGTCACTCCTATGGTTGTGCACGCACAGCAGAGATGGTGAGGTGAGGAATATGTGTGTTTGTATGTGGAAGAAGGAAATGGGGTATCGGGTTAAATTATAAAACAGAGGAGATGGAGATGGAATTTGTCCAGATGGGGAGGGAGGAGATGGATGGTCTGGATTGAAGGCACGGACCAGATGAAAGGCCCAGATCAAAAGTTGAACAAAGTGGGAATTCTTTAATTATTTAAATCCTAATATTTTAATCTAATCTCACCAATCCGGATCTGAGTCCATAATTTAAGGTTAGTGGTCCACATGTCCCACTCAGAACCTCTGACCAATCAGAAAAAGCCACGTGTCCTCGCCTCGTAATGTGTGCATAGTGAAACCGAACTTCCGTGACCCATAACTTCACCGTTCGAGGTCCGATTTCGGCGTGCCGCCTGTCCATGAGTTCGTATCGACTAGCTCTACGTAACAGTCCTTGGCCCTCGGCCATCGGACATCCCGGTCAAAAAGTCAACATTTTCCCTTATTTCGTCCAAATTACAAAAACGCCCTTGGGCTTCCGAACGTCATAACTTCTTCCTCGAATGTCGAAATCAAACGTGCCATATGTCTATGAACTCGTGACGTCCCGAACTACGTCACGGTCATTGGTCAAAGTCCATTTGACCGCCCGAATTAAAAGTCAACATTTTGCCCACGCCTAGGGGCAAAACGGTCATTTTGCACAATTCGTCTGAATTCACTCAACTAATCCCCGATTAGTCAATCATAATTAAATATTATTAAATCCCGATATTTGGGACGGGTCGTTACATGAACCCTCCATATTGATTATATGGTCTCCTCTAGCGTCGACTTGGAGAGTCACGATCCACATACCAGAGTGGGTATCTCCATAGGGATCTCGTTCCAAGAGTGGTGGTTACTTATATTGTTGTGATCCCGGACCAGATTCTAGAGAGATATGTGGACTAGATCCAGAGAGAGAGCTCAGACTAGATCTAGAGATTGAGCCTCCCAGATGGAGATTTCTGAGAGAAGACTCGGAGTGAGACCCCAAGTGGTGTGCACACTAGATAAATATGATGATATCGTGACATACATCGGGGATGTGTTCCCTAGGGGATGTGTGCCCCGAGTTGGCATCTTCTCGGCACGTGTCAGATCTGACATGTGCCACGTGTCAGCACGGCACTGGTCCACGTCACTGACATGTCAGTGACACGTGGCAGTCCCTGACTGGTCCACGTCACTGACATGTCAGTGCTGACTGTGCACTGACATGTGACACGTGTCGGCTCACGATTGGTCCACGTCACCTGACAGACTGACAGGGTGCCAAGTCATCACCGCTGTCCTCAGACGGGTTGACCTGAAAACCTGCAACTCGGGTCGATCAGACCCGCGATCATGACCCGGTTGCCATTTCTTCATTTCTCAACCATTTCAGTCCTAGTTTGTTCCTAGATGCTCGTCTCAATCCCAGAAAGGGTTCTAGCTAATCAAAATTGACAAACACAGACAGGGTCGAAGGCTTACCTCGATGAACAGACCCGGTTCCCGTCGCCGTTTAAACTCCGTTCAGGTCACCTCCGGTCACACAATTGAGTTCTAGAGGTTCCTAACAGTCCATAGAAGTGAATAGAGTCAAAAAGGAATGCCAACAAACGCTGAACAACAAGCTTCCATTTCTGAGTTTTTGAACCCGTTTCGGGTTTTGAAGCCGGCTCACCTCGCCGCCGTCTGCCGCCGTCCACCGCCGTGCCTCCGTCCTTCCCCGTGAGTCCAGCAACACACAGACACAGGGACAGGGAGTAGTGCGGGTGTGATGGATGAAATGGGCAGTGTGTGGGTTCGGGTGAGAAATATATATAGAAATGGAGGGAAAGCTGCTCAAAGAAATGAACGGCCCAGATTGAATCTCAGAATGAGATCAAGGGCTGAGATCAGATCTGGAGGTTTTCAGATCAAGGGCTGGAATTTAAAGCTAATTCTATTGCTATTAAATCCAATAGTGGATCTGATCCAATCTAGCCAATGGGTGAGTGACACTTGTCACTCACCAGGTGTCCTCCAATCAGATTTCCTGAATTTAATATTCGACACGAAAACCGAGACACGAACTTCCCGAATTCACGTTTCTGACCATAACTTCCTCGTACGAAGTCCGATTTCGGCGTGCCGCCTGTCTACGGACTCAGGACGTCGAGGCCTACCCAACGGTCCTTGAGTCAACTGAAAATTAGTTGTCAAACGAAAAGTCAACATTTCCCCCCCCCCCCCCCGAGAGTCCAAATTACGGTTAATGCCCCTGAACTTCCGATAGTCATAACTTTTACCCTGATCGTCCGAATTGGACGTGCCACCTGTCTATGAACTCGTGACATCCCGAACTACGTCACGGTCATAGGTTAAAGTTCATTTAGTTCACCAATCAAAAAGTCATCAATTGACCATACCATTCACAAGGGTAAAATCGTCAAATCACACATTAAAGTACAATATGGGAATCCTCGAATTTCCGGGGTGTTACAACCTTCCCCCCTTAAGAAATTTCGTCCCGAAATTTCAAAGAAACAAATGAGGAAATTGTTCTCGCATCTGAGCCTCAGGCTCCCATGTGGCTTCTTCCACATTCTGGTTTCTCCAGAGAATCTTCACGAGAGGGATCGTCTTTCGTCGTAGTACCTTGTCCTTCCGATCCAAGATCTGTACTGGTTGTTCTTCAAAGCTCAAATCCTCCCGTAGTTCGACAGGTTGTTCCCCAAGTACATGAGAAGCATCACGTACGTACATCCGCAACATCGATACGTGGAAAACATCGTGAACTCTCGATAGTTCTGGAGGTAGTGCCAATCTGTATGCAACTCTGCCAATTCTCTCCACGATTTCATAAGGTCCGATAAAACGCGGACTCAGTTTCCCCCGTCGGCCAAAACGGATAATCCCTTTCCACGGAGACAACTTCAGGAAGACAAAATCTCCCACTTCAAACTCCAAGTCTCGAATCCGTCGGTCGGCATAACTCTTCTGGCGATCCTGTGCCACCTTCAATCTCTCCTTGATCACGCAAACAGCTTCCATGGTTAAGTCCATCATCTCCGGCCCTAAAGCCGCTCGCTCTCCTATCTCCGTCCAGCAGATAGGTGTCCTGCACTGTCGGCCATACAGTGCCTCATAAGGTGCCATCCCGATGCTTGCCTGATAGCTGTTGTTGTAAGCGAATTCCATCAATGGCAAATGAGTATCCCAAGAGTCTCGAAACTGTAGTACACATGACCTCATCATGTCCTCCAGGGTTTGAATGGTTCTTTCAGACTGTCCATCGGTCTGTGGATGGAAAGCAGTACTGAAACGTAAGGTTGTTCCCAAAGTAGCTTGCAAACTCCGCCAGAACCTGGAAGTGAAACGCGGATCACGATCGGACACGATCGATTCCGGCGTACCATGAAGTCGTATGATTTCCTTCACAAACAACTGAGCCAGTCGGTTAGGTTTATAGGTTTCCTGAACTGGCAGAAAATGGGCTGATTTGGTTAACCGATCCACGATCACCCATACTCCGTCCACTCCACTCTGAGTCCTCGGTAACTTAAAGACGAAGTCCATGGTGATGTGATCCCACTTCCACTCAGGAATCGGAAGTGGCTGCATAGCCCCATACGGTATCTGCCGTTCTGCCTTAACCTGCTGACAGGTTAAGCATTTGCTCACGAACTCAGCAATATCCTTCTTCATTCCTGGCCACCAATAATGGTTCCGGAGGGTACGGTACATTTTTGTACCTCCCGGATGCATGGCATAGGCCGAACTGTGGGCCTCCTCAAGTATCTCGGCCCGTAACTCTGCCACTGCAGGTACGCACAAACGGCCCAATTTCACCAGTGCTCCATCGTCCCGGATGGTAAAATCCTGTCTCCCATCCGCATCGACCTCAATTCTGTAAATACAGAGTATCGGATCCTGAAGTTGTGCCTCGATGATCCGATCAATCAGTACTGGTCGCACATGGAAGCTGGCCAACAAAGCTTCATGCTCATCCGTACCCAAAATAACTCCCGCCTTCCGGAGTTCCACCAGCAAGGGAAGATACACCATCCCCAGGTGTGCAATAGTTCCCGCTGATTTCCTGCTGAGTGCATCCGCCACCACATTGGCCTTACCCGGATGGTACTCGATCGTACAGTCATAGTCCTTCAGCAGCTCCAACCATCTCCGTTGTCTCATGTTAAGCTCCTTCTGAGTGAATAGGTATTTAAGACTCTGGTGGTCGGTGTATATCCGACACGTTGCGCCGAACAGATAATGTCTCCAGATCTTGAGAGCATGAACCACCGCCGCCAACTCCAAATCATGGGTTGGATAGTTCAACTCATGGGTCTTCAGCTGCCGGGATGCATAGGCGATAACCTTGCCAGTTTGCATCAACACGCAGCCCAGACCTTGCAGCGATGCATCACTGAAGACCACAAACTCCCCACTGTCATCCGGCAATGCAAGGACAGGTGCAGTGGTCAATCGATCTTTCAACTCTTGAAAGCTCCGATCGCACTGCTCGTCCCAGATAAACTTTACTCCCTTCCGAGTCAAACGAGTCAATGGTGCAGCAATTTTGGAGAAGCCCTCCACGAATCTCCGGTAGTAACCTGCTAACCCGACGAAACTCCGTACCTCGGTTACTGTTGTCGGTTTAGCCCAGTTGGTTACCGCTTCTGTTTTCTGGGGATCCACGCAAATCCCATCCGTCGATATCACGTGTCCCAGAAAACCAATACTGCTCAGCCAAAACTGACACTTGCTCAGCTTGGCATACAATTGTTCTTGTCTCAGTCTCTCCAAGACCAACCGTAGATGTTCTTCATGTGCACGGGCACTCCTCGAGTATACCAAAATATCATCGTTGAACACAATCACGAACTTATCCAGGTAGGGTCGGAAGACCCGGTTCATCAGATCCATCAATGCTGCTGGAGCATTCGTCAAACCAAATGGCATAACAAGGAACTCGTAGTGCCCGTAACGGGTTCGAAAAGCAGTTTTCGGAATATCCTCCTCCGAAATCCTCAGTTGGTGATACCCAGATCGCAAATCAATTTTCGAGAAGCACTGAGCTCCCCGCAATTGGTCGAAAAGGTCATCGATCCTGGGTAGAGGATACTGATTCCTCAGCGTCACCCTGTTGAGTTGTCGATAGTCAATACATAAACGGAGACTTCCTTCCTTCTTCTTTACGAACAACACCGGTGCTCCCCATGGTGAAGTACTCGGTCGGACATATCCCAAATCTACCAACTCCTGCAATTGAGTCTTGAGTTCTCGTAACTCGGCCGGCGCCATCCGGTATGGTGCCTGGGATATAGGTCGGGTACCCGGGAGTAGTTCAATGGTAAACTCAATCTCCCGCGATGGTGGCAATCCAGGTAAGTCTTCCGGGAATACATCCGGAAACTCACAGACCACCGGTATTTCGTCGATAACTGGAGTATCGACCCGTTCCGACACGACATGCGCCAGATAACCCTGGCATCCCTTCCGTAGAAGTTTGGTAGCAGTAAGTGACGAAATCACTTCAGGAGGCGAACCATCCCGTTCTCCCTGAAAGATAACTTCCGGCAAACCCGGGCTCCGCAAAATCACTTGCTTGTTACAGCAGTCGATGAGCGATCCGTGCTCCGACAACCAATCCATCCCTAGGATTATATCGAAGTCGTGGATATCCAGAATAATTAAGTCTGCTGGTAAATCCACATCCTCAATTCTTACCGGGCACCTCCGAATCACCTGATTCACAAGGTACACGGTACCCATCGGGGTGCCAACACCCATTTCGCAATCTAAAGTTGATACCACACAATCAAGCATACCAGCACAACTTTTCGAAATAAAAGAATGTGTAGCCCCCGCATCCATTAATACACGTACAAGAAGGTTAAAGATATGTAGTGTACCTGTGACCACGCCTGGAGCAGTCCTCGCCTGTTGCTGGGTCATTGCAAACACTTGGGCCCTCGGCCCTCCGTTCCGTCCGCGCCCGCGCGCGCCACGTCCAGCACCACGGTCACCTCCCTGACCGCGACCTCCATTAGTGTGGGAAGCCGTGCTCTGCACCACACTCGAGCCCCCAGCGTCGTTGTTCTTGGACAACTGCTGACAATTATTGGCATAGTGGCCCACCTCCTCGCAAGCGAAACAAGTTACCGGCCTTGGCCTGTCCGAATGCCCGCCAGAAGCACCGCTCCAAGATGAGCATTGTCCAGAGTTGTATCCAGATCCTCTGCCCTGAGAGCCTCCACGTCGACCCGACCAGCCACGACCCTTGAAGGATGAGGGTGCTCCCCTGTAGCTCCCTCCCTTGTTGTTCTTATGGCCCGATGGCCCAAGATGTGGGCGATCCTGACGTCGCCCCTCCCCCGAAGGTTGTCGTGATTAGTGTGCCGCCAGACTGGCCTCGACACGCACCGCTGCGTCGACCATATCCCTCAGAGAAGCATGGGTGGTAGCAGTCACACTGGCCCGGATCTCCCCTCGGAGTCCAAGCTCAAACCGCTGGCATTTTTCCTCCTCCGTGCTTACGAATGAAGCAGCGAACCGGGAAAGTTTCCCGAAAGTTTGCTCGTAGTCTGCAACAGACATGTCACCCTGCTCCAGCCGCAGGAATTCCGCCTCCCGCGCCGTGCAAAAGGATCGTGGGTAGTACTGGTCCAGAAATCTGGAACGGAAAGCTTCCCAGGTAGTGGTATGGACAGACCACCCAGACATTTCGAGTCCGTGCCACCACTGGTAGGCTCCTCCCTCCAGTAAGAAGGCCGCCAGAGTCACTCGTTCGCCCGGAGGGCAGTGCATCACCGAGAAGATCCTCTCCCACTTGGTGATCCAGTCGTGAGCATCCTCGGGGTTTGATCCCCCGCAGAAAGGAGTGGCTCCCAAACGTTGAGACCTTTCGATGCTCGCGCATTCCATCTCTCTTTCTAGATCCTCGTCCGTTCGAGTATGAGGAATTCTCCTAGGAGGCATAACCAACTGTTAAGAGGCATAGATCAGAAAACAATATTCTTAAAAGTCGAAAGTAACTAGTACTAATCGCTAGTCTAGCATGCTGACCAATACCCTAGTACTGACCACAACCTAGTGCTTTGATACCAAGCTGACAGGACCCGCCCCGATCCCACAGGGACCACAAGGGGACGTGCCCTGCTCCCGTCTGACACCCAATAATTCATACCAATTTTAACCTCAAAACATTTAAAAGCATAAATAACCAAATTAAAGTCATACATCAAATCCGAATTAAACGAATGTCAGACAAGGGATGAAATCCAAAATTACAAATTTGCGAGCACGACTCTAAAGTAAACCTGCGGGTACACCGCCCAGCAGGGGTTCAGGTACGTAGAAGTAGATCTATGCCTCAGCCTCTGGTTCCTCCCCTACCTCAGTTTCCCGACCTGGAGGGGTTATCAAAACATTAAGGGTGAGTGGACCGAAACTCAAGTTTATGAAATCGTTTGATAAGTAAAACATATAATTTACCCCTCCGTTTTCCAAACATGCGTGCATCATAATTCAAAATCATAAACCATATAATATGAACCATAAGGCATATAACAAAACCATAAGTATAATTTTAGTTGCTGCACTATACACTCCAATCCCGACATCCCTGATGTCTGACGTCCCTGACGTCCAATAAGGTCACAATCACAAGGCTACGCGTGCCACTCGGGTCTCAATTTTCCGAGTTAAATCCCCGAACCCCGTTCGGGTACAGCATCACCTGATGCAGCATCACTTGATGCTTAGCGTCATAGACGCTGGACGTACTAGACGTCCGTGACCTCTCCGGGGTACCTCGCCGGAGGAGACAATATAATATGGAAGGATCTATACAGTGCAGTAACAAATGCATTTTGTTGATATCCACATGCAAGGCATATATATACATAGATAAAATCCGAACCAATCATTAAGTTCCATCAGACGGGTCTCAAGCCCAAATACCGTGAAACATGCCATAACCATATTTTCCATATCCTCAAAACCATTATTGTTTTAGCATGTGAATAAGTATAAATAACCAGAAAACATTTATGCACGCAAGGGTTTAAGAAAATGGTCCACTCACAGTACAATCCTGCTAGAAACCGAACGTATACCCTCGTCCTGGTACAAATGTACAATCCCTGTCAAGTCCAAAGTATTCGTAAAGATCAATACAAACCCCTAACATTCAACCATGAAAGCCTAGGTCGAAACCGGCCCGGGAAAGCCGCCCGAACGCGCTTTCCAAGACAATAAACCTTATTTTGACCAACTTAATGATCTCCGATCGACCCGAAACCACCGCCATTGGATCCGGATCGTCGAAACCTAAAGGATGGTGGTGGTCCCACCAGAAACACTGTTCACACGCGCCCCCACGCGCCGGTCAACGCGGCGGTCAACGCTGGAACAGTCCTGCTGACGGCATCGCTGACGTCACTGCTGACGTCAGCATGACGTCATGCTGACGTCATCTGACAGCTGTCAGGTCTGACGTGTCAGACTCTGACAGGTGCCACGTGTCAACATCCGATTGGTCCACCTCGCTGATCTGTCAGGCCACGTGTCAGATCTGACATGTGCCACGTGTCAGCACGGCACTGGTCCATGTCACTGACATGTCAGTGACACGTGGCAGTCCCTGACTGGTCCACGTCACTGACATGTCAGTGCTGACTGTGCACTGACATGTGACATGTGTCGGCTCACGATTGGTCCACGTCACCTGACAGACTGACAGGGTGCCAAGTCATCACCGCTGTCCTCAGACGGGTTGACCTGAAAACCTGCAACTCGGGTCGATCAGACCCGCGATCATGACCCGGTTGCCATTTCTTCATTTCTCAACCATTTCAGTCCTAGTTTGTTCCTAGATGCTCGTCTCAATCCCAGAAAGGGTTCTAGCTAATCAAAATTGACAAACACAGACAGGGTCGAAGGCTTACCTCGATGAACAGACCCGGTTCCCGTCGCCGTTTAAACTCCGTTCAGGTCACCTCCGGTCACACAATTGAGTTCTAGAGGTTCCTAACAGTCCATAGAAGTGAATAGAGTCAAAAAGGAATGCCAACAAACGCTGAACAACAAGCTTCCATTTCTGAGTTTTTGAACCCGTTTCGGGTTTTGAAGCCGGCTCACCTCGCCGCCGTCTGCCGCCGTCCACCGCCGTGCCTCCGTCCTTCCCCGTGAGTCCAGCAACACACAGACACAGGGACAGGGAGTAGTGCGGGTGTGATGGATGAAATGGGCAGTGTGTGGGTTCGGGTGAGAAATATATATAGAAATGGAGGGAAAGCTGCTCAAAGAAATGAACGGCCCAGATTGAATCTCAGAATGAGATCAAGGGCTGAGATCAGATCTGGAGGTTTTCAGATCAAGGGCTGGAATTTAAAGCTAATTCT
This sequence comes from Prinsepia uniflora, assembly GCA_032719365.1. Classification (NCBI taxonomy): domain Eukaryota; kingdom Viridiplantae; phylum Streptophyta; class Magnoliopsida; order Rosales; family Rosaceae; genus Prinsepia; species Prinsepia uniflora. The sequence continues at coordinate 70,936,170 of CM064869.1, forward strand.
ATTGCTATTAAATCCAATAGTGGATCTGATCCAATCTAGCCAATGGGTGAGTGACACTTGTCACTCACCAGGTGTCCTCCAATCAGATTTCCTGAATTTAATATTCGACACGAAAACCGAGACACGAACTTCCCGAATTCACGTTTCTGACCATAACTTCCTCGTACGAAGTCCGATTTCGGCGTGCCGCCTGTCTACGGACTCAGGACGTCGAGGCCTACCCAACGGTCCTTGAGTCAACTGAAAATTAGTTGTCAAACGAAAAGTCAACATTTCCCCCCCCCCCCCCCCGAGAGTCCAAATTACGGTTAATGCCCCTGAACTTCCGATAGTCATAACTTTTACCCTGATCGTCCGAATTGGACGTGCCACCTGTCTATGAACTCGTGACATCCCGAACTACGTCACGGTCATAGGTTAAAGTTCATTTAGTTCACCAATCAAAAAGTCATCAATTGACCATACCATTCACAAGGGTAAAATCGTCAAATCACACATTAAAGTACAATATGGGAATCCTCGAATTTCCGGGGTGTTACATATATCCTTTGGTAGTTTGATGTTCCTCATCCATACATACCATTTAGGTTGTGTTTGGTATGCCGTATTAGACCCCGGATAGGCTAAATAATCTGAAACCTGTGTTTGGTATGTACATGTATTAAATAGCCACTATCTTGATTAAGCAGGCTGATGGAACTTGTACGCTTTCAACCCGATTATTTCATCTGGAAGAAAAAGAGCTGTCTAATTTGTTCGAACTTATTTTTCTCGCTCGTCTACTCTCTTCTCCATCGCTCACCATCATATTTGCTCTGGTTGTTGCCTCTCCTTCTCCATCACTCACCATCAAATTTTCTCTGGCTGTTGCCTCTTCTCCATCGCTCGCCATTCATCATCATCATCCGGCAGAAAACCCATCGTACACTCTGCGAATTTTCCGATTCCTACCTCTTGGAACTTTCTAGGTCAACCATGGATTAATTCATCTTATTTCTTGCTAACATCCCTTACTCAACGACCTTTTTTCTTCTTTTTTGTTTATGCCCTACTTAGAATTCAGGCACTGAAAGCTTTGTCGAGCTCAATTTAAAGTCGCCTGCTACTTTCGTTCCTCTCTTCTTATTTGTGGTGTGTTTACAGGTTTTGTATCGAAATTCTGAGTATTCAAAGGAGTAGGAATATGGTGTTTTTTTTTTACTTTCGATTTGTTTCCTTAGTATTATTATTGAAATTATTTTACCTTTTGGATTCAGAAGTCAAAAGCTTATGTTAATGGACAGTTCCTTTTTGTGGTGTATGGCTTTTGATTCGCTCAGTTCAATCAGATCTATGGTTGTTTGGTATTTCTTGTATCATTTTAGTTTCGTTATGATTTCTCTTTAGTAGCTGAAATTCATGCCTCAGTTTCTCTCTAAGAGAAAAGAAAAAAGAAGAATAACCTCCTTAATTTGGATTTCGTTCCTAGCTAAATAGCTGATTAATTGTTATGAATAGCCCATTTTATATTATGTTCTTCGGTCTTCTTTACTTAATAATTGGACCAAATTTCAGTACACCCTTGTTATTTTCTGGATAAAGTTTGCAATGAATGGTGCTTACGTTGACTCCCAATTAAAATGCCCGGGGTTCTTCTTATGGGGACTCATAAGTTTCCTAATTTTGTCTCTGAATTAGATTTTTCTCTCTTCAATTGCATGATTGCTCAAGTTTTGTTTGAATTGTGGGAAGAAAGATAAATGTGTTTAAAGGGCAGTGGTATAGGATTGATCAAAATTTGTACAATGGTTGAACGTTTAACTGGACCACTGGAGTCACTTGCTATATTATATGTTCTTTCGTCATGATGCTTATATGGACAACTAGGAAATTTGTCATATTTCCCCACATAAATGGGAATCATGCGATGTGTTTTTTGTTCAGTTTTGGAGCAGTACGTCTCAAAATTTGTGGTTATTAGGAGCGAATATGAGTATGAGATTGAATGCTGTCATTAAACTTCAAATTTAAACAGCCATCAACATTCTTGTCCTTTATCTCCAATTTAAAATTACATTGTGGAATTACTAATAAATTCTTTCATTCAGGTAAGAGGTCTGGTGCTAAAACTAATTTGGTTTATGGAAGTGTTCATGTACTCTGCATTTGTTTTCTTTCTTTTTATGAATATATGTTAGTTAAAATGAGATATAGTTTGAACTTGTCCATTTTGTCTCATTTTACTTTTGATTTATTATTATTTCATTATCAAACATGACAAGGTGCTCAACTATTTTCATCTGTGGTTGATATCAAAGTCCACTTCTATATAACAATACTGACAATGAGAGTTATTTATGAGGATTTAGGTGATGCTTAAAATGATATTAATCTTGATCATTTTTATCAACTCTTAAATTAAAACTTTAGGTGAACTTCAAATGATTGTCCAAATTACTTTTTTTTTTTTAGTTCATAGTTGCTCAAATATTGAATTTTGAATGCTTGGTTTTCAAGAGGACTAATGAACTAGATTAAGTTATTTTTGTTGCCTTATAGCCTGTATGATATGTAGTTAGAAATTACTCATTTAGATCTATCTATTGCACAAAGCTTTGTTAACCACACTGCATATGTATCAACAACAGTTGCATCCATTGGAGTAGTTGCATTTGACATGGGAGTTTTAACCATCCCGCAACTCCATTGTCTGGCTCGTGCTTGAAATAAAGGTGCTAAGGCATCAGAGATTGATTACTTCAAGCTACTTTCAAGCTTTTTCAGGTTAGTTGGTCAATCAATGCACTAATCAATCAATCTCCTTTATATGTTTTTTTCTCCTATATGTTTATGAGACCTTATCATGGATTCTGTTTCCCTATCACAGTTCAAGTAGATTGTTGCCTTATGAATGTAGAGACACTCTTACTAAATGAGCTCTTTATTATTTATAAAAACATCTTAAATGGATGAACTAAATGAGCTCGTAAGTCAAATTTTTTTTATAAAAAAAATGAGCAAAATTCTTACTTCAACTATACTAGGTAAACGTAACAACCATAAGAAATAGCTAACATCTATACAACAATACTTCAATTTTTCCATTAGCTATACAAGAATACTTCTCTAACATCTATTTGGGGATTTACTTTTTTATTCTAGCATGATATTGTCCGCTTTGGGCCTCCTTGCCCTTGCCTTCATGGTTTTGTTTTCGGGAGCTCATGGTGCAACTTCCCAGGGGGTCACCCATCATGGAATTGCACCAGCCTCAACTCGCTTAACTTTGGGGTTCCACTCCCCCCCAAAGCCACTGAGCTCCCAAAAGGCCTCATGCTAGATAGGTGTGTGCCTACACCTTTAAGGCACACCACCATTCCCTTCCCAGACCATTCCCCCTCGCAGGAATGTGAGATTGTTCACCGTTCCCTCAAGGACACGGGTCTTACAATCCACCCCCTTAGGCCCACCGTCCTCGCTGGCACACTTCCCGGTTGGGTCTGGCTCGAGTCCTATCATAAAGTGTGGTACTTGCATATTGTGACTTGGTGCATGATGTGGTTCACGATGAATTATCATTCTGAAAGAAGGCGCAATGAACGAGTTGCACTTAGAAATCGCACATTTCTTAGGAGATTTGGTGGGTCAAGTTATCTAGAAAGTATAATATGACAGGACCCATCCCAATCCCACCGGGATTACCGTGGAATGTGCCCTGCTCCTGTCCAACAAGAGGTGTCAGACAAGGGATAACCAAAAGCCACTGCCCAAACGGGGCATCCAGAGTGCGCAAGGATCGATGGAGGAGGTGTGCAATGTCCCAGTCTCTGCTGCAATCGCATCTGTAATCAACCTGAAGGGCATTAAAACCAAAAGCTGTGAGTGGACAAAAATCAATAAGTTCATCAAATACATTTATAAGAAATTTATGCCCTCCAATAAAAACGTATGCATGCCACGAAAATCAGTAACCAAAATGTTTGCTCAACCGAGCCATTAGGGCCTTAGCCCAAAAACCGTTAACCAAAAACCAAGTGTGGGAACTCAGCCCAAAACTGTGGAATACCACCACCAGACATATTAAAATCATGTGGGCCACCGCCCAAAGCCATAAATATAAATCCATAAATCCAAAACCATTTAGGGTCCCCGACCCGACACACCATTTCATAACCAATAATCCCTTTTTACCACATAACACCAATCCAACCGAAAAGCCATTTCATAGATTCCTTAATCCATATTTACCATTACCATCACCAGCATCCCAGATGCTTAGCGTCCGAGACGCTTTGTAACGACCCGTCCCGAATATCAGAATTTAATAATATTTAATTATGATTTACTAATCTGGGATTAGTTGAGTGATTTCGGACGAATTGTGCAAAATGACCGTTTTGCCCCTCGGCGTGGGCAAAACGTTGACTTTTAATTCGGATGGTCAAATGGACTTTGACCGATGACCGTGACGTAGTTCGGGACGTCACGAGTTCATAGACAGGTGGCACGTTCGATTCTGACGTTCGTGGAAGAAGTTATGATGTACGGAAGCCCAAGGGCATTTTCGTAATTTGACTTAAATGGGGCCAAATGTTGACTTTTTGACCGGGATGTCCGATGGCCGAGGGCCAAGGACCATTATGTAGAGCAGGTCGATACGAATCCATTGACAGGCAGCACGCCGAAATCGAACTTCGTACGAAGAAGTTATGGTCTGAATCGTGAAATCGGGGAAGTTACGTCCCGGTAACTGTGTTGATTATTTTATTCTGAAATGGTTGTTGGAGGACACTTGGATGAGTGACAAGTGTCACTCATCCGATGGCTAGATTGGATCTTGTTCCACTAATCATAATTTATATGCTAAAGTTTCCACTATAGAATTATTTAGGAATTAAATCTCTGCTTAAATCTGAGCCATCCATCTCACTCCCCAGATTTCATCACAGCCGTCCATCTCATCTCTCCCTTCTATTTCTGATCATTCCTCCCTCACCCGTGAACAAGCAAAACAGAGAATTGGGTTCTGGCCATTGTCAATCTCCCTTCCACAATTGATTGCACAAATGGAAATTTAGTGATTTGGGGAAGGATTTGGCTGAGGGAGAGCACGGGGGACTGAGAGGGGAGGTGTAATTCGGGAATCGAAATTTCGGAGAATTGGAGGGAATTTCGAATTGGAATAATTGGGCCGTGACGATCAAAATGGAGTTTAGTTTGAGTCTGCTGAGATCAAAACGATCATCTTTGCTGCAAGAACGAAGAGAAACCGTGGCGGATTGGGGAAGAACTGGGCTTCCATGGCAGCTCAAAATCGAGCTTGGGTTCTATGGGTTTGAGGTAAGTATTTCTCAAATTGATCTTGTAGAAATGTCCCTTACACTCTCACGATGCTCACTGAATGAATTAATTTGGAAACCAGGGACGATATCGTGAAACCCGAATTGAAAACCCGTCGAGGATCGATCGTGAGTCGTGGAGATATATACCCTAATTTGTGTAATTCGATTTACAGAACTTAAATGGTGATTGATTACAAGGGATCAGTTGAAAGATTGGATTAAATTTATGTCGAATTGGGTGAGTTTGAACCGGGTCAGATCGCGGGTAATCAGACCCGTTTACCAGTCATTCGGGTGAAGGTGGTGACTGTAGTAGTCACTGTAGCAGGCGCGTGGCTTTCACGCGCAGCCACTCACGGCAGCGCGTGACGGCGCGTGGGAACAAATCTCGAGGTGAGGTCAACATGACTTTTATCCTATACAATGTAACGAACATTTTGGCGTTGGTTTCGTGTCGATCGGATCCCGTTTCGATATTGTTCGGGATGTCCGAAGGTTTTAAATCCAGTTTAAAAATACTTAAAAATTCGGGAAAATTACGGGACTTGAATAGGATATTAATGATGAGGTTAGTAATCCTTTAATGTGATTTGGACAGGATTGGAAGTCCCGGTGATAGTGGTGTGGCCCGGGAAGGCCTGTGGCACGCGTATCGAGGCGCTCGGTTAAACGGTCTGTGAGTGGACATTGGTTTTATAAATTCGATGCATGCATAACTGTTTCATGATTGTTATAACTGTGATTAAATGACTTATTTTGGATATCGGTGAATTTAAAATGATTTCACGTATTTCGAGGTGAATTGCGTATTTGCACGTAAACCGAGGTTTTCTGGATTTGCACCGATTTCCATAAATGTGGTTGGATATGATTTCATGAAACGGTTACGAACTTGAATAAAGTAAAATCGGGCCAGGGGCCCAGTTGAACTATGAAATCGGGCCAGGGGCCCAGTTAACTTGTGGATCGGGCTAGGGGCCCAGTTAACTTGTGAAATCGGGACAGGGGCCCAGTTGATTTCTACATGTGATTGCGGGTCGGGGACCCTAAAAATGGAATTGAATAAATGTTTTCTGGTTTACATTTTATATATGTTCACATGCTGGAATCAATAAATGGTTTTGATGATATTTCGGTTATGGCACGTTTCACGGTATTTGGGCATGAGACCCGTTTGATGAAACGTAACGATCAGCATCCCAGATGCTGATCGAAACATACCGAAAAGCCATTTCATAGATTCCTTAATCCATATTTACCATTACCATCACCAGCATCCCAGATGCTTACCATTATCTCACGGTATTAATAAGCTACGCGTGCTGCCCGGGGTCTCACCGGGTCCATATCTCTGACATCCCAGATGTCTGACGTCCCTGACGTCAATCATAGCAATCATGCTCCTGAGTCATCATACGGTCCGGCTGCTCCGTACAATGACCCCTCGCAGGCAATGCACCGTGACTTCCCCAGTGTCCCAGACATCTGGAGGAAACCATCATATATCCTTGTATCCAGATGGTATATGGAAAACAGTTTTATTAAATCATTTCACCACATTACAATGGGCTCCGCCCGAAATCTCCATAAAACAACATAATTCCATTTAGGGTCCCTGACCCAAAATCACAATTATTAAACATAGGGTCCCTGACCCGAAATCACCATTATAATCCAATTGGGCCTCATGCCTGATTTTATGAACCACTGGGTCCACGGCCCGATTTGTAAACCAACTAGGCCCACGACCCGACTTTACAAACCCACTGGGCCCACGGCCCGAATTCGTAAATCAACTGGGCCCCTGGCCCGATAACATAACTCAAATGGGTCTTAGCCCGTTTTCATAAACAACTGGGCCCCTGGCCCGATTTCATAAAGTAACTGGGCCCCCGGCCCGATTACGCACTCAAATGGACTCCAAGTCCGAAATTTCCAAAACAAGTGGGCCTCAAGCCCGAGTTCATCTTTCCAATTCCAAAATCCTTTTTATCACATTATTTATTAAGCCATTAAGCCATAAGCACATAAAACCACAATAAAACCGTTAACCTCGATATACGTGAAATACGGAAAATACCTCGAAATACGTGCAACATACCCGAAATCAATACTCACAATCACCATCATAGAAATCATGTATATAAAACATATAACACATTTAAGCATGCATATGATTTATAAAACCAAAGTCCACTCACAGACCGTTTTAACGGTATGCCTCGATACGCGTGCCATCGGCCCTCCCGGGCCACACCACTATCACCGGGACTCCCAATCGTGTCCAAATAACATTAGAGGGTCACTATCCTCATCATTAACATCCTATCAAAGTCCCGTAATTTTCCCGAATTTTTAATTATTTTTAAACTTGATTTAAAACCTTCGGACATCCCGAACAATATCGAAACGGTGTCCGATCGACATGAAACCAATCCCAAAATGTTCGTTACATTAAATAGGACAGAAGTCATGTTGACCTCACCTCGAGATTCGTGCCCACGTGCCGTCACGCGCCGCCGTGAGTGGCGGCGCGTGAAACCCACGCGCCTGCTACAGTGTCACCATCTAACCCGTATCTCTGGTAAACGGGTCCAATTAACCCGCGAGACGACCCGGTTCCAATCCTATCAATTCGACACCGATTTCATCAATTGAGAAATCTGTTAGTTTCTTTATAAGTTTAATTAAAGGTCTGCAATCACAATTACACGATTACATACTCCAAACCTCACGATCACAGATGATCAATCGAAGAACACCCGGCCATTGTTCATCATTCAAACTCCTTCAATTTCGATCGATTTACTTAAATTGATTCAACCAGAAGCATCAGTGGACTCCGTTAAACATTTCCCCCAACTCAATTGCTTCAATCCAGTGCTCAATCTCCACGACTCAAGCTCGATAGCCGTCACTGTGCAACCATGGAAGTCCGTCAATCTCCAACGTTTTCCTTCAATTGATCCCTCCAGAAGCATCGTGGGATCCTCAGGAACACAATCCCCACATCAATTTCGTCAATCAAAGCCTCAATTTCCTCGACTCAACCTCGAATTTCCTCCTCTGTCACCAAGTGTGTTCAGAGCCAAAACAACACCAATTTCCTTCGTTCTTTCGACGTTTCTGATCGTAGTGATCCCAGGAAGCTCGAAGTGAGCTCAATTATAATCCTCACGGCCCCATTTCCTGTATTTGAATTTTCCCCCCCAAAATTCCTAAAATCCGTAACCCAGAATTCAACACACTCACAACCCCTCGTGTTTCCCTTGTTATTCCAGTCCTTCAATCTCTCATTTTTCTCTCAAGAACGGCAGAAGAAGGGAGCCAATTCTCCCAGTTCAGTCCTCCCCCAATTTGTGCACCGTTGGAAGAAAATGTAAAGAAAATAAAAAGAAAATGATGGAGAACATGATGATTAGAGATGATGATGGTGTTGGGAGGGAAACATGGAGCTGGAAACAAGGGATGGGTGACACTTGTCACTCATCCGGATGTGTAACGACCCGAACCGAGAATAATAATATTTTAATGTAAAAAGACTATTTTGCCCCTGAAGGGGGGGAAACTTTGACTTTTGGCCCGGGAAACAATTTGGACTTTGACCCATGACTATGACGTAGGTCGGGATGTCACGAATCCGTAGACAGGCGGCACGCCGAAATCGGAGTTCGTATGAAGAAGTTATGGTCAAGGAAGCGTTTTAGCGGAATTTACGAACCGAGAACAACGGAATAAAATATTAATTTATTACGGGAATCCGTGCCAACCTAATATTTAAATCAAACCGATGGATTGGTGACAAGTGTCACCCATCCAAGCCTTACTATTCCAATAAAGCAATTTACACTATTTAGCTCATTTTTATATTAATTATTTTCCCTCCAATTGTTTCTAGCCCTTGGATTTCTGGCCAGATTGAATCCTGGCCCTTCATTTCTTCTGATTTCCCTTGTTCATGCACGATCTCTGTCTGCTTTTGCTTACAAACACACACATTCATCCCCCCACAAACCCGTGCATTTCTTCCATTTTCTCTCCATCCAAACACACAAACCAGCCATCCTCTTCGCACCAAACGACCACCCACAGCACCACCATCATCTGATCTTCACAACCCGTGCAACCACCAGCCACCACCAGCCCATTTTCCCGTCCGAAATCCCGTCCAAAAACTCAGACCCGAAACACGACGGAAACGGGTCCAAGAAGCAAACCTCGACAACCACACCATCTCGACGCAGGGGAAGCTCCAGTCTACACCGTGAGGACCCCAGGAGTTTAACTGGACGACGGCACGGCCTGCGGCGGCGACACGGCGGCGGTAAGGTCGAAAACCCGAAAACCCGTTTTACTCCCCTGTTTCGAACCATCGTGTTTTAGTGCTAGGAAATTGATTGTGTGATGTTAGAAATGTTCTAGGGTGAGAGACGAGTCGACCACGACTGGTTTGGACGACGGAGACGGCTTGGATCACCGGAGAAGGCGATCGGACTTTGGCCGTGAGTTTCAGAGGAGAACTGGTGAGTTTTCTCCCATTTTCTTTCCATTTTGAGGTTGTAGAACCATAGAACAGACCTAGACGACCCTATAGGGATGAACCCCGTCGAAAATGGTGGCCGGAATCGTACGGTTGAATCGGGTCAAGCCGTGGGTCGACGGCGACCCGGTTCCATTCTAACGGGTCTGACCCGATACTGTAGCATGATGACGTCATCATGCTGACGTCACTTCTGACGTCATGATGACGTCATCCTGTCAGATATTGTCAGACCAGGGACCAATCAGAACATGCCACGTGTCACCTGACAAGTGTCAGTGATGACGTCATGCTGACGTCAGCATGACGTCACTACTGACGTCAGCAGTACTGTAGTAGCGTTGACCCACGCGTTGACCAGGCGCGTGGGGGCGCGTGTGAACAGTGATTTTAGTGGGGCCGGTACCATTTTCAAGGTTTCGACGATACGGATCCAATGGAGGTGGTTTCGTGTCGATCGGAGATCGTTATGTTGGTCAAAATGGGGTTTGAAGCACCGGGAATAGTGCCCGGGATGCGTTTTTGAGGCGGATCTATTCTAGGGTCTTGGTATTGATATTATAGGGTCCTTAAGTAACCCTCAGGAATAATAATACAGGTTTATAGAGATCGTTGAGCAGCAAGGACCGAGTGTGAGTGGGCTGTTTGATTTATAAAAGGCTTGCATGCATAAACTGTTTTACTATTTCCACTGATGAGTCTTATGAACTGTTTATATATGTTATTACAATGTTTTGGGCATGAGACCCGTCTGGATTATATGTGGATTTTGTTTGGGATGTCCGGGGGACATAGGGTGAACTATACTGTTATTGTACTGTACTTTCCTACCTGTGTATATTGTCTCCTCCAGGGAGGGTCGTTGGCCTGGGTGGACCCTGGAGTAGTCACGGGGCTCTGACTGAGTGGAGTTGACCCCCGTTGGGCTGCTTACTCTCAGGAAGGCATGTTCATATACCTCGGGCAGTGACCGGGATACCGGGAGCTGATGTACCTAGAGAGTCTCGGGTGTGAGACCCTGAGTGGCAACGCGTAGCCTTAGAACCGTGACATCATTTGGGTTGGGTTTTACAGTGCACTGATATGTTAGTTTCACCTTACGATTATTATTGTGGTTCATTTGTTATGCTTACATTATAATATTATATTTTCACTGCATGCAAGATTTGGAAAACGGAGGGGTAAAACCTTATGATTATTTTCTTATTAAATTGATTTCTAAACTGTTATTTTTGGCCCACTCACCCTTGTTTTACTGACCCCTCCAGACCCTGACACGGCAATAGAGGAGGAAGATCCGGAGGAGGAGGCAGAGGTTTAGTTTGCCTAGCTGTGCACCTGTACACCCACTTGTGGGTAGGTTGAGCACCGAATAAATGTACTCTGACTAGTGTGCTCACATGCTGTATTTTACTTTCCCTTGTCTGACAGTATCACTTTAAACACTGTGTTTGTACGTTATCTATCTATGTGAGTCTTCGGTTTTTATTTAAGGGTACTTTTGGTATGTTTAGAGTCATTGTCAGACGGGAGCGGGTCACGTCCCCGGGTGGTCCCAGTGGGATTGGGACGGGTCCTGTCAGCTTGGTATCAGAGCATTAGGATTAGTGGTCAGAGTACTAGGTTAGCGGTTTGTACTTTGTACATGGTCGCTTTCGATGTCTTTTAACCTGTTTGCCTCTTCACAGTTGGATATGCCTCCCCGACGTGAACCCCGTGCACGTGTTGACGAGGGCAATGGAGGAAATGGAGACACTGCGAGCATTGAGCGGGCTCAGCGCCTGGGTGCTACGCACTTCAGTGGGGGAGACTCGGCGACGTGATCGCCCACACTTGGGATTTTCGGGCCGTCGTGGCTCGAAGGGAGGACATTCTGGTGGATCTTCGTCTTCTGGCAGCCGAGGACGTTCTGGTCAGTTCAGGAGTCCTCAGAGGTCTGGACAGCGTTCTGGAGCTTGGCAGCGGTCTTACTCACCAATGAGCATCTCACCGGGGGGATACTCGGGTCGACCTAGGGAGGTCACATGCTTCGCTTGTGGGGAGCCGGGGCATTATGCTTCTGAGTGTCCACTGATTCGCGGCAGTACTGCGCCAGCGCAGAGCACAGCATCCCAGACTGACAGCAGCCGGACACGCGGTGTTGTGCGTGGCCGTGATCGAGGGGCTAGAGGACGGGGACGACCTGCTGAGTCTATGGCTCGTGTTTATGCTGTTACCCAGCAGCAGGCCAGATCCATTCCGGGAGTGTTGACAGGTACTGTACATATTTATGGCATGGTTGTTCGTGCATTGATGGATTTGGGGGCAACTCATTCTTTTATTTCACCGCGTTGTGCGAGTCTGTTGGGCCGTGAGGTGACCGCACTTGAGCACGAGATGGGAGTGGGGACACCGATGGGTGTGACCTACCAGGTGAACCAGGAGATAAGAGCTTGTCCTGTGGAGATTGAGGGAGTCGAATTTCCGGCAGACTTAATCCTGATGAATGTTCACGATTTCGATGTGATACTTGGAGTTGATTGGTTGTCGGAGTACAATTCACTCATCGACTGTGGTAACATGCGGTTGACTTTGAGAGGTCCAGGATTACCGGAAGTGATATTTCAGGGAGAGTGTGGAGACGCATCACCCAAGGTAATATCTGCACTCACAGCTACTAAACTCTTACAGAAGGGGTGTCAGGGTTATCTTGCTTATGTGGTAGAGTCTACGGATGAATCTTTGCGTATTGAGGATATTCCGATTGTGCGGGAATTTCCTGATGTCTTTCCAGGAGATTTACCTGGATTACCACCACCTAGGGAGATCGACTTTACGATCGAGTTACTCCCCGGGACTCGACCAATTTCACAAGCACCGTATCGTATGGCACCGGCAGAGCTACGGGAATTGAAAATCCAATTACAGGAACTGGTGGATCTAGGGTTTATCCGACCCAGTACATCACCATGGGGAGCGCCGGTCTTATTTGTGAAAAAGAAGGAGGGTAGTTTACGGTTGTGTGTGGATTATCGGCAGTTGAACAAGGCTACGGTAAGGAACCAGTATCCCTTACCCAGGATCGATGATTTGTTCGATCAGTTACGAGGAGCGCGGTATTTCTCCAAGATAGATTTGAGGTCAGGATACCATCAACTGAGAATAGCCGAGGGGGATGTTCAGAAAACAGCTTTTCGAACGAGGTATGGGCATTATGAGTTCTTGGTGATGCCCTTTGGATTGACGAATGCACCAGCTGCATTCATGGACTTGATGAATCGAGTCTTTCGAGCATACTTGGATAAATTTGTGATCGTGTTTATCGACGACATCTTGGTGTATTCCAGGAGTGTCAGGGCTCATGAGGAGCACTTACGAATGGTATTGGGTAAACTACGACAGGAGCAGCTGTATGCTAAGTTAAGCAAGTGTCAGTTTTGGCTAAATAGTATTGGATTCTTGGGTCACATTATATCACCCGAGGGGATAAGTGTGGATCCTCAGAAAACGGAGGCTGTGACAAATTGGCCAAGACCGACCACGGTGACGGAAGTGCGAAGTTTTGTTGGGTTAGCAGGCTATTATCGGAGATTCGTAGAGGGTTTCTCCCAGATTGCCGCACCATTGACTCGGTTAACCCGGAAAGGGGTGAAGTTTGTATGGGACGACCAGTGTGAACAGAGTTTCCAGGAATTAAAGTGCCGATTAACCACTGCACCTGTCCTTGCATTACCAGACAGCAGTGGAGAGTTCGTGGTATATAGTGATGCATCGCTGCAGGGTTTGGGTTGTGTATTGATGCAGAATGGAAAAGTGATTGCTTACGCATCCCGGCAGCTGAAGACGCACGAGTTGAACTACCCTACTCATGATTTGGAATTGGCAGCGGTGGTTCATGCTCTAAAGATCTGGAGACATCATTTGTTCGGGGTGACATGCCGAATATTCACCGATCACCAGAGTCTTAAACATTTGTTCACTCAGAAGGAACTCAACATGAGACAGCGGAGATGGTTGGAGTTGTTGAAGGATTATGATAGTACCATCGAGTACCATCCTGGCAAGGCAAATGTTGTAGCTGATGCACTTAGGAGGAAGTCGGCGGGATTAGTTGCGCATTTGAGATTGGTGTATCTTCCTTTACTAGTGGAACTTCGGAAGAGCGGAGTTATGTTAGGGATGGACGATCAGGGAACCTTGTTGGCTAGCTTTCATGTGCGACCCGTGTTGGTCGACAGGATCATCGAGGCTCAACTACAGGACCAGATACTTTGTGATTACAGGAACGAGGTTGAATCCGGACAGAGACAAGATTTCTCCGTCAGGGGCGATGGAGCATTAGTAAAGCTTGGGAGATTGTGTGTACCTGCGGTACCAGAGTTGAGGAGAGAGATTTTAGACGAGGCCCACAGTTCGGCCTATGCTATGCATCCAGGGGGGACAAAGATGTACCGTACCCTCCGGGACTATTATTGGTGGCCAGGGATGAAGAGGGAGATAGCTGAGTTTGTCAGCAAATGTTTGATCTGTCAGCAGGTCAAAGCAGAACGGCAGCGTCCGTATGGGGCTATGCAGCCACTTCCAATTCCACAATGGAAGTGGGACCATATTACAATGGACTTTGTCTTCAAGTTACCGAAGACAAGGAGTGGAGTTGATGGAGTCTGGGTAATAGTGGACCGGTTGACTAAATCAGCGCATTTTCTGCCTGTACGTGAGACGTACAAGCTAAACCGTTTGGCCCAATTATTCATTAATGAGATCATCCGACTACACGGTACCCCAGAGTCGATCGTGTCGGATCGGGATCCGCGTTTCACATCCAGGTTTTGGAGGAGTCTACAGACTACTTTGGGTACGAAATTGCACTTCAGTACGGCATTCCACCCACAGACCGATGGACAGTCTGAAAGGACAATACAAACTCTCGAGGACATGATGAGAGCCTGTGTGTTGCAATTCCAGGATTCGTGGGCTGATCGATTGCCATTGATGGAGTTTGCCTACAATAACAGCTACCATGCGAGTATAGGGATGGCACCCTATGAGGCACTGTATGGTCGACAGTGCAGAACACCGGTATGCTGGATGGAGATCGGAGAAAGAACTGCAGTGGGGCCGGATCTAATGGATATGACCCAGGAGACAGTTCGGATTATTCGGGAGAGATTGAAGGCGGCCCAGGATCGTCAGAAAAGTTATGCGGATCGACGGATCCGAGATTTAGAATTCGAGGTTGGTGACTTTGTCTTTTTAAAGTTATCGCCGTGGAAAGGGATTCTTCGATTTGGACGACGTGGGAGATTGAGTCCTCGTTATATCGGACCATATGAGATTGTCGAGAGGATTGGTCCGGTGGCTTACCGTTTAGCACTACCTTTGGAGCTTTCCCGAGTACATGACGTATTTCATGTGTCGATGCTACGGAAGTATCTTCGGGATGACTCTCATGCACTGCCAGAGCAACCACTGGAACTGATGATAGATTTGAGTTTCGAGGAACGGCCAGTGCAGATTCTGGATAGGAAGGAAAAGGTCTTAAGGAACAAGACGATTTCTTTGGTTAAGGTACTATGGCGGAACCACGAGGTGGAGGAAGCGACATGGGAACCCGAGGAATTGATGAGAGGGCAGTACCCATACTTGTTTGAGTAAATTTCGAGGACGAAATTTCTGTAAGGAGGGTAGGTTGTAACGACCCGAACCGAGAATAATAATATTTTAATGTAAAAAGACTATTTTGCCCCTGAAGGGGGGGAAACTTTGACTTTTGGCCCGGAAAACAATTTGGACTTTGACCCATGACTATGACGTAGGTCGGGATGTCACGAATCTGTAGATAGGCGGCACGCCGAAATCGGAGTTCGTATGAAGAAGTTATGGTCAAGGAAGCGTTTTAGCGGAATTTACGAACCGAGAACAACGGAATAAAATATTAATTTATTACGGGAATCCGTGCCAACCTAATATTTAAATCAAACCAATGGATTGGTGACAAGTGTCACCCATCCAAGCCTTACTATTCCAATAAAGCAATTTACACTATTTAGCTCATTTTTATATTAATTTTTTTCCCTCCAATTGTTTCTAGCCCTTGGATTTCTGGCCAGATTGAATCCTGGCCCTTCATTTCTTCTGATTTCCCTTGTTCATGCACGATCTCTGTCTGCCTTTGCTTACAAACACACACATTCATCCCCCCACAAACCCGTGCATTTCTTCCATTTTCTCTCCATCCAAACACACGAACCAGCCATCCTCTTCGCACCAAACGACCACCCACAGCACCACCATCATCTGGTCTTCACAACCCGTGCAACCACCAGCCACCACCAGCCCATTTTCCCGTCCGAAATCCCGTCCAAAAACTCAGACCCGAAACACGACGGAAACGGGTCCAAGAAGCAAACCTCGACAACCACACCATCTCGACGCAGGGGAAGCTCCAGTCTACACCGTGAGGACCGCAGGAGCTTAACTGGACGACGGCACGGCCTGCGGCGGCGACACGGCGGCGGTAAGGTCGAAAACCCGAAAACCCGTTTTACTCCCCTGTTTCGAACCATCGTGTTTTAGTGCTAGGAAATTGATTGTGTGATGTTAGAAATGTTCTAGGGTGAGAGACGAGTCGACCACGACTGGTTTGGACGACGGAGACGGCGTGGATCACCAGAGAAGGCGATCGGACTTTGGCCGTGAGTTTCAGAGGAGAACTGGTGAGTTTTCTCCCATTTTCTTTCCATTTTGAGGTTGTAGAACCATAGAACAGACCTAGACGACCCTATAGGGATGAACCCCGTCGAAAATGGTGGTCGGAATCGTACGGTTGAATCGGGTCAAGCCGTGGGTCGACGGTGACCCGGTTCCAGTCAAACGGGTCTGACCCGATACTGTAGCATGATGACGTCATCATGCTGACGTCATGATGACGTCATCCTGTCAGATATTGTCAGACCAGGGACCAATCAGAACATGCCACGTGTCACCTGACAAGTGTCAGTGATGACGTCATGCTGACGTCAGCATGACGTCACTGCTGACGTCAGCAGTACTGTAGCAGCGTTGACCCACGCGTTGACCAGGCGCGTGGGGGCGAGTGTGAACAGTGATTTTGGTGGGGCCGGTACCATTTTCAAGGTTTCGACGATACGGATCCAATGGAGGTGGTTTCGTGTCGATCGGAGATCGTTATGTTGGTCAAAATGGGGTTTGAAGCACCGGGAATAGTGCCCGGGATGCGTTTTTGAGGCGGATCTGTTCTAGGGTCTTGGTATTGATATTATAGGGTCCTTAAGTAACCCTCAGGAATAATAATACAGGTTTATAGAGATCGTTGAGCAGCAAGGACCGAGTGTGAGTGGGCTGTTTGATTTATAAAAGGCTTGCATGCATAAACTGTTTTACTATTTCCACTGATGAGTCTTATGAACTGTTTATATATGTTATTACAATGTTTTGGGCATGAGACCCGTCTGGATTATATGTGGATTTTGTTTGGGATGTCCGGGGGACATAGGGTGAACTATACTGTTATTGTACTGTACTTTCCTACCTGTGTATATTGTCTCCTCCAGGGAGGGTCGTTGGCCTGGGTGGACCCTGGAGTAGTCACGGGGCTCTGACTGAGTGGAGTTGACCCCCGTTGGGCTGCTTACTCTCAGGAAGGCATGTTCATATACCTCGGGCAGTGACCGGGATACCGGGAGCTGATGTACCTAGAGAGTCTCGGGTGTGAGACCCTGAGTGGCAACGCGTAGCCTTAGAACCGTGACATCATTTGGGTTGGGTTTTACAGTGCACTGATATGTTAGTTTCACCTTACGATTATTATTGTGGTTCATTTGTTATGCTTACATTATAATATTATATTTTCACTGCATGCAAGATTTGGAAAACGGAGGGGTAAAACCTTATGATTATTTTCTTATTAAATTGATTTCTAAACTGTTATTTTTGGCCCACTCACCCTTGTTTTACTGACCCCTCCAGACCCTGACACGGCAATAGAGGAGGAAGATCCGGAGGAGGAGGCAGAGGTTTAGTTTGCCTAGCTGTGCACCTGTACACCCACTTGTGGGTAGGTTGAGCACCAAATAAATGTACTCTGACTAGTGTGCTCACATGTTGTATTTTACTTTCCCTTGTCTGACAGTATCACTTTAAACACTGTGTTTGTACGTTATCTATCTATGTGAGTCTTCGGTTTTTATTTAAGGGTACTTTTGGTATGTTTAGAGTCATTGTCAGACGGGAGCGGGTCACGTCCCCGGGTGGTCCCAGTGGGATTGGGACGGGTCCTGTCAGGATGTGCACAGTCATCGGTTACTATTCATTATTATATTATTATTTTAATCGAAGCCTCGGTTCGTTAATTCGTTTCCTTGACCATAACTTCGTCGTCGAATCTCTGATTTCGGCATGCCGCCTGTCATTAGATTCGTATCGACGAGACCTACGTAACGGTCCTTGGCCCTCGTCTATCAGACCTCCCGATCAAAAAGTCAACATTTGACCCCAATTGACCAAAATTACCAAAATACCCCTCAACTTCCGAACATCATAACTTTCTCCTCGAATGTCGGAATCGAACGTGCCGCCTGTCTATGAACTCGTGACGTCCCGAACTACTTCACGGTCATCGGTCAAAGTCTGTTTCACAGCCCGATCAAAAAGTCAACATTTTGCCCACGACCAAGGGCAAAACGGTCATTTTGCACATTTTGTCCGATTCCGCCCTACTAACCACCGTTCAACCCCACTAATCAAGATTAGTGACTAATCTAATCCCGGAATTCGGGACGGGTCGTTACATAATAGGACATGATGATATACAATGTGTGAATCAAATTAGAATGGATAGGAGAACGTTTCATTCTCTATGTCAGTTGCTTCATGATGATGGAAGAGTAAAAACAAACGGTTCAGTAACAATGGAAGAACAAGTATATATGTTTTTACATATACTTGCACATCATGTAAAGAACCGAACCATGGGAAGTAAGTTTAACAGATCAGGGGAGACTATAAGTAGGAATTTCAATTCAGTCCTAAATGGAGTGCTAAGGCTACAAGGTACACTATTGAAGGTGCTAGAACCCATTGCTAATAACTACCCAAATCAAAGATGGAGGTGGTTTGAGGTAATTTTAAATTACTTAATCAATATTAGTGTAACGACCCGTCCCGAATTTCATGATTAGATTAGTGACTAATCACGATTAGTGAGGCTAATCCGTGATTAGTAGAGCGAAATCGGACGAACGATGCGAAATGACCGTTTTGCCCTTGGTGGTGGCAAAACGTTGACTTTTCATTCGGGCGGTCAAATGGACTTTGACCAATGACCGTGACGTAGTTCGTGACGTCACGAGTTCATAGACAGGTGGCACGTTCAATTCCGACGTTCGAAGAGGAAGTTATGACGTTCGGAAGTTTAGGGGCATTTTGGTAATTTTAGATAAAAGGGGGTCAAATGTTGACTTTTTGACCAAGAGGTCCGATGGCCGAGGGCCGAAGACCGTTGCGTAAGTGAGGACGATACGAATCCGTAGACAGGTGGCACGTCGAATTTGGACGTTCGACGGCGAAGTTACGGTTCACGGAAGTTCCCGGTTACTATTCATGATGGCACGTTTTACGAGACAAAAAGTGCAGTTTGTCTTTAGTGGGCCCAGTTTCTTTTTAGCAACCAATGGATGAGTGACAAGTGTCACTCATCCACTGGACAACACATTACATACATGCACTTCACCGTGCATTTTCATTTTCTTCGTTCAAACACAACCCACCCGATCTCACCATTTTCTCTCATTCCCGTGCAACCCAAACCCAGCCAACCATCACCCATGACCAGGCAGAGGACCAGGGAGATCGAGGGAGCTGAGGTGGCTAGCCTGGAGGCCTGAACCGCCGCCCACGGCGGCGAGAGGAGGAGAAACCCGAACGGGTACCCGGTTAGCCTATTTTAATCCATTTTTCCATTGTCGTTGTTATGGTTAGTTTTTAATGGTTTTAATGAGTCCATTAGGTTGCTAGGGACATTTTAGGAAGGTTTTGGTGGTGGTTGACGGCCGAGCAGCCGTGTAGGCTGATCGGGAAAAATCGAACCGTGAGGTTCAAATTGGACCGGTCGGATTTCGTAGGTTTTAGGTTGTTTAGTTAATTAGGATTGATAGGAAATGAAAAAATAGGAATTTAGGAGTTGGAATGGAAGCAAACGGACCGAAAATGAGGGAGAAGGAGACCTGGACCGGTTACGCCGGTCCAAGTTGCAGGAAAAACTGAACCGGACCGGTCTGACCGATGTAGGGGATGACAGGTGACGTCATCCTGCTGACGTCATCATGTCAGGGATAACGTCAGCATTGTCAGATCTGACAATGTCAGCTGACCTGTCAGAAAATTGGCCAATAGGAGTGCGACACATGTCACATGTCAGTGCACAGTCAGCACTGATATGTCAGTGACGTGGCCCAATCAGGGGCTGACACGTGGCACTGACGTGGACCAGTGCCGTGATGACACGTGGCACATGTCAAACTGCCACGTGGCACTGAAAGCACAGTGACGTGGACCAATGGGAGCATGACACGTGGCACATGTCAGAGTCTGACATGTCAGACCTGACAGCTGTCAGATGACGTCAGCGATGACGTCAGCAGGTACTGTAGCGGCGCGTGAAGCCCACGCGCAGCCACTTCAGGCGACGCGTGAGGGCGCGTTGCAGGGAATCTTGGGAAGGTTCCAACATACGAAATCATCTATTCGATGTAACGAACATTTTGGGACTGGTTTCGTATCAATCGGACACCGTCTCGATATGTTTCGGGGCATCGGAAGGTTTAGGTTCGGTTTTAAAAATAGTTAAAAATACGGGAAAATTACGGGGCTTTAGTGGGAGGTTAATTAAGTAGTTAGTAACCTTCTATTATGATTTGGACAGGTTTGGGAGTCCCGGTGACGGTGATCGGCTCGAGGAGCCGTATGGCACGCAAATCGAAGCGGCAGCTCGGACGGTCTGTGAGTGGACCTTGTTTTCTAAATTGGTGCATGCATAAATGTTTATTATATGTTTTATTACTTGTTTGATGATGCCATGGGTGCATTTGTATGTGGTTACGTATAAGCACATATTTCGAGTTTCGGCCTTATACGGTGCTTATACGGGTCTGTATTTCCTTATTGGTTTTAATGAAATGGTTTTGGATTTATAAAAAGATAAACTCGGGTATGAGATCCATTTGGTTTTGTCTCGGGCATATGACCCCAGATTTCGGGCACGGTGCCCAGCTGATGTCCTATGTTCGGGCACGAGACCCAGTCACTTTACGGCTTTGATTTCAGGTCAGGTCAGGGAACTTTAAATGGATTCCCAGGTTCATGACGGTTTAGGGGAACCGGCATGAACTCTTGTTATGGTATTATGGTTCATGACGGTTTATGGGAACCGGCATGAACCCTTGTTGGTTATTACGGTACATGACGGTTTATGGGAACCGGCATGAACCCTTGTTGGTTATTACGGTACATGACGGTTTATGGGAACCGGCATGTTACCTCGGTTATGTTATTATGGATCATGACGGTTCAGGGGAACCGGGCATGGATATTATGTTATGTATATATATGTTCATCTACCTTCCTTTACATGTTCTACTATCTCCTCCGGGGAGGGTCGTTGGCCTGGGTGGACCCCGGAGTAGTCACGGAGCACCGACTGAGTGGAGTCACCCCCCAGTTGGGTTCCTTACTCTCAGGAAGGCTATGGTTACTATTACCTCGGGTAGGGTCAGTGGTCTGCGGACATTGACCTTGACTTTGAGAAGACTCGGATTGAGACCCGGGTAGCACGCGCGTAGCTTTGGATACCGTGACAGGATTGGTTGTGTGACTTATATGTATATATGATATATGATATGTGGTGTGCACAGGTGTGCACAGAATTTGAGCAGTGGCTCGTGTACTTGGTTTCTTTATGGCTTGGGGCCGAGTCCCTTATGGATTTGGGCAGTGGCCCGTATGGTCGTTTTCATTGTGGTCCTTTCGACCTTGGTTTATATCTGCTTTGGGCTTAGTCCCACATATGGTTTGTTTTGGATAAATGGTTTTCGAATGCATGCATACTTTTTAGTGGAGGGTATAAATGTCTTATAAAATGTTTTTATAAACTTTTGTTTTGTCCACTCACAGTTTTTAATGTTTTGACTGCCCTTCAGGTTGACATCAGATGTGGACTGTAGCAGAGACCGAGATATCACATACC
This sequence comes from Prinsepia uniflora, assembly GCA_032719365.1. Taxonomy (NCBI): domain Eukaryota; kingdom Viridiplantae; phylum Streptophyta; class Magnoliopsida; order Rosales; family Rosaceae; genus Prinsepia; species Prinsepia uniflora. Next base: position 70,958,272 of record CM064869.1, read on the forward strand.
TCCTCCGGATCCTGGCGTACTCTGATAGTCCGGGAGGGCAAAGGTAGGAAAGATCCCTTGTCTGACACTTCGTGTCAGACGGGAGCAGGGTCATCCCGCACTAATCCCGGGGGGATTGGGATGTGTCCTGTCAATTAGTATTTTTTTTTGTGGAAGTTTACTTTACTAATGATTTTGTACTTGCATAGAATTGTTTGGGGGCCTTGGATGGCACTTACATTAGGGTTCGGGTACCCGAACCAGATAAGCCAAGATATCGAACAAGGAAAGGTGAGATAGCAACCAATATGTTGGGAGTTTGCACTCCGGATATGAAGTTTATATTTGTGTTACCAGGTTGGGAAGGTTCAACTTCTGATTCTAGAGTACTTAGAGATGCGATAAGTAGACCAACCGGATTAAAAGTTCCTACTGGTACTGACAATGACTATTTGTGTTCTTATATTAGTAACATTCAACTAGGTATTTCCTTATATTCATACTATTATTTTAATTTCTAGGGTGTTACTACCTTGTGGATGGTGGGTACACGAATGGTGAAGGATACCTTGCACAGTATAGGGGAGTATGATATCATCTTTCAGAATGGAGAAATAGAAGGGCACCTTCGCATCATGAGGAGTATTTCAATATGAAATAGGCTGCAGCAAGAAATGTAATTGAGAGATGTTTTGGGTTACTTAAGATGCGTTGGGCAATATTGAGAAGTCCATCTCTTTTTCCAGTTAGAACTCAATTTAAAATTATGACAGCTTGTTGCCTATTGCATAATCTAATTAGAGGCGAGATGTCCCTTGATCCAATGGACAACAAAATGAATAGTGCAGAAAATGATGAAACTGTGCAAGATAACGATATCATTAGTACTATTGAACCTTCAAACCAATGAACTACATGGAGAGACACTTTGACAATGCAAATGTCAGGACCCGACCCTCTTCTGTCAGGTCCCGATTCATCTAGCACGATATTGTCCGCTTTGGGCCTCCTTGCCCTTGCCCTCACGGTTTTGTTTTCGGGAGCTCACGGTGCAACTTCCCAGGGGGTCACCCATCTGGAATTGCACCAGCCTCAACTCGCTTAACTTTGGGGTTCCAATCCCCCCCAAAGCCACTGAGCTCCCAAAAGGCCTCATGCTAGATAGGTGTGTGCCTACACCTTTAAGGCACACCACCATTCCCTTCCCAGACCATTCCCCCATCGCAGGAATGTGGGATTGTTCACCGTTCCCTCCAGGACACGGGTCTTACAATCCACCCCCCTTAGGACCCAGCGTCCTCGCTGGCACACTTCCCGGTCGGGGTCTGACTCTGATACCAAATTGTCAGGACCCGACCCTCTTCTGTCAGGTCCCGATTCATCTAGCACGATATTGTCCGCTTTGGGCCTCCTTGCCCTTGCCCTCACGGTTTTGTTTTCGGGAGCTCACGGTGCAACTTCCCAGGGGGTCACCCATCTGGAATTGCACCAGCCTCAACTCGCTTAACTTTGGGGTTCCAATCCCCCCAAAGCCACTGAGCTCCCAAAAGGCCTCATGCTAGATAGGTGTGTGCCTACACCTTTAAGGCACACCACCATTCCCTTCCCAGACCATTCCCCCCTCGCAGGAATGTGGGATTGTTCACCGTTCCCTCCAGGACACGGGTCTTACAGCAAATGTACAATGAATGGATTAAACAACTGTGATTTGAGTATGTTTTTAATAATTTCGTGGTAGAATAAGTTTGAAGATATTAATTATTTTGATTATCTATCTTTGTTATGTATTGTTAATCTTTATTCATTATTTATATATCTATAATGTGTACGAATTTCAGGAATGGAAAGTGGACAAACTAATCAAGGAAAAGGAAGCAGTATGGAGAAAAAATGAAGAAGAGGTATTGCTATCGATATTGGAGAATGTAGTCAACCATGGTAAGCGATGTGATAATGACTCTTTCAAATCAGGAACAATGGTCGAGTTCGAAAAAATTATAAACGAAAAACGCCCTAATGTAAATATAAAGGCGAGTCCACATATTGAATCCAAAATGAGAAGGTGAAAAAATGAATATGGGATAATTTATGACATGGCTAATAAAAGTGGTTTTTCCTGGAATGATGCATGGAAATGCATTGAAGTTGATAGCAAAGAGGTGTGAGAAGTTTATGTTCAGGTTAGTAAAAGAAATTTCACTCATATAAGTATAAAATTATTAAATTTTACTAGCTTTGTCATTTAAAATAATATTATTAAAATTCCCAGTATGAAATCTTATATATATAGTATGTGCACACACATGTTTCTTTTTATGCTTTTGATGTATTTTTAATTTTCATGCAGCATAATCCAGATGCGGAAAATTGGTTAGGAAAGAGTTATCCCTTGTATGATCGCTTAAAATTCATATTTGGGAAAGACCGAACAACCGAGGTAGGATCTGCAACTCCTTCGGAGATGATGGATGATCCTATTAATGAAGATCCTTATGAGGTAGATCCCGATCATTCTCCTTCTCTATCAACACCAATTGCTCAAAACTCTACTATTTCAACTAGTCGAAATAGAAAGCGATACCATATGATAATGATCAAAATGATTTTACTTTGGAATTTAAAGAAATGCTTATTGAATCTGTTGACCGATTGAGCCAAGTTTTAACAACTACACTTGGAAATGGATTGGAGCCCAAACCTGAAATTGCTTCTGAATTGGCAAAGATGGATTTGCCTATTGAAGATCAAATTACAGCGCTTAATATAATTTTTGAAAAACCACAGAATGAGAGAACATTCTTGTCATTGGAGGGTACAATGAGAGAAGCATTCGTGGTCATGCTACTTAAGCGAAGCAACCCTAATTGAGTCCAAATTTTATGAGAAGTTGATGAACTCAAAAACTTTTGATGCATCTTTGTTTTGATTATTGTACGAACTCTTTCTTTCATGCATATGGTTTTTTATGTATTTTCGAATGTTATTTAATGATGTTGAAGATGTGAGAATATTTTAAATTTGATGACATTGTGAAGCTTCTTAATTTGTTTTCCTATGCAACTGTTATTTAGATATATATATACATACTTGCCAAATATTTCATTAGGATGAACACCTTAAAAACGTAGTATAAAAAAAAATTCAAATAAAATATGTGCTTGGACTTAATCCACCTTTTATAATAAGAAACAATGATTTTATGTAAAAAAATAAATAAATTTGTGAACCTGCACTATACATAGTATGATATAACTAACCGTATAATATAGTCCGGTTCGTATAATATAGTCAGCATTTGAATCCGGTTGAACACCAAATACTTGACTAAATAGTCAGTCTATCCGGTAGACAGATTAGTCAATCCGACTGAAATAGTCAGTATAATACGGCGTACCAAACGAGCCCTTAATGTACCCCGACACTAGCATCTTTTTCTTTTGAGGGGGATGGAGGGCAATGAAAGTAAAAATAACTATACCTTTGCATTCGCCTACACACCCGAAGCTGCTCTTTAGAAGGAACAAAATCACCAGCCTTTAGACGAATAGTATAAGGAGGGCAGCATGTTCTTTCCATCTCAGGCTTGTAAAGGAAACAGCCAGATCTTCTCCAACCCCAGTCAAGAAGATCTAAAATATTAAATAGATAATTAAAAAGAAAAACAATACAAGAATATAACCTGTTAGAAGCCAGAAAAAGCCAACCTTGGTAGTCATTGATCGTAATGCTTTGTGCCCATAAACCTGGAAATTCGAATATATATATTAAGAATGTATTCAGAAATATTAAATTCATGTTAAAAATAGAAACAGAACTTGAGAGACAAATTTTGACTAATACAGTAATAGTTAGTATTGGCATAACATTAGTATATTTCACTGCTTGTGCTAAAAATTCTGAAATTGGCCTCCCTTTGAATTTTGGAAACCTCATAACAAATTTGCAAATTGATCAGAGTGAAATTCGAAATTGATATTCACTGAAATAAACACAATGATTCCAATCAGCAAATTGTTCGGAGGATTTTAAAACGATTAAGCGATGAAAGAACAACCGTATGATTGTCCATCTAAAAACCTAAAATTTCTACGTAGCTCCACTGCGAATAGCCAACTAAATCATATAATCAAATTCCTAAACTTGCTCAAATTTAATTAGCAAGATTGATCAGCCAAATTATGAACTTAGAAGCAAAAAATTATGATTGAGAGTTGATTAAAAAGCGGACCGTGAGAGATGCTGGAGCGCGCAGGAGATTTGCAGTAACCGCAAGATCTTTTGTTTTTACCATAATCGACCACCACGCTTTCTCCTCTGTTACTGTTGCTGCTGGTTCTGCGGCTACTGCTTCCCTCGCTCCTCTTCATCTTCCCCGCCATTTTCCGATTCCGTCCTCTCACCTCATCTCTGCTTCTGCATCATCGGAGATTCTGGACTTTCGGTACTTTTCAACGGCGATACTGATCTCGCCGGACGACTTGTTAATTCATTTGTATATCTGGCTTCATCAAATGCATCATACCAGCAGATTTCAAACTTTAACAATTGAACAAAGAACAAAAAAAAAAAATGAAATATTGGTATCATTTCAGTATAATATATAAATGTTGGAATCATTTCTAGCTCAATCCAGATGCGTTTTCTATTAGCCTTAAAAAAAATTGAAATATATTTTTATTCACCAATCAAAATTACTCCTATTGTTAAAAAAACAAATAAATTTTGCAAGAAAAAATGTATATTTGTAATGACACATGTTTTTTGCCTAAATAAGGTGGCATTACAAATGCAAATTAAATCTTTTAATTAAGATAGTTTCACTGTCGAGATTCCTATACAAAATATAGCGTAACTTGGACTAGAGTATGATTCGCGGGAAACCCAAACAAAACCAATGTTCATATGGGTTTTGTGTAAAGTAAACCAAGAAAATCCTTGAAAGTGAAACGCTCGCCAGGAGAATTACATAAGAATACAGGGGCATAACTGCAATTACACCACTTCGAAAATTCAAAACAAAAAGGAAATAAATTAATTAGGAGGGCATTATCGTGATTATCTATCAACCAAACTAAACGCCACAGCCTGAAAACGTAGCCTTTAAGTGACAGAAACGACGAGACCTGCACGTTGCACCTCCGTTCATATTCCCAATTTCGGACTCCAAATCTCCATAAAATTACCATTCAATGCCAATCCTCTTCCCCCTTACAGTCTCTCTCTACTGAATATCTCCGATCTTCATAGGTTTCTCTCTACAACTTCCCCTCGCCTCACCACCAAGACTTCAGCTTCCCAACAATGGCGGTTCCTTCAAGCTCAATCTCACTCGACCTCCGTTCCTCAACAATGGCGGCTTCCTATAGCTCAGGACTGTTCAAGCCTTCGTCTTTCTCAGCCTTCTCATAGTCTTATACAGCTTTCCCGATTGCAAGATAGTGGAGACTAAATGAAAATTCGTAGTTTCGAATTTGTGGACTGATTGACCCTCGGTTTCAGATCTAACGGCTGCTGAGCTTCGTTTAGAGACGACGGAAACACGTTCTCGGTGAAATTAATGTTGGCGGTGGCTGGAAATTAGGTTTTAGTTTGTTTTTATAATTCATTGATCTGTGATTATTGGGCAGAGTGTTGGGTTGCGTGGATTTTGCGTTGGCACGATGAATCGTAGTTTTAGGGCTCAGGAATCCCAAATGCAAGCGATGATGAAGCAGAGGCAGCAGCTCAGAGCCTCAGTGAGGAAGGAGAAGGAAGAAGAGCTCGCTTTGTTCCTAGAGATGAAGAAGCGCGAGAAGGAACGAAACGAGCTTCTTCTCAACAACTCTGAAGAGTTTGATGCACCATTAGGTACTCTTTGGGTCGAAATAATTTAGATTTTGGAGTGCAATTTGGGATTTGAAAGTTTGATTTCTTGAATCTTATATTGTGGATTTTTGCTTGAAGTAATACCGTCATAGTCTAATACTTAGGCTGAATTCGTTAAAAATGTGGCTATTTTTGGCATGTATGGTTATCGAGGTTGTTTCTTATTTGGTAACTTCGACATTGCAGGGTCTAACCCTGGAACTTCTCCCATTTTCAATATTTCCTCATCAATGCAAGCACCTCCACGCAAGACTGTTGCCGATGATTTTCTCAATTCTGAGAATGATAAAAATGATTATGATTGGTAATGAGATAGTTCTTTTACATTGCAAAAATTTCAGCGTTCTGGTAGAAAGGGAGTTAGTATAAATATCAACCCAACTTTAAACTTCATTTTATAATGTCTCTATGATTATGGTTCTGATTTTGTACATTATGGAAGTTTTACATCGGGCTTTACAGTGCTTTGAATTTTGGATGGTTGTAGATTTTCCATTTTGTTCCAGTTGTACCTTTCATATGATATATTTTGGACACGGTCTTAAAGTATAGTAAGACACTTGTGATACTGCACAGGGAGGGCATTTCTGTTGATTGGATGCCGAATGGGAATTGTTTGATGACTTTCAAGGTGGCCAAAACCTGCTGGCTATCCTTGGTTTTTCTTATAATAATACATTCACCATTATAAATTTATAAGATTTGCATATGTATGCAATGTTGGGGATGTGAACTAGAAAAGACTGCATGGCCAGGGGTTTTTCTTGGTACTGAAGTAGAAGTCTCTACAGACTTGCAGTTTCATTCTTAGAAACTTATTTAATTGCGTTTAGCAGATAATGCCATTACGTACAGATAAGTTTTGTCTATTTTGGTATTAATTTTTATTCCTTTTTCCAAAATTTATTTATTCTCCTTTCAGGCTTTTAACTCCACCTGGGACTCCTCTTTTTCCATCATTGGAGATGGAAGCACATAAGACGATGATGAGTCAGCTTGGAACTCCAAAGGCTCGTCCCACTGCACTGAAATCTAGAGTAAGCATTTACCTAAATGCATGAGCTGGGTTGTAACTTAAGTTCTGTGATGTTTGTAATTTTTTAGTATGTGTGTTTTAGTTTATAGACTTGGGATTAGCATCTTTCATGTAGAACTTGATTTCGATGACATTCATCTTTTCTTTGCCAAGTAATAGTTATGCTCGTCTGTTGGTAATCTTTCAAAAAACAAGGGTTGTGTTACAAAGCAGAAAATTTGCACAATATTCCACAGGATATGAAGTTAATTGCCACTTTAATGAACATGTGAACTTAAACATATAAAGAAAAGTTATGATGCTGAACTTAGAAACTGCATTTAAGAGGAACATATCCAGCCTGTAACATCTAAGGTATTAGGTTTCTGTAATTCATGCAAATAATGATACTGCTTCTTTCATTTATCCGTCAACTCATGGTAATTTCATTTCAAGATTTGCTATTTCCAAATTACGTAAGTTTGACGTCATGTTACTGTCATTTTTTTTAATATGGTCGTAGTTAGCAAACCCCCAGCTGGAGCCTGCTATGTCTAAACAACCAACTTCTTCCCCGGGGTTGAGCTCTTCAAGTTCAGGGGCCCGGAGGCCCTCATCCTCTGGAGGTCCTGGATCAAGGCCTGCAACACCAACTGGACGACCCACATTAAATTCAGTGCCTAGACCTTCAAGATCATCAACTCCTACTTCTCGAGCTACCTTGCCATTAAACAGGTCCACAAATTGTGCTGCTAAGCCCACAGTTTCCACTACTAAATCTGCAATGCCTGCAACTAAATCTGCAGTTCCTGTGACTAAGTCTACTGTTCCTACAACTAAATCTACTATTCCCTCAAGGTCCTCTACACCGTCAAGGTCTACCACAAGATCTTCAACTCCGTCAAGGTCGACAGCAAGATCTTCAACACCAACTGCCAGACCCACTGTACCCCCACCCAAGCCTGCATCAAGAGCAGCAACACCAACTCGCCGACCATCCATGCCATCAACTACACCTAGTATATCAGCTCCTCCATCAAAGCCATCTCCTTCAGTTTCCAAGCCAGTTCCTGCAGCAGCAAGAAATCCAGTGCCATCACGCGGTGCGTCCCCAACAGTGAAATCTAGGCCATGGAAGCCCTCAGAAATGCCTGGTTTCTCACTTGATGCCCCACCAAATTTAAGGACGACACTTCCTGACAGACCACTTTCAGCTTCAAGAGGTAGGCCTGGTGCTCCCAGTTCCAGATCTTCCTCGGTTGAGCCTGGTTCTAATGGTAGACCAAGACGACAATCGTGCTCTCCTTCAAGAGGACGGGCTCCCAATGGCATTAGTCATGCAAGTGGAAGCTCTGTTCCTGCATTCAGTCGTGGGCATTCTAAAGTAAACGACAATGTGAGCCCTGTTTTAATGGGAACAAGAATGGTTGAGAGGGTAATAAATATGCGGAAACTAGCACCACCAAAGCAAGAGGACAAACATTCTCCTCATGGTAACCACTCTGTGAGTGGGAAGTCAATTTCATCCCCAGACAGCTCAGGTTTTGGTAGAACACTCTCAAAGAAATCCCTTGATATGGCAATACGTCACATGGTAAGCATAACTTTACATTTTACTGGTTGGTTTGTCTTAATGCAAATTTTGTATGTTAGCTTTGTGGAAGTATTTCATATTCTCGGAGGCCGATAGTTTTTCTTCCCTCCAAGTATTCTTGCTAACTAGTCAGAATTTACTGGAATTTAGAGAAAATGGTGTGATTCAAGTTTGGTATAGTTCCTATTTCCTGATTCAACTGTTGGCTGCAGGACATAAGGCGAAGTATTCCGGGTAATTTAAGGCCATTGATGACAAATATTCCTGCATCATCTATGTACAGCGTGAGATCAGGGCCTGCAAGAAGCAGAACGGTTAGTGTTTCAGATTCTCCTCTTGCCACTAGCAGTAATGCTAGCTCTGAGGTTAGTGTAAACAACAATGGCCTTTGTTTAGAGGGGAGTGAAGTAGAAGATAATGGGAGTGAAAGAGGTGGTCGGTCTCCAGGCAGTATGCGCGGTAGGTAATGATTTCGGAGGCCTACCATCCCACATAGACTGCATTTCTAATGTGGATTTTTATTTTGAGTTCCAGCCCTCTTGATAGTTAGAAGAAAGCCGATTTCCTGAGATAACTGACCAGAATTATGCCTCTATGCTTAATGTAAAGTTTATTGCAAATGCCGGCGATTATGTAATTCATGATATTTATAATATTAGGAAGTCTAGTTATGTTCGGAACAGCCTTATTTGTAGTGAAAAGGATCCTGATATTGCAACGTGCCTTGTTTTTCTGTAAAATGTGAGGCGAATTTTTGGATCAAACTGGATGAGTGAGTGTCCTTTGTTTTTCAAGTCCTGGGTTTCTTCCAGTGCCTCGAACTTTATTGGACCACCCGTGTTAATGTATTGAATATCGCAAAAGGATATATGTGCTGAAGAATTTCTAACCCAAATTTCAGAAATTGGGCCACTTTGAGATCGATTCTGATGATGTGATTGCAAAGGAAATAGGTCTATCGTTGTGATTCGTGTATCTTCAGGACCACGACGTCCCGTAATGGACCACATAAATTCAATGAAATCCGGATGCTTAATCATTTCAGCTAAAAATGAATTCATATTTAAGTTAAATTATAATTAAAATAATTCGAAAGTTAGATATTTTAAGTTAAGTGCACTTTGAATTCACACTAATGTTATACTTTTTATTTTTTTTTAGCAATGCTATTTGGACTTTCTAAATTGATTAAATTTAGTGGTCATGTTGATGTGACAATGAATGATCTAATATAAATATAGAATAATTTTAATTATTAAAATAATATCATTCATTGATTATCACATCAACATAATCACGGTCAATTTATAGAGTTCAAATAGCATTATTATTTTTTTTTTCCAGAAACTGATTCACGAGGGGTGGAATTCATACTAATGTTATACTTTGTATCTGGTTATTTCTTCATTTAACATTCTGAAATTGATTCACTCAACTTGTTTTAAATAAGGTAAAAAACAATTTTTTGACAAGCTGTCACACTTAATCCACTGTAAAGTGCAACGGTTGGGACCCACAACTACAGACTCGCCAATTAGAGAGCTCTTTCTCAATTGATGAAAATGGAGATGGTCCTGATGGATGAAATTAATTAAACCAATTGAACCAATGAAATTGATTGAATTTTGATGGAGCACGTGCGGAAAACTCAATTTTATTTGTGTCAAAGCGTAGAAGAGAGAGACATGGCAGCTGCAGATTGAAAAAAAAAAAACCCGATACAGATCAATTAGAAGTCCAAGGCTTCTCCGATTCGATTTTTGCCTGTGAAATAGTTCACCCAAGGACTTTTTCTCTTCCTTCTCGGTGGTTTTGGTCCTTCGAATTCTGCTTCCCTGCTCAAAATTTCAGTCACCCACTTCCTTTTTTTTTGTCTCCGTCACCTCACGATTTCTTGGGTAATTCCTTGGTAAGTTGCAATTGAAATATTTCATGGGTACATTCTATTGAATTGAATAGCAAACACCAAATCTTGACCATTTCCTCCTTTTCTCTCCCCTGCTATATCACAGTTATTTGGGCAAACTCCATTGAATTGAATTGAATAGAAAACACCAAAAACAAGGAAGGCACCGGGAACGTCGTCTATGAGAACCATTCTGTCAAAACTCTCGTGTCCATCGGCTGAGGCAATGACACAATATCAAACACCTTTGCTTCAATGGCATCCCAACCCAGTACGCGTAGATCCTTCATCGATTCTCCCAATAAATTAGCCAGTCTCTACAACTTCCATGGCCTTGATCTTGACTGGGAGTACCCCAACGGCGCGACCCCACATGACCAACTTCGGCACCCTTCTTACCGAGCTCCGAGCTGTTGTGGCCAACGAGGCAGAGGCATCTACAAACACCCCCTTGCTATTATCCGATGCTGTATTCTGTTCTGCATATTCCTTCACCATATATTACCCAATTCAATCCATATCAAATAGTTTGGATTGGATCAATGTAATGACTTAAGACTTCTATGGGTTGAATTATGACTCAAGCAGAGACGGCACAGCACCGCCAGCGGCGCTGTACGGCGCAACAACCGGCCAGATTGTAGTGGATGGGAGAGGCAGGGCATGCAAGATGGTAGATTTGGTCAACTTCGAGTAGAAAAGGCTCAACTCAACAGGTGTGCGAGCTTGACGGAGGGCGTTTCGGTGGGTGGCGAAGATGTCGACAACCATGGCATTGGCTTTTGAGTCCTCTTTCCTTTTGGATCTCACATGTGCCTCGCACTGGGGTCTGCAGCTCTTGGAACTTGTTCGGAGCCAAGTCCACGGAGAAGAAGACTGTTGAAGTTCCATAATTGCCCTTTATTCATTTAGCGTAATTTAATTCAGGTAGGCATCAAGTAGTCATTTTAACATCAAATTGAATGAGGGTAACGGAAAGGAGTTAACCAGGCAATTCGGCTGTTTCAAGATGTTGTTTCAAGATCTTAAGTGAACAAATAATTAATCAAAATTGTAAAGTGTGATATTAGTACGAATTTCAAGTGTACTTAACCTAAAAAGTAACTACCTTAAAAAAGTTTACTTTAACAATAATTTCTAAATTAGGGGTACAGTTTAAAATTTTTACGATTTGGTAAAATTTTAATTTAAAAAAAAAATCGAAGGGAAACTATTCCAATTCTAACCATTAATAACCGTTTGATTGGATCGATTTGAATAGTTTATGTATAATTTATTTACGAAAAAAGACTCCTCCAAAACATCAACGTGTCAAAATTTCATTATTCACCTCAATATTTCATTCATCTAGTTTAGAATTTCTTATATACACTTCAATAAAAAAAAAAATCAATATTTTAAATTTCAAATATGATAGATTATGCTTAACTATAATATAAATTAAAAAATAGTACAAATGAGTAAAAAATTAGCAAAATAAGGTCACTTGGAAATTAAAAGTAAGAATTATTAACTAATAAATAATATATATTAATAATTTTTTAACTATTGAATTGGAAGCTAACGAGTTTTAAAATAAAAATTCAAAATCAAACTTTTACTAATGACGATTTGATTTTATGATTTCGAGTGATTTACCAGTCACCACACCTAACTGTTATCCAATGTTCTGACCATCGAACAACATTTCAACAAAAACGACTATAAATTGTAACACATCATTTTTAAGTAACTGCGATAAGCAGAATTGACTAAAACACTGGCTGAGATATTATGATAAACCCCCTTTCTTTTGGGTCTGAGCCATGTCCCCTTTTGTTTCGCTTTTGTACATAGAAAACACGAACTTAAGGCACTGAATATACCCCTTAGAAAATGTCTTAACTAAACAAGAGAAACTCCACAATACTGCAAGGAAGTACTTGGCTACGGTGAAATAAGCCTGGCAAAGAAGGCCAGTCAAAATTACGAAGCAGCACCTACAGCCTCGGGGGCAGCTACCGCCACAGCTGCAGACTTGGGGGGAGCAGATGAAGTACTTGGTTTGCTGTCCTTGGCAGGGGCTGGTGCTGGTGGTGAAGGCTTAAGGTGGGGAGGTGTATTATGCTTCAATTTTAATAGTATCTGCCTCATCCTTGAAAGTTCAGTTGGCTTTCCAGGCTTTGGACCTTGTACAACGACAATGCCAGGCTTCTTTTCCTGATCCTTCTTCCCTCTCTTCTTCTCAATCGTCGGCACCTCATTGGGAATGAGATCGGCAACCGCCTTCCAGTAGTTCTTGTCTACCTCAGCATGAAACTTCTCTTGATTGGCCAGGAACAGCTAACAAACGCAAAAAAAGGCAAGTTCAAAACAATGTATGACAGGAATATATTTAAATCCTTATCTCCTTTTACCTCAGAAGTAGGACGTGTATGATAGGTATGGATCATAATGGATACCAAAAGGTATGGATCATAATGTATACCAAAAGGTATGGATCATAATGGATACCAAAATGTATGGATCATAGAGGATACCATAAGGAGAAAGTCCAAGAAAGTCCAAACTAGATCTTCAATTAAGAAAGCAATGACACTTGAAATACCCAAACATTATCCAGAGTTCTCTATAGTAATGTATTACTCAGAATATACATGCAATTAGCTGCTGATGCTGAACACAGGTTGAAAAATTAGTTACCAACATCTTTACTGAAAAGAAAGGCACTAAGTAAATTAAAACCTTAACAAAGGAGGTAGTTCTGCTTGGGTTAAGTGGAAAGGAACAAGTATCATAGGAATTCCACATTCCTAGTAATATTTGTTTCACAGTGAGGCCCAGCAAGGAAACATCATAGATGATTCAAGAAGCCATTCCTAAATGTGATCAAACTTAGTTGAATAGCGATCAGTTCAGTCTCAGTAGAGAGGAAAGAAATTCAAATGACCTTGTAATTTATGAAAAACCAAGTTGTGTGGATGTGGGGAACTAAGTGCCAACAAGATGTGGGTCTTCTTCTACGATGCCTATTTCAACCAATTATTCAATTATATAATGAACCAGAAATGCAAGAGTGAATGCTACATGAAATCAATACACTACCAGGATCAGCTTTAAAGGCTCATTATACATGCCAACCAAAAACTTAAAACTGAGGTAGTGAAGCAAGTAGTCAAGATAATACTCGAAGAGCTCATTTAAAAAAAAAAAAGAATAGTGTCAACTGCCAAGTACATATTTTCTGAAAGAGTGAAAGCTAATTTGATCTAACCTTTTCCCTTTCTCTGTTAGCAGCTTTGTTATTTTCACAAGTGATCTTCCTCTTCTGGTAGAACTCAACCTTGAATTCATCTGCTTCCTCAATAATTTGAATCAGCAGCTCCTTTTCCCTCTTTTCCTTCTCCTCAAGCTGAATTGCATTCTGCCTGTGAATGTCACAAAAGTTAACTTTATGAGAAGTCCCTTACAACCTTACAAGCCACTTATATGGAAAAAACTAAAGCTTCTATTATTGATAGTTAACTACAAAATTCACAACAATCACAAACTTTTTTCGCTCCCGGATTGAGCTCCATATTGTTATGCGAAAATCAGCGTTAGAGATCAATATAATTTAACAAGTTAATGTCACTAACGTGATCACTGCTCACTAGGCATGCAATTCTTTGAAAACTACTGAAACAGCAATCAACACCAAATAAAACCCACTTTTTAAACTGAACTGTACAAAAGACTCAAAATTTAATTGCTCTACAGATATATTGGTTCAACTGCAAACAAGCCGAGTTTCAAAACCATACCTCCTCCATTCTCTAAGGGCGATGCCCTCCTCTGGCTGCATATCTGCCGGAGGCGGCAAAATTGGATCGTCCGATCCGCCGAACCCTCCCTCGAAGCCCTGGCCGTTCGATTCGGAATAGACTGATGGCGGAGACTGGGCCTCCTTCGCCGGCTGGGTAGCGAATACTTCGTCGACCTCGGAGCCATGGAAAATCGGCGAGCCAGTAGCCGAGTCCTTGAGTGACTCGGAGTCGCCAAAGTTAGTTGGGACGAAAGAGTCGAATCGCTGGGAAGGGAGTCGGGGGTCGTAGCCCAGGTAACCATCGTCATCGAACGGGCGAGTTGACCCGGTGGTCGGGATTGAGTCGTCTTCTGGTGTGAACGATTCCATGCTCAATGTAATGACTGACACGTACGGAGGCCTCTGTTCTATTTGCTAACCGAAATAATGCTTGCAAAGGCAACTCCACTATAGACATACCAGTAGTTGAGTTACGGTGGGCCGAAAAATGGGCTTTACTTTGAGAAGTGGGCTTAATTGCCTTGTTGATCCATACCAATTTTTTCCTTTATTTATTTTTATTTTTACCAATTTATTTATTTTTGAGTTTGGAGGAAAAATAAAACATTGATTTTTTTTTTTACTAATTACATCACCCTCCCTTATTATTTTCGAACAAAAAAGCCCATTGTTTTATGGATTACTTCAAGGCAAAGCAGATTTATTTTTAGCTTGTTAGGCTAAATGCAATAGTAACAGAAAAAATGATCTCAAAATGCACAAATAATAGATATTTACCTCAATGTGCTGCAAGAACATGTACATCATCAAGACCGTTGCACAAACTAACTGACGGTTTCTGACAGGACCCATCCTGATCCTCTAGGGACCACCCTGGAATGTGCCCTGCTCCCGTATGACAATTACCCTAGAGTGCCGAAAATACACTTAACAGATTAAAGTTTAATAAATAAAACAACCAATTTGAGTTCTACATTGTCAGATCAAGGATAAATATTTTACACAAAAATGAGCACATATGTCAGTTTACAAAATAGTGCTCCACCTACCCAAACATGTGTACAGGTGCGCAACACGAATATTTATGCATCAGCCTCTGGATCAGCGTCTACCTCGATGTCACAGGCTGGAGGGATCAAGAAAACATTTAAAGAGTGAGTGGACCGAACCATTTAAAGAGTGAGTGGACCGAACCATACGAAAACAAATAAAGGTTTTCCCCCTCAGTTTTCAAACATGCATGCATTCAACTCAAATCATAAGAAATGTAATCGAACCAATGAGCAATATAAATTAATATAAAACAGGATGTGTGAAATAGTAATAATACACCGTATAACCAATCCCCGGTATCTGAGATTCCTGACATCCCAGATGTCATTTTATCACAGTTCTAAGGCTACGCGTGTCAGGACCCGACTCATCTAGCACCATATTGTCCCCTTTGGGCATCGCCCTCACGGTTTTTTTTTTCGGGAGCCCATCATGGAATTGCACCAGCCTCAATCGCTTAACTTTGGGGTTCCAATCCCCCCCAAAGCCACTTGAACTCCCAAAAGGCCTAGTGCTAGATAGGTGTGTTCTTACACCTTTAAGGCACACCACCATCCTATTCCAGACCATTCCCCCTCGCAGGAATGTGGGATTGTTCACCGTTCCCTTCAGGACACGGGTCTTACAATCCACCCCCTTAGGGCCCAACGTCCTCGCTGGCACACTTTCCGATCGGGGTCTGGCTCTAATACCAAATTTTCAGGACCCAACACTCCTCGATTAGGACCCGACTCATCTAGCACCATATTGTCTGTTTTGGGCCTCGCCCTTACGGTTTTGTTTTCGGGAGCTCATGGTGCAACTTCCCGGGGGGTCACCCATCATGGAATTGTACTAGCCTCAATTCGCTTAACTTTGAGATTCCAATCCCCCCCAAAGGCACTTGAGCTCCCAAAATGCCTAGTGCTAGATAGGTGTGTGCATACACCTTCAAGGCACACCACCATCCTATTCCAGACCATTCCCCCTCGCAGGAATGTGGGATTGTTCACCGTTCCCTCTAGGACATGGGTCTTACAATGCGTTCCACCCGGGGTCTCTATCTTGAGTCCTCCCTAGGATCCACCAGTGTCCAGGTGATATCACCGGAAACTATCATGGGTGATATCCATATCTCGCAATCCTGATCCTGAGCTTCTCCTCGGAGCGGTCCCTCTCAAGCAATGAACCGTGACTACTCCAGGATACTAAGAGACGCCTGGAGGAGACAATAACCAATAAAGATGGTACGTACATTGTAATAGTAAAACTAGTGGAAATCATGTTTAAACCGTTTCTTAAAATCTCTGTTTGACTCCAAAACTAGTCAATATATAATCCAGACGAGTCTCAAACCCAAAGCATCGTAATACGTAAAACAGTCCATAATCGACATTTAAAATCCATAAGACCATCAATGAATGATACCAAAGTAATCCAATTAAAATCATATAATAAGAAGTTAAAAACAGTTATGTATGCATTCATTTTATAAACCAAATGTCCACTCATAGACGATACTCGCTGCGCTAAGGAACTGCGCTGTAACTGCCCCAAAGCTAAACCACAGTTTTCGGGCCTGTCGAAAACACATCTAAAGGTCACTAACAGACTCTACAAGTTCATTCTCAAAACCCCCAAAAAGTCTGATACCGGGAACGTGTCCGGAACGCGCATCCCCAAGTTTTAAATCCCTAAATGACCTATCAAACGATCTCTGATCGACCCAAAACCACCACCATTAGATCCGAATTATCGAAACCTTTCAAATGGAATCAATCTCACCTCAAAATACGTGCACATATGCCTCTACACGCGAGTCAAAGTCCCAATCAGCGTTGGTCAAAAGTCAATGCTGACATCAGAAAAAGTCAATGTTGACGTCATCAAGTCAACACTAACATCAGCATGACGTCATTGCTAACTTCAGCATGACGTCATCACTGCCGTCACCTTGACAGGTCTGACACATGCCAAGTGTCATGCGCTGACTAGTCCACGTGTCTCACACGTTAGTGCTAACTGGACCCTGATAAGTGCCACGTGGTAGCATCCCATTGGCCACTTGGCCTGATTGATAAGACCGTCCCAAATCCCCTAGGATTAACGTGGGACGTGCCTACTCCCGTATGACACGAAGTGTCAGATCAGGGATAATTCTGTCTCTAGCCCTCACCGGGGCTTCCCATAACGACCCGTCCCGAATTAACGGGATTAATTAAGGATTAATGACGGATTAGTGAGACTAATCGAGAATTAGACGAGGATTATCGGACGTTCAGGGCGAAATGACGATTTTGCTGGAGGATGACTTTGATGTCATCATCTTCAACTTTCCCTCATGTGGATTGATTAGGAAGGAGACGACAGTGATGTCAATTGGTTTGACTTGGAGATCAAATGATTTGTGGTGTCATGTCCAATGATGTGACATGTGAATACCCAAGACGAGACAGATCGAGTAACGTGAGGATGATCGAGATGACGGAAGCAATTATGACGATCGTGAGGTATTCAGACCGAGGCCTGGTCGTTATTGGAGTGAAATGCCTTACTGATTATGCTAAGCTAGGAACAGAAGAGAACTTTTAAGGATCCCTTAGCATAGTTGGTGAGATGACAGAGTTTGGAAGTGGGAGTAAAGGTGAGATGAGGACGATACGTAGGTATCAATCAGGAAGAGATGAATCGCCAATGCCTCGAGATGTATTTGAGAATAGACATTGTGTTGGATTGAGCCTCGCTTGTGACGCGTGATTGAACATCGGACAGATGAGTACTATGATCGGATGTGTTCCGACATATTGGTATAGTGACCAGACGTCGAATGCTCTGTGTGCTTGAGTAGAGTTAACAGAGAGGGTTCGGATAGTTGGTGAGCCGAGAGCTCAGGGCCGTGTGGACCAGTGGAACCCTAGTGCCTGTTTGTGTTTTCTGCTGAGACAAGTATTCGATTGGATTCCGTGTACACCCGGATGGGTGAGATGTCGACCCACAATCAACAGGATGAGTAGTCCGATGGTTGGGACTCGAGGTGAGTCTAGATGGCAGTGGAGATCTCTGAGTGACGTGAGATACGTTACAGCACGAGGACTCGAGAGCGAGTCGAGGTCAGAGTGTGCAGCGGGAGCACAGTGGAGCCGAGAGTACTAGTGGACTTAGTGACAGTGCCGGAGGTGAGTATCGCTCTGTGGGAGCAGTGGGATAGTTATCAAATCGGATGCTGATTAGGACATCAGTTTCGATTGTCGGATGAGAAGAACCATCAGACTGAAAAGTCAACTTGATGACTCTCGCAAGCCAACGATTGGAACGCAGCTAATGAGAGTTGAGATGAAGCTTGGGAGCTTTGGTGACAGTGCATACCGACGAGTAAGGCGTAGTGACAGATGTGTACTTGTACACGAGAGCGGCCGTGTGCTAATACACGATTGAATTTCCATAGTTGGCCGTGGAAGTCGGGTCAGTTTGAATTTCGAGGACGAAATTCTTGAAGAAGGGAAGATTGTAACGACCCGTCCCGAATTAACAGGATTAATTAAGGATTAATGACGGATTAGTGAGACTAATCGGGGATTAGACGAGGATTATCGGACGTTCAGGGCGAAATGATGATTTTGCTCTTAGAATGGGCAAAACGTTGACTTTTCGTTTGGAGGGTCAAATGGACCTTGGCCAATGACTGTGACATAGTTTGGGACGTCATGAGTTCATAGAAACATGACACGTTCGATTCCGACATCCGAGGAAGAAGTTGTGACGATCGGAAGTTCGAGGGCATTTTGATAAATTGGGTGAATAGGGGCCAATAGTTGACTTTTGAATCCGGAGGTCAAATGGCCGAGGGCCAAAGACCATTATGTAGATCACGACGATAAGAATCTGTAGACATGCGGCACGTCGAATTCGAACGTTCGACGGCGAAGTTACGGCTCACGAAAATTCGAACGTACTATTGCACGTTTTACGAGACGGAGACTATTTGGCAGCAAGTGGGGCCCAGATATTTGTCCCAAGGCCCAATGGATGAGTGACAAGTGTCACCCATCCATTGGACACCATTTT
Organism: Prinsepia uniflora; assembly: GCA_032719365.1. Taxonomy (NCBI): domain Eukaryota; kingdom Viridiplantae; phylum Streptophyta; class Magnoliopsida; order Rosales; family Rosaceae; genus Prinsepia; species Prinsepia uniflora. Next base: position 70,977,512 of record CM064869.1, read on the forward strand.
CCCTTCATGCATATCCCCTCCCTCCACATTGCATTGATCATTTTCTTCCTTTCCAAGCCCAAACCCGATCGACCTTCACCCCCGAAAACCAAACCCTTCTACCCTATGATCACTAGTGAGACCAAAGATACCGAGAGGAGGACCTGGTGGATGTGGTGGTTGGCCCAGGCAGAGCCTCCATGGACAGCAGAGGAGGAACTGATCGAGGTAATCGGTTTTACCCGATTTTGTCCATTTTCGATTTCTGTGATTATGGGTCGTTTTGGGTGATTCTAATAAGTTAAATAGGTTGTTAGGAAGTTAATAAGAAGGTTTTGGGAGTTGGTAGACGGCTGTGAATCCGCGGGAAGGTTTTGGAAATTTTGGACCACGAAGAAAATCTAGATCGTTTGGGTTTTGAAGGATTTAGGAGTTTTGATTGATTTAGTTAGGTTCCTAGGACAAAAATAGGAAGGATAGGATCGATTATGGTGGAAAATGGTGAAGATTGAACAGTGTAGGGGCTTGAACCGGTCACGCCGGTCCAGTTGCAGAGAAAACCAGACCGGACCGGTTCGGACCGGTCTGACCGAGGTAGGAGACGACACTGTAGTAGGCGCGTGGCTTCCACGCGCAGCCACTTCAGGCGGCGCGTACAGGCGCGAGGGGGAGAATCCAGGGAAGTTTCCAACATTTCAAATCATCTATTCGATGTAACGAACATTTTGGGGCTGGTTTCGTGTCAATCGGACATCGTTTCGATATAGTTCGGGCTGTCCGAAGGTTTCGGTGCGCGTTTAAAAATAGTTAAAATCTCGAAAAATTAGGGGGCTTTAGTGAGGAGTTAATTAAGTAGTTAGTAGCCCTATAAAGTGATTTGAACAGGTTTGGAAGTCCCAGTGATGACGATTGACCTGGGAGAGCCGTATTGCACGCGTATCGAGGCGGCAGCGCAGACGGTATGTGAGTGGACTTTCTTTCTGAAATCGATGCATGCACACATGTTTTATATGTGTTTTAATATGTGTTTTGGGATTCCTTGAGTGCATTTTGGTGTGTGTTTACGTATGGGCACGTACTTCGAGGTTTCTAGTTTTATACGAGCTTATACGCGCTTACGCTTTTGTTTTTCGTGAAATGGTTTTGAAAAGATAAAATTGGGCATGAGACCCATTTGGATTTGGTTTTGACTCAGGCATGAGACCCTATTGACGACCCGTGGGTCTGAGTCGTGGTCGCGACGGGTGCTGTGTGCACGGCGACGGACGACGTGACGCTCGCCTCCGGATTGAGATACGTTCCTTCCGGAGAGGTCACGATGCACGTCCCGTGGTTGAGAAGCCACTGGAGGCTCGACTTCAGAGTGCTGACGGTTTGGGATCAATCGGTGTCGTGTGCACCATGGTCTCGAGATGGTCGCGGCAGTGATGTGTTCACGGCGACATACCAGGATTGAGAGTGGTTCTGGATTGATGGTTGCACGCATCGCTATGATCGGGATCGTGACTGACCCTGAGATATCGGGCTTGATGCCCAGTTGATTTACGAGTTCGGGCTCGATGCCCAGTTATTGTGAAATTGGGCTAGAGGCCCTATTGAGTCCTATGTTCGGGCTGGAGGCCCATTTCCTTTGTGTTATCGGATGTGAGTCCCGTTTTTATGATTTTGTATACTGGTATGTATATACCCTCCTTACGAGATTATTGATTGGTCTCCTCCAGTCGTCAACCTGGAGAGTCACGATCCACAGACCAGAGTGGGTATCCCCATAGGGATCCCGTTCCAGGAGTGGGCGTTATGATGTGGTTCCGGACCAGATTCTGGAGAGATGATCGGACTAGGTCCGAAGATGAGCCTCCTAGATGGAGAATTCCTGGGAGAAGACTCGGAGCGAGACCTCGAGTAGTATGCATACTTATATAGATAGAGATATCGTGACTATATCGGGGATGTGTTCCCTAGGGGATGTGTGCCCCAAGTTGGCATCTTCTTCGGAAGTGCCTAGGATGGGTTATATATGTATATATGTGTATGTGGATGAGTTTTCACTGAGATGGCGTTGGGCCGAGACCCTCGCGTATTGGTTTTGGGCTGAGACCCATATGAGATGATTTTGGGATGAGTTCCCACGTGTTTTGGTTTGGGCGGAGGTCCTATGTGTTATTTGACTGATTTCGGGCTAAGGCCCAAATGTCAGGACCCATCCCAAATATCACCTCGATATCCGGGACGAACCCTGCTCCCGTTTGACAATCACACTTAAAGTACCAAAAGAACCTCAACATAACCATAGGCATAACTATCAGACAAGGGAGAAAATGTAATACAATCGTAACACAGAGCATAACGTTATACAAAACAGGCACAAAAGTCCTACTAGGCTAATCTCGCAACGGAAGAACGTCGTAAAGCCCTATGCCTCGGTCCCTACCTCAACGTTCACCCCAACGCTATCACCACGACCTGGAGGGTAAATTAAAACCAAAAAAGTGTGAGTGGACTAAAGAGAAATAAAAGTTCAAAACACGATTTAATAACAAAAGAGCTTAAAGAAAACAACAAGATTTTTCCCTCCATTTTAAAATAAAGTATGCATGCCTAACGAAGTATCAGAAAACCACAACATAAAACAGTATAACAAATATGCTAAAATCGTATCATAAAAACCAAATCCACTAATGTTAAAGTCCGGTCAAACCTGCTGGGTCTATCCGAGTCTTTAAACTCAAACTAGGCCTCAAATGTAATCCGAGTCTTTAAACTCCCGAGTCTTTAAACTCAACAGGCCTACGAGGGTAATAACAATATATCTGAGTCTTTAAACTCTCGAGTCTTTAAAATCAAACCGGGCCCGTCCCCCGTCCATCAGAATCCGGGTCTTTAAACCCATAAATCAGATCCAGAAAATTCAATCCAAAACCGATTGAAAACCAATTCTAATTCCATATCCAAACCCGAATCCGAAATCACCGGTCTGATGCCCTTCCGGCGTCCAGAACCGTCATTCCGAACCCAAATCCGGAATTCCACTTTTTCAACTTTAAAATCAAATCTCGCTTCTCGAAATCCAATTTTAAAACCAAAACCGTGATTCTCAAATCATGTATCAAAATCCACTTATAACCATCGGAAAAACGATTATAGATTGAACTCCCAAAAGCATAGCATCAAAATCAGAAATCAAGCCTTTTCTCGAAAAACGTGCGAAAGCTCGAAAATGTCTCGAAAAACGTGCAAGTAGCTCAACCACATATAACATCATTTAAAAAGCATAAAAACATGCTCAAAATCATAAAACATAAATAAAATCAGTTAGGCATGCTCGTTAAAAAAAAAGAAGGAGTCCACTCACAAGTCTGAAAGCGTCAATCGCGCTCCGTGCGCTCCTCAACCGTCTCAGGCGTCTCTCGTCCTGTCAATAGTCACAAAATAGGGTCACATTTACTTCAAATATGCTAACCCTAATTTCCCCAATTTTTTTCGGGAATTTAAACGTAATTTAAATTAAAACCCTAAACCGTCCGAATCTTCAAACTAACCAGAAACAACGTCAGATTAACCCGAAACCTGTCCCAATAGATTCGTTATCACATTTAGACTTAAAACCATGTTGGAAGGTTCCTCATAATCCTCCCCACGTGCCCCCATGCGCCGCCCAAAATGGCTGCGCGTGGGCCTCACGCGCCTGCACCAGTGCACTGTTCATCGTCGTCTTCAATGGGTGAACCGGTCTGAACCGGCGTACCCGGTTCTCTGATATTCCTCCATCATTTTCAACCTTTACAAACCCAAAAGGTTTGTCCAATTCCCAGAAACCCTTTCAAATCCTAAAATCCAGAAATCCTAGCCTCTAACCCGTCGTCCTCAACCTCGAAACAAAACAGCCCGAAACCCCCGTTTCGGTTCCCGGCCACCCAAACACTCCCCTGTCACGGCAACCACCTTAGACGACTCCTAGGAACCTCATGAGTCTCACACCACTCACCAAATCCCTCGACTCAGTCCCAAAAGCCACGACTTTTGGATTAAGTAAAACGGGAAAAACAGGGGATTTTGAGCTTACCGTTGATTTTTCCTCCGCCGCTCGCACCGCCGTGCACCACGGTGTCCACTGGGTCTCCTTCAGCCGTCCTAGCTCCCTCTCAGCCTGGATTGGATAGACACACGGCACAACCACCACCAATTTCCACGGCCCTCTCTGTTTCCCTGAAAAATCGAACCTCACAACCACCGTGATTTCGTGCACGATTCCACTTCCAAACACTCACCAGTTTCTCCTTCTTCTCTCTGTCACTCTCACAAAGCACAAAAACCTCACACACTCACTGACTCGATCAAGAACCTTCATCGCCTCACCTCTCTGTTTTTCTGTTCTTCGAACCAATGCACGGTTTAAAATCGTGCAACATATACCCGTGTCTAGATTAATCAACCTAGAAACCTCTAGGTCACTTCCACGTGTCCAATTTCCCATGGACCAAAACACAAATATCCAATCCCACTAATCCAACTGGCCTTATCTGATTGGACCTAAGGAGAAAAGACCAAATGCCCCTAGACTTAAAATTACCATTTTGCCCTTTAACTTTCCAGACCCATAACTATTCCGTCCGACGTCCGATGACAGCGTGCCGCCTGTCGTTGTACTCAGGAGGTCGAGACCTATCTAATGGTCGTCGGTCTACGTAAAAATCAAAAGTCCAACAAAAGTCGACCTTTTCCTCTATTTAGCCAAAATTACGGTAACACCCTCAATCTTCCGAACGTCATAACTTTTTCTCCGATTGCCCATATCGGACGTGCCACCTGTCTACGGACTCGTGACATCCTAAACTACATCACGGTCAATGGTCAACGCTCGTTCAACCTAAAAATCAAAAAGTCAACTTTTGGCACACTATTCACAAGGGAAAAATCGTCCTTTATACACAAATCTTTTACAAAATTACAATTGTACCCTTCTTGAAGGTACGGGTTGTTACACCAAATGGTTTGATGGTTCATGACGGTTTATGGGAACCAGGCATGAACCCTAGAAATGGTTTTCGAATGCATGCATATGTTTTTAATGAAGGGCATAAAGGTCTTTTATGAAATGTTTTTATAAAATAATTATTTTGTCCACTCACAGTTTTCGTGTTTTGAATACCTTTCAGGTTGATCGCGGATGCGGCTGTAGCAGAGACGAGACATTCACATTCCTCCTTCGGATCTTGGCGTACTCTGATAGCCCTGGTTGGGCAAAGGACGGAATTATCCCTGGTCTGACACGTCGTGTTAGACAGGAGCAGACACGTCTCACGCTAATCCCGAGGGATTTGGGAGGGGTCCTGTCACTTCCAAAGTACGCCAGGATCGTAGGAGGAAGAGTGTGATGTCTCGATCTCTGCTACTCTAGGTGACAGCGATCAACCTGCAGGGCATTCAAAACAGTAAAAGCTGTGAGTGGACAAAAATCAATCATTTAAATAAATACATTTTCACAAAATATACTTTATGCCTTTCACTCAAAACATGCAGGCATTCAAAAACCATTATCAAAATATTCACAAAATCATTAGGGTCTTGGCAGAAAACTGTAAATCAAACCATATGGGAACTCAGCCCAAATCAACATACGTGGGTCTCAGCCCAAAACTATATCCACGGTGAAATACCAAAACATAGAACCCAGGGTCGCTGCCCCCAAACCATTTTCCAAAACATAGAACACGGCGTCTCTGTCCCAAACTACTTTCCGTAAGAAAACCTCATACGTATAGGCATACGTATCACCCATCCGCGACACTTGCGAGAAGATGCCAACTTGGGGCATGATAGGTCCTCAAATAAGCATTATTTTATATTATTTTATACCCTTTATACTTGACTTTTAATATTAAAATATTAAATAAATAGATAAATTAATTTATTTTGTGTTATTTTTATTTAAATAAATAAAGTTTTCAATTTGGAGTATTTTAGCGAAAGAATCGTCTCGATCGGAATTATAACGAAGAAATTATGGACGAATTTCGGTGAAATATTACTAAATTAACTAATTAATTTAATTAAAACTGTGCAGCCCAATTGAACCCAAGCTGCAGCCCAACAGAAAAAAGAAAAAGAAAAAAATCCAGCCCAGTCCGCAAGCCCAACTGCCAGCCCACAACGTTGCCGGGCCCAGTCCGCAAGCCCAACCAGCGTCTCAGCGCCCCAGCCCAACAGATTCTCTTCGGCGCGCGCTCACCGAACGTTAATCATCCTCTTCAGTGCGCGCTTGCCGAAGACAGGCCCTTCTCTTCAGTCAGCGCATACCGAAGTCCACCTTCTCTTTTCAGTCGCTTCTAGCCGAAATTCCATTCCTCTTTTCAGCAGCTCTCTTCTGAATTATTTTCCAGCAGCTTCCACCCAATTTCCACCCAACTTCCACCCAAATTCCTTCCACTTTCCAACCCAATTTTGCAACTTTACAACTCAAACCACTTCTAAACATCATCACAAATCTTTACTACTCATCATTCCATTATTCCACATTTTTTATTGTATTTTTATATTATTTTTGATAGCTTTTTCCACCTATAAATATGGCTTCAATTCTTGTATTTTGGGAGTCCCCAATTAGTTTCATTCTTCCATTTCTTTCATTTTTCTTAGTTCTAGTTCTTAGTTAGTTCTTTTGTTTCTCTCTTTTGAGAGACATTTTTGGGGACCATTTTAACTTCTTGTAGATTTTCTTATTAATTAGCTTTCTTTTAATTCTTGTTCATAATTTATGTTATTTTTATTTTTCTTAATTTCATTTCTTCTTTACTTTGTTCTTGTGATATTTCTTTGAGATCTCTTAAACACATTTTTATGCTTTCCTTAAGAAATACCTAGGCCAAGTAATTCTAAGGCAATTCAAGAGTTTTAAGACCGAATTCCTCGTATTTCTTCTTCCATCTTCACAAGTTTCCTGCCGCTGTTCGGTGATTCTTGTGAAAATCCATACTTCTCTACTTAAATTCTTGTTGTTGTTATTGGTTTTACTTATAATTCAATATATGTGTTGGTATTTTCTTTCTAACATTTGTAAGTAAGAATGCAATCTCCATGTGTTTTACTTTTTGAGTTTCTTTTACTTCATATGTTTTAGTACTTGAACTTCAATTCGAAACTAAATGTTGATCCGCTGTTCGGGGCATTTAGAATAGAGTTGAAGAGATTTAATGTTTGATCGCTGTTCGGCGCATTAAATCACTTACTTAAGGTGAATCATATTGTAAGTAATAATCCGCTGTTCGGTGCATTTATAATATGAAAAATGTATGCATGTATTTGAGATGATTAAGGTATGATTTCGTGATTGGTTCAATATGAGCATGATGTTAGAGTGTTGGTAAAAATATGTGTTTGAAGAAAGTTCACTAGTACAAAGGTTAAAGTAGAAGTAGAATTAAGTATTTAATTATTTTTACTTGTTTTCTTTATTTTATATTTACAACTCTTTTTCAAAACCCCCCTTTTCAATTCTTTATTCTTTTATTCTTGTATTCTTTTAATTCTTTATTCTTTTATTATTTTATTCTTTTATTCTTTTAATTCTTTTATTCTTTGATCCTTTTTTATTCTTTATTCTTTTATTCTTTGATTCTTTTATTCTTTATTCTTTTATTCTTTTATTCTTTTAATTCTTTATTCTTTTATTTCTTTATTCTCTTATTCATCTATTCTTTAATTTATTAGTTCTTTGATGATTTAATTCTTTTATTATTTAATTCTTTTATTCATTATTCTTTTATTCATTTCCCACTAACACATTATTAATGTTCCCTAATTTCCCCGGTTAAGAACGATCCCTATTTATCAATACTACATCTACACAAAAAGGGTTTAAATTGCACAACATTCAAATTACGTGTTTAATTTAATGCGTAGTTTGGGCGTAGTCAATTTTTGGCGCCGTTGCTGGGGAAATTGAAAATCATTTTTAATTTGTTAGTGTATGTATATAAATTGTGCATATTATACTTGTTTATAAATTTTACTTTTGTTAATATTATATTTATCCATCTTATTATTGTTCTTATTATTTTTGTTTATAATGCTCATACTTTACTTATTCTTAATTTCTAATTTATACTTGTTCATAAATGTTCATAATTTTTTTTTTTGTATTTGTTCATATTAAAATTGATACTTGTTCATAATTTAATTTCATTTGTTTACTTTTACTTTTACTTGTTCATATTAAAATTGATACTTGTCATAAATGTATATTATACATATTCACTTTTCCTTACTTTTATTTTTTGTTTTCTTTACACTTTCTAACTTTTTCTTTAATCCATTAACTTTAATTTTATTCCATAAACTTTTTCTTTATTCCTTTAACTTTAAATTTATTCATTAACTTTTTATTCCACTAACTTTTTATTCCATTAACTTTTTATTCCATTAACTTTTTATTCCATTAACTTTTATTCCATTAACTTTATTCCATTAACCTTTTATTCCACTAACTTTTTATTCCATTAACTTTTTATTCCATTAACTTTTTATTTCATTAACTTTTTATTCCATTAATTTTATTCCATTAACTTTTTATTCCACTAACTTTTTATTCCATTAACTTTATTTCATTAACTTTTTATTCCATTAACTTTTTGATTACACTTATTTTATTCTTATGTAATTATTTATTTGGTTATGTCTTGATAAAATTTAAATTTAAATTTAAATAAAAATCAAAGTAAATAAATAAAAAAAAATCTTATCTTAGCTTATGTTAGTGTTAATTCATACTTGTAAATAAATGTTGTATATATGTTACTTGTTACCTTTTATACTTGTTCATAACTTTTATATTTCATAGTATACATACATACTTGTTCATAATAGACTTTCATTTATGTTTGTTTATAATTCTCTTACTTGTTATATTATTCTTGTTCATACTTGTACATAATGTTCATTCTTTTTAATTGTTCATAAATGCTTATGGTAAATATTCACTTTTCCTTATTTTTATTTTTATTTGTAATTAAAAAAACATAAAATTCATAAAAAAAATTAAAAATTAAAAAATTTATTTTTCTTCATTTATTTAATTTTTAAATTCAGAAAAAAAAAATTAATTAATAAAAAATAAAAATTTTCTTTTTCTTCATTTATTCGTAAAAATATTCATTTATCTTCACTTTGTGTTAGTGTAAATCTAAATTGTTAAATAAATCTTATACTTATGTTAGTTTGTTAATGAGAAATTGTTTTGTAAATATCATTACTTGTGAATAAAACCATACTTGTAAATAAATTGTTCATACTTGTATAAATTGTTTATACGTAAATTGTCATGTTATATTTGTAAATTGTGCATAAAAAACATACTTGTAAATAGTTCTTGCATTCATGCATTAGTCTCGGCTATATGTAGATCACTTGTATTTCGAAATTTAGATTTTGATCTTTATCGGCGAAGACTCTTTTGTTAACTCTCACCCACGGTGATTATTAACACTTGAGTCATCTTAATTCCTCTGGAGTAAGAAATTTTCGAGGGTGATGTCTAGGACAAGAGACGGTACTCATAACGGGTTTTGGGTCTAAGAAAATAGCCCTGCCTCTTATGTGTATTCTTTCTAACCTGGTCACTTTTGAAGTTGCCCAAACAGTTGAATTAATCCAAGATATTTACTTGGGCCGCACGGACGTATAAGTCTCCATTTAAACTTTGAGGCTATGTGAACCATATATATCTTTGACTTCCCCCAACATGTAAATATTGTTTATATCTTAATTTACATTATTTGTCATGACAAAGTTAACTTGCATCTTTCATTCTAACTTGCATTTCATCTTTCATTTAACATGCATTTCATCTTTCATTTAACTTGCATTTTTAACTTCACTTGCATATTTAGTTTAACTTGCATTGCACTCTTCCTCTAACTTACATCTTTAACTCACATTGCATCATTAACTTTAATTTGCATATCTAACTTGCATTCTTATTAACGTACATCTCTGACTAACTAACTTGCATCTCTGTCTAGGCTGGATGGACGTTAAACTTCAAGCGCTTGTTGGGAGGCAACCCAATGTGTTCTCGGGATGTGAAGGAGTCATCAATACAGATTTGCTATCCTTTTACCCTTCACTCTCTTTTATTTAATGTTTTCCTATTATTTTCGTAAATCATCTTCCTTACTTTGATTCTATGTTTAATTACTTCGTATTTTCCTACATTGAGGACAATGTAGAATTTAAGTGTGGGGGAATGGTTTACAATTTTAATTGTTCAAAAAAAAAACAAAAAAAAAAATGTTGAAAAAAAAATTATAAAAAAAAGGGTGAAAAAAAAAATTATTATTGTTTTTTTTTTAATCTTTTTGTTTTAACTTAGTATTTTTATGAGTCTTAAGTTGCCATTTAACTTGTCAATGACATAAATGAACGGAAATGAATATGTTATGACTATAAAGGTGATCATTACAACTTGAATTTGTTTGTTAATATTTTGTGATTAAGTGTTATAACTTGAAGATAATGCATGTAAATTGGCATATAAACGAGCATGATAAGATAAGTATGAATCATATGAACCTTATGTGAGCTTTAGAACTTTATATACATCTTTGATGAGTGATTCATAAATTCTTTGTTTAAATTGATATACATATGCCTCATAACTGCTTGCATAGCTTTTAATGAACTCTAGAGTACTAGAACTTATTCTATGTGATTTTCAAAGCTTTTAAGTCAATAAACTCTCTGATTTTGGAAATGATTAAGGCATTAGGGTTAACACCACAAATTCAAACATCCATGTTCCCTATTTTGTGCGCACAAGTTGCGACCCCCTTAGTTTTAACCCTTTCGAGCCCACATTAAGCCTTTCTTTCATCACCATGATTATCTAAACACTTGAGCTTAGTATAGACATCCTTTACCCTTGTTCCAAGAATTCGGTTGAAGATATAAAGATTGTGTAAGGAGAAAATAATGATGTTGAAAAGACTTTTATGTGAATTATTTGGATTTACCGACTCAAACTTTGTTGTATTGTTGACACATGTTATTACCTTGATAAAAAAAAATCAAAAAAAAAAAAAGTTGAGTCTCGATCAAGGTAATAAGGTTTGGTTATGTAATGTTTGAGTTAAGTCCCTTACATTTGTAAATCCGACACAACGAATGACTATGAGGCCCAACATGATGAAATTAGGCCTATGTTCGAAAGGATGGATTACTGACATCATTGCACTAAGGTTGGGAAGCTATGATACGTTTTGGGAGTCTATTGAGTCTTGGAACGAATTGAGCACCACTTGTCCTATATTTTCCTTGCCTCTAAACTTAGCCCCATTACAACCTTTATAAAGACCTTATGATCCTTAAGATGGTAAATTTTGATTAGTGGAGTCAATCACTTGAGTAAGCTTATGGTTTTGGTTCATTTGTGCAAGTATGTTTTGTTTTTATCTTGAGGTGTTTGTTTGAAATTTTGCAAAAGTACTTCATTTCGATTATGTGAGTATTTCTCACATACTTTGAGTGCAAACACAAACCTTCACAAATTGAGTGAACTTATGAGTGCATATCCTTGTGAGTTGATTCATACTTGTTTTATTCATGTTGAGATCCATTTCACCATATTTACTCATTATCTTACTTTTTAAAACATTTTGTTACCATGTATTAACTCTCGAATTCCATATGCTTAAATGTTTTAAGTGAAAATCTTTTATGCCATGATTATAATTATGAAATATTGAGACAAATGGTTAAGGGTTACTTGTTTTGAATTCGTAGTTTAATTTTAGTATTTGCTAGGGACTAGCAAAGTTTAAGTGTGGGGGTATTTGATAGGTCCTCAAATAAGCATTATTTTATATTATTTTATACCCTTTATACTTGACTTTTAATATTAAAATATTAAATAAATAGATAAATTAATTTATTTTGTGTTATTTTTATTTAAATAAATAAAGTTTTCAATTTGGAGTATTTTAGCGAAAGAATCGTCTTGATCGGAATTATAACGAAGAAATTATGGACGAATTTCGGTGAAATATTACTAAATTAACTAATTAATTTAATTAAAACTGTGCAGCCCAATTGAACCCAAGCTGCAGCCCAACAAAAAAAAGAAAAAGAAAAAATCCAGCCCAGTCCGCAAGCCCAACTGCCAGCCCACAACGTTGCCGGGCCCAGTCCGCAAGCCCAACCAGCGTCTCAGCGCCCCAGCCCAACAGATTCTCTTCGGCGCGCGCTCACCGAACGTTAATCATCCTCTTCAGTGCGCGCTTGCCGAAGACAGGCCCTTCTCTTCAGTCAGCGCATACCGAAGTCCACCTTCTCTTTTCAGTCGCTTCTAGCCGAAATTCCATTCCTCTTTTCAGCAGCTCTCTGCTGAATTATTTTCCAGCAGCTTCCACCCAATTTCCACCCAACTTCCACCCAAATTCCTTCCACTTTCCAACCCAATTTTGCAACTTTACAACTCAAACCACTTCTAAACATCATCACAAATCTTTACTACTCATCATTCCATTATTCCACATTTTTTATTGTATTTTTATATTATTTTTGATAGCTTTTTCCACCTATAAATATGGCTTCAATTCTTGTATTTTGGGAGTCCCCAATTAGTTTCATTCTTCCATTTCTTTCATTTTTCTTAGTTCTAGTTCTTAGTTAGTTCTTTTGTTTCTCTCTTTTGAGAGACATTTTTGGGGACCATTTTAACTTCTTGTAGATTTTCTTATTAATTAGCTTTCTTTTAATTCTTGTTCTTAATTTATGTTCTTTTTATTTTTCTTAATTTCATTTCTTCTTTACTTTGTTCTTGTGATATTTCTTTGAGATCTCTTAAACACATTTTTATGCTTTCCTTAAGAAATACCTAGGCCAAGTAATTCTAAGGCAATTCAAGAGTTTTAAGACCGAATTCCTCGTATTTCTTCTTCCATCTTCACAAGTTTCCTGCCGCTGTTCGGTGATTCTTGTGAAAATCCATACTTCTCTACTTAAATTCTTGTTGTTGTTATTGGTTTTACTTATAATTCAATATATGTGTTGGTATTTTCTTTCTAACATTTGTAAGTAAGAATGCAATCTCCATGTGTTTTACTTTTTGAGTTTCTTTTACTTCATATGTTTTAGTACTTAAACTTCAATTCGAAACTAAATGTTGATCCGCTGTTCGGGGCATTTAGAATAGAGTTGAAGAGATTTAATGTTTGATCGCTGTTCGGCGCATTAAATCACTTACTTAAGGTGAATCATATTGTAAGTAATAATCCGCTGTTCGGTGCATTTATAATATGAAAAATGTATGCATGTATTTGAGATGATTAAGGTATGATTTCGTGATTGGTTCAATATGAGCATGATGTTAGAGTGTTGGTAAAAATATGTGTTTGAAGAAAATTCACTAGTACAAAGGTTAAAGTAGAAGTAAAATTAAGTATTTAATTATTTTTACTTGTTTTCTTTATTTTATATTTACAACTCTTTTCAAAACTCTCATTTTCAATTCTTTATTCTTTATTCTTTAATTCTTTTATTCTTTTATTCTTTTATTCTTTTATTCTTCTTTTATACTTTTAGTTTATTATTCTTTGATTCTTTCATCTCTTTATTCTTTTATTCTTTAATACTTTTAGTTTATTATTCTTTGATTAATTAATTCTTTAATTCTTTAATTCTTTAATTCATTAATTCTTTAATTTGTTAATTCTTTAATTATTTAATTCATTAATTTATTCATTATTCATTTATTCATTACTCTTTCCCACTAACACATTATTAATGTTCCCTAATTTCCCCAGTTAAGAACGATCCCTATTTACCAATACTACATCTACACAAAAAGGGTTTAAATTGCACAACACTCAAATTACGTGTTTAATTTAATGCGTAGTTTGGGCATAGTCAATTAACCCCTAGGAAACACATCCCTGATATATGTCACGATTCATCTCTATCTAAGTGTGCACACTACTCGGGATCTCACTCCGAGTCTACCCCTAAGAATTCTCCGTTTGGGAGGCTCTATCTCCGGATCTAGTCCGAGCTCTATCTCCGGATCTAGTCCGAGCATCTCTCCAGAATTTGGTCTGGGACCACATCATAACTTCCACTCCTAGAATGGGCTCCCTATGGGGATACCCATTCTGGTCTATGGATCGTGACTCTGCAGGTCGACGGCTGGAGGAGACCAAATAAATCATATGAAGGGTATAATACATTTTCAAAACTCTTTCTTTCTCAAAGTATATTTCAACTGGGTCTCATACCCGATTCATCTCAATAGGATTTCTCGAATCCGATTCAAATTCACTTTCACAGGCCTCGGCCTATGTCCACAGTTCAACAGGGTCTCAAGCCCGAATTCTCATTTCATAAATCGAACTGGGACTCAAGCCTGATTTCACAATCAACTGGGCTCTAAGCCCGAAATCACAACAAACGGGGCCCTAAGCCCGAAACCATAAATCAACAGGGCCTCAAGCCCGATACTACAGTCAATGGGGTCTCCAGCCCGATATTACAACCAAATAGGCCTCAAGCCCGGATTCGTAAACCAACAGGGCCCTTAGCCCGATCGTGTAACTGAAATGCGCCTCCAACCTGATTTCTCATCAAATCAAATGGACTCCAAGTCTGAGGGTTTCCAAATCAAACGGGTCTCATACCCGATTTCATATTTCCAAATCCAAAACCCATTCATCAAACCCTCATTGAAAACCTAGCACGTACAAGCATCATATAAAATAGGAAATCTCAAAATACGTGCAAATACCACAAACAAATGCACTTATTGCATCACAAAACATGTTCTAAAACAATTATAAAACATTTATGCATGCATCAATTTTGAAAGAAAGGTCCACTCACAGACCGTCTGAAGCCCCGCCTCGATACGCGCGTCATAGGCCTCTTCCCGGGCCAATCGTCGCCTCCGGGGTTCCCGAACCTGTCCAAATCGTAATAGAAGGTTACTAACTACTTAAATAACCCCTTACTAAAGCCCCAAAAGTTTTTGGAATTTTTAACTATTTTTAAACCCTATCTGAAACCTTCGGACATCCCGAACTATATCGAGACGATGTCCGATCGACTCGAAACCAGTCCCAAAATATTCGTTACATCAAATAGATGATTTGTCATGTTGGAACCTTCCCCATAGGATGGCTCACGTGCCCTCAAGCGCCACCCAAATGGGCTGCGCGTGGGAGCCACATGCCCTGCACTATAGATCGTCCCTATCCTTCAGTAGCCGATCCAGTCCGATTCAGTTGGGTCGGCTGGTCCAACTAGACCGGCGTGACCGGTTCAGTGGCATAACTCTTCCATTTTTCATCATTTTTCATCCATTCCAACTCCTATGGCTTCCTCTCTTCATTTCCTATCCAACCATGTCCTCAAAACCAAGAAACCAATCATAAAACCTATTGGTTCTGAAAACCATTTTGAACGAAAACTTCCATTCTAGGTTTAGGGTACTTCTAGGGGTCAAAGCTTCATCCTAAGGGTTCCAATAGGTTCCTAGGATCACTAGAAAGAGATTGGGAGGATTGATTTGGCCTAAATTGGCCAAAATGGGAATTCGGTGGGGAGCCACCGAAAATCCTCCAGTCGCCGTTCCTGGCTTTCTCAGCCGTCCTCAGCCTCCAAAACCATCTCCTAGACCTCTTACCAATCCCCTAAACCCCATCCTAGCCAACATCTAAGCTCCCTAACGTCCAAAACCCAAATTTGAAATTTAGAACACACTACCGAAATGGTTTTACCTTGGCTGTGCAATCCACCGCCGTCCACGGTGGCTGGCCGTCTGCTACCGTCTCCTCATCCTCTCATTCATCCTCAGTTCCTCTCATGGCCTCAGATGGATGCAGATGGGAAAGGCATGGATTTGGGTTCACTGGGTTTGTTCGGGTTGGTGGAATGATCGAATAGGAAAGGGGGATGGATATGAATGTATCTGTGTAAGGGAAGCAATGGATGGGTGACACTTGTTACTCATCCATTGGGCCTAGGGAAAAGATCTGGGCCCCACTCAGGACAAGAGTCCACTTTTTCCTCGTAAAATGTACTGTCATGAATAGTACCTCGAAACTTTCGTGAACCGTAACTTTTCAGTCGAACGTCCGAATTCGACGTGCCGCCTATCTACGAATTCGTATTGACCCGATCTACGTAATGGTCCTCGGCCTTTGGCCATCAAACCTCCCAGGTCAAAAGTCAACTGTTTTCCCTTTTAAACCAAATTACCAAAATACCCACGAACTTCTGAACATTATAACTTCTTCCTCGAACGTCGAAATCGGACGTGCCACCTGTCTATGAACTCGTGGCATCCCGAAATACGTCACAGTTATTAGCCAAAGTCCATTTGACCTCTGAACGAAGAGTCAACGTTTTGCTCTTAGAAATCGTCATTTCACACCGTCCGTCCGAAAGTACCCCACTAATCACCGATTAATCACACTAATATGTCATTAAGTCTTAATTAATCCCAATAATTCAGGATGAGTCGTTATACTGACAATTTGACAGGTGATTACATCACTCTGTTGACGTCATCATCTTCAATGTAACAACCCGTCCCGAATATCGGGATTAAATATGAATTAATTATGGATTAGCATGACTAATTAGGGATTAGTTGAGAGAATTCAGACGGACAGTGTAAAATGATCGTTTTGCCCCTAAAATTGGGTAAAATATTGACTTTTGACCTGAGGAGTCAAACATACGAGGACCGATGACCGTGACGTAGATCGGGACATCACGAGTCCGTAGACAGATGGTACGTCGGAATCAGACGTTGAACGGAGAAGTTATTGTCACAGGATTAAAATCAGTTTAATTAATGTCTCGGGACCCGAATTAAATAATCCTAAAAATATAATTGGTTGAATAAGTAATGTGGGGCCCTTGGATGAGCGAAAAGTATCACTCATCCCATTGGTCACTTTCCCTAAATGGTGGATCTGGTTTTGATTGAGGGATTTGTTTACTAAAATATTATATTTTTCCCTCATCACATCTCTCTTCGCTTCCCGTGCACTCATTTTCATCATTCCTTAATTTTCTTCCTAACACAAACATACAACTAAACACACAAACAACCGCACCACCCTATCTTCCACCATTATCTGAGTTGACTTAAGGGACTAGGTGAGAAGGGACGAGGAAGGACGGTAGAGTGAAGGGATGAGCACGACGACGTAGCCACGACCACGGGTAAGGTAAAACCCGAAACCCAGTTTTTGGCCGAAAATGGAAAACCAGGTTTTGTTGTGTGTTGATTGATTTGACCGATCCTATTGTGTTCTAGGGATTAGTACGAGCTCGTGGGTGGTAGTTTCGAAGGCATTGGTGGCCTGAGATGACTGGAAACGAAGGAGGAACATCACGGCCACTGTGCATCGTGAAACATGTAATTTGTAGATCGATTTTCCTGTTTTTGGTTAGATAGAGACGTTAATGGGGATTAGAAGATCAGTTAGGAAGAAACGGGGAGGATTTTGGTGGTCGCACGGCGGAGAACCGGTCGGGTCAGGTCGAGGGTCCTGTGCGACCTAGTTGCAGGGTCCGACTAAGGTTAGGGATGACATGATGATGTCAGGATTTTGTACCCCTAATTTCATTAGTGGAGGTTCTTGTTGTTGGTTCTTGTTATTGTTACCTCGTGGACGTAGGCATCTTGTCGAACCACGTTATATCTGGTGTTCTCTATTCCTTACTCTTTTATTTCCTTGCATATTTATCCTTTTTGTGGTTTGAGTTATTATTTTCATTCTACTACTTTCCCCAACAATTTCATCCCCGATTCGAATATCGGATAACGTATAGTATTGCTTTAGTGTTCATCCAATGCGAACAAATTAAACGTCTATAAAAATGAAGCTAGTAACCTTAGTTTATAGCTGCACGCCTGCACTCCAATCTATATCGCAAGATTTTGACCTTATAAGAGGTTGTAATATATAGTGACTCCGTTCAACTTGTAGGATGTAGTTAGTAACGTAACCAGGATTTAACATTAGATGGGGCCTTATCATTTTTCTTTCTATAAATACTCTTAATTGATGACATTTTTTTTATTGGTTATTGCAAATTTTCAAGATTACTTATGCAAAATTTCACATTTTAATAAATTTTCAAGGACCATTTTTTTATGGTTTCTCCCAAAAAAAAATGATTTTACAACTTTATTTTGGGGGTTTTGTTCCCATTTATTTTAGTTTGTTTAGCATGAGTAGCACGTGATATGATCGATAACTGAAGGCGCATGAGGTTAGAGAAACAAAAATGCTTTGATTTAATCTACGCCAGGCTTTTTGGGCGATGATTATCTGTAAATTAAGAAGACATATGTGTGTTTTGGTGGCTTTTTATGCTTACAATGGTTGAACTCCCCACAACATGACCGCCACCCTACCTCACCGCCGACAACTTCTGTAAAATATCCAGGTCCAATACTAAAATATAATAGGCATTTGGCTTCCATATTATTGAGTTTTATCTAGAACATATTTGTGGTTCTAGATTAAAGTGTATGAACCCAAGAAATATGTAGAAGGTTCATGAAGGGAGTAGTTGGAAGATTCAATAAATGAAGAAGGTGGGTGGATGAAGTTTTAATGAAGGGATCTAGAGACTTACTTAAACACTATATTAGGAGGAGATCTTGGCCTCATTTGGAAATCAAGGAGAACATGACACGACCCATCCTAATCCCCTCGGGATTACATGGGATGTAACGACCCATCCCTAATTTTTGGGATTAATTAAGACTAATTATGGATTAGTGAGGCTAATCGGGGATTAGCTGAGGATTATCGAACGTTCAAGGAAAAATTACGATTTTGCCCCTAAACGAGGGCAAAAAGTTGATTTTTGACCTGGGAGGTCCGAGACACGAGGGCCGAGGACCGTTACATAGATCGGGTCGATACGAGTTCGTAGACAGGTGACACATCGAAATTGGACGTTCGACAAGAAAGTTACGTTCACGAAAAGTTCGAGGAACTATTGCACGAATCACGAGACAGAGGAACTTTTGTCTGGAGTGGGACCCAGATATTTTGTACAGGCCCAATGGATGAGTGACAAGTGTCACCCATCCATTGCTCCCATTACACAGATGCATGCATCTGGATCCCCTTCCTCATTCGATCGACCAAACACCCCGACGAACCCAAAACCAAAACCTTCCCTCATTTGAATCCATGTGAAGCCAAGTGAGGCTGAGGATGAGTTGGAGGACGTGATGACGGTGGCAGGATGACCAGCCACTGTGGACGGCGGAGGAACAACGAGAAACAGGTGAAAACCCGAACCCTTTTTCATTTTCAAATTCGAATTTGTGTTTTGGACGTTACAGAGGTTATCTAGGGATTAGAGGATGGTTGTGGGGGTTGTACGAGTCGTGTGGAAAAGGAAACGGGGGTTGACGACTGCTGAGCAACCCGGAGCGGCTGCTGGGAAGATTTTCGGTGGGTGCCTACCGAAATCATTTTCCAGCCAAGTAAACCCAAATCGAACCTCCAAACACGTTTTTAGGGACCTTAGGAACTAAATGGGATCATTAGGATGAAGTTTTGGCCCCTATAAGTGCCTAGAACATGGAATGGAGTTTTGGGTTCAAAATGGTTTTCGGAACCAATGGGTTTTAGGATTGTTTTCATTGTTTTGATTGCATAAAACAATTCCTAGGATAGATTAGAGAGGATTGGTGGAAAGAAGGAAGAAAAAGGACGAAAAATAGGAAAATATGGCCCTAAACCAGTCACACCGGTCTAGTTGGACCAGCCGAACCAGTGAACAGGTCGGACCGGTCTAGCCGAAGGTTTAAGACGCTCCTATAGCTGGGCGCGTGGCTCCCACACATAGCCCCTTTGGGCGGCGCGTGAGGGTGTGTGGGTCATCTTTTAGGGAAGTGTCCAACATGTAATTTCATCTATTCGATGTAACGAACATTTTGGGACAAGTTTTGAGTCGATCAGACATCGTTTCGATATAGTTCGGGATGTCCAAAGATTTAGGATCGAGTTTAAAAATAGTTAAAAATTACTATAAGGTAGTTAGTGACCCTCTAGTATGATTTGGACAGGTTCGGGAACCCCAGAGATGGTGATTGACCGAAAGAGGCTTATGGCGCATGTATCGAGGCACATCATGGACGGTCTGTGAGTGCACTTTGGTTTTCTAAATTGATGCATGCATAAATGTTTTATATGAGTTTATGAACATGATTTGAGATGCCATGAGTGCATTTGGTTGTGGTAATTAGTATTTACGTATTTGCACACATTTCAAGATTTATGGTTTTATGTCTTGCCTATACGTGCTACGTTTTTTGTGGTTATTTGATGGAAAGGTTTTGGATTTGAAAATATGGAATCGGGCATGAGACCCATTCAGTGGGAAACCATCGGACTTGGAATCCATTTGATTTAATGAGAAATCGGGCTGGAGGCCCATTTGAATTATGTAATCGGGTCGGGGGCCCCGTTGGTTTACGAATTTGGGCTTGAGGCCCAGTTGGTTATGATATCAGACATGAGGCCCAGTTTTGGTTTATAAATGTGATTTCGGGTCAGGGACCCCAATTGGATTTGGATTTACGATAGTTTATGAATAACTCGGGCGTGACCCTTTGAACGATTTGAGGTGATTTGAAAAATTGTTTTTCGTACACCATCCTCACGAACGAATGCACTCCAGACGTCTCGTAGTATCCTGGAGTGGCAGGTTGTCTCCTCCAAATGTCTCGTAGTATCCTAGAGTAGCCACGGAGCATTGCATGCGAGAGGTCATTACACTGACCAACTGACAGGACCCACCCCGATTATCGCCTCGATAATCGGGAAGAATCCTGCTTCCGTCTGACAACCGAACAAAAATGACCAAAATAACCAGAATAATTACACCACATACATTGTCAGATGATGGAGAACATACGATACAACCAACTGTACAACAAGTCAACAGTATCACAGAGCACGGTTACAAAACAAGATAAGGATAAAACCCTACTCTGTGAACTAACTACACAGCAACGGGAAAATTTTATGCCTCTGCCTCTACCTCAACATTAGCCCCCGAAAATTGTACCACGACCTAGAGGGTATTAAAACAGAAAAGTGTGAGTGGACTAAAACAAATGGTTCTGGAAAACAATTTTAATGAAATCGGGGTTCACCCTCCATTTTCAAAACACGTATGCATAACTAAGTATCCGAAAAAAACTTTTATGAACTGTATGGAAACCGTTACAGTAGACAACTATAAAACCATGCAAAACCGAATGTAACATCAACGAATCAAATCTACTGGATCCATCTGAGTCTTTAAACTCATATATCAGGCCTTTCTGGGATATCAACGAGTCTTTAAACTCAAAACACAATCAATAGGTCTCGGGGGACATCACAGTAACCGAGTCTTTAAACTCAACATGTCTCAATCAAGGGCCCTCCCCCGTCATCAATTAACCGGGTCTTTAAACCCAAAACCAGATCCAACAATTGTACCGGGTCATTAAACCCATAACCATGTGTAAATCATCACAAATCCAGGATCCATCGTGATCCAAATTCCTAAATCAATTCGAAATCACATTTTATCAAAATAGGACTTATGGTTCGAATTTCACGTTCAAGTTCCAAATCCTACTCACAAATTAAAATCAAATCATCATTAAAATGTGATATGCACAAATCATATAAAATCACTCATCAAACCATGATCAAAGCACAGGAGAAACTGTAGTCTCGAAATACGTAAAATGTGATAAATCACATTGAAAAATATGCAATCACGTAAAGCAGGAATGTCATAATTATAAACATAAAATCATATATAGAAACATAAAACAAGAGAGTAAAAACAGTTATGCATGCTCTGTTGGAAATCAAAAGTCCACTCACGAAGTCCGAACGCGTCAATCGCGTCCCGTACGCTCCTCGGCTGTCTCGGGAATGTTCTGGTCTGTCAAAGATCACAATTTTGGTCACAAACACGTTCATTAAGCTTATATTAATTTCCTCAATTTTTCGGGATTTTTCAACGTAATTAAATTAAAATTCTGAACCTTCGAACACTCAAAACTATCCCGAAACGACGTCCGATCGACTCGAAACTTGTCTCAAAATGTTAGTTACATTGAAAGGATAAAATCACATGTTGACTGTGACCGGAGATATTGCCTCACGTACCCTCACGCGCCGCCAAAAATGGCTGCACGTGAAAGCCACGCGCCCTGCACAGTAAGCTACAGTGTCGTCGTCTTTACCCGTTTTCCTGCTAAACGGGTTACAGACCCGCGACACGACCCGGTTCAAACTCCTTCAATTCCAACTTAATTCTTTCAATTCTTCCACCGAAATCCTTCCATTCTATCCTAATTTAAGTTCTCCATTACCAATTATGCACACCAAGCCTTTAATCCATCATTTCTCTCATGATCAAACAAACGGTTTTAAATTTTGAAACTCACTCAAATCGACTTAGTTTTCTAATTAAATGATACAGAAGCATCTTAAGACGTAAATGAACGTTTTACAATTACCAATTTCACAAATCCTTACCTGTAGGTAGTTGTACTCAACCTCGAATTTTTCCAGAATCTGGAACTTCTGTTCTTGGCCAACCTCGAATTTCATTTATCATTTTACAAATTTACTTACTTTGAGTTTCCGGGGCGTTACACCGACCGATCCATATAGTGACTCAGGAGCAGGATTTCCAGAGGTTAAAACCTCCCGCAGGAAGGGTCATTGATCTGCGGATCATTTACCTGGGTGGACCCTGCGGAGACTTAGGATTTGAGACCTTGGGTAGCACGCGTAGTTTGGAACTGTGACAGTGGTGTGGATTGTGACATCTGGGATGTCAAGCATCAAGGATGCCGATGATTGGTTTTGGGCTGAGACCCACTGGTATTGGTTTTGAGCTGAGTCGCTACGCATTTGGATTTGGGCTGAGTTCCCATATGGTTTGATTTATTGTTTTGGGCTGAGTCCTACATGATTGGTTTTGGGCTGAGTTCCCATATACTTTGGTTTACGGTTTTGGGCTAAGGCCCTAATGGTTTAATTATTGACAAATAGTTTGATAACTGGTTTTCGAATGCATGCATGCTTTTTAGCGAAGGGCATAAATGTCTTCTTTTTATGAAATGTGTTTTTACTAAACTGTTATTTCTTCCACTCACAGTCTTTTCTGGTTTCTAATGCCTTTCAAGTTGATCGCGGATTCGGGTTATAGCGGAGACCAAGACATCACACTCCTCCTCCGATCCTGGCGCACTCTGGAAGCCTCGATGGGGCTAAAGTTGGAATTATCTCTTGTCTGACACTTCGTGTCAAACAGGAGTAAGCACGTCCCGTGTTAATCCAGGGGGGATTTGGGAAGTGTCTTGTCATGGGATGTGCCATGCTCTCGTCTAACCCACGTGCCACACGAGGTAACACGAAGGCTAGACAAGGGATAATCCGAAATCCTGAGCCCAATGAGCCTCCAGAGTGTGCCAGGATCAGCCAAGGAATGAGAGGTCTCGATCTCTGCTACAGCTCGCATCCGTTATCAACTTGAAGGGCATTAAAAGCTAGAAAAGACTGTGAGTAGACGAAAATAAATAATTTAATAAAACTCATTTCACCAGAAAACATTTATTCCTTTCACTTAAAAACCATGCATGCATACAAAACTAGTTAATTCAAATATCATAAAACGTTTATAAAACCAAAATCATTTTTGTCTTAAAATCATTAGGGCCTTAGCCTAAAATCGTAAAAACATAGAAAATGTGGGAACTCAGCCCAAAACCATAAAATACTGAAACCCGTAAATCCAAATCCATGTGGGTCCTTACCCAAATCCATAAACACAGAAATACAATTTCATAAATCCCATAAATCATGTCTACCAAATACCAGTCCTCGGCATCTCAGATGCCTAGCGTCCCAGACGCTTCATATCTCACGGTTTAAGCAACGCGTGCTGCCCGGGGTCTCTCCGATTCAATCTCTGACATCCTCGATATCTGACGTCCCAGACGTCTAATCATAGCAATCATGCTCCTGAGTCACTATACGGTCCGGTTTCTCTGTGCAATGACCTCTCGCAGGCAATGCGCCGTGACTTCCCCAGTGTCCTAGACATCTGGAGGAGAACATTCACATATCCTTATCTAAGGATGGTATATGGGAAACATCTTTATAAAACCATTTCAAAACATCTCCAAACCTCTCAAAGGGGCCATGCCCAAAATTTCCATAAAACCATCATAAATCCATTTATCCAAATCCATAACTAGGTCCCCGACCCGGCATCACGTTTATAAATCATAACTGGGCCTCATGCCCAAATTCGTAAACCAACTAGGTCTCAGCCTGATGTCTCATTAAATCAACTGGACTCCAAGTCCGACAGTTTCCAAATCAAAGGGGTGTCATGCCTAATTCCATATTTCCAAATCCAAAACCATTCTATCAAACCATTATTGAAAACACAAGCACATACAAATCTAACATAAAATCATACGCCTCGAAATACGTGCAAATACGTAAATCACCTCGAAATACATGCAAATACATAAATCATAAATACCGTAATCATATTTATAGGAAACATGACAGGACCCATCCCAATCCCCCTGGGATTAGTGCAGAATGACCCTGCTCCCGTCTGACACGAAGTGTCAGACAAGGGATATTTCCGACCTTTGCTTTCCCGGGCTATCAGAGTACGCCAGGATCCGGAGGAGGTATGTGATATCTCGGTCTCTGCTACAGTCCACATCGTATCCAACCTGAAGGGTATTACAAACAGAAAGACTGTGAGTGGACAAAAAGGAATAAGTTTCGTAAAACGCATTTATAAAAGACCTTTATACCTTCACTAAAAAGCATGCATGCATAGTAAAACCATTTATCCAAACACATATGTTTAAAACATCCATATTTAGGGTCACATCCTCAAGTTCAGTAAATAGAAGTCATACGGACTCCTTCCCAAAACCATTTACAGAAAACCATAACATCATAAATATAGGTGGGATCTCAGCCCAAATCCATTTATCATCATAAAACACAATTTCTCAAACCAATTGAAATCATGTTTATCCATTATATTCATATCCAGAACCTGTCACGGTAAAATAAAGCTACACGTGTGCTAACCGGGGTCTTAAACCCAAGTCTCTCCAGGGTCCACCCAGGTCAATGTCCGTAGATCAATGACCCTCCCTGGAGGTAACGAACCATGCCCATCCTGAGAGTAAGGAACCCAACTGGGGGCGTCTCCATTCAGTCAGTGCTCCGTGACTACTCCGGGGTCCACCCAGGCCAACGACCCTCGCCGGAGGAGACAATCATATATAAAGGATGGAATATGAAAAACCTTTTGAAATCATTCTTTAAACCTTTCCAGGATTCATGCCCGGCCCCCATAAGCCGTCATGAACCATAAAAGCCATTCAAGGGTTCATGCCGGTTCCCATAAACCGTCATGACCCGTAAATCCATTTGTAACACATAACTGGGCGCTAGGCCCGAATCCACATAGAAACTGGACCTTCGGTCCGAATCGTAAACCAACTGGGCCTCCGGCCCTATTCCGTAAATCAAATGGGTTTCGAACCCGAGTTTACCTTTTCAAATCCAAAATCATTTCATTAAACCATTTTCAAAACCATAAGAATGGAAAATCAGAGTAAAACAAGAAAACTTCGATTTACGTGCAAGCACGTAAATCTCCACGAAATACGTGAAACCATACAATTCACAACCATCCAAATCAACATCATAAAATCATATTCATAATCCATATAAAACATTTATGCATGCATCATAGTTTAGAAATCAAGGTCCACTCACAGACTGTCCGAGCTGCGGCCTCGATTTGCGTGCCATAGGCTCTCTCGAGCCAATCGCTATCACCGAGACTCCCAAACCTGTCCAAATCGTAATAGAAGGTTACTAACTACTTAATTAACCTCCTACCAAAGCCCCGTAATTTTTCGGTATTTTTAACTATTTTAAAACCGACCCTAAACCTTGCGACGCCCCGAAATATATCGAGACGGTGTCCGATCGACACGAAACCAATCCCAAAATGTTCGTTACATCGAATAGAAGATTTCACGTGTTGAAAACTTTCCTAAATTATGGCCCACGCGCCCTCACGCGCTCCTAGAAGGGCAAAGTTACTATTTATCATCATCAACCTTGGAAAACCGATTTTTTCCTGATTTTTCGGTCCGGTTACTGTGCTGAACCGGCGTGACCGGTTCAGTGCTCTCCCTTCCTCGTTTTCAGTCCGTTTGGTCCCATTTTAATCCCTAAATTCCTATTTCTTCATTTCCTATCTAACTCGATCAATTAAACCCCCCAAAACCGATTGAAACCCATGGTTCCATTTTGAACCATATGGTTCAAAGTTTCCAAAACGGTCCCACGACGTCACAGCCGTCTACCACCCACCAATACCATCCTAATAGCTTCCTATTAACCCCTTAAACTCATCCTAATCGTCCATAAGAAGCCATAACATCAAAAATCAAATTAAAAGAGTTTTGGGCTTTACCGGGTAACCGCACGGGTTCGTCCCTTCCAGCCGCCGTTCACAGCGACCTTGGCCATCCAAGCCGGCCACCATAGCTCCCTCAGCCTTCTGGTCCTCTGTCCTGGTCTTGGGAGGAATTTGGATGGGTTTGGGTTGCACAAAAATGTGAGAAATGGTGAGATCGGGTGGGTGTTTGGGTTTGAAATGAAAATGGAATGGTTTGCACGGTGCATGAATCAATTTGGGTGTCCATTGGATGGGTGACACTTGTCACTCATCCGTTGGGCATCAGGACAAATATCTGGGCCCACTAGAGTCCAAAAGTGAACTCGTCTCGTAATTCATGCAATAGTGCACTTGAATTTCCGTGAACCGTAACTTCGTCGTCGAATGTCCGAATTCGACGTGCCGCCTATCTATGGATTCGTATCGTCCTTATCTACATAACGGACATCGGACCTCTTGGTCAAAAAGTCAACATTTGTCCCTTTTTAACCAAAATTACCCAAAATGCCCCTAAACTTCCGAACGTCATAACTTCTTCCTCGAATGTCGGAATTGCACGTGCCACCTGTCTATGAACTCGTGACGTCACGAACTACGTCACGATCACTGGTCAAAGTCCATTTGACCGCCCGAATGAAAAGTCAACATTTTGCCCATGCCCAAGGGCAAAATGGTCATTTTGCATCGTTCGTTCGATTTCGCCCTATTAATCACCGATTAACCTCACTAATCGTGATTAGTCACTAATCTAATCTAGGAATTTGGGACGGATCGTTACAAAACACATATAGAAAACATATAAAACACTAATGCATGCATTATAATTTAGAAAACAAAGTCCACACTCACAGATCGTCCTAGCTGTCGCCTCGATACGAGTGCCATAAACCTCCTCAAGGCTAAATAACCAACTCCAGAACTCCCGTTCCTATCCAAATCATACTCGAAGGTCACTAACCACTTCACATAACCTCTCATTAAATCCCCCCAATTTACTAAATTTTTTAAACGTATTTAAAATAGACCCTAAACCTTCAGACATCCAAAACTATCCCAAAACGGTATCCCGAAACCTGTCCCAAAATATTCGTTACATCGAAAGGATGAAAACGTATGTTGACCATGATCGGAAAATATGCCTCACATGCCCTCACGGGCTGCCCAAAGGTGCTGCTCGTGAAACTCACGCGCCTCAACAGTGTCGTCTTCAACCTTCGATCAAACCTAGTTCAGACCTGGTTCTCTGGTTTTCTGATTCAACTGAACTGGCGAACTGTCGAGACTGGTTCTCAACCATTTCTCAATTGTTCCACTCCGTTTTTACTCCATTCCCTTCGTCTAAACCTTTCCTATCGATCTATAACCTCAAAAACGTGAAACCAGGCCAAGATCATACCTGCGAATTCGTGCACAGTAACTGGGACCTGCAACCTCGCACTGTTAGCGATTCTGGCCACCTTAGGCCTTGTTTCCAAGTCCCTCGAGGTCGTTTGACCCTCAGAAACCATTTCCAATTGTTAGAATTGATCAACAAGCACCGAAAATCAATTTTCAAATTTGAACCAAAACTTACCGTTTAGTTGTCTGGCTCCTTAAGCCATCGTAGCCATTGATTTCGAGTCCCCTGAGCTCACCTTATCACCAGGAACCTCGTCCGATCAATAGAAACGGCCAATACCCAACCAAACCAAGTCCATTATTTTTGGCTAAAAAACAGAGTTTCAAGTTTTTACCTTCGAACTAGGCCACCGTGCACGACTGTCGACGTCGTTGCAACCATCATCATCGTCTCACTTCACTATCCAAATTTTATTCACGGCCCAAGGACGATAGATGAGGATTTGAGGGTGTGTGAGGGGTTGGGGTTCACGGTTATGGGTTTTCCAGAGGTTTGGGAAGAAGACTCGAGAGGATGATCGACGACGGTGAGAATAAGGACCCCAATTACTTGGGTTTTGGGCCTATCAGATGGGTGACACTTGTCACTCATCTGGTGGGTCCTTCTAGAAATTTCCCCCAATCCAAACCTACCATGTGTGGCGATGTCTCGATTTATGTGAATAGTTCCGTAAAACTTCCTAAACCCGTAACTCTCCCATCAAACCTCCTATTTCGACGTGCCGTTTGTCTATGGATTCGTAACGTCCAGATCTATGTCATGATCACTAGTCAAAGTCCATTTGACTCGGGTGGTCAAAAATAAACTTTTTTCCCATTATTAGGGGCAAAATCGTCATTTTACACCGTCCGTCCGCGATTCTCCGACTCATCCCCAATTAGTCCCACTAATCCATGATTACTCACTAATCTAACCCCAAAATTTGGGATGGGTCGTTACATGACACATCACAAGTGAGTGAGAGCAACTCTAAGGGTCTTCGGGTCTAGAAGCATGGTGAGTTATGAGTGTTTCAAAAGTATGCATAGTTCTTGGGGATAGAGTTGACAAGACCCATCCCGATTATCCCTCGATAATCGTGAAAGATCCTGCTCCCGTCTGACAATAACTCAAAAGTACCAAAAGTAGTTTTTAAATATATACATATAGAACATAACAAACGATAAACATTGTCAAACAAGGGATAGTTCAGTATTCCGAGACCGTTGACCTAGTCAACAGGTTTACAGAGCATAGGAAATATTTACAAGTAGGGATCAAAATCCTACGCTGCAAAGTGTGTAACAACCCGTACCTACGGGAAGGGTAAAAATGTAATTTCTGTGAAGTTTTGTAAAAAAGGACGATTTTGCCCCTGTGAATAGTAAACGAAAAGTTGACTTTTGTAATATTGATTGGATGAGTGTTAGCCCTTGACCGTGACGTAGGTTAGGACGTCACGAGTCCGAAGACAGGCGGCAGGTTCGATTAGGACAACCGGAGGAAAAGTTATGATGTACGGAAGGTTGGGGGCGTTACCGTAATTTTGAGCTAAAAGGGGGAATGTTGACTTTTTGGAGGATGTGTGATTTTCACGTAGACCGAGGACCGTTGGATAGGTCTCGACGTCCTGAGTTCAACGACAGGCGGCACGCTGTCATCGGACGTTGGACGGAAAAGATACGGGTCTGGAAAGTCTGAGGGCAAAATGGTAATTTTGTGCAGGAGGGGCATTTTGGTCATTTTTCCTCAGCCCAATCAGATAAGGGCAAGTGGCAGATATTTTGGGATGGCCAATGGTTGATGGACACGTGGGGGACCCTAGATGGTTCCAGGAGGAACTTAAGTGTGCACGGCCACACTTGGACATTTTTGAACCGTGCACCAATTCGAAGGCAACTGAAAACAGAGAGGAGATTGGGTGAGGCGGTGATCGATCTAGAGACTAGGGAGAGTGAGGAGTGACTGGTGAGAGTGACAGAGAGACGTGGGTGAGGTGCTGATCGTGTTTTGGGATTGGCATCGTGCACGGCGGCACGGTGGTGGTGCGGCGAACGTTTGAGGAAAACAGAGGAGATCGTGGACGGTGGAGGCTGTTGTGCCATGTGGTGAGGCAAACCGAGGCGGTAGGAAACTCAGGAGGTTGAGGGGAGTCCCACGAGCACGGTGGTGGGTGACGGTTCTCACGGCGGCGCCGGAATCGAAAGGTAAGCCCGTTTACTCTGTTTTTCGTGGCTTTTTCAATTGCAAAGTCGTGATGATGGGCTTAGAGTCGAGGGATTAGGAGGTCAGGGTGTTGTTCAGGGAGGTCTTAGGCGTCGTCTGTGGTGGTTGCCGTGACGGGAGGTTCACGGTGGCTGGTGGTTCGACGGCGAGTATCCAATACTCTGTTTTGGCCGTGATTTTAAACGTGAAGTCGTGGACTTCGGGGATGAATCGACGGATTCTGTGAGTTGGGTAGGACTCAGTAAGGTCCTAGGGTGGTGCTGGTATCACCACCGTGAAGGGGGAAGCTGTGGACGGCCGGGAAGGAAAACAGAGCCACGGGCAAGTTTTTTCGAGGTTGAAGACGAAGGGTTCTAGGCCGTGATTGCTGGATTTTAGGATTGGGTTTGATTGCAGGGAACTGGACGAAGCTAGTGGAATTGAAATGGAGAAGAACGGTGGGTGAACGGCGGAGAACCGGTCACGCCGGTTCAACTGTGTTGAACCGGGTGACTCGAGGTTGAAGGTGACTGTAGCAGGCGCGTGAGGCCCACGCGCAGCCATTTTGGGCGGCGCGTGGGGGCGCGTGGGAAGGAATCCGGTTAAACGTCCAACATGAGTTTAGTCCTAAATGTCCTAAGGAGTCCAATGGTATAGTTTTCGGGTTAATCGGACGGTGTTACGGAATGGTTCGGGAATCCGTACGGTTTAGGGCTTATGATTAAAATATTATTAAATTCCCGAAAAATTGGGGAAAATAGGGAAGGTATCCTTGATGTTATTGTGACCCTATTTGGTATCTATTGACAGGACGGGAGACACCGGAGACGGTTGAGGAGCGCACGGAGCGCGAGTGACGTGTCGTAAACTGTGAGTGGACTCTTTCTTATTTCCGAGCATGCCAACTGTTTTAATTTACTGTTTTATGATTCTATGTGTGTTTTTATGTTTTAAATGATGGTTATTCGTGATTGAGATGTTTGCACGTTTTTCGAGATATTTTCGGGGTTTTACACGTTTTTCGAGAAAAAGCCGGTTTTCAGATTTTGATGCCATATTTGAGAAATTCACCCTATAACTGTTTTCTGATGATGGTAAATGGGTTATGAAACATGGTTAGGGATTTCCTATGGTTTTTAGTATGGAAATGGATTTTCCGGATTTGGGTTCGGAATGTCGGTTCTGAACGCCGGAAGGGCTTCGAACCGGGGATTTCGAATTCGGATTTGGCGATGAATTTTGAACTGGTTTTACACTGGATATGGATTGGATTTGCTGGATCTGGATATGGGTTTAAAGACCCGGATTGATATTGATGGGGGACGGGTCCAGATTGAGTTTAAAGACTCGGATATTATGATATTACCCCCTTAGGCCTATTGAGTTTAAAGACTCGGGAGTTTAAAGACTCGGATTGATATGTGAGGCCTGGTTGAGTTTAAAGACTCGGATAGGTCCAGCAGGTTTGATCGGGTTATACTCTGGTTTCTTATGATGTTTTATAGTGTATCTGTTTCTTATGGTATTTATAGTGTCTCTGTTTCTTATGATGTTTTTCATACTATGATTTTTCTATTACTCCATTGGCATGCCTGGTTTTGAACCGGAGGGAACAAACGATTTTATTTCCTTATGTTGATTTGTTGGTAAACGGTTTTAAAACTTTCATTCTTTTTGGTCCACTCACACCTTTTGTTTTTAATTTTCCCTCCAGGTCGTGGTGATAGCGCCGGGGTGAACGTTGAGGCAGAGATCGAGGCATAGGGCTTCCGACGTTCTTCCGTTGCGGACTTAGACTTGTAGGACTTTTGGTGCCCATTTTGAAGAACTATGCTCTGACTTACTGTTGTATATATTTACTCCTTCGTCTGATGGTTATGCTTATAGTTGTATTAAGTTTCTTTTTGGTATTGTAAGTATGATTGTCAGACGGGAGCAGGGTTCATCCCGAGTATCGAGGTGATATTTGGGACGGGTCCTGACAATTGGTATCAGAGCATAGGTTGTGTCAATTTGTGTTGGGTCTAGGTTATTATACTAACTCTATGCCTCTTTCAGCGTACGATTGATCATGCCTCCGAGACGTGAACCCCCTCCACGACCTGAAGATGAAGCGGCGAGAGGGACTGAGAGTGCTTCGATCGAGAGAGCCCAGAGGCTTGGGGCTACTACGTTCAGCGGTGGGGCTGATCCCGAGGAAGCTCACCGATGGATCACCCGACTCGAGCGTATTTTTGGGGTGATGCACTGTCCTCCCGAGGATCGGGTATTGTTAGCCACTTTTCTGTTGGATGGAGCTGCCTACGAGTGGTGGTATACGCTGGAACTGTCCGGCTGGGATGCACATACTGTGACCTGGGAGACGTTCCGGGAGAGGTTTCTAGATCAGTACTATCCCCGTTCTTTCAGGGATGCGAAGGAAGCGGAATTCCTTCACTTGAAGCAAGGAAACTTGACAGTGGCTGAGTATGAGCAGAAGTTCCAGATGCTATCTCGTTTTGCTCCGGCATTTGTGGCGATTGAGGCGGAGAAGTGCCGCCGGTTTGAGTTGGGTCTCCGGGGAGAGATCAGGGCCATAGTGACAGCCGGCTCTTTTGCTACTTTCCGAGAGTTGTCTGATGCTGCTGTCAGGGTGGAGGCCAGTTTACCTGCTCGACCACAGTATTCGGGCAGTGTTCGACGCCGAGAGCAGTCATTCCCAGGAGCATCGAGTCAGAGGCCCCCGAAACGGGGTAATTTTGGTGGATCACTATCGGCTGGTGGAGCCCGGTATGGTAGACCAGGCAGTTTCCAGGGCTCAGGATTTCGAGGAGCTAGGTCACAGCCGACTCCTCAGGCGAGTGCGACTTCAGTGGCTTCGACAGGGAGGCATACCGGTGGACCCGGTAGAGACACTTGCTTCTACTGTGGGGAGCGAGGACATTTCCGTCGGGAGTGCCCATTGTTAGCCACGGAGGGTGGAGCAGGTAGGGGTGCAGCAGAACCCGGGCGGAGTACTGCATCAGTATCAGGGGCGGCAGGCCCTAGGGGTGGCGGTGGTGCCACGAGCAGTTCCAGAGGGCGCGGTAGGTCGTCGGGACCACAGGCGTGAGTTTTTGCTATGACTCAGCAGGAGGCTAGGTCAGCACCGGGAGTGGTGACAGGTACACTCACCATACTTGGTCACACCGTTTTTACTTTGATAGATCCCGGGGCTACCCATTCATTTGTAGCTCGGAGTTGTAGTCTGGTTAAGGAAAGGGAGGTGTCTACTTTGGATTGTGCGTTAGGAGTGAGTACACCTACTAGGGAGGTGTTGGTAGTGACTCAAGTTTTGAGAGAGTGTCCGGTACTGGTAGGCCAGGTGGAGTTACTGGCAGATTTGTTACTCTTGGATTTACGGGACTTTGATGTGATCTTGGGTATGGATTGGTTGACGAGACATCATGCTTCTATCGAATGTTTCGATAGGAGAGTGACTTTTCGGAGTCCCGGATTACCAGAGACTACATTTCAGGGGGATCAGCGTGCACTTCCTACGGGAGTTATTTCGGCACTCGAGGCTAGTAAACTGTTACGGAAGGGGTGCCAGGGTTACTTAGCTCATGTGGTGGATACGCGTGCTACGCCAGAGAGGGCGGAGGATATACCAGTGGTACGGGAGTTTCCCGATGTTTTTCCCGAGGAGTTGCCAGGACTACCCCCACACCGAGATCTTGAGTTTACGATTGAGCTTCTACCAGGTACACAGCCTATTTCTCAGACTCCTTACCGTATGGCACCTGCCGAATTGAGGGAACTTAAGGCCCAGTTGCAAGAGTTGGTCGATATAGGATTTATTCGACCGAGTACGTCGCCTTGGGGAGCACCTGTTTTGTTTGTCAAGAAAAAGGACGGAGGATTGAGGTTGTGTGTGGATTACAGGCAACTGAATAAGGTAACTATTCGGAATAAGTACCCCCTACCCCGGATTGATGATTTGTTTGACCAGCTCAAGGGAGCACAGTATTTCTCGAAGATTGATCTTCGCTCCGGCTATCACCAGTTACGGGTTAAAGAGGAGGATATACCGAAGACAGCTTTCCGGACCAGGTACGGTCACTATGAGTTTGTGGTGATGCCTTTTGGTTTGACTAATGCCCCAGCAGCTTTTATGGACCTTATGAACCGAGTGTTCCGGCCCTACTTGGATCGTTTTGTGATTGTTTTCATTGATGATATTTTGGTGTATTCGAAGAGTGCGAAGGCGCATGAGAAACATCTGAGGATTGTGCTTAAAACGTTGAGGGAGCATCAGTTGTATGCGAAGCTCAGTAAGTGTCAGTTCTGGTTAACCAGTGTTGGATTTCTTGGCCATGTGATTTCGGCCGAGGGCATTCGTGTGGATCCTCAGAAATTTGAGGCGGTAGCCAATTGGGAACAGCCTAAGACGGTGACGGAAATTCGGAGTTTTCTGGGTTTGGCAGGGTATTACCGGCGTTTTATTGAGGGCTTTTCTATTCTTGCAGCACCGTTGACGAGGTTGACACGGAAGGGAGTTCGGTTTGAGTGGGATGAGAACTGTGAACAGAGTTTCCAGGAGCTTAAAAGGCGGTTGACATCTGCTCATGTGTTAGCCCTTCCAGACGATAGTGGGGAGTTCGAGGTGTACAGTGACGCTTCTTTACAAGGTTTGGGTTGTGTCTTGATGCAGCACGGGAAAGTGATTGCTTATGCTTCCCGGCAATTGAAACCCCATGAGGTGAACTACCCTACACATGACTTGGAATTGGCTGCGGTGGTTCATGCATTGAAGATTTGGCGACATTACTTGTACGGTGAGAAGTGCAGGATCTTTACGGACCACAAGAGTTTGAAGTATTTGTTCACCCAAAAGGAATTGAACCTCAGACAGCGCCGTTGGTTGGAGTTACTAAAGGACTACGACTGTACTATTGAGTATCATCCAGGGAAGGCTAATGTGGTAGCCGATGCTCTGAGCAGAAAGTCAGCTGGTTCTTTGTCGCATTTGAGGACAGTACGGTTACCTTTGTTGGTTGAGCTCCGTAAGTTGGGAGTAGAGTTGACTGTGGATGATCAGGGAGCACTCCTAGCGAGTTTCCATGTGCGACCCGTTTTGATTGATCAGGTGATTGATGCTCAGTTTGAGGACCCTATTCTGGGCATCATTCGGATTGAGGTCGAGGCTGGAGAAAGACAGGATTTTGAGATCCGTGAGGATGGAGCTTTGGTTAAGAATGGACGGTTGTGTGTACCTGAGGATGAAGTCTTGAAGAAGGTGATATTGGATGAGGCTCACTGTTCAGCTTATGCGATGCATCCCGGTGGGACCAAGATGTATCGTACACTTCGAGAGCATTACTGGTGGTCAGGGATGAAACGTGAAATTGCAGAGTATGTCAGTAGATGTTTGATTTGTCAACAGGTAAAAGCCGAGCGGCAGAGACCTTATGGAGCAATGCAACCTTTGCCGATTCCCGAGTGGAAATGGGATCACTTGACTATGGATTTTGTGTTCAAGCTTCCGAGAACACCGAAGGGACACGATGGTGTATGGGTTGTTGTGGATCGACTTACGAAGTCTGCTCATTTCTTACCAGTACGGGAGAACTTCAGGTTGGAACAGTTTGCACAGTTGTTTATTAATGAGATTATTCGATTACATGGGACTCCGGAGTCGATAGTATCTGATAGAGATCCGAGATTCACTTCTCGATTTTGGCAGAGCTTACAGGAAGCTTTTGGGACTAAATTACACTTCAGTACTGCTTTTCATCCTCAGACTGATGGGCAGTCTGAGCGGACTATTCAGATTCTCGAGGATATGATGCGAGCTTGTGTGCTTCAATTTCAGGGTACTTGGGAATCACATCTGCCTTTGATGGAGTTCGCCTACAATAATAGTTTTCAGGAGAGCATTGGGATGGCTCCTTACGAGGCTTTGTATGGGCGGCAGTGTCGGACTCCATTGTGTTGGACTGAGGTTGGTGAGAGGAGGTTGACTACTTCTGAGCTGGTGGAGCTTACTCAGGAAAAAGTGGTACTGATTAGGGATCGATTGAAGGCAGCGCAGGACCGCCAAAAGAGCTACGCTGACCGTAGGATCAGGGATTTGGAGTTTGCTGTTGGAGACTGGGTTTTCCTGAAGCTATCTCCTTGGAAAGGAATTGTACGATTTGGCAGACGAGGGAAGTTGAGTCCTCGTTACATTGGACCGTATGAGATTTTGGAGCGGATTGGTCCTGTAGCTTATCGGTTGGCCTTACCATCAGATTTGGAAAAGGTACATAATGTCTTTCATGTTTCTATGCTTCGGAAATATATTCGAGATGATTCGCATGTTTTAGAAACACAACCAGTGGAACTGAGGGAAGACTTGAGTTTTGAAGAGCAACCTGTTGCAATCCTGGATCGGAAGGATAAAGTGTTGCGAAGGAAGACGGTTCCCTTAGTGAAGGTATTGTGGCGAAATCATCAGGTTGAAGAAGCTACTTGGGAACCCGAGGCCTTGATGCGAGAACAGTACCCTTATTTATTTCACTGAATTTCGGGGACGAAATTCTTTTTAGGGGGGTAGATTGTAACAACCCGTACCTACGGGAAGGGTAAAAATGTAATTTCTGTGAAGTTTTGTAAAAAAGGACGATTTTGCCCCTGTGAATAGTAAACAAAAAGTTGACTTTTGTAATATTGATTGGATGAGTGTTAGCCCTTGACCGTGACGTAGGTTAGGACGTCACGAGTCCGAAGACAGGCGGCAGGTTCGATTAGGACAACCGGAGGAAAAGTTATGATGTACGGAAGGTTGGGGGCGTTACCGTAATTTTGAGCTAAAAGGGGGAATGTTGACTTTTTGGAGGATGTGTGATTTTCACGTAGACCGAGGACCGTTGGATAGGTCTCGACGTCCTGAATTCAACGACAGGCGGCACGCTGTCATCGGACGTCGGACGGAAAAGATACGGGTCTGGAAAGTCTGAGGGCAAAATGGTAATTTTGTGCAGGAGGGGCATTTTGGTCATTTTTCCTCAGCCCAATCAGATAAGGG
The DNA here is from genome assembly GCA_032719365.1 of Prinsepia uniflora. NCBI lineage: Eukaryota > Viridiplantae > Streptophyta > Magnoliopsida > Rosales > Rosaceae > Prinsepia > Prinsepia uniflora. The sequence continues at coordinate 71,014,657 of CM064869.1, forward strand.
CAAGTGGCAGATATTTTGGGATGGCCAATGGTTGATGGACACGTGGGGGACCCTAGATGGTTCCAGGAGGAACTTAAGTGTGCACAGCCACACTTGGACATTTTTGAACCGTGCACCAATTCGAAGGCAACTGAAAACAGAGAGGAGATTGGGTGAGGCGGTGATCGATCTAGAGACTAGGGAGAGTGAGGAGTGACTGGTGAGAGTGACAGAGAGACGTGGGTGAGGTGCTGATCGTGTTTTGGGATTGGCATCGTGCACGGCGGCACGGTGGTGGTGCGGCGAACGTTTGAGGAAAACAGAGGAGATCGTGGACGGTGGAGGCTGTTGTGCCGTGTGGTGAGGCAAACCGAGGCGGTAGGAAACTCAGGAGGTTGAGGGGAGTCCCACGAGCACGGTGGTGGGTGACGGTTCTCACGGCGGCGCCGGAATCGAAAGGTAAGCCCGTTTACTCTGTTTTTCGTGGCTTTTTCAATTGCAAAGTCGTGATGATGGGCTTAGAGTCGAGGGATTAGGAGGTCAGGGTGTTGTTCAGGGAGGTCTTAGGCGTCGTCTGTGGTGGTTGCCGTGACGGGAGGTTCACGGTGGCTGGTGGTTCGACGGCGAGTATCCAATACTCTGTTTTGGCCGTGATTTTAAACGTGAAGTCGTGGACTTCGGGGATGAATCGACGGATTCTGTGAGTTGGGTAGGACTTAGTAAGGTCCTAGGGTGGTGCTGGTATCACCACCGTGAAGGGGGAAGCTGTGGACGGCCGGGAAGGAAAACAGAGCCACGGGCAAGTTTTTTCGAGGTTGAAGACGAAGGGTTCTAGGCCGTGATTGCTGGATTTTAGGATTGGGTTTGATTGCAGGGAACTGGACGAAGCTAGTGGAATTGAAATGGAGAAGAACGGTGGGTGAACGGCGGAGAACCGGTCACGCCGGTTCAACTGTGTTGAACCGGGTGACTCGAGGTTGAAGGTGACTGTAGCAGGCGCGTGAGGCCCACGCGCAGCCATTTTGGGCGGCGCGTGGGGGCACGTGGGAAGGAATCCGGTTAAACGTCCAACATGAGTTTAGTCCTAAATGTCCTAAGGAGTCCAATGGTATAGTTTTCGGGTTAATCGGACGGTGTTACGGAATGGTTCGGGAATCCGTACGGTTTAGGGTTTATGATTAAAATATTATTAAATTCCCGAAAAATTGGGGAAAATAGGGAAGGTATCCTTGATGTTATTGTGACCCTATTTGGTATCTATTGACAGGACGGGAGACACCGGAGACGGTTGAGGAGCGCACGGAGCGCGAGTGACGTGTCGTAAACTGTGAGTGGACTCTTTCTTATTTCCGAGCATGCCAACTGTTTTAATTTACTGTTTTATGATTCTATGTGTGTTTTTATGTTTTAAATGATGGTTATTCGTGATTGAGATGTTTGCACGTTTTTCGAGATATTTTCGGGGTTTTACACGTTTTTCGAGAAAAAGCCGGTTTTCAGATTTTGATGCCATATTTGAGAAATTCACCCTATAACTGTTTTCTGATGATGGTAAATGGGTTATGAAACATGGTTAGGGATTTCCTATGGTTTTTAGTATGGAAATGGATTTTCCGGATTTGGGTTCGGAATGTCGGTTCTGAACGCCGGAAGGGCTTCGAACCGGGGATTTCGAATTCGGATTTGGCGATGAATTTTGAACTGGTTTTACACTGGATATGGATTGGATTTGCTGGATCTGGATATGGGTTTAAAGACCCGGATTGATATTGATGGGGGACGGGCCCGGATTGAGTTTAAAGACTCGGATATTATGATATTACCCCCTTAGGCCTATTGAGTTTAAAGACTCGGGAGTTTAAAGACTCGGATTGATATGTGAGGCCTGGTTGAGTTTAAAGACTCGGATAGGTCCAGCAGGTTTGATCGGGTTATACTCTGGTTTCTTATGATGTTTTATAGTGTATCTGTTTCTTATGGTATTTATAGTGTCTCTGTTTCTTATGATGTTTTTCATACTATGATTTTTCTATTACTCCATTGGCATGCCTGGTTTTGAACCGGAGGGAACAAACGATTTTATTTCCTTATGTTGATTTGTTGGTAAACGGTTTTAAAACTTTCATTCTTTTTGGTCCACTCACACCTTTTGTTTTTAATTTTCCCTCCAGGTCGTGGTGATAGCGCCGGGGTGAACGTTGAGGCAGAGATCGAGGCATAGGGCTTCCGACGTTCTTCCGTTGCGGACTTAGACTTGTAGGACTTTTGGTGCCCATTTTGAAGAACTATGCTCTGACTTACTATTGTATATATTTACTCCTTCGTCTGATGGTTATGCTTATAGTTGTATTAAGTTTCTTTTTGGTATTGTAAGTATGATTGTCAGACGGGAGCAGGGTTCATCCCGAGTATCGAGGTGATATTTGGGACGGGTCCTGACAAAGTGTCTGAGTACGCAACGGTCTGTTTATTCCTCTGCCTCAATATTAGCCTCAGTACCTGTGCACTGGCCTGGAGGGCAAATAAAACATCAAAGGTGTGAGTGGACAAAAATAAAGTTTAGAAATACATTTATCAAATACAGTCTTACCCTCCAGTTTCACAAACATGCATGCATATCATAACTTATAAATCAGATAATCAAGATATGAACATAAATCTCAACAGAAATAAAAACACATGATCCAGGTCTCATATAGTCACGTTATCCCTGCAACGCGTGCAAATCAATAGGCTCAAGGACCGCTCAAATCCCGAGCATCCGCCACTGTGAACACATCACTAGCTGGCAATCCAGGTCGTCATGAACATATCACTGACTGACCTCCATATAATCCAGCACATCTGGTCTGAGTCGAGCCTCCATTTGGCTGCACGACAACATACCGTGCTACGTGACCTCTCCGGGGTAAACACTTCCATCCCAGAGGCGAGCGTTATCTCCAGGGTCCATTTCGGGGGAAACATATTCCACACCGAAAGCCCTCATATATCATCATCATGAAAACCAGTGAAAACAGTTGCATTTGAATATCAAAACCATATGAAAATACTTTTCTCAAATCCATAAACCAATTTATGCAAATCTGTGCAATCACAATCTCATTCATAATATAATTCATCAAATCTAATACCAGACTCACAATCCGAGTCAAAATCAAGTTCAAACCCCGAGCCTTAGCTCGAAATATCAGTTTCACAATTTTATCAAAAATCGTGCCCAAAAGCATATAAAATAATATAATATTCCCAAAAATCCGGAAATCATCATATCAATCATACCAAATCATTTCAAATCATATTATAAGGCATTTAAAACATATATGCATGCATTTAGGGTAGAAAACAAAAGCCCACTCACACACCGTCCAGATTGTTCAGTCTCAAGCTGTTCGTGTTCCTCCGACGTCCTGGAAGTATTCGGGCCTGTCAAACAAGGAATATAAGATTACTAACTTGTTACATAATCTCCTGTACGCATTTCCCAGTCGTCAGAATAAAATAATATTATTTTAAACGTAACCTATACGCCTCGGGTACCCAAACTACTCTTAGTTCATATCTGATTGACCCGAAACTAACGCCAATAGGTCCGTATCATCGAGAGTATCAAAATTGTCGTTGGACCCTTCTTCAGATTCCCGGCCACGCGCCCTCACGCGCCGCCGCAAGCGGCTGCTCGTGAAAGCCACGCGCCATGAACAGTAGCTGCTACAGTTCTCTCTCTCGCCCGTTTTCCTGATAAACGGGTCTGCAACCCGCGATCAGACCCGACTCGATTTCCTTTAATTCGAACTCAATTCCTTCCGTTCTTTCACTCACTAACATCAATTCAATCCAAACTAGAGTTCTATAAGTTCAATTTAATCACACAAGCCCTCGCCATCCTCGACTCACGATGAACACCCATCGGGTTTGAATTCGGGTTCTATTCAAAACCAGCTTGTTTCCTTCAATTGTTCATACCAGAAGCATCATAGGAACATTAGAAACACGAAATCGAAATCAATTTCATGAATTATTACCTCTAAGTAACTCAACTCAAGCTCGATTTTCCGCACTAGTTGCAGAGTCTGTTCATCACCAATTCAGCTCCAATTTTTGTTCCAGTTGATTGGGTTCGAGTCGCCTGGTTCCCAGAAGGCTTAATATCACTTCAAATTCACACGAAATCGTCCAGAAATTCAAAATCGAAGTTTAAGATTTTGAAGGATTTTTCGGGTAGGTTCAGTAGGGTTCTATCTGGGTTTGTTCGGTTTCCTTCCAGTCTTTCACTCTCCAATTAACCCTAATCACGTATTCAATTGCACGGGTTCTACAGAAAATCGATCAAGGTGAAGGAGAAGTATGAGTGTTCTCTGTGCTGTATTTGAGTGTTTTGGTCGTGTACTGTTCATCAATTATCCATTGTTTGTTAACCTCAATTAATTAATTAATCCATGCCACTAATCCTCAACAACAAGTGACACTTGTCACGTTAAAACATATGAATCACTTAAGGGGCTGAATCAGCATGTAATAATCATCCTTCCACCGTTTAAACATAATCCACATAAAATTACTATTTTACCCTTGAGGTCACAAATGACCATTTTGCCCCTGAACTTCCCAGACCCATAACTTTTTCATACGAACTCCGTTTTCGACGTGCCACCTGTCTACGGATTCAGCGTTTCGAGACCTACACAACGGTACTCGAGAAATGTGCAAAAAGTATTTTAAACAAAAAGTCAACTTTTAGCCATATGTCATCAAGGGTAAAAACATCATTTTCACATTATTTTAATATTTTACAACTTTTGGATTTTCGGGGCGTTACAAGAGTGATCTTCTAGGTTGAGAGAGGGTGGACAAGGAGTATCCTATTGGATACAAAGGCACAGGTTGGGTATAAACTTGAGTGGTGTAATCTTGTACTTTGTTTTCTCTCATAGTGAAGGTGAAAACTCTCCGAGGACGTAGGCAAGTTATTTGGCCGAATCTCGTTAAATCTGTTGTGTTTGTGGCTTATTCATTTCCTTTCTTTCATCTTTATTATTAGTACTTGCGTGGCGGAGGATTAGTTTCCTAACAAGTGGTATCAAAGCTCCGGTTTATCGATTGTGGGTGGTTTGTCATGGCAAGTTCTAGCGTTACATATTTCAAGGTGGAACAGTTTGATGGAAAATGAAATTTCACTTTATGACAAAGGAGAGTGGAGGACATCCTAGTTCAACAAGGCCTTACAAGACCGTTGAAGGGCAAGGATGCGAAGCTAGAGAAGATGTTAGATGAAGATTAGGATGAGGTGGAATCCAGGTGTGTTAGCACTATTAGGCTTTATATCGCTGACAATATTATAAATAATGTTAATAATGTAGATTTTGCGCCTGAGCTTTGGGAGAAAATTGAAAAGCTTTATCTTGGGAAAGACTTGCTGACGAAGCTGAATTTAAAAAGGGATCTCTACAAGCTCAAGATGAGAGAAGGTGCGAATCTAATGGAGCACATGAACGTGTTCAAAGGATTAGTAAATCAACTATCAAGAGTTGAGGTTAAAATATAGGAAGAAGATCAAGCCCTTTTACTTCTTACCTCGCTTCCCGATTCATATGAGAATATTGTTACTACAATTGTGTATGCTAAGGATACATTGAAGATGGAGGAGGTAGAATCGACTCTCTTATCACATGAGAAGAGAAGGAAAGATGATGTTCCGTCTTTATTGCTCATGAACAGAATCGTAGGGGAAGGTCAACTGCTAGGGGATTTAGTGAACATAGCAGGTCTAAATCCAGAGGCAAGGGAAAGGGCAAGCAATGCTACAAGTGTAAGGAATGGGGACACATAAAGCCAGATTGTCCATTGATGAAAGAGAAGGACAATAAGGGCTCAAATGGTTCCTTGGCTAGTGTAGCGGAGATGTCTAGAGGTTTTGGAGAACTTCTCACAGTTTCCAAAGGTAATTACATTTTTTTCTCAAGATGATTGGATATTAAATAACGGTTGTTCTCATCACCTTTGCTCTAGGAGAGAATATTTTGATATGTTCCAAGAAGTCCAAGGATTTGTGACTTGGAGTGATGGCATAAGACGTCGTGTCATGAGTACAGCAACTGTGAAGATCAAGATGTTCGATGGAGCAGTTCTCACATTGGGTGATGTAGTGTATGCCCCAAAGTTTCGGACAAATCTAACATCCTAGAGCCAACGAGACTCCAAGGGCTGCAAGGTTTCGTCAGCAGGGGGAGTTATGAAAGTGTCACGTGGCTGCATGGTCCTAATGAAGGGAGAAAAATGTAAAGTATGTTCCGTCTGATAGGAAAAACCCAGACCTCAAAGGTTGTTGGGAGACAGCGTGCACGGGAGAACAGGTACCTGAAGCGGGTCTCGTTTGCAGGTACAATAGAGACACTATCCACATGTTTCTAAGTTTTAGACGATGGTGAGAAGGAAAATACTGCTAGGGAAGAGGTAAAGTTGAGGTCCCTCTTCGGAGCCAATTGGTGATTGTTGACTCCGAGCAGCTGCACATAGTATTGGTTATTTTGAATTAGGGGGAGTTAGAATCGTATGCAACTGATTCGGGGTATGTGTAGCTGGTACAAGAATAAGGCCAATGAAATGCTTGTGGGTATATCAAGTGGTATCTCAATTTGAGATGAACTTCAGGGATTGAAGTGACGGTGCAACACTATCCACCTAAGTGGCCCTGGAGGGGGAGATTGTAAAATATCCAGACCCAATACTAAAGTATAATAGATATTTGGGCTTCCATATTATTGGGTTTTATTTAGAACATATTTTTGGTTCTAAATTAAAGTGTATGAACCCAAAAAATGTGTAGAAGATTCATGAAGGGAGTAGTTGGAAGATTCAATAAATGAAGTACGTGGATGGATGAAGCTTTAATGAAGGGATCTAGAGACTTCCTTAAGCACTATATAAGGAGGAGATCTTGGCCTTATTTGAAAATCAAGGAGAACACATCACAAGTGAGTGACTGAGAGCAACTCTAAGGGTCTTCAGGTATAGAAATAAGGTGAGTTGTGAGTGTTTTAAGAGTGTGCATAATTTTTGGGGTAGAGTGATCTTCTAGGTTGAGAAAGGGTGTATAATGGGTATCCTATTAGATACAAGGGCTCAAGTTGGGTATAAACTTGATTTGTGTAATCTTGTACTTTGTTTTCTCTCATAGTGAATGTGAAAAATCTCCGAGGACGTAGGTAAGTTATTTGGCTGAACATCGTTAAATCTATTGTATTATTGACTTCTTTATTACCTTTCTTCCATTTTTATTGTTAATACTTGTGTGGCAGATGATTAATTTCCTAACAACTTCACCATCGATAACTTCCCTGCCGCCCCTTTACTACTAAACCCACCACCAATGTACCTCTCATTTATGGATTGGTAACTCCAAAAAATAAAGACATCAACTTCCATGTGTAAATTTGTAACTTAGTCAAACAGAAGACTTGATGGGTGGTGAGTGCATTCATAGGATAAGCACGCAGCACCAAGATATCCACTCACCATGAGTGCAACCGGTATTGCAGACGCCACAAAGGCCATTAAATTTCCTGGTCCAAACAATTGTATCGTTTTCAATTTCAATATCGCTAACAATTTTCTAAACCCACGATATGCATTGATGGGTGGTGATCGAGTGCCCTGTGCCCATATTTGATATGACTATCATGAGAGTACTGGACTTGACGAAGAAAACAATATTAGCAATATCACAATTTCTCTAAACCCATCAACCACACGCCAGAAACTGGTGCAACCAATTTGGAGTGTACCTCAAATTTGCTCCTCTCAGCATTAGCTGTGGGGATCTTATTTAGACATATTTGCTAGTTTGTTTTGCTGGTTATTACAAACGAACAAGTCAACTCGAGTAAAAATGAGCCACGATTCATAAGTGGTTGGCGATATGTCGTTTTTTATCAGAAAAATACTAAATATATCTACTTGTATCGGTGGAAGTATACATCGTTTAGGATGTGATTTACAAATGTAATTTACAAATATGGCATTGGCAACATTACTTTTTTTTTTTTTATAAATCCCTTCCTTGATGAATTATACTTATACTATCTTTTGTAAGACGTGATTTACAAATGTGTTCTATAAATATGATAATTTTTTTTTATTTTTTATAAATACCTTCCATTTTACTCATCTAAATAACAAGAGCTAAAGCTTGAATTATTGCAATTGTACTGTTAGCGAGCTGAATTTAACTTTTCAAATTTAACTTTTTACACTTCATTTTCTTTTCTTTTTTAATTTTGTTCAAAATAAAGTATTAGTAAAATATCAAATATGGAAATCAGTTCCCTAGTGTTATTCTTTTCATTTAAAACTTGGCCTCATCCCCCTGCTCCTTCAGAACTTAAATGGATCCCCGGTGTTATTGTTATTAATTAGCATTTTCATGCAGCTTTTTCTTCTAGCTCTTAGTTAAAATTTTAACTCAGCCTCCTCCTCAAGTTTTATAAGAAATCATGACGTGGTGGACAAAATCTCTTTGGCTGCCTTAAAGCAGAAATAAATGATAAACTGGGCATGCTTAGCTCCTGGAGGTAGGGGTAACAATTTTTGCCACGTCTCAATAAAAAATTCAAAATTCATATAAAATTTATTTGAATTAACTCACGGTTAAAATTTCGAATTATTTTTGGATCAATTAGTTATGATTATAATGACTTATTAACCCATTTAATAAATTTTTCGGCCATTAATCCATATCTCTAGTCATTTACCTATATATATATATATATCTATTAGATATTTATAATTTTAAAATTATTTAGGGATGAGCTCATAATATATTGATGGTATTTTGTAGTATATATTGAATTTTTAGGGTGTATAATATTGATTCATAACATTAAAAGGTCAAATAGTTGAATACTTTTTATTTCAAATACCCCTTGAACTTGTCGTCCAATCTCAAATTTTCCCTTAGAATAAATTTTATCTCGTTTAACCTCCTGAACATTACTTTTGTCAATCACGTTACTCAATTTTCGTTAAACCACTTTAATTTTTGTTATATTCCGTTAACTTTGTTGATATTGCACAATTATTAATTAAAACATAGATAATATTTCAATAGATTTTGATATAATGAATATTTGTATTAAATATTGCTGATATTGAACAATTATCAATTAACACATGGATAATATTTCAATAGATTTTGATATAATAAATATTTGTATTAAATATGTACTTGTTAATTTTGAGGGGAAAAATTGAACAAATTAAATTAAAACCAAATTTTTTCCTTTGGTTACATCATCTTCAACCTTTGAAACCACCTTTGAGTCGTCAGGGCTGCTGGCTCAGTCTACTCCAATCGCCGTTGAAAAGCAAAGATCTCCCCCGCTAGCACTTGAGGGCTGCACAACGACTGCCATTGGTCCTCCTCAGTCCTCGTTGTGTCTTCGTTTAGCAGGGCTAGGGCCGGTCCAAGAGATTCCAACTTACATAGAATATATTACTTTATTTTTTTAATTCATCTTTTAGTAAATTCACATAAATTATCAAGAATTTGAATACATTAGACATACATACATAAAAAAATATAGTTATTTTATAATATTTTTATAAAAAAACAGTGAGATTTTATTAAATATTAATGCATATATATATAATCGACAACTTTCTAATTCAATTTAAATAATTATTTTTATCTATTCTAATAGTATCTCGACATTCATTTAATAACCAAAAATGAAATATATATATATATATAAGATAATTTTATGTAAGTTATAGTTCTATTTACTTTATAAAATATGTCTAAATAATACTCAACATAATTAATTACGCATCAACTAAAATAATTCTTAAGAATACTTTTTAAAAATATGGGCCAAATTTATTAATAAAATATTACATTTAAAATCTTAATAAAATATTACATTTAAAATCTTCTAACTTAATTTAAATATTTTTTTAAAAAATTTAGACAATAAAAAAAAGAATTCCCATAAAAATAAGACTTTTTAAATTTTTTTTGACTCTCTTAGTCATTTGGCATTTGGCACAGGACAGTTGCCTTAAGTCAAGGCTGGCCCTGGGCACGTAGGACCCCACTTCCCTTCAATCTTAATTTCCCATAGTTGCGTTCAATCTTAATTTCCCATAGTTGCCTTCAATCTTAATTTCCCATAGTTGGATGATGATTGAGACCTGTGTGGCAGTGAAGACAGTCAGTCTCTTATGTACGAATCTATGCCTCTGATTATATGTTTTTACGATGTTGGTGATCGTATGATGATGATCAATGATTCAATTTTTTTCTCTTTGAAATTCTTACAATTTCTCTTTTTCCCTTTTCAATTTTGTGGCAAGCAAGAAGATTAGAAAGGTAAGATTATGGTAGATCTTGTTTCTGTATGATCCAATGGTGTTTATTGGCATTATTTACTTGGGTTTATGGCTGAGCTGGAGGCGATTGTTGTAGACTGAGCCGGCGGCCGCGGACTCGACGGTGGAGCTCAGAGATTGAATAGAATTTTTTTTTATCTGAAGATTGAATAGATGATAAAGAAAAAATTGGTTTAATTTTAACTCAAAATTAAAGAATATGTATTTAATTAAAATAATTATTATATTAAAATATGTTGACGCATTCGTCCATATTTCTGTAGAAGCTTCTAAATAACTCAGGAACAAAGGAGATGAATTGAGAAAAATAGTGTGGACGCAAGAGAACCCAGAGAGATGAGGATATAAAGAAATAACTGCATATAGAAGCTTACGTACTCATCTAGATGGCTCTTATCTAGCAAGATTTTGTAATAGAATACTAGAGAAACCTAGAGGACCAAGTCGTTGGGCTTCTGGCAAGTCGGTTATCAACTCTATAATAAATAGAATTGTAACCTTGCAATGCAAGCAGTAAGCCAACCGAGTGAAGACACAAGAGGGTGAGCTCTACTAAGAAGAGCCGTGAATGATATTAATTAGGTTTTAGGTGAGAAGTTAAACATTAATTCACGTAAGTAAAATTTTGTACTCTTTTTCTTTTATTTTAGTAAAATTATGTTTGTATCAAATGTTTTTATTTTTATTTTTTAAATTCCACTCTTGAACTCAACATAAGCACAATCCAAATTGCCAACAAGGGTGACAAGACATCCAAAACATCAACACTTAATTTAGGCAACAACAGTTTAAGTGGAGAAATTCCAACTTCCTTTTATTCTCATTTTCTTTTTTTCTACAACCTACCATTGAAGCAACAAGGGCCGAAGCTAGCGTTCTTCATCTGACATTGGGCAGTGGTGGTGGCGAGAGTTTATGCATCATCTTGTAGCTTCTCATTAAAGCACCTACAATTAAAGCAAATCTGCTTATCGAGAATGGCCCGATCGCTCTCCGCCACACTCATCTCTTCCAACTTTAGATGGAATAGGTCTACCTTTTAGACCTCATGCTACCATTTGAACAATCTGTTTAGATTTCTTATGAACCTTAATCTGAAATCATGGGTATTTTGAAGTCCTGTATGCCTACATTGGCACAACTTCTCATCATTTTAATATTGAAGTAGATAAATATAGTCTCGGAAATTGATTAGATATCCTTATTTGATTCCTTCCTTAATTATAATAGAGCATAATTCTTTCCTAATTATGTGGATTATTGTAACTAATATATAATCTATTTTTGTACATTTTATAATATAATTGAGATTTTTTTAAAACATGGTATCCTTTGATAATCAAATTTGTTGTGCTTCCTCTTTTGTGGGTATATGACTATACAAAGTCTAATTATTCTATGCGCCCACGATAAACATATTTGATCTTACTAGGCATATCTAATGATTCAGATTGCCATTTTTTTGTTTTTATTTTTTTTATTGGTTGGAAATTTAATGTTTATACCTATTTAATCATCTATCTATCTTGTTCGGCCTTTGTGACATTGTCTTGCATTAGAGTTGCTCCACCAAAAACCTTACCCGGTAAACCAGTGGGAAAAACCCGTGGTCGAAGGGAAAAGATGTGCAAATGCATATGAGCCAAATTATGGCATCTTCAGGATGCATGGTTAGAGGGTGATCATACCAAAATGTGTCTCATTAAAACCTAGACAGGTAACAAAACCCAATGGGACAAAATAACTCTAGTCGTAGGACAAAAGAGTACACGATGATCATGTGAGTATACTTCGGGATACTCAGTATACTTCTGGATACTTGGTATACTTCAGGATACTCCCCCTGATCTTGACTCCCCCTGAAAACTACAGATTAGGTAGATAAGCTAGTCTACGTAAACCAATACCTCGCACATGCTGCTGGAATGTGGCCTTTGGTAATGACTTAGTGAACAAGTCTGCATGATTATCTTGAGATCGTATTGGCTTGATCTCAATCTTCCGATGTTCTTGCTGTTGTTGGTTAAAGAAGAACTTCGGTGCAATATGCTTGGTGTTGTCTCCCTTAATGAAACCAGTCTTCATCTGCTCTATGCAGGCAGCATTATCTTCGTAGATAACTATCGGTTCATTATGGGTGGAATTCAGTCCACATGTACTTCGAATATACCCAATAATAGCTCTTAGTCATATGCATTCATGAACTGCTTCATGCAGGGCTAAAATCTCTGCATGATTCGAAGACGTAGCAACAAGGGTCTGTTTCGTAGACCTCCAAGATATTGTCGTGTTCCCAATGGTAAAGACATAACCGGATTGGGGACGTGTCTTGTGTGGGTCTGATAGGTAACCTGCATCAGCATACCCAACGAGGCGTGCATCATTTCGAGGACCAAGAGGGTTTGATTCATTCCTCGATGCTAGGGATAGAATAAGCCCATATTCATTGTACCTCTAAGGTATCGAAAGATATCTTTTATGCCATTCCAGTGGCGGCGTGTTGGCGTAGAGCTAAATTTAGCTAGCAAATTTACAGCGAATGAAATGTCCGGTCTAGTGCATTGATCCAAATACAATAGTGCGCCTATTGCACTTAGATATGGCACTTCTGGTGTCAATATCTCTTCGTTGTCATCTGCTGGACAAAACGGGTCCTTTTTAGGATCTAGACTTCAGACGATCATGGGCGTGCTTGAAGGTTTCACTTTATCCTTATTAAAGCGTCTCAACATCTTCTGGATGTAATTCGATTAATGGACCAAAATTCCATCTGCACGGTGCTCGAGCTCCAGGGCGAGACAGAAGTGTGTTCTCCCAAGATCCTTCATTTCAAATTCTAACTTTAGGTGCTTAGCGGTTTCTTGGATCTCTTCAGGAGTACCAATAAGATTCATGTCATCAGCATAAACTGTCACTATAGCGAACCCGGAACTTGTTTTCTTAATAAACACGCATGGACACAGTTCATCATTAACATATCCCAATTTGATCAAATATTCACTTAGACAGTTATATTATATCCGTGTGGATTGTTTCAATCCATAAAGTGAACGCCTCAAACGAATGGAGAGCATGTTCCGTGGTTTGGAATTATTTGCATCAGATATCTTAAGTCCTTCAGGAACTTTCAAATATATCTCTATTTAGATTCCCTATAGAGATAAACATTAACTATGTTTATAAGCTGCATATTCAGTTTTTCTGGAAACTACCAAACTAATAAGGTAGAATAATCATTATGACATTCGTTACGGGAGAATACGTCTCCTCGTAATCAATCTCAGGGCGTTGAGAAAACTGTGCGCCATTAAATGATTTGTACATCTAACAACTTCATCTTTCTCATTACGCTTCCTTATGACTATCCATTTAAATCTCGCAGGTTTAACATGGGGAGGTGTGGGAACTACAGGTCCAAATACCTTCCTTTTTGTCAAGGAATCTAATTTGACCTGGATTGGTTCTTTCTATTTTAGCCAGTCTTCTCTACGTTGAAATTAATTCATCAACGAAGTAAGGTTCGATTTCATTTCTAGTTATTATTTCGATATCTACCGCGAATACATATAAATCATCGATGATAATATCATTCTGATTCCCTATCTCACATAAGCATGCATGATTTACCGAGATCTTTTTATTCTCATGAGTGGGTTCAAACGTTGAGGCGTCCCCCAACGTCATCTCTTCTAAGACAGACCCATAATCCGGAATTATCTCATGAGATGGATAAGATGATATTATGAAGGGATTCAATTGTGCCAAATATCCTCTTCCAGAGATAAGAATCCTTCGAACCTATTAGTCTAACTCACTTCTGGGTAGGGACATATGACTGGTTAGCTGCCATGGTCGTACCTTGTCCGTCTGGGACGACACGTCCTACTGGGACGTCTATCCTTGCAAGCAAGTTTGCAGCATGTATATGTGATCTCGTCACTTTAGCTAGATTAGAGAAAGCGTCTGCCATATTATTAACTACACTCTGTAAATCTAGAATTCTCCGCACTATGTTCTTATTTTGTGTGTTCGGAGATTAAGATGAGACATAGTGGGGACATTCCACGTTAATTCACGTCGTTCTTCAGGAACATTTTACGTTCTTATCTCCCCCTAACAACGGGAAGATTGTCTCATCAAAGTAACTATCCGTAATATTGTGGGAATGAGATCGCCTGTCAAGGGCTCCAAATAGCGTATAATGAAGAGAGATGCATAACCGACATGTATGCCCCTTCTTTGTTGAGGTCCCATATGTGTACGTTGTGGCGGTACAATTGGCACGTAACTGCACACCCAGAAATGCATAAGTACGAAACATCTGGTTCATACCCAGTCACCAGCTGTAACGCAGAACATCGTTGGGTGGCAATGACCTCAACCAGACCAATATTACTGTATGCAAAATTGCATTGCCCCCGCTAGAAACTAGAAGCTTGGTGCGCATTACCAAGGTGAATTAGTGTTTCTACGAGACCATTATAGGTGTGAACATGAGGAACCAAATGTTCATCACCAATCCTAAGGGGCATGCAATAGTCATTGAAGTATGTCGATGTAAACTCTCCGGTATTATCGAGTCTTATAGACTATATAAGAGAATCCGGGTGGTGTGGCCCTCAATGTAATGATTTGGATCAAACCAGTCAAGTCTGGTCTGTGGTGGTGATCAGAGGACTGAGGAGTGACTTGGGGACGTTCAAGACTGTGGTGGAGGTCACGGCAGAAGGCTGGTAACAGGTAAGGTCTCTGGGTCCCCTGTTTTTCCATAAATGTTCAAACCAAAAGTCGTGAGTTTTAGGGATTGGTTGAGTGATTTTGTTGACCCTGGCAGATGAAGGAAGTCACTGCCAAGCCCAGGGACTCGAAACCGTGACTAGAAGGGCGACAGGTGGCCGGAATCCGAAGGTCGAAGTTCTGAGTTTTGGTTTGAATTTGGGAGGTAAGAAATATGACTTCATTTCTTGTTTTTATTAAGAGAATCAATCACAAATTCAAGGACGAAACTAAGGGTGTAGATAGGATTGAAAATGGCCTGAAAACGAGTGAAAACCGGCCTCGTTGACTCGGTTGGACTGGACCGGTTTGAACCGGGTTGGCTGAAGGTTGACGATGACACTGTAGCAGGCGTGTGGCTCCCACGTGCAACCCCTTTGGACGGCGCGTGAGGGCGCGTGGGGTTTGTTTTGGGGAAACGTTAAACACGGTTTTCACTCTAATCGATGTAACGACCATTTTAGGACACGTTTCGAGTCGATCGGACACCATATCGGGGTAGTTTTGAGTGTTCGAAGGTTTAGGGGTTCGTTTAATTACGTTTAAAAATCCCGAAAAATTGGGGAAAATTAGGGTAAGCGTAAATGAAGTGTTTGTGACCCGGAATGGTGACTTTTGACAGGTCGGGATATTTCTGAGGCAGCCGATGAACGTACTGGACTCGATTGACTCGTTCGGACCTAGTGAGTGGACTTTTTGTTTTCTAACTGAGCATGCATAACTGTTTTTACTTATTTATTTATGTTTCGATATATGATTTTATGCTTTCGATATATTCTTTTATGCTTATGATTTCTATATTCTTACTTTACTTGATTGCACGTTTTTCAATATGAGTTATCAGATTTGCATGTACTTCGAGAATATGATTTCTATTATGCTTTTGAGTATGGTTTCTGATGGATGATTTATGTTTATACGCATTCTGTTTTACTAAAGATTTGTGGATATGATTTGAGATTTGGAAGTGAAATTCGGGCGGAAGTCCCATTTCAATCAAACGTGATTTCGGTTTTCGAAGATTTCCGGTTTGTTTTTGGTTTTCGGATTTCGATGCATTTTTCTTATGCTTGAAAAATGGTTTTGGGTTTAAAGACCCGGGAAAAA
This sequence comes from Prinsepia uniflora, assembly GCA_032719365.1. Taxonomy (NCBI): domain Eukaryota; kingdom Viridiplantae; phylum Streptophyta; class Magnoliopsida; order Rosales; family Rosaceae; genus Prinsepia; species Prinsepia uniflora. Next base: position 71,030,905 of record CM064869.1, read on the forward strand.
GAGAAAAACCCGCTGGATCTGGTTTTGAGTTTAAAGACTCTGATTGATTGACGGGGGGAAGGGCCCTAGATTGAGATGTTTTGAGTTTAAAGACTCGGTATATGTTTTGGGTTTAAAGACTCGGTGATTGTGATACCTTCCGAGGCCTGTGATTGTGTGTTGAGTTTAAAGACTCTTTGATATCCCGGGAAGGCCTGGTTATTGCGCATGGTTTTGAGTTTAAAGATTCGGGCGCACTTGATATCCAGTAAACTTGTATGATTGATGTTTTTCATTGGTTTTCAAATACTTTGGACTGTGACCCGAATAACTTGGTTCTTATGGATTTAGGGCCGAGTGCCTGAACTTTAGTTTTGATTTCTGATGATTTCCGCACTTATTTTCATGTCGTACATATGGTTGTTTTAAGATACTTGGTTATGCATGCATGTTTTAAAACGGAGGGTGAACCCTGATTTATTTCGCAAACGGTTTTATAACTCTTATTTTTAGTCCACTCATGCTTTTAATGTTTTAACATCCTCCAGGTTGTGGTGCTAGAGCTGAGGCTAACGTTGAGGCAGAGGCAGAGGCATAGAGTTTTCCTGTTGCGCGTGTAGCCAGTTCTTAGTAGGATTTTTGTCTTATCTTGTACTGTACTATACTCTGTGCTACTGTTGACTAGTTGTATTATAACTTTTTCCTGGTTTGGCAATGTATAAATCGTGTTTTTTTTTGGTTGTTTTGGTCTTTTGAGCGTGATTGTCAGACGGGAGCATGGTTCGTCCCGACTATCGAGGTGATAATCGGGGTGTGTCCTGTCATATATGTTCTAATTGATATAATTTTATTATTATTTGTATTTTTATTATTATTATTTGTCTTTATCAAATTCTAATTATTTTTCATGTAACTTAGGTTTCATAAAATGGCTAGTGGAAGTGCAAGTGAAAGCCGCTCAAGACCTGGACGAGTTGAGCCAACATGGAAATATGCCATTGCAATTCTTGGAAATAAAAACGGGGCCATATGTTCGTTTTGTCAATATCAGTTCCAGAGTGGAGGCATAACGTGATTAAAGTTTCATCTAGTAGGTTTTGATCCGAAAAAAATGTTCAAAAATGCAAAGATGTACCTAAGGCTATTAGGGATGAGGTCAGAGCATGGATCAAAAGTAAAGATACTGCTAAACAGACTAAGAATATGATTGGGGAGAACATACGAGCTGGCTTGAGAGGAGATCCACTGGACACTCAACAGAGCATTCAGATTAATGATAACGATGATGAAGAGGATGATGATGGATTCGCTTATCCACCAGATGTGCATAGATCTGAGAGAGCAGCATATCGCTTTGCTGTAAATGCATCGAGAGATGAGGCATGGCGAAGTGTCGACAATTATGGAGTTGGTACCATGTGTGGTGCTCAAGGAGGCAGTAGTAGTCGTCAACCACCGCAACAGATGCGTCGATCACAAAGTTTGCGTGATCCATTTTCAATTCCTCCACAACCAAAACTCTACAAAACCGCACGAATTCAACAGAAAACTGTAAAATCGATGTGGAAAGGGACGAAAGAGAAGTTGGGTCGATACATAAGCAAATTTTTTATATATGAAGGCGTGGCTCCAAATAAAGCCAACTCTCATCATTTTAAGAATATGATTATTGAAGCCCAATGAGCAGGTATTTAATAAATTTATTTATGATACATTTTTATTTAGCTTATGAAATAGCATTAAATGCTAACTTATGTTTTGGTTTGCAGGTGAAGGCGTGTCCACTCCTTCTCCATATGAAGTGAAACATAAATATCTTCCTATGGAGTATGAAGAAATGACGGCATATGTGGAGCAACAAAAGCGACACTGGGAAACTTATGGATGTACCATAATGTGTGATGGTTGGACCGGTCCAACAAAGTTATCCATAATTAACTTTATGGTATATAGTAAGGGTTCAACTGTATTTCGCAGGTCAGTTGATTCTTCCAAATTCCATAAAGACTATGTGTACATACAAAATTTGTTGAAGGAAGTTTTTCAGGAGGTTTGAGTACAAAATGTTGTACAGATCGTTACTGATAATGAGTCGAACTTCAAAAATGCTGGAAAAGAACTGATGAAGACGTATCCGATCTATTGGACTCCTTGTGCAGCCCATTGTATCGACCTAATATTTGAAGATATTGGGAAGAATGAGACAATGTCGCTCATCATAAAAAATGCTAGGCAAGTAACTAACTACATTTATAATCATCTATGGTTACTAGCTCAGATGCATGAATTATGTCAAGGAGACTTAGTTCGTCCTGGTGCAACTCGGTTTGCAACCAACTATATTTGTATAAACAGTATAGTTAAGCATAAAGTTGGGCTTAGAAGATTGTTTACCAGTGATCAATGGCATGGTAGCCCATTGAGTAGGAAAGTGGAAGGCAAGAGGGTTGAGGCTCATATCCTTGACCAAAGATTCTGGGAGTCCTTGGAGATGATGCAATCAATATATGAACCATTATATTGCATCCTTCGAATTGTTGATATAGAGGTAGTCCCAACCATGCCAATCCTGTATGATATGTTCAATCGAATGAAAGAAAAGATAACCCGTCTTAAAGGGAAGAAGTGGGTCCTTAAAATCATACAGGAATGATGGGAAAAAACATTAGTGCATCCCTTACATGCCACTGGTATATTTCTATCTTATTGAACTTGTTAATATTTTATTTTATTGTTGTTTACTAAGCAAAGTTCATTCATGATTTGCAGCTTATTACTTGAATCCCCGATATCAATATCAAGCAGGTGTTGGGCATGACTCCTCCCTCGTCCAATCAATTCAACAAGTATTCCTCAAACTGAATCCAAATGGGCAAATGGGTTTACAAAATTTTGGAGTAGACGTAAGTTCACTACCATATATGAACCTTGATATTTTTGAATCTGTACATCTATGGCATTATATTAACATCATCCTTAATGTAATTGATCAACTTTAGAGATGATCGAAAAACATTTCGTTCACATATGGCTGTACAATCACGAACAAAAATGCCCCCAGGTATATTACTTGCATTTAACTTGATATTGTATGACTTAGCACTTTATAATGCCTCTTACATTAAACTTGATATTGACAGCTGAGTGGTGGGAACTATATGGTCAAGCTTCTCCCAGCTTGCAACAAATTGTAGTTCGTATATTATCACAAATGGCACCATCTTCGGCATGTGAGAGAAATTGGAGTACATTTGTTTTAATTCATACAAAGCAAAGAAATCGTCTCGCATATTCTAAGTTAGAACAACTTGTTTTCTGTTATTACAACATGAAACTCAAGTTAAGAGATGAAGAAGTTGAAGCCGGTAAAGTTGTGGAAGAAAACTACGTTGACCTATTGGAAATTGCAGGTCAACATGTGGAAGGTAATGAGGCTGATCCACTTCAAGCATGGATTATGCCAGCTCACTTGGATGATGATAGTGGAAGGCCTGACCCTCGAGTAGCACATCTTGCTAGTGAACACAGTGTTAATGTCGATAGAGTGCTATCTGAAGAAGTGGGGAGTGAGGACGTAGGAAGTGAGCGGGAGATGTCTTCATGGGAGAGATCAATGCTTGGTTCTACCACTAGACGTGACTTACGAGCTGATGCTACTAGTAAGGGACTTCATCAAAATAAATCTCCAGATGATGATGATGATGATGATGATGATGATGGAGGAGATGATGTTGAGACAAACGATGAAGACAAGGATGACGAAGGGGATGATGACGGAGGAAACGAACATGTAACCGAAACATATGCACCTTTGAGCCCATTTATTGGAGAGGCGGATTTCACTCATGTCACCCAAGATTATGATCATGGGTGTAGAGAAAGAGGAGTATGAATTGGTTGGTGTTGGAAAAGATTACACTCGGACACGCAACATATATGAAGGTTATGGAAAGCCATATTCTAAGGATTCCATGACAATTAGTTTTGAGTCAATGAATTTAGGCCCCGATCCTAATATCAACTCAAATGATCCATATGCTTATGGTCCATATCGTCACCCCATGTTAGACAGCCATCTCCCTCAAATGTCACATGGTTATGAAGGCTATGAAGATCCTCATCTCAATGAAGATTATGGAAAAGTTAGTTGGGTAAATCCGAACTATCCTATCTATGGAGGAAAAGTAGGCCATTCAAAGGAGATATACGAATACTATGTCCAACAATACATTTCCTTTTGGTTAAATAGCATCAGTTGGCAAAACTTTAGTGTCTTGGTAGATCAAGACCAATCTAATTTTCAAGTTAGTCGACACTCTACTTGTTTTTGATCAAGTTCAATGTGTACAATATTTTTAATGCAATATTATCAATAGAATTATGTTTTAATTTAAGTTTATCTTTAAGATTTTATACTGTTAGTGGTCGGTAGATCTATATTCTATCATATGATTCATCATATATTTATTATATCAAAGTCATTTTATAGTTTTTACTAGCCCTATATAACCATTATTGGGTACTTAAGCTTCTCCCAAAGTTTCATTCCAAATTTCCGTCATTTGGACCCAATTTCCGTCATTTTTGTTGACCGTAAACGATATAGATATCGATATTTGGGGCGAGATATCCATAAATTCGGCGAGCGATATATCCGTCGATATCGATATTTCAATCCTTGATATGAAGTACAACTCAGTGCTCACCGATCGCGACCTTCAAATCTCTTTTGAAAGGTGATTTCTTTCTAGATTCAACAGTTTTGCATATCAAATACAGCTCAGTGCTCGCCCATCGCGACCTTCAAATCACTTTTGAAAGGTGAATTCTTTCTAGATTCAACAATTTTTTTGGTCAAAAAATCATATTTATTATTATGAGCAAACAATTATAAGAAATGAAAATTCAAGAACAATAACAATCAATAGAGCTAATGGGTTTCTTTTACTTCTGTTATTTCAATTTCTATTTCGATTGCGTCTGCGATTTGGGCTTCCACAACTTGCTAAGTGGGAGACCCAAAAGGAACCCATCATCAATTTTCCCTAAGTCAACAAACCCATTATCACTTTTAGTCCATCATCTGAGTAGTGGGTGCAACTTGGCTGCAATATCTGCTTTGAAGTTTCAATTTTTTCAAACAATTAGAATTATAGACCTAATTTGGAATTTTAGACCCACGTTGCAATTTTAATTACTGTAAACTCGTGGAAACAATTTGGAATCAACTAGGACACTTAGGCCAATTTTTCATTTTTACATCTAATTAATATTCTAACCAAGGCAGGGACGTGGAAACTCCAACTCAGTGGTTCATTGGTTACTGGTACAGTTTGGAGCCAAAGGCCATCATGGTTTACCAGTCATTTTATTATATATACCTCGATTTCTAGTTACCTAAACATCAAGAGCTAGAAAGTTTGCAAGTATCTTTCTCTTTTCACGTGAAGTCTCTGCTGCTTCTCCTGCTGCAGACTTGAGCTCTATTTTACTTTTCAGATTTAAATGGAGTTGTCAGGTATTCATATAAGCATTTGGCTAATTTTCATGCAATTTCTTCTTCTCTTTCAGTTTAATTCAGCCTCCTCACGTTTGGCGAGAGAGGAGGTGGATAGAATCTCCTTGCTTGCCGTTAAAGCAAGAATAAATGATACACAAGGAATTCTTAGCTCCTGGAATCAGTCCTTCCACTTTTGTAAGTGGCGAGGGATTACTTGTGACAGGAGACACCAGAGAGTCACGGGCCTGAATCTCGAATTAAACCGGCTAGAGGGTCAGTTGTCTCCCCACATTGGTAACTTGAGCTTTCTTAGAACTTTAATACTCGTTAACAATAGCTTCAGCCACACTATTCCTCCAGAAATTGGTCGTTTGTTCCGGCTCCAGGAGCTAAGCCTTGATAACAATTTCTTTAGCGGTGATATTCCATTCAACATATCCCGTTGCTCTAAACTCGAATCCCTTTCCTTAATTGGTAACAATCTTACTGGAAAACTTCCAATTGAACTTGGCTCATTGTCCAAGCTTGAGATACTTGATTTAGGCGGGAACAACCTAGTTGGGGTTATTCCACCGTCCTTTGGAAATCTTTCTTCTCTGCAGGGTATGTCTGTGGAACAAAATAATCTACATGGAGGTATCCCAAATAGTTTTGGCCAGTTGAAAAGCTTAACATATCTTTCATTGGCTTTAAATAATTTCACTGGTACCATCCCTCTCGCCATATACAACATCTCTTCAATCACATCCTTTTCTGTGCTTGTAAACCATCTTCACGGAACTCTTCCTCCTGGCTTGGGCCACACTATACTTCCAAACCTTGAGACCTTTTACTTCCATTTTAACCAATTTAGTGGACCAATACCTACTTCAATCTCTAATGCTTCAAGCCTTACACGATTTTTAATCTCACAAAATAAATTTACTGGAAAAGTTCCTAGCCTGGCACGCCTGTCCAGTCTGAATTGGTTAGGACTTGATGTTAACAATCTTGGAAATAATAAGGAGGGTGACTTGGATTTCCTTTCTTCTCTAGTTAATTGCACTGATTTAGTAATTTTAGGTATCAATAGTAATAATTTTGGAGGAGAGATTCCAGAAACTATTGGCAATCTCTCAACAAAGCTAAGGAAAATAGTATCTGGATTTAATCGGATACGCGGAAACATTCCCATAGGGATTGGGAATCTCATTAACTTGGAGGTGCTAGGCCTCGAGTCAAGCCTGTTAAACGGCACAATGCCAAGTTCAATAGGTAAACTAAATAAGCTGCAGGAACTGAATCTTGGTTTGAATAAGTTGTCAGGAACCATTCCATCCTCTTTTGGAAATCTCACATCGTTAGGAAAACTCTCTCTCGATTCAAACAACTTACAAGGAAGCATTCCACAAAGTCTTGGTGATTGCAGGAATCTGCTAGTTTTGGATCTTTCTCAAAATAATCTTAGCGGTACAATTCCAAAACAAGTCATTGGGTTGTCATCCTTGTCACAGTATTTGGATTTATCCAGAAACCAATTCACTGGACCCATTCCCTTGGAAGTACGGAACTTAGTGAATCTTGTCTACTTGGATGTTTCTAAAAACAGGTTATTTGGTGAGATTCCAAATGGTTTAGGGAGTTGCACAAGTTTGATAAGCTTGAATCTGAGTGGAAACTTATTGCAAGGGATAATTCCTGATTCCTTGAGTTCTTTGAGAGGGATTGAGGATCTTGAACTCTCACATAACAGCTTGTCTGGCACAATTCCCAACTACTTGGAGCGCTTTCCTTTCTTGCATAATTTGAACCTTTCGTTCAATGACTTTGAAGGTGCAGTGCCAATGCGAGGTGTTTTCACCAACACAAGTGCACTTTCTATTATGGGAAACACACGGCTTTGTGGAGGTATACCTCATTTAAGATTGCCCATATGCATCTCCAATAAATCAAATAAGGCAACAATCTCATCGAGGATGCAAATGATCATCTCAATTGCGAGTGGGGTTATTGGTTTGATTTTTGTGTTGTTAATTGTTCATTTACACCGATCAAGAAAAGCAAGGGTGCTGAAGTCAACTTCATCAGAATCATCATTTGGGGTTTCACTCTTCAGAGTCTCGTATGGAGATCTCCTTAAAGCAACTGATGGATTCTCTGATGCGAATTTGCTCGGTGCTGGTAGTTTTGGGTCAGTGTACAAGGGAATAATATTTTTGAATGAGCAAGATGAAAGAGTTGTTGCAGTGAAAGTTCTGAACCTTCAAAGTTCAAGAGCTTCTAAAAGCTTCATAGCTGAATGTGAATCCTTGAGAAACATTAGGCACAGAAATCTTGTGAAGCTACTGACTGCCTGCTCAAGCATTGATTTTCAAGGAAACGATTTCAAAGCTTTGGTTTATGAGTTTATGATGAATGGAAGTCTAGACAAATGGTTGCATACTTCAACTGATCATGGGGAGGCCGGGGAACTCATTGGAAGGCAAGGGCACTTGAATCTTCTTCAAAGGGTAAACATTGCCATTGAAATAGCAAATGCTTTGGATTATTTGAAAAATCACTGTGAAATGCCAATAGTTCATTGTGATTTAAAGCCAAGTAATGTGCTCTTGGATGGTGACATGACTGCACGTGTTGGTGATTTTGGTTTAGCAAGGTGCATCCCAGATGCTTTTCGTCCTGTTCCTTCACAGGAAAGCACTTCTAGTTCAATCAAAGGCTCCATCGGCTATACCGCCCCAGGTACATTTTGATGTCTTGATTCATATTAATTTGTTTTGGAATTTGGAATGTTTCAAGGTAATTTTCTTCTTTAATTAGGATTATGTATACCCCGTTTATTTTATTTGTTATGCAATTATTTTGTAGAGTATGGCATGGGAAGCAAAGTGTCAGTATATGGCGACGTGTATAGCTATGGAATCATTTTGTTGGAGATGTTTACTGGAAAAAGACCGACTGATGACATGTTTAAGGATAGTCTGAGCCTGCACAACTTTGTTTCTGTTGCTCTGCCTGAACGTGTGGATGAAATATGTGATCCATTGCTTCTACCCGGACAAGACAGCATCAGCAATACTAATCCTAGAGCCGAAAGGAATGAGGTTCAAAATGGTGAAAGACAGAGAGCTGATTATCATGAATGCTTGATTTCTTTTGCAAGAATAGGGGTTTCGTGTTCTTCAGATTTTCCAGGGGAGAGAATGGAGATTGGCAATGTCGTAGCTGAATTGTGCCGACTAAGGGATGTATTAACTGGATCCAGGAGGCTGAGGCAGCATATATGAAGTCATGAACCTGGCTAAACTGGTCGAGTTTGTTTAATTGCCGTTGTTTAGTTGTGCACTAATAATTAAGGCCTGGTTGTAATTTTCTGAGGTTATTTAACTGCATGTTGTTGAATTGTGTGCTGATAAGTAATATATGTACTCTTTTCGGTTGCAAAACTAAGATGATCTTATTATTAATGAGTTTTAAATGGGCGAACTCCTCGCTAGTACTTCGGTTTGAATGGGTGATCTTATTATTATTAATGAGTTTTAGGGAGGGTATTCAATTAGGATTTTAATAGATTGTAATCACATGATTTTAATGTAACGGATTTCAGCATGATTTGTAATTACAAGATTTTACTTATGATTTTAATAGATTGTAATTACGAGGTGTATTCAATTAGAATTTTAATAAAAAATTTCGAAACTTAAAAGTCTAGTGGTATTCAATTATGATTTTTAAGTAATCAATAAAATTTGATGGTACTCAATTAAAATTTTAAAATCATCAATGCAAGTCTGATAGTATTTAATTAGGACTTTCAAAAGATTAGAAAAAGTACGGTGATATAAAAAAACTTATCGATTTTGAGGTATTTCATTAAATAATGTTTTTTGTGAGACTTCACAGTTAGTAAGAAAAAATTTCACTCATAGTCTGTCCAAACAGCTCAATCCCGAACTGTGCACTCCTTTGAAGTTCTTGGAGCTGTCTGGCTTATTGAAATAACAGTCGAGGGTCACTAACGTTAAATATAATCTCATATTCAAGTTCCCTAAACTCCGGGATAACACAAGCGTCCTAAATATAAACACCGACACTTCGGACACCTAAAAATATCCCCAAATGATATTCGAGTGACTTGAAATCAGCGCTATTAGATTTGTATCGTCGAGCACTTGAAAAATAGTGTAGACTGTACTTCAAGGGAAGGAAGCACGCATCCCCATGCACTAGTGGAAGGGCGGCAGCTCCTCCCCACGCGCCAGCAGCCATGACTATGGTCCTTACTCGCCTTCTAACTTCAAACACTACAGAAACTCCATTTTTGCCCAATTTTTAAACCTCCATATCTCCCTCAATACTTAAACAAATTTAATGTTCTAATAATGGAAAATCATTTACTCAATCCAAGGAATCCAAATATGAAATCCAATTTGAAAAACAATATATGTACAAGGAAATTTTTTTCTCAAAAACTTAAATTTGGTTTTGAGCTCAACTCTAAGTTGATTTTCTGTGCCTAACCTTCGTTTTTTTGGATATTTTTGCTTGCAAGAACCTGTCTTCCAAATGTGTTCCATGATTGGGATCGTTTTCCTGGTTTGCCTAGGTGCTAAGGTTGTGCTCCCAAGCTTACACCCTTAATCTCTCTCTCGGGTTTACTCGATTTTCCTGCTCTCTATTTTTTCCTCTTCTCCCAAGCTTACACCCCTTAATTTCATGGATGACGCCGTTTGTGAGAATCTTAACAAAAAGTTATTTCGGCTCCCTTTTTTTTTTTTCACACACGTTGAAACCCACGAGCCTAAGAATATTGAGTAGCTCATTACAATATCAATTCTGGTCATCCATGAAATATATCCTTCTCCCGCTATCGAAGTCTCTAAAGCCACAAATACAGTCTAGGGACTAAAAAATTTAGGCTTAGGCCCAATATTTTTTACACATGGATTATTGCCATCCGCCTAGCGACAAAAATTGGAAAATGTACATGCACATTAGCCAAGAAAAGCCAGGCGCACCACAATTAAAGCAACAATGTTTAATAGACTCGTATATAAATTTATTCCAAGGGTTATCTCTCTTCAATTCTCTATGCCTTCTCTCTATAGCCTTTGATAAATCCAAACCCTAGTTGCCGCCCTCAACATTTCCATTTTCTCTTCTCTCTTCTCTCCCCTCTTTCTTCTTTTCCATCTTCTCTGCTCTTCCATGGCCCGCCTCCCACTCGATTCCTTTCCAACGTCGAGCGGCTTGCGGTTGAATGGTTGAGCGACGGTGGGGGTGTGGGTAATCTAATTTTTTGGCTTGCTGTTGTGATCCACCTCACAGTTCTGCTCTAGGACGCTTGTTGTGTGTTCCTATCAGAATGAGTGAGGTGGTTTCCCTGATTAGCTTTTGGGCCTTATGGTCGACTTGCTCTATAATGACCCGTCCTGAATCTACGGGATTAATTAAGGATTAATGACGGATTATCGAGGATTAATTGAGAATTTCCGGACGATTGGGATAAAATTACGATTTTGCCCATAAAAGGATAAAATGTTGACTTTTGACTCGGATGGTCAAATGCACGTGGACCGAAGTTTAAGTTTATTACGTAGATCGAGACGATACAAGTCCATAGATAGGTGGCACGTCAGAATCGAACATCGTATGAAAAAGTTACGGGTCAAAGATGGTTTTATGAACTATTCACGATTACACGAAAACCGAGATATTGACTTTTGGGCATTAATGTGGGACCCAAATTATCTTGTGAGGACCAATAGATGAGTGACAAGCAATTGATCCACACAAACACATACATGCATCATCCCTTCCTTCTTCCATTTCGATCGAACAACCCGAACCCCCTTCTCCCTTCCTTGTTCTTCTTCTACTGCGGTTGCCAGAGAGAGAGAGACTGAGAGTGAGTCAAGAGGGAGAGACAAAGATGGCGGTGGACAGCTGAGCACTGGTCGGTGGCCGGAAAACCCTGAAAATGCAGGTAAACTGAAACCATTTCGATTTTGGACGTTTTGGGTTGGTTTTGATATTAAGGTTGTCTTTATCGAGCTCTTACGAGCCTGTAGAGATCAAATCGAACGAGAAAGGACGGCGAAACTGACTTGCAAGGAGGTTGGAAGGTTAGTCGTGAGGATTCGAGTTTAACTAGGTAATCTCAACCATTTTTTCATGATTTTGAGGTTGTATAACCGTTCTTGTGACACGACCCATCCCAATCCCCCCGGGATTACCATGGAATGTATCATGCTCCCGTCTGACAAGAGGCGTCAGACAAGGGATAACCGGTTGCCATTGCCCGAACGGGCTTCCAGAGTGCGTAAGGATCGATGGAGGAGGTGTGCGATGCTCAAGTCTCTGCTGCAGTCGTATCCGGAATCAACCTGAAGGGCATTAAAAACAAAAGCTGTGAGTGGACGAAAATAAACAATTCTGTTAAAAACATTTATAAGACATTTATGCCCCTCAGTAAAATCATATGCATGCACCAAAAACCAATAATCCCATATTTATTTAGAAATAACCATTAGGGTCTTAGCCCGGAAACCAAAGCATAGTTTCAAATTCCAAAAGTCAATCCAAGAGTTATTTCATCAATCCAGTAATATTCATTTATTATTTTTCCATCTCCAGCATCCCCGATGCCTAGCGTCCTAGACGCTTGACGTTCCAGACGTCATATCTCACGGTATTAAGCAACGCGTGCTGCCCGGGGTCTCACCGGGTCCATATCTCTGACATCCCCGATGTCTGACGTCCATGACGTCTAGCAATCCTGCTCCTGGATCACTATACGGTCCGGTAGCTCCGTATAATGAGCCCTCGCAGGCAATGCACCGTGACTTCTCCAGTGTCCCCGACACTTGGAGGAGACCAGGATATAAATATCCTCATATCGAGATGGTTTTATGGAACACATTCAATTATTCATTTCCAAAATATCACAAGGGCCCTGCCCCGAATTTCCATAAAACCGTCATAAGTCCAAATAGTTGAATCAAATCCGAAATAGTTTATTCAATTCCATTTTAGGGTCCCCGACCCGAAATCACAGATACAAGTCAACTGGGCTCCTGGCCCGATTCATAAGTTAACTGGGCCCCTGGCCCGATTTCATAATTCAATTGGGCCCCTGGCCCGATTAACAAATTAACTGGGCCCCTAGCCCGATTCATTTTAACAAATCCGTAACCGTTTCATGAAATCATATCCATCCATATTTATGGAAATCAGTGCAAATCCAGAAAACCTCGATTCACGTGCAAACACGTAAATCGCCTCGAAATGCGTGAAAACATATAAATTCACTGATATCCAAAATAAATCATATAATCACAATTATAAAAATCATGAAACAGTTATGCATGCATCGAATTTATAAAACCAATGTCCACTCACAGACCGTTTAACCGAGTGCCTCGATACGCGTGCCATAGGCCTTCCCGGGCCACACCACTATCACCGGGACTCCCAATCCTGTTCAAATCACATTAGAGGATCACTAACCTCATCATTAACATCCTATTCAAGTCCCGTAATTTTCCCGAATTTTTAAGTATTTTTAAACTCGATTTAAAACCTTCGGACATCCCGAACAATATTGAAACGGGATCCGATCGACACGAAACCAACGCTAAAATGTTCGTTACATTGTATAGGATAAAAGTCATGTTGACCTCACCTCGAGATTCGTGTCCACGCGCCGCCGTTAATGGCTGCGCGTGAAGCCACGCGCCTGCTACAGTGACTGCACAGTGATCTCCTTCACCCGAATGACTGGTAAACGGGTTGAAAAACCCGCGATAAGACCCGGTCCAAATCCTAGCAATTCGACACCGATTCCATCAATTCAAAAGTCCATTAGCATCGAATTAGATTCAATTAGGGATCTGTGGACTAAATTACACACAATCATACCTCAAACCTTAAGATCAAGGATGATCACACGAAGAACAATCCGATCGCTGTTCATCATCCGAAATCCTCCCATGTCAATCAATTCTTTCAATTGATGCATCCATTAGCATCGTGAGGCCATAATGAACTCAATCCCCAGTCCAATTGCATCACTCCAAGCTTCAAATCCCACGACTCAAGCTCGAAATTTCTGAAGCTACAGTAGTTCTGTTCTTCCTCAAACGGGCCTCAATCCGCTTCGTTCCTTCGACGAAAATGATCGTGGCAATCCCAGAAGACTCAAACTAATCTCCAATTTGATCGTCAAGGCCCAAATCTTCCAATTCGATTTTCTCCCCGAATTTCAGAATTTTCGAAATTCTAGCCCCCAGCTCTCAATTAGTCCCCCGTGTTTTCCCAATTCATTCCAGTCTCAATTCTCGCCAATTTCGTTCACAAATTCAGTGGATAGAGAGGAGATTAAGGGTAGAAGAAAATTGAAGTTTGGTTGTTCACGGTTGAAGAAATCTAAAGAGATTAATGGAGGAATAATTCAGTTAATTAATCAAATAACACAATCATAATGTTCCCCCATGTTACAATTATACTAAACAATTCAGGGATCGATCGCACTAGCCATCCACCAAGCTCAATCATGGCTCCAACTCACGGCTGTTCAAAATCACAGTCCAAATTACCATTCTGCCCTTGTGCAGAAAATTACCAAAATGTCCCTCACGCATCCTGACCCGTAACTCGGTCATACGGACTCCGATTGATGCGTGCCGCCTGTCTACGAACTCAGGGCATCGAGACCTTCCTAACGGTCCTCGGTCCTCGGCCATCGGACCTCCCGATCAAAAAGTCAACATTTCCCCCTTATTACGTTTAAATTACGAAAACGCCCTTGGGCTTCCGTACATCATAACTTTCACCACGAACGTCGGAATCGAACGTGCCACCTGTCTATGAACTCGTGACGTCCCGAACTACGTCACGGTCATCGGTCAAAGTCCATTTGACCATCCGAATTAAAAGTCAACGTTTTGCCCACGCCCAGGTGCAAAACGGTCATTTTGCACAATTCGTCCGAAATCGCCCAACTAATCCCAGATTAGTAAATCACAATTAAATATTATTAAATCCCGATATTCGGGATGGGTCGTTACATCTTGGGAGTGAAACAAATGTGTAGGAAGAAAAATGGACAAAAACGGTGGCCGGACGGCTGAGTTTTGGCCGGTTAGGGTCGTGGGTCAAACGACCCGTTACAATCAAACGGGTCGACCCGTCTGAGGGTTGAAGATGATGATGTGTCATGCCACATCATCATATCAGGCAACGTGGCCAACCAGATGGTGACACGTGGCCAGATGTCAGTCTAGTTAGCAGCTAACGTGGCAGGTCCACGTTAGCCATGTTAGACCATGTGGTCCAGTGAGAGGGTGCCATGTGGCAGTATGTACGATTTGTCAGGTGTCGTGGCAGGTCCACACCAGCATTGTCAGACCACGTGGACCAGTAAGATGGTACTGCATGGTAGTGTGTCAGAGAGATGTCAGACTTGTTAATGACACGTGGCAGACCACGTGGCAGCGTTGACAGGTGTTAGAGTTGTCGGCTGACATTAGCTTTGACTGGCATGATGTCAGCGTTGACCATCAATCAACGTTGACCGAAACTTTGACCAGCACGTGAGGGCTCGTGGACACGAATTTCAAGGTCAAACTGATCTTATTCGAAAGGTTTTGACGTTCTGAATCCAATGGTGGTGGTTTCAGGTCGATTAGAGTTCGTTTGATAGGTCATTTGGAGGTTTTTAGCTTTAGGAAGCATGTTCGGGACACGTTTACTGTTCCAGAAGTTTTGAGAGTTTTTGGTATAGACTTGTATATATTGATAGTGACCTTTGGATATGATTTGGACAAGTCCAAACGTCCCATAGATTATGGATTAGCCTCGAAGTGGCTTACGGCGCGGATTGTGAGTGCGCATCTTGGACGGTCTGTGACTGGACTTTTGATTTATAAATATGATGCATGCATAAATATTTTATATGTTTTAAAAATTATTTGAGATGCATTGATTGCATATGATTTAAATATAATTTGTGTTGATGAATTGACATTTTTGTAAAAAATGTGATATTGTACGTATTTTGAGATTCTGTTTTATATGATACTTGAGCTTAGGCCGAGTCTTCTATGTGCTTATGATTTATGTGATTTGAACGATTTCACGGAGATGCGTGAAATGGTATTTCGGGCATGAGATGTTGTGAAATGTTTTCCACAATACCATCCTCTATGATGTGATTGTAGCCTACAGACGTCGTAGATCCTGGAGAGGGCACGATGACACTGCATGTAGTAGTGTCGATGGACGTTTTGCAGACGTCGAGCTAGGGGTTCCGAGCCTGTAGATGCCAGGCGATGACCTAGGGGTTTTGAGCCTAAGTTAGAACACCTAGATGTCAAGCCACGGGCTCTAATATCATGTGTATATTCAAATGTGTAATCCCGAGTCGAACGCGTAGCCCTAATATCATGACTAGTAAGATGATATGGATATTGGATAAAGAGGATTGGTTGAATATGATTTCATAAGACTCCGGATGTGAGTCTATGTTCGGACAGAGGCCCTATTGAGATGATCTATGAGATTTTTTTGGGCTGAGATCCCACGTGGTTTTGATTTGGGCTGAGTCCCTATATGATTTGATTTGGACGGATACCCTACGTGATTTGGTTTTAGGCTGAGACCCTACTGAGGAAATAACTTTGATTGATAAATGTTTGCACTGAGTATTGATTTGAAAACCCATATGATTTTCTTTTAAGAAAGTATTTAAAATACTGTTTTCTAATGCATGCATACTTTTACGTGAAGGGTATAAATGTCATTTTCGATAAATAATTTTATAAATTGTTATTTTTGTCCACTCACAGATTTAATGGTTTTTAATACTCTTCAGGTTGATCGCGGATGCGGGCTGTAGTAGAGACCGAGACATCACATGCCGCTGTGGACTCCACCTCTCACTGCACACTCTGGTAACCCCGAGCGGGTTACAGTTTTATCCCTGTTCTGGGATGTGGTGTTAAACGGGAGTAAGGCACATCCCACGATAATCCAGGGGGATTGGGATGGGTTATGTCATGCTCTTACTCTGGTTCTGGTTGATTGCTTCGGGTTCCTGGGTCCATGGCAGTGCTGGTGACTTCACTTTGTAGGGTTTGAACCTATCTGCAATGGCAGCAACATGAGAGGCTCGCAACGGCTACAGTTTTCGTCTTTGTGGTTGGCGGAGCAACAGCTTCAGCGAGGTGCGGCTCTGTGTAGCTGCGGATGCGACTAAGCTCTAGGTCGGTGTTGGTTGCGGTTTCGGCGACATAGTTTATTCTCTGTTCTAAATTTTCTGTGCTTTGGTTTCGGTTCCCTACATTCTTCTCCCCTCTTGGTTGAGGTGTAATCTAGGTTTCTTTTCCTGGGATATACCTTTTGTAAACTTATAATGTTTTATTTTTTTGAATGATACATTTTGATCTATCAAATTTTGTTTTTAAAAAAAAAAGATGCAAATCAAAGGTACCAGAACCACTTCTTCACTCTGTATATGGCACATGTTCATCTACTCTTAAAAGGGTGAAGGAAGGTTTGCTCAAAACCAGCTGATTGGCACCACCCACATCTTTCGTCGACATGTGCTTATTAACAACAATATGAGCATTATACGACATACATTGATTCAAGATCAATATTCGCTGACTCATCTTCATCCGACCCACACACTGACCTATCTTCACACATGTTGATACCATGTCGACCAATTAGACTCACTAAAACCAGCAACACCATAGACATATGACCCACTAATAGGAAATCGACATGCATGACAATCGGCAAGCTCATGTCATTCAGTTGGCAATGTCGATGGGAACCTTCAGATTAAGCCTAAGTCATGGCCACTCGTGTATCGACCCGTCCCGGGAATCGGGATTAGATTAGTTATTAATGATGAATTAGTGCAGTTAATCGGTGATTAGTTGGAGGCATTCGAACGGACGGTGCGAAATGACGATTTTGCCCCTAGAATGGGCAAAAATGTTGACTTTTTGTTCGGACGGTAAAATGGGCTTTGACAGATGACCGTGACGTAGTTTGGGACGTCACGAGTTCATAGACAGGTGGCACGTCCGATTCCGACCTCCGAGGAAAAAGTTATGACGTTCGGAAGTTCGAAGGCACGTTGGTAAGTTCGTTAAATAGGGGCAATTTGTTGAATTTTTGGATGCCAAGTCAATTTCACGTATTTCGAGGATCATTGCATAGGTCTCGATTCCTTGATTACAACGACAAACGGCATGTGTCATTCAGAGTTCGGGAACTAGTGTTACGGGTCAAGAAGATTGATGGGCAAAATGGTAATTTGTATATAGGGGTATGATGGTCATTTGCTGCATTAGGAATTGTTCCCAATGATAAGAGGACATTTGGTTGTGTTGGAGAGGGTGACCATCAGCTGTTGGACAAGTGTCCCATTCCAGATAATTGTGGAACACTTGATGACCGCCTTCAAATTTGATATGGGTGGTTAAAGGTTTTACATTATGTTGAGAGGAAAAAACAGAGTACTGAGACTGAACCGTGAGAAACCCACCCCACTCTCCCTTCGATCTTTATCAAAACCTTTGATACATAGGTGAGAAATATTAAGAAAGTTGAGACACAGTCAACGGCGGTGGCCTGGCCGTCCACGACGGCGGGCGGTCATGAAAAACCCGAATAAAACCCGTGAATCCTCTGTTTGGATTTCGAATTTGGAAGTCGAATTGAAGGGTTAATGAGCCTAGCTGACTACTCAATCTTGATGCTGAGGTGTTTGGGAGTCGATTAATCTCGAACTAGTGGTTTGCCGTGGACAATGGCTGGGAAACCGAAGGCGGGTAAGGTTTAATTCAAAAATGGTGTTTTGTGTTTTCGTGACAATAACTCGAGTTTGATGGTTGGGAATGTACTCTCAGACTCTCAGGAGATGAATGGGATCAAAACCAAGGTTTGGAAGGGCTGGAATCAGAGCAGCAGATAGAGGGAAAATTTCGGGTTCTGCAGGTTACTTGGGAGGTAAGATCCCGTACCTTATTCTTCAATTGAACCAAGTAGAATAGGTGCTGAGAGTGGGACGAAGTTAATCGAATTGGAAGGAGGAAAAATGATTGAGATTTGGACGGGAATCGGCAACGCCGGTCGAGTTGCAGAGGACCGGTCCAACCCGGTCTGAACCGGGTCGATCTAAGGTTAGTGACAATGAACAGTGACAGCGCGTGGTTTCACGCGCAGGACGATTGGGCAGCGCGTAAGGGCATGTGGGCCCTCTTTTTGAGGAAGGTTCCAACACGACTTTTAAAGTATTCGATGTAACGAACATTTTGGCGCTAGTTTCGAGTTAATTGGATATCATCTCGATATGTTTTGGGATGTTCGAAGGTTTTAGGGCTCGGTTAAAAATAGCTAAAAATACGGGAAAATTATGGGGCTTTAGTATGACCTTCGTGAAGTAGTTAGTGACCTTATTATGGGTTTTGGATAGGTTCGAGAAAATCGAGGATAGCAGAATGGCCGGGAACTGCGTAAGTGCGCGCGTATCGAGGCGACGTCGGAATGGTCTGTGAGTGGACTTTGTTTTCTAACTCTTGATGCATGCATATATGTTTGTATATGTTTTCTATACTTGATTCTATGATTTGATTTATGATCTTGATGATTTACGGTTTTACACGATTTTAAAGGTAATTACGGAATTTCACGTTTTACGAGATTTCGATGGATATTGTGATTTGAACCTGGTTTTCATGATTTGATATTGGGGTTTGAAATATGATTTAAAATGGATTTCGAAAAAGTGTTTTTGGGCTTGAAGCCCAGATCAGAAAGTGGTTTTAAGAAACGTGATTTCGAGTTTTTGAATCGGATTTCCGGATTCGATTTGGGACTTGGAAGTGGATTCCGGGTTTGGGTTCGAAATGGTTATTCCGGATGCCGGCTTATGGAATGATGGTTGCGGATTCGGATTCAGAAATGGAAAATAGTTTTCAAACGATTTTGGATTGGATTTGCTGGATCTGGTTATTGGGTTTAAAGACCCGGATTATGATATAATGGGGGCGAGCCCGGAGTGGGTTTAAAGACCCGGATTGAGTTTAAAGACTCGGGAGTTTAAAGACTCGGATTATATTGAGGCCTGGATTGAGTTTAAAGACTCGAGAGTTTAAAGACTCGGATAGATCCAACAGGTTCGATGAACGGAAATGTGGTATGGTTTTCAATAAAGATTTTTCGAGGTTTTGGGCTATGATCGGATGAAATGGTTTTCGATGGTTTTGGGCTGAGGCCCGGGATTTGAGAAAAGGAAACTGTGTTCGGTTTTTCTTACATGGTTTGCTTAACCGGAATATTGAATGGTTTTTATGACATGAATTTGATATGCATGCATTGGTTTTTAAAATGGAGGGTATAACTGTAATTGTTTTATTGAACTGTTGTTTTTGACCTTATACTTTATTTTTGTCCACTCACAATCTTTTCGTGTTTTTGATACCCTCCAGGTTGTTGCGGCACGGGCTGTTGATCGAGAGAGACAGAGACATCACACCCGCGATCCACAGTAGTTCGGTATACTCAGGGAAGACCGGTTACTTTTCGGATGGTTGGATCGAGAATCCCTAGTCCGACTTATGTCGCATGAAGGTTGGACGTTGGTTTAGCCTTCGTGTCATGCGTAAGTTAGACGGGATCATGATTTAGCCCTTAATCCCGGGGGATTAGGGGTGGGTCCTGTCAACTCGACAGGCAAAGATTGGCACCCACGGTACAATCATCTTCCAAATTTCAGTAACAACTCCCTATCATGACAAGAAGTCTATTGCCACCTAGTATAAATCCCAGATCTATAGACACATGTCAACATCTTCTGAGGTACTTTTAGCCTTACATCAACAGTGTTCAACCGCTACATTCATTGCTACTATAAATACCCCCTAAAACCTTATCAAAAAAGTACTCACTATTCTCTCTCTCTCTCTGAACACACAAACATGACTATGTCTTTATACTCTTGATCTGCCTATTGATCTCCACCTTACTTACTAACTTAAGTATCAGAGCCTTTTACGTTATCACCTTACCAGTGTCTAGTATTTTTCTCTCTGCCTTGTAGGTCACTCGGTAGGCCTAGAAGAAAACGAACCAGCACCCCCAAGTATTATCACATTAGGTCTAGTTCCGGATCAAACATTTGGCGTCGTCTATGGTGAGATCAATCACACTCCTCATAGAGAATAAAATAGAAACAGAACCGACATGTCTTTCGATATCATGCTCGAAATGATAAGGTCTCTCCATGCGGAGATGGCTGAACTCAGGAAAAGTAATACTGCAATCGAGAGCAGAAATCATGTGTGGGGAGATCAATATCAAAGAACTCTCACTATCCTCCAATCCACATTGGAAAAACTGAAAGAATAATGTGAAGCTACTAAGCATGCACTTGCTGCTAATGCCGAGTAGGAGCAATGCCCCCGTCGAGCCATCTCGACCAGAACCCTCTAGAAGAATGCTCATTCACCTTGTCGATGAGGCGGGACCTTCAGGAACCGAAATCTTCCACGATATTCGTGAGTTACTTGACAGGATGCCCATGCCAATTTAACCTACTCGGCTAACATATTCGACGAACGATCATAGAATTGAAGTACAATGTCCCTTTCCCCTTCTATCTCAAGGAGGCTGCTCTCAATCAAGGTCAGCTTAAGGAGAACGGAACGTCAGAAAGGTCGAGCACAGTGAGCGGAAGATCAAGCACTACGAGTAAATTTCCACCTTTTGGAGGACGAAGCTGACTCCACAATTACCATGTATTGCAGAAGATCAAGAACAGTCAAATGACCACTAAGGAGCGTCAACAATGCAAGTCACCGACTCATTGCTGAGTGGATTAGAGCACAATCCAAACTTCCAAAATATAACGATGTCGTGTAGGAACTCTTCCCGTGAATCAGCGAACTAGAGGCTGACAAGTAGAAGGTGAAATCTATGACGAAAATCAAGGCCAGCATGGGCCTTTTACGGATTGCATTATACGATACAGGCACGAGATAAAAGTCAAACCAGTCAAGATCACACTATACACTAGAAAAGGAGATCCAGTAACACACATGAACAACTATCAATCTTTCGTGATTAATGCACTCAATTGAAGATGCACTCAACTGGTTCTACCGGCTAGAACCACATATGATCGATTCTTTCGATCAACTCTACACGGTCTTCTTGAACTAGTTCATGATTCAGATGAATCGATTGTTGACCACGTAAGAACTAGGTTCCTATACAAGTCTCTAGATAAACACCATATTTTACATTCTCAAAACTTTAGGCTTTGTTCCTATAACTTATCCATGTCATATTCTCTCTAATTATCATATCCAAATCACCATAAATTATTCTTTGATTGTTCATATACACAATACTCATAGTCACATCATTATTATGCCTTATCATCATAATATTATGTGTATCATAATGTTAACTTATAATATACCAACATACTATCCTCACATTAGCCTCATCATCATCATGTCCTCATCATATCCTCATCATATCATCATCTACATAATCATCATCATCTCACATGAGTAACATGTATTCATCATCATAGATCAAATTTCATCATATCATTGTGATCACCATAGTATTATCATCATCATAATATAAATAACATCTTAATACTATATATATATATATATATATACTTCTTACATATTCATACCCATATTAATCTTAAGTTCATTTTCTCATAAAGTAATTAACACTATAACATACACTATAAAGTATGCATATAGTTCAACCTTTTAATCCAATCTTAATTCATATATTCTTAATTCATCAAACATAATAATTAAAGATCAATATTAATTAAACTTAGGTTTTAACCTAAACCATATTTACATTAACTCTAACTTTTTAAAAATGAACATATCATAAATCCAGAAATGTATCTAAACAATATCTAAATCCCACAAACCATATACCATTAGATTCAAAATGAAGAAAGGGACATATATCAAGTTGATCGGAAAATCAGAAAAGGTTCCATGCGCGCTTACACGCCGTCGACAACCTCTATATGTGGGCCTCACACGCCTGCATAGAGATTGTCTTCAACCACCAAATGGGTTTGTTATTCGGGTTGCCCGACCCGGCAACCTAACCCGACTATAGTCTGTTATACCTGCAGATTTCGGCCAAATGGGTTTGTTATACCTGCAGATTTCGGCCAAGATTCCATAGTCTGTTCCTGAGCCTTCTTGCATCAAACTTCTTCATTTCTTGTCCGAGAATGATGCTAGGGACTCCATGAACATTCTAATGTCCTTGATTATCCACCAGAAGGCCTAAAACGTCTTGATGGCCCACGACCAAATTTGAACATTCACGGCTATGGTTTGGGGTGTCTCGACTCAGCTTCTCCCAATCTCTCTTCTTCATCTCCTCTGTCTTTTCTCTGTCTTTTCCTTCTCCCTGGTCGTGCCTTACTTCTTACCTATTTCATGTTTTTTTTTCTTCTTATTCAGCCAACCACCACCAATACCTTATACACACACAACACATATAAATACTTAGGGTATGTTGGTGGGAAAAAGGGAGGGAAACCCAGATTTCTCTAGACACATGTACAAATGAATCACATGTAAAATTGTAAAATTACTAAATTACCCTTTTTCCCAAAATTATCAAAATTCCCTTGATATTTTTTAGACCCCTATCGAAACTATTCGACCTTCAATTTCAGCATTCTTAATTTCAGCATCCTATTGAAACTATTCGATCTTTAATTTTCAGCATTCTTAATTTTAGCATACTACGGACCTACACAACGGTCCTCACATATTGCCCAGAAAATGTCTAGGTCAAAAAGTCAACTAATTTTGACCTTCAGGGGCAAAACCATAATTTTTATTTTCCTCAAAATTTCGGGTCATTACAACCTACTCTCCTTAAAAAATTTCTTCCTCAAAATTTCAGCACAAAACAGTCTTAATTTCACACTCAAATAGGACAACTAAGTTGCTCAAAATAATCAACTTACCAATTTCTTTTTCTTACTACTTCACAACTTCATTTAAACATACGTCTAGGATCCCATATAATTTTAACTAATGCATATGAATAACCTTACTCGAGGCATCATTCATGTCATCTTCAGTAACACACAACAATACCAAACACAATTTATATCCCACTAGTCCATAATCAAGCTCAATCAATTAATATCTCAAGTACTAACAACATCTCATAACGATACTACGCGTAGGCCATCACCATAAACATCATTCAAGTTTGGCACCAACCAGACAATATTAATATCCCCCAGGGTTATATTAATACTATCGATAGATAAACCACTCGGGATTCGGAGCTCAACTTGACGTCCAAGTGACTACCGACTCAAGATTCGTAGCCCAACTCGACGTTTGAGTCGTCATCACAACACTAGTCTCAGGATTCGAAGCTCAGCTTGACGTCTGGGACTAACCAACATCCACATATAAACCACTCGAAATTCAGAACCCAACTCGACATCTGAGTGTATACTAACTCAGGATTTGGAGCCATGCTCGATGTTTGAGTTAGCAACAGTCTCAAGATTCGTAGCCTTGCTCGACGTACGAGACTGACTAACTATCCCATCACATAGCTACTCGGAAATACAACATCCGAGTACCAACTAACATCCCAAAGTTCCTGTTCACAATTATACACAAATATTGAGAAACACATATTTATAATATATATATATATATATATTATATATATATATATATTCATCCTTTAAACCATAACCATATTGTTCACATTTCAAACTCTAGGCTCAACACAAAACACATTTTTCATTTAACGTCGTAGAACGTGCATTCAAGAAATCAATAAGTTTCTAAAATCTTCAAGTAATTTATTCGAAAATCATATCTAAATCATTTCATCATAAATTCATTACGTAAGAAAAACAAATTGTCATTTTGAAACCTGGTTCTCAACTCAACTCCAATTCCACAAAATTCAAATTATTGTCACATAAATCGTTTAATAACCTGGGTTCATATTTCAAGTCAAACCAAATTCCAATTTGTAAAACATTTTCTTCCAAATAATTCCACAAAATTAGCAAATATGCTATGGATGAAGTTCATATTTTAGAAATAAAATATTCAAACTTATGCTCTAATACCAAGTTGATAGGACTCGTCCTTAAATACTGTGAAAATGAGGCCAGTCATGCTCATATCAAACAACTCTTGTCAAAAAATGAATATTCTTTACTTCACGAATTTTCACAAGTTAACAAATTAACCAACCTATGTCCACTCTTGTGAGATTATCTCCCACATCCATCCCACTACCTCGACAAGTAGTGGTATTTACGAGTTCCACCAATTTTAGTTTTACTTTTATTACTATAGTTATCACAATTTACAACCTCAATTATACTAAGATTACTATAATCCTAAGACATATCACTGTCGACATAATCCTTATAATATCAAAGTTTATTTTTCACAACATAATCCATATTCAACTAGTAATTAAGTAGTAACGTTTACATAATTAATAACCATATAGTCTCGAGCTAATCACTCTATTTTACATGCTCAAAACTTTAGGCTTTGTTCCTATAACTTATCCATGTCATATTCTCTCTAATTATCATATCCAAACCACCATAAATTATCCTTTAATTGTTCATATATACAATACTCATAGTCACATCATTATTATGCCTTATCATCATAATATTATGTGTATCATAATGTTAACTTATAATCTACCAACATACATCACATTATCTTCACATATACCATCATATATATAAAATCATGTCATCATCATCATCATCATCATCATCATCATCATCATCATGTCCTCATCATATCATCATCATTTTATAATCATCATATCATCATCTACATAATCATCATCATCACACATGAGCAACATGTATTCATCATCATACATCAAATTCCATCATATCATTGTGATCGCCATAGTACTATCATCACTATAATATACATAACAATCTTAAAAACTATTCCTATATATACATCTTATATGTGCATACCCACATTAATCTTAAGTTCATTTTTCATAAAGTAATTAACACTATAACATACACAATAAAGTATGCATATAGTTCAACCTTTAAATCCAATCCTTAATTCATATATTCTTAATTCATCAAACATCATAATTGAAGATCAATAGTAATTAGTCTTAGGTTTTAACCTAAATCATATTTACATAAAATCTAATTTTAAAAAAAATGAACATATTCATCATAAATCCAGAAATGTATCTAAACAGTGTCCAAATCCCTAAAACCTTATACCATTAGGTTCAGAATGAAGATAGGGACATTTTTCAAGTTGATCGGAAAATCAAGAAAGGTTCTACGCGCGCTCACACACTGTTGACAACCTCTGTGCGTGGGCCTCACAGTTTGCGTAGAGATTGTCTTCAACCTTCAAACGGGTTTGCTATTCGGGTCGCTCGACCCAGCAACCTGACTGTATCTTCTTAATTTTATTTCTATTTCTTTCGTGTTCTTCATCAAACCTAGTCTTCTCAACCTCAGGAACATGTTTATGATCTACAAAGAGAGAAACTTGTGCTAGAAATTAAGAATACATACCTGTACATTTTGGTCAAGATTCTAGATTCTGTTCCTGAGCCTTCTTGCGTCGAACTTCTTTTTTTTTTCATCCCAGGACAATCCCAGGGACTCACAAACATTCTAATGTCCTTGGTTAGCCACCAGAAGGCCTGAAAATTTCTTGATGGCCCAATACCAAGTTTGACTGTTCACAGCTATGGTTTGGGGTATCTCGACTCAACCTCTCTTAGTCTCTCTTGTTCATTTCATCTTTCTTTTCTCCCTCATTTCCTTCCTTCTCCCCGGTCGTGACTCACTTCTTACCCATTTCATGTTTTATCTTTTTTCTTTCTTTCTTCTTATTCGGCCAACCACCACTGTTACCTCATACACACATAACACACATAAATACTTAGGGTATGTTGATAGGGAAAATGGAAGGGAAATCCTCACATGTATACATGAATCACATGTAAAATTATAAAAAAAATAACTCTTGTTATTTTTTAAATAGGTATCAAAATCATTCGACCTCTGATTTTAGTATACTACTCGTTCACGGACTCAGGGCGCTGAGACCTACACAATGGTCCTCACCGATCGCCCAGAAAATGTCTAGGACAAAAGTCAACCTTTTGACCTTCATGGGAAAAATTTTAATTTTCCGTTTCCTCAAAATTTCGAGTCGTTACACGGACAGGGACACATGTCTTTCTCGGACAAGATGAGCAAAACCAATCAGAAAAGGATTGGTTTCCTTTTGCGGCAACGAATGGATTCCTTAGTTGGCAAGGTTAAGTAAGAAGGGCCTTGCCTTATGTTGCGAATCCAAAGGCTGAGAACAAGGAATGACCAAGAGAACAAACCCCCAATTCTTTGAATTATACAGCTAGCACCTTAGAACAAGTGTGAACACCTCAAAGCCGGCTAAGAAGATGGAAAACACTTCTTGATCGATCTTGAACGACTTTCATTTACCAAAACCATGCTTAGGACATATCAAACTGATGTGGATAGTCTGATTACGTCTTAGGTGCTAGAAAATAAATGAAACCCTCAAAGGCCCAAGATTTAACCAAAATCGAGCCTAGACATAAGTAATTTTCAAAGTGTCTCTAAACTAAGTACCATTAGTGTGCTTGGAAAGAGTTGGAAATTTGTGTCTCAAAGGCATATAAGGTGCCCGTAAATATGTTAGTTACATTGGCAAGACCAAAGGATCCAAGTGTTGGAACCGCTGGTACCCAGAGGTGCCCGGGCCAGAAATCAGGCACATGAGTTGTCTAGGGGCATGTCGTGGGTCTGATTGGGGACATGGGTCCAAAGTTTGATGAATGAATGGATCAAGGTGGCTAGAGGGGCCAAGCTCCAAGAGGGGGCTAGGAACTTGGGCTAAGCGGAGGATCTGTGGTCATGTCCACGGGCTGGCACCAGAACTGGCTCTCGGCGGAGGTACTCAATACAAGCTCCAAGACAGGCACTTAGGCTCGGTAGGAACTCAGGGTTAGAACCAGGATCAGGGACGGGCACCGGAGCTTGGTTGGAGGTCCAGGGCTCGGTAGGATGTGCATGGCTGGGTAGGAGGTCCAGAGCTCGGTGAGGGCTCAAGATCCATCTTAGGGCTGATCCTTCATATTTTCCTCGGTCTTGACTTCATTTCATAACTTTGCACAAGTTCTCACAAAAAACATCATTTTCTCTGATTGTTGGCACAAGTTTCCTTAAAAGATAGGTATAAAGGATATAAAATGATATAAATTGATGCTCAAATAAAGGCTTATCAGAAGGTCGTACATGCACTAATCAATGTGATCCATCCATTAACATTCAGATGGCCGACTACGATCTTGGCCCAAGAAAAAATGTCTTGGAGCCATGGATGCAGTGACAATCTGGCTACATGTTCAAAACAGTCGACATAGAACATAATCGACTCTTCTAAAGGTTCACTCAGCCTTGCCCCAGTTGGCAGAAAAGTAAGTTCAATTTCAGGCAGCACATTATTCAACTCTCTGAACCTCAGAAATTGACCTATTTTATTGTATTTATTTCATGGTCTACTAACAGGACCCATCCCAATCCCTCTGGATTATCGTGGGATGTACTTGCTCCCGTCTGACACCACGTGGTAGACTAGGGATAAAACCTTAACTCGCTCGGGGTTACCCGAGTGCGCAGTGACTTGTGGAGTACACAGCGGCATGTGATGTCTCGGTCTCCGCTAAAGCCCGCATCCGCGATCAACCTGAAGGGTATCAAAAACCATAAAAGTTGTGAGTGGACAAAAATAAACAATTTATAAAACCATTTAATGAAAAAAAATTTATACCCTTCAATAAAAAGCATGCATGCATAAAAATTTAAAACCATTTCTTTTCAACAAAACCGTATATAAGAAAACCGATGCAATCATCGTAAAACCATCACATGTTTAAAAACATCTGGACAAATCAGTAAGTCAAAAACCTCGGGACCCATTCTCATATCCAACATCTGTCTATTACTGTCAAATCATCAATTGTCACGATATGAGCGCTACATGTGTGACTCGGGATTTCACATCCGAATGTACACCTGGCTCTAGAGCCGATGGCTTGACGTCTAGGTGTTCTATGTCAGGACCCACCCCGGTTCCACCCCGAAAACCGAGGTAAATCATGCTCCCGTCTGACAACCCAAAACGAAAGACCGAAAGGACCTCACGAAAACCAAAAATTACATTGTCAGACGCAGGAGAATTTAAAACACAACCAAAAGTCAACCGTTATAGAGAGCATAGTACTAAAAAACAAAGTAAAACAAAACCGATACACAGAGCACACACACAACGGTAAAATGAAACCCTCCGGGAAAACTCTCGAGTACTATATGTCTCCGACGCTGCCTCAACGTCAACCCCCGCGCTAGCTCCACGACCTGGAGGGTAGTTAAAAACCAGAAAGTGTGAGTGGACCATAAAGAATAAAAGTTCAAAAACCATTTCATAAACAAACCAGGGTTTGGCCCTCCGTTTTGAAAACATGCATGCATAACCCATTAATTAAACACAGCTATAAACCACGTAGTAGTCATCATAAAAACGTTCATAATTCACAAAATAGGCATCATGAAAACCGTACGATAACACATAAATCCAAATTATCATTATCCGATCAAACCTGCTGGACCTATCCGAGTCTTTAAACTCAATCCAGGCCTCAATAATCCGAGTCTTTAAACTCAACAGGCCTACGGGGGAAATAGCAATATATCCGAGTCTTTAAACTCAATCCGGGTCTTTAAACCCAATCTGAGCCCGTCCCCCGTCAATCACAATATCCGGGTCTTTAAACCCAATAACCAGATCCAACAAATCCAATCAAAACCATTTGAAAACCATTTCTAAATCCATATCCAAACCCGAATCCGAAATCACTGGCCCGAAGCCCTTCTGGCATCCAGAACCGTCATTCCGAACCCAAATCCGGAATTCCACTTTTCAACTTTAAAACCAAATTCCGCTTTCCGAAATCCGATTCTAAAACCGAAAACCTTGATCATCAAATCATGTATCAAAATCCACTTATAATCATTGAAAATCACTTATCGTTTGAAATCTCAAAATCATGGCATCATAATCGTAAATCAAAGCTTCCTCGTAAAACGTGCTAAAAACCGTAGCTTTCTCGTAAAACGTGCAATTATATAAAACAGTTATAACATATTCGATAATCATGAAATCACATGTAAAACCATAAAACAATTATAGAAAAACAGTTATGCATGCTCAATTATAGAGAAGGGGTCCACTCACAGTTACCGGTCACGTCACTCGCGTCCCGTACGTTCCTCGTCCGCCTCGGGAATTCCTGATCCTGTCAACAATCACCGAAACACGTCCATCAAGGTTTTCCTAATTTTCCCCAATTTTCCCGAACTTCAAACGTACGTAAAACGAAACCCTAGAACTTCGATCCCGCGGAACTAACTTGAATCGACGTCCGATTAACCCGAAACCTATCCCGAAAGATTCGTTATGACATCTAGACCAAAAACCTAGTTGGAAGTTTCCCCAGAAACCACCGCACGCGCCTCCATGCGCCACCCAAAGTGGCTGCGCGTGGGCCTCGCGCGCCTGCACACAGAGTACTGTTCATCGTCTTCCTCAGCTAGTCGACTAGTCTGAACCGGCGAGGGCGGTTCTCCGTCGTCCGCCATTTCTTTTCCGGCCCGCGTCTCCTGCTCGGCCCGCGTCTCCAGCTCGGCCCGCTTCCACCCAGGCGACTGATCCATCTGCGCCAGCCCGTACGCCTGCACAGCCCACCAACCGCTGAAATTAGGGATGGGAATTGTACTATTTTATTACTATTTTTATATTTTATTTTGTATTTTATTTTTAGTTCTTTGTGGCCTCCCTCTATAAATAGGAAGGCAAATTCACTTGTAGAGGAGTCCCATTTTGAGTAGTTTTTAGTCCTAGTTTAGTTCATGTTTCTCTCTTCTCTTAATTCTTTTTTTTCTATTTTTAGATTTATTTTGGGACCATTTTAATTTCTTTTAGATTATTTATTTAATTAGTTTTCTTTTAATTCTTATTCTTAATTTATGTTATTTTCATATTAATCCTTAATTTCATTTATTCTTTACTTTGTTCTTATGATTTTTTTTGAGATCTCTTAAATACATTTTTATGCTTTCCTTAAGAAATACCTAGGCCAAGTATTTCCGAAATAATTCTAGAATTTAAGTCCGCATTCTTATGTTTTATCCTCCATCTTCATAAGGTTCCAGCCGCTATTCGGTGTTCCTTATGAATAACATTCCATTGTTTCCATCCACTTTCGGAATCACAAGCTGTTCTTGGATTCCGAAAGTGTAACTTTCTTACCTTTACTTAAATTCTTGTTATTATTTCGGTTTACTTATAATTCAATATATGTGTTGATATTTTCTTTCTAATATTTGTAAATGTGAATACAATCTCCATGTGTTTTACTTTTTGAATTTCATCTACTTCATATGTTTTAGTGCTTAACCTTCAATTTAATGCTAAGTGTTTATAACCGCTGTTTAGTGCACTTAGAATAGGGTTGAAGAGATTCAAATGTTTGACACACATTGAAATCAATAACGTAAGGTGAATCGTATTATAAGTGTTTATGATCGTTGTTCGGTGCATTTATAATATTGAAAAATGTATGCATGTATTTGAGATGATTAAGGTAGGATTTCGTGATTGGTTCAATATGAGCATGATGTTAGAGTGTTGGTAAAAATATGTGTTTGAAGAAAATTCACTTGCATAAAAGTTAAAGTAGAAGTAGAATTAAGTTCTTAATTATTTTTACTTGTTTTCTTTATTATATGAATACAATCTTTCAAACCCCCCTATTTAATTATTTATTCTTTTATTATTTAATTCTTTATTATTTTATTCATTATTTTATTAATTTATTAATTTATTAATTCTTTTATTCTTAAATTCATTTATTCTTAAATTCTTTATTATTTAATTATTTAATTCTTTAATTCTTTAATTCATTATTCTTTGATTATTCATTATTCTATTTAACTAACATATTATTAATGTTCCATAATTACCCGGGTTAAGAACGATCCCTATTTACCAATACTAAAACTACACAAAAAGGGTTTAAATTGCATAATACCCGAATTACGTGTTTAATTTAATGCGTAGTTTGGGTGTTATCAATTTTTGACGTCGTTGCCGGGGAAATTGAAAATCATTTTTAATATGTTGGTGTATGTATATAAATTGTGCATATTATACTTGTTTATATTTATTTTATTTTATTTTGGTTCATATTTTATTTGTTCATAACTTTTACTTACTTGTTTACAATTCTTATACTTGTTTATATTTTATTTATCCATCTTATTTTTGTTCTTATTATTTTTGTTTATATTTTTTTATTTTTAGTTTTATATTTGTACATATTATACTTGTTCTTAATGTTTATCTTTATACATGTTCATATTGTACTTGTTTATTATTTTTATTTATTTTTATACTTGTTCATAACTTTTATTTTTATGCTTGTTCATAGTTTGATTCTTACAATTATTCTTACATCATTTGTTTATAATGTTCATACTTTATTTGTTCTTTTTATATTTGTTCATAAATGTTCATACTTTTTTTATATACTTGTTCATATTATAATTGTTTATGTAAATTTCAATTTTTATTTTACTTGTTGATTCTTATACATACTTGTTCATAATTAAATTTCATTTATATTTGTTTATAATTCTTTTACTTGTCATTTTATTCTTGTTCATACTTGTACATAATGTTCATTCTTTTTACTTGTTCATACTTGTACATAATGTTCATTCTTTTTACTTGTTCATAAGTGCATTTTGTATATATTCACTTTTCCTTTTTTTTACGTTTATTTATTTTTATTTGTTTTTGTAATTAAAAAAAAACTTAAAATTCGTAAAAAAAAATCATTTATTTAATTATTAAATTCCGAAAAAAAAATTAAATATATATATTTACTCTCCAACTTTCTTTAGTTTTAGCTTCATGTTAGTGTTAATTCATACTTATTTGTTTATACTAGTTCTTAAGTTGTATATTACTTGTTTATTTTATTTTATTTGTGGATGTTTTTATTTAAGTTGTATATTATTTATGGATTTATTTGTACATCATTGTCTTTTTATTCATAATTGTTCATAACCTGTATAAATTGCGCATATGTAAATTGTCATGTTATATTTGTAAATTGTGCATAAAAACATACTTGTAAATAGTTCTTACATTCATGCATTAGTCTCGGCTATATGTAGATCACTTGTGCTTCGAAATTTAGATTTTGATCTTTAATCGGTGAAGACTCTTTTGTTAACAATCACCTACGGTGATTGTTAACACTTGAGTTATCTTAATTCCTCTGAAGTAAGAAATTTTTGAGGGTAATGCCTAGGACAAGAAACGGTACTCATAACGGGTTTTGGGTCTAAGAAAGGGACATAAGTAGAGTTTAAGCCTCGGGATGTCTTGAAATTAGTCATGCCTCTTGTGTTATTCTTTCTAACCTGGTCACTTTTGAACTTGCCCAAACAGTTGAATTATCCAAGATATTTACTTGGGCCGCACGGACGTATAAGTCACCATCTAAACTTTGAAGCTATGTGAACCATATATATCTTTGACTTCCCCCAACATGTAAATATTATTTATATCTTAACTTACATTATTTGTCATGACAAATTTAATTTGCATCTTTAGTTTAATTAACTTGCATCTTTAATCTAATTCGCATTTCTAACTTGCATTACATCTTTCATTTAACTTTCATTTTTCTTAACTTAAATTTGTATCTCTAACTTGCATTCTTGACAAACGTGCATTTTTACTAATTAACTTGCATCTCTGTCTAGGCTGGATGGACGTTAAACTTCAAGCGCTTGTTGGGAGGCAACCCAATGTGTTCCCGAGATGTGAAGAAGTTATCAACGCAGATTTGCTATCTTTCACCCTTCACTCTCTTTATTACTTAATGTTTTTCTTATTTTATTTTCGTAAATCATTTTCTTTACTTCAATTCTATGTTCCATTACTTCTTATTTTCCTACATTGAGGACAATGTAGAATTTAAGTGTGGGGGAGTGGTTTACAATTTTAATTGTGCAATAAAATTGTTTAAAAAAATATATATTATAAAATATAAAAAAATTAATTATTGAAGAAAAAAAATTATTTGTTTATTGCTTTCTTAGAGTCTTTTTGTTTTAACTTAGTATTTTTACGAGTATTAAGTTGCCCTTTAACTTGTCAATAATATAAATGAACGAAAATGAATATGTTATGGCTATAAAGATGATCACTATGACTTGAATTCGTTTGTTAATATTTTGTGATTAAGTGTTATAACTTGTAGATAATGCATGTAAATTGGTACATAAACGAGCATGTTAAGATAAGTATGAATCATTTGAACCTTATGTGAGTTTTAGAACCGTATATACATCTTTGATGAGTGATTCATAAGTTCTTTGTTTAAATTGATATACATATGCCTCATAACTGCTTGCAATAGATTTTAATGAACTCTAGAGTACTAGAACTTATTCTATGTGATTTTCAAAGCTTTTAAGTCAATAAACTCTCTGATTTTGGATATGATTAAGGCATTAGGGTTAACACCACAAATTCAAACATCTGTGTTCCCTATTTTGTGCGCACAAGTTGTGACCCCCTTAGTTTTAACCCATTTGAGCCCACATTAAACTTTTCTTTCATCACCATGATTATCTAAACACTTGAGTCTAGTATAGACATCTTTCACCCTTGTTCCAATGACTCAGTTGAAGACATAAAGATTGTGTGAAGAGAAATTGATGATGTTTTGAATACTTTTATGTATTTGTTGTATTATTAACACATGTTATTACCTTGATATATGAAAAAGAAAAAAAAAATTGACATTGAAAAAAAAAATATTGAGTTTTTATCAAGGTAATAAGGTTGGAGTTAAATCCTTTATATTTGTAGATCCAACACAAAGAATGAATTCGAGGCCCAACATGATGAAATTTGGCCTATGTTTGAAGGGATGAATTCATGATATTATTGCACTAAGTTTGGGAAGTTATGTTATGTTTTGGGAATATTTTGAGTCTTGGAACGAATTTTGAGCACCACTTGTCCTATATATTCATTGTGTTTAAACTTAGCCACATTACAACCTTCGTAAAGACCTTATGATCCTTAAGATGGTAAACTTTGATTAATTGAGTCAATCACTAGAGTAAGCTTATGGTTTTGGTTCATTTGTGCAAGTATGTTTTTGTTTTTATCATGAGGTGTGTAACGACCCGTCCCGAATATCGGGATTTAATAATATTTAATTGTGATTCACTAATCTGGGATTAGTTGGGTGATTTCGGACGAATTGTGCAAAATGACCGTTTTGCCCCTAGGCGTGGGCAAAACGTTGACTTTTAATTCGGATGGTCAAACGGACTTTGTGACAGGACCCGTCCCAATCCCACTGGGACTACCCGGGGACGTGCCCCGCTCCCGTCTGACAATGACTCTAAACATACCAAAATTACCCTTAAATAAAAACCGAAGACTTAAATAGATAGATAACGTACAACCACAGTGTTTAAAGTGATACTGTCAGACAAGGGAAAGTAAAATACAACATGTGAGCACAATAGTCAGAGTACATTTATTCGGTGCTCAACCTACCCACAAGTGGGTGTACAGGTGCATAGCTA